>OX638371.1:47212983-47812983 GCA_951812925.1 Calliopum simillimum | reverse complement strand
AACTAGTGTAATTATACAATTTTTCTATTAGTGGAGTTCCCAGGGCGTTAAAAACACGTATACGTAGGATTTCTACAAGACCGCATGAAATTTAATTATTTAAATTGGAATGTTTAGCTTATAATATAAATAAAAAAGTTTACCTATTAAAAAGTTGTGATCTTTTTTGTAGTACGGTCATGCGGTTTTACCCAAAAAGTTTTTCGAGGTTTTTGAAACTGAGTTACATTTTGATGACACATGAACGGAGCGTCGCAGCAAAAAAATAAAAATACCAGCTTATAGGGAATTGCTTGTTCTACAAACAGCATATTGCTTTTGTAACTCTTAAAGTTTAGAAGATATCTTTTGACAACAGTAAAATTTATAAAAAAACTGTTTTTGCAAAATATTCCGAAACGATATGCCGCAGAAAAATATTTTTTCTTGGATTTTGCAGAACATGCAATTCTCTATGAATGTCTCTGCGAACACTTTTTCCGTCCGACTTACCGTTCATGGCAGGGGTTGAAATAAGAAAAAGTTATTACTGCAGAATTTTTTTTTTTGTTTTTAATTGCAATTTTTAGCAAAATTTTTTTAATGTCTTATTCAAGTGATGAATACGTATATTAAGATTGAAAATTTATAGCGAAATTTTCTTCGAATGCATTTATAAAAATATGTGTAAAGTAGAGTTGCCGAGTACTTATTGTGGTTGCTACATTTAAGCAAAAATTGGTGAGGTTAGACAACTAAAACAACGGTTATAAGCTAAATAAAATGAGTATTTAGTTTCAACGATTAACGCAAAACAAAGTAATATGAATTAAGGTGAAAATTATTATTACAATTTTTTACAATATTCTGAAGCTATTACTGCAAATTTGAAGTTATTACTGCAGAAATAGGGTATTATTACAGCTTATTTCAATGCCTGGTTCATGGGATATCGCGATTTGAAAATGAACATAATTGAAAAATGAAAAGTCATACGCAATATGTCTCTTCGTTTTGCATTTTTGGACAAAACACCGTAGTCGGTGTTGGAAACAACTACAATTACGAGAAATTTACTAGAATTTTTCTCTAGAAGTACCCGTTACAGAGATAAAAATAGTAATTTTCAATGTGTTTTACGATTAGTGGAGTGCCTGGGACTTTTAAGCTAGGATTATTATTGTATTAGAGTGAATGAATTTATATAGTTGAGGTGGGATTTTGTTTTTTATACTATAAAACGAAAAGTTTACCAAAAATTTTTTTGTGTATTTCATTTATTCTTTATTTAAGCAATAACTATAAAAAGTTAATGCAACACTAAATTCAAAATAGATGCAACATTTTGCAAACTATTTTTTCTAATTTAATTTAGAGTCGCTGAACACGAAAACACCACTTATTTTTTATTTCTTTGGACCGTGCCCGAGTTATTCGGACATTTCTATTTTCGAGGTTATAGCTTCATATCCATCAATATATTTGTATAACGCTAAGTCCGATCAATTTTATTTTACCACGTTTACAAAGAGTGAATAAAGGCGCTTCTAACGTGTAATCCAATGATTATGCTCCGATCAAAATTAAATAAGTTATAGCAAGAAAAACTTCGATTTTTTAAAAAATTTTAAAAACTTAGTTTTTCGCATATATTTTTTTAGCATTTTTATTTAATAGGACAGTGCAATAAGGATGATGAAAAGTTGTCCAGAGCATTTTCAAAATGTTCAGCCTTAGTCAACAGATCCAATTTTCCTGCTTCCAGATCGGCCAGTCATTGAACATTTTAACAACTTCTCATCATTTTCTGTAGAAGAACATTGCGGATCGTATTACAATTGTATCAAAAATATTAATTTTTGAAAGAAATCGAAATGTCTCTATTGCACTAAAACCTAAATATTTTCTCGCTTTTTTTTGGTATAACTCAGTTAATTTTGTTCGGAGCAGAGTTGTTGGTATACTCGTTAGAAGCGTCATTAGTCACTCTTTGTTAAAGTGGAAAAAAACATTTATCGGATTTGGTGTTATACAAATATATTGATGTATGTATATGAAGCTGTAATCTCGAAAATAGAAATGTCCGAATAACTCGGGAACGCCTAAAAGGAATAAAAAATAATTGGGTTTTTCATGTTCAGCGACCTCGAATTAGTTTAGAAAAAATGGTTTGCAAAATGTTACAATTATTTTTAATGTAGAGTTGTACTAACTTTATATAGTTAATACACAAATCAAAAGCACAAAAAAATTTTGGGTAAACTTTTTTTTTTATGACATTTAAAATAAAATCCCATCCCAACCATATAAATTCATTCGGTCTCGCAGAAATCCTAGGTTAAAAGCCCCAGGCACTCTACTATATATATACAAATTACCGACATTCAAAACACAAACAATTTTAATGAATTGTTATATTTTTAATTTTTTTTTTTTCCTTTTCACGTCATGTTCTTCTCATTTTCTTGTAAAATTTCTTTGCTTTATCACTAAATATTGGTTTATTTAATGAACAACAAATTTTTCTTTCAATTCTAAAACTATCATTATAATAACACTAGTTTACAGCAAAAATGTGATCTAATTGCCACTATAAAATTCTTATGTAAAATGACTTCCAGATTGCGAAAATATTTTTTTTTTTTTTCTACGGATAAGTTGTCGAGAAATCCCCCCTTTCCTGTTTTTAAAGGAGGGGGAAAAGATGATCTCATATAATTATAAATATCTCATAAATTAAGCGAACGGTCCATTCAGTACGTCGAATACGTCACGTCGTTTTTTCAACTGACTGCGACGTATTTGACGGAGAAGGCTGGCCCAATGAACACTTTGAAAACGGATTAAAACATCAAAATTCTTATTATAATATTAATTACAAATTTTAATTTTGCACTTGCACAGCTCCAATAATTTTTTATTCCAATTTTTTTCAAAAAATAAAAGAGTCACGACAAAGAAGAAAAAAAAAACAACAAATGAAATTGAAAATAAATATATTTTACGATTGTCAAATCACACGACGTACGACGAAAGTTGGGAGTTGGGCAACTTTCGTACGTTGCGTTGACGTAGACGTACTGATTGGGTCGCACTTGATATTAACTCATATTTTTATTGGGTGTACAACTTAAAAACCGGAATTTTTTAGCGAAATTTGATGCTTTATTGTGGAAAAATGTTACAATATATTTTATTCAAAGTATTGTCCATTGGAAGCTACAACATTTCCCCATTTTTCAGGTAATTTATGAATTCCATCCCAAAAAAGTTGCGCCGGCTTGGCGGCCAAAAATGAATCTATCCAATTTTCGATATCTTGAACTAAAGTGAAGCGTATTCCTGATAGGGCATTCTGCATCGAACGGAACAAATGGTTGTCTGATGGTGCAAGGACTGGGCTATAAAGCGGGTGAGGCAAAATTTCCCATCCGTTGTTTTCCAGGTAATTTTTGACTGGGGCAGCAATATGTGGCCGAGCGTTATCGTGGTGGAAAATGATTGACTCGTGTCTGGTCGCATACGTTGGCCGCTATGCCTGGACTTTCTGCTTCAATCGGATCAATTGTTGACGATAGAGTTGAGCATTAATGGTTTGGCCACCTGGCAACAGCTCATAATGGATCACACCTAGCTGGTCCCACCAAATACAGAGCATTACCTTCGAAGCGAGAATATTTGGCTTCGGCTGTGATGGGCCGGCCTCACCTTTCTTGACATATGCTGTTTTGCGCTTGGGATTATCGTAATGGATCCATTTCTCATCGCCAGTGACAAAACGATGCAAAAACCCCTTCCTTTTGTGGCGTTCAAGCAGCATTGTGGACATCAAAAATCGGCGTTCGACGTCCCTTAGCTTCAACTCGTATGGCACCCAATTTCCCATCTTTTGAAAAATTCCCAAGGCTTTCAAACGTCTGGAAATTGTTGCTCGATCAACTTCCAATTGTTCTGCAAGTTCTTCTTGCGTTTGACATGAATCTTGATCGAGTAATGCCTCCAATTCTTCATCCTCAAACTTTTTCGGCTGACCAGAACGTTCTTTGCCTTCGACATCAAAATCACCACTTTTAAACCATCGAAACCACTCACGACAGCTTGATTCAGCTATAACATAGTCCCCATAAACTTCTACAAGCAAACTATGACTTTCCGCAGCAGTTTTCTTTGCAACAAAATGACCCAACAGAACCTCCCGCAAATGCTGTCTTTTTCTCCAATTTTCGAAGTTATTCATCGTGAAAAATAATAATGATGCACACAAGATAAAATTGTCTTGTTGACTGATTTTGACAGCTGTCAAATGTACCTTCAAAATGACATATATATAAAGTTCGAGCTTTCACGATATTTGTTAGTACGGACATCCACCGTCAAATTCCGGTTTTTAAGTTGTACACCCAATAACTTAGCTGTCAGTCGAAAAAAACGACGTGACGTACTGAATGGACCGTTGGCTTTAGTAAGGCCAGCTTAACGTGTAAGACATCAAACAAAAGGTAATAAAATTATACATAAACGCCTTATAACTTATTTTTCGATCAGTTTTTTAGTTTCAGCGTTATTAATTAACATTTCAAAAAATTTTGATTTTTCTTTTGAAAAATCGAAAAAAAAAGTTTTTCAATTGGGATATCTTCTTGAAAAAAAAATTCGGTAAAAATAAAAAAACTTCATTGAGCAAACGTCTTTATAACAGAAAGTTAATACATAATCGAGAAAATCGATGGATAAATAACGGAGTTATAACCAATTAAGTGAAAATACGAATATTCAAATTTTACTCTATTTTTGTAATTTTCCTTGCATACAGGTACAATTTTGAAATTTTTTTTTTGCGATTCGTCCGATTCATATTTATTTTGATTTCTTTCGCTCGTGTAGTGTTGCCGTATTCGAAAAAAAAAAAAAATTATTCGAGGTGTCACTTAACTTCAACTGATCTGTAAAGAGAAGGTCTTATTCTATTCCTCATCTGAGGATCTCGTTGGAAAGGCAAATAAAATGCATTTTTAACATTAAGTCATTTGTTGAGATCGGATAAAAAATAGCTAATCTATAGTAAACCAAATTTCAAATTTCAAGTAAATTTCTTTGATCCCGTTAACATTTTTTTGTTCGAAATAATAAGAAAGGCTAAGTTTTTATTATTTTTATCAACAATATTATTTCTTTAAAAAATTTTGAATCAATGCGGACCAAGATCAGATGAAAAATGACAGCTCTATTTTAGATTTAGTGAGTGCACCTACTAAACTACTTTCTACTTAATTAACAAAACAAAAATTGCAGATGTTTATTCACTAAATCTCAAATAGAGGTATCATTTTCATCCGATCTTGATCCGCATTGGCACGAAATTTTTGTAATAAAATATATTGTTGACAAAACTAATAAAACTTGACCTTTTTTATTATTTCGAACAAGAAAATGTTAACGGGATTAAATAAAGATTCTGAAAATCACCGAAATTTGCTTTAAATTTGAAATTTGGTTTACTATAGATTGGCTATTTTTTATCCGATCTCAACAAATGACCTAATGTTAAAAAGGCAATTTATTTGCCTTTCAAACGAGATCCTCAGATGAGGAATAGAATAAGACGTTCTTTTTACAGATCAGTTGAAGTTAAGTGACGCCTCGAATAATTATTTTTTTTTTTCGAATACGGCAACATTACACGAGCGAAAGAAATAAAAATAATTTTTTTTTTTTTTTAATGATGGTCCACCTAATCAAAATAAATCTGAATCGGACGAATCGCAAAAAAAAATTTCAAAATTGTACCCATATGCACGGAAAATTACAAAAATAGAGTAAAATTTGAATATTCGTATTTTCACTTAATTGTTTATAACTCCGTTATTTATCCATCGATTTTTTCGATTATGTATTAACTTTTTATTATAAAGACGTTTGCTCAATGAAGTTTTTTTATTTTTACCGAATTTTTTTTCAAGAAAATATCCCCATTGAAAAACTTTTTTTGCGATTTTTCAAAAGAAAAATCAAAATTTTTTGAAATGTTATTAATAACGCTGAAACTAAAAAACTGATCGAAATAAAAATTATAAGGCCTTTATGTATAATTTTATTACCTTTTGTTTGATGTCTTACACGTTAAGCTGGCTTTCCTAATTTATGAGATATTTATAATTATATGAGATCATCTTTTCCCCCTTCTTTAAAAACAGGAAAGGGGGGATTTCTCGAAAACTTATCCGTAGAAAAAAAAAATTATTTTCGCAATCAGGGAGTCATTTTACATAAGAATTTGATAGTGGCACTCAGATCACAGAAAAATTAATTCATTTGTAAACTAGTGTAATTGAAGATTGGAAACAATTCATATTGAAAGTTCATTAGGGGAACGTTAATTTAAGCAATAACTTATTTTAAAACTCTAAGATTTAATATTTTTCATTAATGTTCTTGTATTCTTTTATTTTTTTTTTGTAGTGAGGGATAAAAACACGATTTTAACAGCATATAGTAATTATTTTGAAATAATCACACCAGGAACAGAAGCGGAATACGTGGATTCCGTAAATGACACATCAATTTTTCTGAACATTATAATTCAAATTGTTGGAGTTCTTATCGGAATTGTATTATTACTCCTTATTTCCCTTTGTTTTTTACACCACTACAATACAAAAACTTCAGAAACTGGAGAAGATGTTAGCTTACGGGATTCCTTGAGGTATGTTAAATTTTATATTATAAGTTTATTATATTATTTAAGGAGTGTGTCATTAGGACACACGTTTAAGCTTATAACTTTTTTCATAAGAAAACAGTTTAAATTTTTTTTTTATCGGGATAGCTCTGAAAAACATGTCAAATACTATTTATTTTGCATCACTTTGAATTAGTTACCAATTTATTTGCGAAAAAATGGCTAGTAAGAAGGAATTGAGTGAACAAATTGTAAAACTTTTTCAAACAACCCGCAATATTTTTTAAAAGAATTGCAAAGGATGCTTAAGTTAGCATACATAAGGTATTCCGGTTAGTACAAAATTTTCAGGCAAATCTTAACACCAATCGCAAGCAAGAAACAGGCAGAAAAAAGATCGTGGTGACCGTATTGGAGAAAGTGTGTTACACAACGGGTTGTTGTCACCGACATTCACCACTAATTCAGGCGTTTGGCAAGACTGTTTACTATCACCATCTCTCTTCCTTATCGTTCTTCACGATATCCTAGATAAAGCTCTTAATAAAGCCAAAAGGGGTATCCAATGGAACTTTACCGAACATCGAGAAGATCTCGACTACGCTGACGACATCTGTCTCTTATCGCCCAAACACCCAGATATGCAAAACAAGATTGAAGACCTTGTCTTGGAATCGCAAAAGGCCAGTCTAAAAATCAGCGCATCCAAAACTAAAACCATGAAGCTGAACGCAAACAGGAATGACATCACGTTTAAAGCTGGCAGTGATGTCCTTGAAAACGTCGACAGCTTCACGTATTTAGGCAGCATTATCTCCATGGATAGTGGAGCAAAAGAGGATATAAACTCAAGGATAGCAAAAGCGAAGGGTGTGTTTGCTCAACTGAACAAAACGAAAGTGCATTTTTGATTCGAATGTTTGTTATATGAGTGCGAAACGTGGCTTTTTACGGAACAACTAATGAATAAGCTGCAAGTAAGTATTCGTCA
Source organism: Calliopum simillimum (assembly GCA_951812925.1). Lineage (NCBI taxonomy): Eukaryota > Metazoa > Arthropoda > Insecta > Diptera > Lauxaniidae > Calliopum > Calliopum simillimum. The sequence continues at coordinate 47,805,334 of OX638371.1, read as the reverse complement.
ACAAATGTTTAAGGCGTATACTAAAGGTTTGATGGCTTCGCACTATATCAAATTCCGAGCTACATCAAACGCGGTCAAGCTGCGCAAGTGGAGATGGATTGGTCATACTCTTCGGAAACCACACAGCGAAGTCTGTCGCCAGGTAAATGAATTATGAAGAAAAAATACACCCTAAAAAGCTTAATAAAGATTTTGAGAGAAAATTTGAATGTTGCGTTATGGTTGACGAAACTAACGTCATTTCCGATTTTTGGACTGCTTCTTGGTCAAGAATTTTATGTTGCCAAGAAGCTAAAATTTCGTGACAATAACCACAATCAACAGCGAAATCTACATGTTTGTATGTATGTATGCTCTTTTAACTCCTAGGAGGAGCATAGGGCCAATATGAAACGTCTTCATTTGCAGCGATCCCTTGCGATGACTTTGATCTCTTGCCACGGTTACCCGATTCTTGGATTTTCTTTTCCAGCGACCTTTTCCAGTTAGTTTTGGGTCAACCACATGCTCTACTGCATTGTGGATTCCACTCAAGAGCCTGGCGACAAAATTCGCTGTGTGGTTTCCGGAGAGTATGAACAATCTATCTCCACTTGCGCAGCTTGACCTCGTTTGCTACAGCCCTCTGATGTAGCTCGGAATTTGATATAGTGCGAGGCCACCAAACCTTTAGTATACGCCTTAAGCATTTGTTGACGAATACTTGCAGCTTGTTCGTTAGTTGTTCAGTAACGAACCATGTTTCGCACCCATATAACAAAACCGATTTCACATTCGAATCAAAAATGCGCACTTTCGTTTTGGTGGATATAACGGGAGAAGACCATATTTTGTTGAGTTGAGCAAACGCACCTTTTGCTTTTGCTATTGTTGAGTTTATATCCTCTTTTGCACCACCATCCATGGAGATAATACTGCCTAAATACGTAAATCTGTCAACGTTTTCGATGTCATCGCTGCCAGCTTTAAGCGTGATGTCATTTCTGTTTGCGTTCAGCTTCATGCTTTTAGTCTAAGATGCGTTAATTTGCAGGTCGGCCTTCTGCGATTCCAAGACAAGGTCTTCAATATTGCTTTGCATATCTGAGTGTTGGGACGACAGAAGGCAAATGTCGAGATGTTCTCGATGTTCGGTAAAGTTCCATTGGATACCCTTTTTGGTCTTATTAAGAGCTTTATTTAGGATATTGTCAAGAACGATAAGGAAGAGAGATGGTGATAGTAAACACCCCTGCCGTACGCCTGAATTAGTTGTTGTTGTTGTAGCATCTCCAGGTCTGTAAATTGAATAACAAAATATTCCTTTCGCGTACTAGTGATTGGGGGACAAGGAAGTAGAAAACATGTCGAGCTTAGTCCGGGATGCCCAGAAATTGGGGTACCTCTACTGGGCGGGACCATAGGTCAATCGAGAGAGAGGTTGGTGGGTCGGGAAGGACAGTAGAAGAGATGGAAACTGTCATGCGCGGTGCCCGTAATGATCCGGGCTCTGTAGCTCATCAAGATGAGCGAGTAGCCCGAGCGAAGTTGGGCGAGTATGCACCTTGCCTTCTTCGATAGTGATTTTTCCCTGTGGTGAATTTGTGGAGGGTGGCTATTGAGTGCCAGTGATTCAATGGCCGTAGTGGCAAGGTGCATATGCAGATCATTGAGGGCATCGCGAATAGGCCCAGGGTCTCAAGTGTCAGGCAAGAAGTCCAAAATGGCTTCCCTATAACAACTGAAATCCTCTCTCACCTGTGTGGTGATCAGGATTACAGCAGGAACTTTTGTGTTAACAAGATGTTATGTGGCCTGACTTTTAGGAGTCCAGTCTCATGCAGATGGTCTGGATCGGACATGTGGTGACACCCGGTAGCTATACGCAAGACACTGTTTTGTCTGAACTGGAGGTTGCTCCACTGCGTGTCGCTGAGTGCCGGAGACCACATGGGGGTGGCGTAATTCAAAATGGATCGCCCGATGGCCTTATTTGCCGGGATCAGAGTCTCCTTATCCTTACCCCATGAGGTCCCGGTAATGGCACTCAGCACACGGTTTCTCTTACTTAATTTGGAGAAGACCTCACTTGCGTGCCTTGAGAATTTGTATAGATTATCAAGTGTCACCCGGAGGATTTTCGGATACTTAACTGCTGGTGTTAAGTCTCTGTTTATATGAATATTGGGGGATTTATTAACCTTGCTTGTCCAGAAGATTTAGCTTTCGATCATCGAAGAACTGCTTGAGATTAACAAGATACGCATTAATCGTCTGCTCAGCCTCCGAAACTGTTTTGTCTTATGACACAATAGTGCAATCATCAGCGTATCAAACCAAAGTGAACTCGGACAGAGGGGTTGTATGGTGGAGAGGTAGAAGTTGAAAAGCGGAGGCGAAAGCACGCCCCCTTGCTAGTACGAGATCCGGCAGTAAGAAAACGTATCGATCGAGTTTTTAGTTAAAATCTAGTTTTTACATATATTTATGAATGGGAGAACATATTTTTGGCGGGTTGCCTTTCGAAATGTGGTCGCAAGTATTATCAAATTGCTATAACTTATGAACCGTGAGTCGCACGAGAAGAAGTGTACAGATCTTTTTTATGGAGAGTCATATGCTCTACAAGTAATTTTTATTATATGAAAAAAAAAAATTAACCGTTTAGGAATTTGATAATACTTGCGGCCACATTTTGAGAGGCAACCCAGCAAAAATATATTCCCCCATTCCTAAATATATGTAAAAATTAGGTTTTAACTAAAAACTCGATCGATACGTTTTTTTACTGCCGGATCTTAGGCTATGCGGCACGCGCATCTTTAGTTTTCAGAATTTAAACCTAGCACTTCTAAATTCCACGAAAGCCCGTCTACCATGTAAATAGGCTGCTAGAAACCTTTTGGTACTGACGGGGAGGGTCATGTTTTGAAGATCCGCAAGGAAGATGTTAAGGTCGGTAGTATCGAAGGCCTTTGAGAGATCTAGATCCACTGCTATCGTATGCAGATGCGGCCTTTTGAAGTCAAGCCCCTCTGTACTTACAGATGTGATCTCGGCCAGGGCAGTGGTGGTGCTATGGTTCTGTCTGAAACCATGTTGATGGTCTGTGAGTTTAAGATACTGCTGAAGTTGCGGTAGGAGAAACGCTTCGCCGCAGGACATAGAAGTGAAATGGGCCGATATGAAGTGCCCAAGTCAGCAGGTTTACCCGGTATAATTATAAGGATTACACGGGCATCCTTCCACATTGTGGGTATGTTCCTGTGAGCGATGGTGAGATTGAAAATCTCACCAAAAGTAGCGCATTACCGATGGAGGTAGTTTCTTCAGCACAACCATGCCAATACCGTCAGAACCTAGGGCCCTGGACGGTTTTGCATTGCTAACTGCTGCCACCACTGCATCCTGAGCGAAAGACTCAGGATCTTTCGACTCACGAAGACTCTTAAATCTTCTGAGTATTCCTCTACTTTCTTTACTTCTATCTGATTGGTGTTCCCCAAACTGCCTACAAAAGTGAGAAGCGCACTTTTTATTATCGCTATACTGACAGCTGTCGAAACTTACAGATCCTTGATTGTGGACCAGAGTTTTTTTGAGCCGATGTAGCCTCCACCTCTATTTCGTCTATCACGTCTGACTATGCTAAATCCTCCGTGTGTTGTAAGGTCACATGAGCTCGGGAGTTTCGTCTCCTGGATTGCCGCAGCCAGAATGCCATTGCGTGTCATGTAGTCCGCTATTTCTATAATCTTGTTCCTCAGGCAATTGCAATTCCACTGCAGGACTTTAAATACCTGGATTGGCAACGTCGGAGAGGGGACTCTTATAGACTTCGGAACTTGGGATGGGGGACTGCTAGTTATTGCACAGCTACTACCCAACCAGGTGGCTGTGTACTAGGGTGGACCAAAATTTGTTTTTTGTGATATTCGATATGGGCCACATGCGAAAAGATGCTCCATAATTATTACGTTGAGTTTGTTTGTATGGTATAAAGTCAATAAAAGAGCTTAAACGTGTCCAAATTGTGATTTTTATTATAATATTAACATATTTTCTTATTCTTTCGATTAACTCCACATTTTTTCTTATAAATAGCGTTTTTCCGACCTTCAACTGCCTGAGGGAACGGCCAAATATTTTTCGATCAGGACAAAAATTTTTATGCTTGATACTTACACCCATAGGAAACTTTTTAGCCCTTGCACAGTGTTTTACGTAGAACAAGCTAGGTGGACAAAATTCATTAACAGATATCTAAATATTAGTAATGAGGTAATGTCAACAATACCCCAAATACATAATATACCTACATTTTTTTGTGTAAATATTTGATGGTGACAAGCAACTGAGTGCAGAAGTCAACTTATGATTGTAAGTTCAATTTCAAATATTTATTCTTTTCATTAAGCAATAAAGCAACTTGATTTTATTGTGGCAAAATCAATATTTTGTCATAATTTTAGTGATGAATTTTATAGCAAAAATAACGTATTTTATGTTTTAGTTAGAGTTTTTTCATTTCCTCCTTTGGGTTATGTGTAAGAAAGCTTCGAATATATTAGTTTTAACCTGCGCACTGGTGTTCATCTATTTTATTTTAATTTTTTTCAGAATACCTTCAATTTTTTTTTTTTAATTTATATTCGAATTTTTTGCTTTGTCTTAAAAAGGTCGTAATTTTATGACATTTCTAGTGATGGATTTTATAAATGAAGGTTAGCGTTTTGTGTTTGAATAAGAATTTTGTCATTCCTTTCCTCAGGAAATGATTCGAAGACACTTAAAAAAATAACTCGTAGTTTTATTATTTTTCAACTTTAAAGGAGCTGGAATTGCATGTACCCACGTGTACCCAGTCTAGATTTTGGATATATATTAGCTGCACCTATTCCTTTGATGAATATATTAATTTTAACTTGCACATTAGAGTTTATCTATTTTATTTTAATTTTTTCCAGAATACCTTTAATCATTTTTTTGTTTTAATTTATATTCGAGTTTTTTGCTTTGTTTTTAACGTCTGTTATTGTGCTCTGGTTACGACATCAATCTAATTGCATTCGAAAAGCTTTGCGTTGAAACAAAAAAAGTCTTTATTTACACCATTATTCGTGGTATTATATGCCTGCTACCGTGCACAAAATATTAATACACAGTACGGAAGTAATCAAAACCGCAATCGTTCCAATAGGGTAGCTTTCAGAAGAAGCCCAGGAAGCGCGGAACAAAGATTGCCGCAGGTTCCGTGAACAGAATACAAGAAAGTGGTCGCGCATAGCCACGAATAAGGATTTATTAAATATGCTACTCTTAACTTCTGATCCTTTTATAAACTCTTTAAGAGGAATACAAAAAAAAAAAAAAAAAAAAACAAGATAAATTGTGTGCAGAGGTCTTAAAACTAATTATCCCTCCTACAATAGTTCCACAATCACTACCAAATATCTTGCCAGAACCTGAGGAAGATTATATTGTATCAGATTCATCGAATGAAATTGACGATGAAACTGATTAGGCAATTTAAAGTTGAAGTAAGCTGAAACCGTTTTATAGTTTGATATGTTATCACTAATTACATTACTAATGCATTTGTACCGTACTGCGAGTAGTAATTGAACATTTGCAAAAAAAAGAAACAATAAATGTTGGTTTTTATACTTTTTCCAACATAAAAAATTCTGTTGTTTTATTTCTTTTTTGTTTAATTTTTTTAAATAGCTATTCAACGATACCAATTTTTGCGGGTTCAAACCCTCTCTATTAAGATCTTTTTCCTATATATATTTTTCCTCTATATATGAATTGAAAATATTGAAATAAAATAAAATTAATCTGTATGAAAACCCCCCAATGAGCAATTTCTGGTTATGATGGTGATCTATGCCGAATAAGAAAAAATGTTTCAGACGAAAGTGTAGTATTTTTCCACGTAAAATCAGAATCCGCAATAAAAATTGGGAGTTTCCACATAAAATTTTGAAGTTTCTTCCGTCAACCGCGGGAGGAGAGGTGTAGAGGGTCAAAATTGGTATCGTTGCACTGCCCTCTTAAAAATATTGGATGCGTGTTTTTTTTTTTTTATTTAACGTGCAGCATTAAAAACACTTGAGCGTTCCGGAAATTTTGGAACACCCTGTAAATCAAAGTATTAATAATATGTCGTAATAAGGCTAACACTACCCAAAAATATCAAAAAATAATTTTGTCCAGCTAGCTTGTTCTACGTGAAACACTGAGCCTTGGCAGCAAGGTATTACCCATTTTGAATTTTTGCCGTATGATAGGTCTAATAAGTACGAGTGTTATACAGCATAGGTACGAATCAGATAAATACTTATAAATTATGAGTTAAGATTTGAGTATGACCTTTTACGCCCTGGCTCATTTGGAATGTGTAAAAATTAAAAATCTCCATAGAGCCGCGCTCCTCCACATTGTGTACAATAGCAAGTATATTTATGAATTTCATATGAAAAACATAAAAATTATTCTGACAGAAAACAAAATTTTCGCTGATTTATAAATCAACAAAGCAATGGTTTTCTAAAATGTTTAGTCAAAATACATATATGGATGTTCCATAAACACTTCTCTATATCACGGTGTGCCTTAACCCGTTCTAAATCGGACGTCGTAGCACATCAAATTTTTTTCCAGATTCTGTTTACTTATCGTTCAAATGATGTATAAAAAAATTTTCACTCGTGACTCCTCGACTAAATTTTGAGATAATCGCTTTTCCAATTGGGGCATTTTCCCATACAAAAAGAAAAAAAAAAATTTTTTTAACTACATAAAACAAAAATTAAAATAATCACAATCGATGTGTTTTGCAATGCTTAAAGCGAATCCAACCTCAGAATCGCTCCATCGTGTATAGTTTATGAGATATTGTAACCTAAAGACCAAAAAAAGTCGTTTTTTGCTATTTTTTGAAGCTATATAACTATGTAACATCATTTATTCGTCAAATGTGGCTTAAATACTTTAAAGTTTCAATCTTTTCCTTTAAAACCTAATTTAAATTATATTTATATCTTCATGCTTCTAAGTGATATCGTATACCGAAATATTGTCAAAACGGGTTTTTTGCACTTTTGTGTGTTTTTAGGTTAGGATATCTTTGAGGAAAAAAAAGATATCAACATAATTTAAATTAGGTTTTAAAGGCAAAGATTAAAACTTTAAAGTTGCTTACCAGATTTAACGAAATTAAAATTTCTTTCACATTTTAAACATGTTCAACGAACCGACTACTTCAAAATTCAGCCGTATGCCATACACGTAACAACAACATCGGGGTGTCAAACGACTGAATTTTGAAGTAGTCGGTTCATTGAACATGTTTAAAATGTGAAAGAAATTTTAATTTCGTTAAATCTGGTAAGCAACTTTAAAGTTTTAATCTTTGCCTTTAAAACATAATTTAAATTATGTTGATATCTTTTTTTTCCTCAAAGATATCCTAACCTAAAAACACACAAAAGTGTAAAAAAACCGTTTTGACAATATTTCGTTATACGATATCACTTAGAAGCATGAAGATATAAATATAATTAAAATTAGGTTTTAAAGGAAAAGATTAGGACTTTCAAGTATCTGAGCCACATTTGACGAATAAATGATATGTTACATAGTTATATAGCTTCAAAAAATGGCAAAAAACAACTTTTTTTGGTCTTTAGGTTACAATATCTCATAAACTATACACGATAGAGCACTTCTGAGGTTGATTTCGCGTTAAGCATCGCAAAACACATCGATTGTGATTATTTTAATTTTTGTTTAATGTAGTTAAAAAATTTTTTTTTTTCTTTTTGTATGGGAAAATGCCCCAATTGGAAAAGCGATTGTCTCAAAATTTAGTCGAGGAGTCACGAGTGAAAATTTTTTTATACATCATTTGAACGATAAGTAAACAGAATCTGGAAAAAAATTTGATGTGCTACGACGTCCGATTTAGAACGGGTTAAGGCACACCGTGTATATACTTACGCGAAAATAAACAACTGTGAGCTTAGTTATTGCGAGTTGAAAGTTGTAAGTTTTATTCAAACTTTTAGAGGCAAAAAATGGGCTTAAAGCCGGTTTATTCCCACAGGAAGCTAACTAACAAAACCTCATCAAAAATTTTCAGTGCCAACATTTGGTGGTTGATTTAATATTAATAATTTAAAAATACCAAGAAAAGGGCGCTTAAGCTCGGTTTATTCGCAATAACGAATTGTTCCAATTAAATTTTCTTATTTTCCAACTCTGGACAAATTAACGAACAGGCCTGATCAAAACATTTTAACTTCCAAGACTTCGAGGTAACTATAATATAGGCAATTTAAACATGCCTCTGAAAAAGGGGCTTAAGCCCAGTTTATTCGCAAGAAGGAAGAGTCTGGATTTTAATTTTCATATTTTCCAACTCAGGAGAAAAGGACGAAAAAAACCTCATCAAAAAAATTTCAGTGTTCCTACTTTGAGTTTTTCTCTATATTCCCAGGATGTTTTAAGGTTTGTGGCAGTACTAAAACTCAAAATTTTGAAAAAATATTTATACACCTCTAAAAGGTGATTGACGGAGCTCGTTTTCCGCACTGGTCCATTTAGAATATGTAAAAATAAAAAATCTCCATAGAGCAGCGCTCCACCCTACTGTGTACCCTTGTAGACTAGAAAGGCCGGAACTGGGTGTAAAGTGGCACCAGTTAAGGCAACTATTACACCGGACAGACGCGGACCCGTTGTAAACTTGCCTCCCGCATATAGGGCAGGTCCAAACTCTGGGTCTGGATTCGGCTCGATTTCGACTCTAACTTGTACGATACGGAGCAAGTTAGCCGGGAGAACTTGCCCCATAAAGGAAAAGGATAAATTGAATTCCAAAGTATAAACCTTTTGCTGTCGTTGGGGTAGACCCGACCGCAAGAGGAGAGCCTGAATTAGTGGTGAAAGTAGGTGACAACAACCGAAATCTACATCCCCGAACATTTGCCACAACAGCAAAGCGGCTCTTGAGCGGCACCTGCAAAATAACCTAAAAGATTGAAGAAGATACCATCAAAGCATTAAGGAGAGGTGTTCCAGAAAAAGTAAAAAAAATTACGCTTCAAATTGTGTTAATAAAGTATGAAATTTTTTAAAAAAATTTCTGGTTACTGAGATAAGTATATTTATTTTTCAATGTGCTGATTTCTAATGACACACTCCTTTATATGATGTTGTTTAACTAATAGTCTAAGATACGAATAAGGAGCGAACTGCACCCATTTGTTTAATGGATGAAAAGTGGTTTATATCAAAGATAATATTCTCAAAAATTCCTGTCAATGCACAATAGGTCAAATTATCATTTTTTCTGTGCGAAATTCAAATTTTGTAAGTGCCGTTATACTATTTTTATAGCTAAAATCTGATCAGGAATACTTCAAAACATAGGAATGTGCATTATGTTTGTCCAAAATATTTAGACCGTTTGACCGCTCACTGAAGTCACATTTTTAAAACGTAATTGAAAATTTGTTTGCGAGATCAATTTTGGTCGCGAAGTTTTAAGTGGTACTAAACAGTGTTTGGTAAATTCTTAGAACAAATTTTAAAATGAAGCATATTGAGATAGAAAAGCATTAATGACACAGGCCCACAAAAAAAAAAAAGTACCATGCGCGAAAGATCAGACCACTTGAACTTTATGTTTTCGGGGTTGCTGAATCCGAATATGGTGCCAGAATAGCAAAGTTGGTTCGCGTTTTTTCAGAAATCAACAATAATGCTGAAAATTACTGATTTTTGCTGGTTTCTGAAAAAACGCGAACCAACTTCGCTAATCTGGCACCATATTCGGATTCAGCGACCCCGAAAACATAAAGTTCAGGGTATACTCACTTTGTCCTTCCGTTTGTAACGCAGAGAAGGAGGCGTGGCAGAAATAGAAAAGTATATATATTCTTGATCAGCGTTACCTTCTGAGTCGATATAGCCATGTCCGTCTGTCTGGCTGGCTGGCTGGCTGTATGTGGAAATACATTTTTTGGGAAAACTATGCAAGATAATTCAATGAAATTTGGTGTACAGCCTCCGTCGTCAAAGTTAGCTCGGGGGATTGAAAATGAGCGAAATCGGTCAACGGACACGCCTACCGCCCATACAAAAAATATATTCAAAATGCAACTTTTGGAGTATTTTTTACGACAGTGCAACTAAAACACACGTAAATACTACGAATTGTAAGCGCAAGCTATGAGCAAAAACTGGGCGAATTCGTACAAGAGGGCGTGACACCTCTCATATAAGCAAAAGCTTGAAAACGTTATACTGAAAGCGTTTTTTGAGATATTCAAACCAAATATGACTCAGACACTAAGAATAATAAATGAAAGCTCTCAACAAAAATTGGGTGAAATCGGACAAGTGGGCGTGGCACTTCCCTTATAAGAAAAAGTTTCAAAATGCTATACTGAAAGAGTTTTGTGAGATGATCCAACTAAATTTCACTCAAATACTAAGAACTATAAATTCAAACTCTGAGAAAAAGCTGGGTGAATTCGGACAAGAGGGTGTGGCACCTCCCATATAAACAAAATTCGCAAAATATTGCAGTGTAGGGTATTTAATGTTTGGCCAGGCCAGGCTGCGCGAACGATCAAACCACCTGAACTTTATGTTTTCGGGGTAGCTGAATCTGAATATGCTGCCAGAATAGCTGAGTTGGCCTCGCGTTTATTCAGAAATCAGAAATAATTCTGAAAAAAATCTTAAATTTTCAGCGTAATTGCTGATTTCTGAAAAAAACGCGAACCAATTTCGCTATTCTGACACCATATTCGACCCTGAAAACATAAAGATCAGGTGGTCTGATCTTTCGCGCATGGTACTTTTTTTTTGTGGGCCTGTGTGATTTTATTCAAAAAAGTTGTAAATTTTTCTTTTTCTCATATATAAAAAGAGCCATTTGTGAACTAACTACGTTCGAACCAAGCTAAAACAGAAATTAATAAACCAATATTTTGTGAGTTCATTTCAGTTTAGATCAATTGATGGGTATAGAAGCAAAGGCAGCAATCTCCATTTTTTATTGAACGTGTCTGATAGCCTTTGATCACACGCTGTCATCAAAAGCAAATAGATGTCCATGTCTTAAGGAGACACTGCCACCTTTGTTTCTATACCTCTATAATAGTGCCATCTACTTGTATTTGATGATAGCTTGTGATCAAACACTATCAGACACGTTCAAGAAAAAAATGGAGATTGCTGCCTTTGCTTCTATACCCCTCAATTCAGAATTTTTGCCGATTTCCGAGTATTACCTTTTTTTTTTCTAGATTACTTATTATATACAAATGAGGTAATATTTGTTTGTCTGGCCTTTATTGGCTCGGAAATTATGCACCTGATTTTGATAAAATTTTCAAAGCGTACTACAATCTTCTAGAGGAAGATCATGAGCCACGCCTGTCTTGTGGGTGATTTGAATAAAATTTTCGAGTACCCCATTTTTTTTAACGGAATTCTGTTAAACATCGTATTTCAACATGTTTTCAATAAAAAATTTCAAAATCCTTAGAGCACTTCGGAAATGATCGGCTAACGAATGATTTCCATGTTGCTTTAGCCGAAGCAAATAAGGATAATTCTGAAAAATAGTTCCAAATGAATTTTTTTTCCCGGAATTGTATTCACTAATGCATAAAAACTAACATGTGAAAAGTATATTGCAAAATCGTGTGCCCAAAAAAAGTTATTCTCGGTCAAAAGTTGCGAAAATAAATTTTTTTCAATTATTTCGCTTACGGCTGCAATTACGAACTAGTAAGGGTGTTACCTTTGGCCTGGCCAAACATTAAATACCCTACACTGCAGTATTTTGAAAATTTCGCTTACATGGGAGCTGCCACGCCCTCTTGTTCGAATTCACCCAGTTTTTGCTCAAAGTTTGCGCTTACAATTCGTAGTATTTATGTGTATTTTGGTTGCATTATCGTGAAAAATACTCCAAAATTTACATTTTAAATATATTTTTTGTATGGACGGTAGGCGTGCCCGTTGACCGATTTCACCCATTTTCAATTCCCCAAGCTAACTTTGACGACGGAGGCTGTGCACCAAATTCCATTGAATTATCTTACTTAGTTTTCCCAAAAAATGAATTTCCACACACAGCCGTTACCCCGCCAGCCAGCCAGCCAGACAGACGGTCATGGCTATATCGACTCAGGAGGTGACGCTGATCAAGAATATATATACTTTTCTATATCTGCCACGCCTCCTTCTCTGCGTTACAAACGGAAGGACAAAGTGAATATACCCTGGGCACGGTGCTTGTGGGAGAATTTAAATCAAATTTTGATGTACCTCGGATTTTTTTGTAAATTCTTATTATAGATGTCAAAAGAAGTTATTCTATGCAAAAAATAAAATTATAGAGGTGGCGCTTTTTTAAAAAAACGATCAAAAGCCCTGTGATAGGAAAAACGCTTTTTTACTCAAGAGGAAGGCATCTTACGAAAAAAGTGTACATGGCATAAAATGCTTAGAATTGTTCAAGGAATACGTGTACATTTTTTTGGATTTCTTTGGAATTTTTTGAGAATTTTTGACCTCATTTTTAATAAATTTTTCAAAAAAAATTTTGCATCATGACAGAATATCCCATGAATTTTTTCAGATTTTTAAATGCATTTTTAAAGGTGGCTCAAAGCAAAAATATATTTTTATTATTTTTTTTTTTTTAGCATTAATTATAAAATGTTGTCAAACAATTTGAAAAATTTGTTTTAGAGTAACTTAAAAGCATTCATTTTGTTTGCTTTTTAATGAACTTTAAAACCTATGGTCTAATATTGCCAAAAAAAAATTTTACCCTTCTTAAAAAACGAAAGACTGCTTTAAAAAGGCGGAATTTAAGGGTTTTTCAAAGAGAAAAGTCATCGTGCTTTAAACGAAATGGTTATTTTTTAATTTGCAAGATCTCATTCAAAAGAACTCTTAAAAACCTTTAAGACTAGATATGTTAAGACTTTTTTGGGCCAGCAGGCTCGATGATATAGCGTTTGAAACGTAGTGATGAAGCCATGTGAAAGGAAAAACGCATTTTTACTCAAGAGGAAGGCATCTTACGAAAAAAGTGTACATGGCATAAAATGCTTAAAATTGTTTAAGGACTACATGTGAATTTTTTTTGAAAAATTTATTAAAAATGAGGTCAAAAATTTTTTCTAAAAAAAAAAAAAATTCCAAAAAATTCCAAAAAAATGTACACGTATTCCTTGAATAATCCTAAGCATTTCGTGTCATGCACACTTTTTTCGTAAGATGCCTTCCTCTTGAGTAAAAAAGCGTTTTTCCTATCACAGGGCTTTTGATCGTTTTTTTAAAAAAGCGCCACCTCTATAATTTTATTTTTTGCATAGAATAACTTCTTTTGACATCTATAATAAGAATTTACAAAAATATCCGAGGTACATCAAAATTTGATTTAAATTCTCCCACAAGCACCGTGTGGGTGTAGGGTATAAAACTAGTGGTCGACAGTTATTTACTGAGTCAACAGTTGTTTAGCTTCAATGACTTACTACGAAAAAGCTTCATACATTTTTTTTCTATTACTCGTGGTTAAGGAGGTATGTCAATTTAAAAAGTTTTAAAACTTCGCGATATTTATATGTTGTACTTTTTAAATTGAGATAACTCTCGAACCATTAATCGCACAGAAAAAGGAAATATATACTTGTTTGTAGAAAATTATATTTCCTACAAACCATTCTCAGCACTTTTTTTTCGTACAACCTATGGTTTAGGAGATATATTTCACAAACCGTTCAAATTTTGAAAAACTAGTTTTCTAAGGAAATCTCTGGAGCTGTTTTCGCTCGATAAAAAGGAACGGGATCTATTTTATTAAAATTTACATGATGTACAACTAGTAGTTGATACATATATATGAAATAATTATCGTTAAATTTTTTTACTTAAAAAAAAAAATAAAAATAGTGAATTTTGAGTGAATTCTTTAAGTTTTGATTAGTTTTTATGAATTTTTTATTAGTTTTAAAGACGTGAATGTTCGCAATTTTTACGTTTTTGCGAATATTTTTTTTCAAATAAAAAAATATTTCGTATATCGATACCTGAGAGCGCTATAGTCCTATCTCCATTTTTTTTTTTCAAACGCAAAATTCAATTTGCAAACGGTGATTATTTTAAAACTGACTGCTATTTTTACATATAAAGTTAATTTCTACAGTCCCCCACTAAAAATTGGGGAACAATTGTGGTAGGGTACTCGCTTAAGAAGCCCACCATGAGCCCATAACTTAAAATGTCTCACAAGTTCAAGCAAGTGGAGATAGGACTATAGCGCTCTAAGGTATCGATATATGTATCAAATATTATTTTTAGATCATGTAAATTTTAATAAAATAGATCCCGTTCCTTTTTATCAAGCAAAAACGGCTCCAGAAATTTCCTTAGAAAACAAGTTTTTCAAAATTTGAACGGTTTGTGAAAAATATCTCCTAAACCATAGGTCGTACGAAAAAAAAGCTGAGAATAGTTTGTAGGAAATATAATTTTCTACAAACAAGTACATAGTTACTTTTTCTGTGCGATTAGTCTTTCGAGAGTTATATCAATTTAAAAAGTACAACGCATAAATTTCGCGAAGTTTTAAAACTTTTTAAATTGGCATACCTCCTAAACCATGAGTATTAGAAAAAAAATGTATGAGGCTTTTTCGTAGTAAGTCATTGAAGCTAAACAACCGTTGACTCAGTAAATAACTGTCGACCACTATTTTTTTCACAATTGCAGCCGTAAGCGAAATATTTGAAAAAAATTTATTTTCGCAACTTTTGACCTTGAATAACGTTTTTTGGGCATACGATTTTGCAATGTACTTTTCACACGTTAGTTTTTATGCATTAGTGAATACAATTCCGGGAAAAAAAAAATCATTTGAACTATTTTTCAGAATTATCCTTATTTGCTTCGACTAAAGCAACATGGAAATCGTTCGTTAGCCGATCATTTCCGAAGTGCTCTAAGGATTTTGAAATTTTTTGTTGAAAACATGTCGAAATACGATGTTTAGCAGAATTTCGTAAAAAAAATGTGGTACTCGAAAATTTTATTCAAATCACCCACAGGACAGGCTGCGAGCTGTAAAAATTAGCGATGCCACGCCCTCTACTTTGCATAATTCAACACACCTCTGAAACGGTTTGAGCCAGTTTAATGAAATTTGGTTCAGATGTGAAGAAAATAATATCCATTGAAAAAATGGGCGGAACCACGCCCCCAAAAACTTAACTAGTCATATCTCCGAAATTATTCAACGCAGATGTATGAAATTCAGTATATGAATGGGTTTATTTGGAAGTGGAATAGGTCCAATTCCGGAAAAATTGAGTTTATGGTATAGCTAGCAATATATGTGTTCTTTTTATATTGAAAATTACAGACTCGTTAGAACATTTTTACAAAAATGATTTTTTTAAAAGTGGAATAAATCCATTTTTTCATCTACTGCTATGCAGAAGATTTTGCTTTTAAATCAATTTAAAAATATTGGCAAGCGTTATTAAACCGGTGTTTAGTGTTTATCACTGTAAATAAATCAAATTTTGTTATGCTGTAAAAATTTTTACAAGTGTAATAGAAAATAGTTGAGTTTTTTTGGTCTGAATGGACTTATTCCACTTTCATTTATAATAAATTTAAAAATTTGTTATACTTTTGACTTATTCCATTTTTACTCACAAAATATTTTGTAAGTTAAAGCAAAGGAAAACTAAAACTTGGAAAAATTTTACTCTAAAAACTGTTGTTGTTTCTTTTCTTTTCTTTTCTTTTTGCTCAAGTAGGGCTCTGAAAATTAGTTACAGCAAAAACAAAAAGTTCTTGTCGGATTTACTTTCGGAGGTATAGAAATCGGAAGATAGAGATATATGTTTTATAAAAATTATTATAAATTGGGAACCCCTGAAAGGATTTTAATAATATTAGTGTCATACGAAAGATATGTTAATTTGCTACAAAATTGATCTACAAAAAATTTTAATCCGAGTCGTGGTATTAGAGATATTGCAAATTTTCAGAAATTTTGACCATTTTTTTTTTTTTAAAGCACTATTTTTCCAAAAATTGTATCATTAATGTATAGTTTTAGTAACATATGTATTATAAAAGCTCAATTTATTACCTCTCATTTGACATGAAATTTGTACTTGATTTCTTGCATTAACGTATTTTGTTTATAGGAAAACAAAAAAGTAAGTTATTGGAAAACATCGGAAGAGTCTGCAGGAATCGGAATTAATCGAAAACTATCTAAAAACATCGTTATTGTTATTTTTATTGCTATTATTGTTATTTTTGTAGTTGGTATTATTGTTGTTCTTGTAATGTTTTCCTAAATTTCATGATAATTTCTTTGGTTCACTTTTCTGTTTTCCTTTAAAAAAAATGATAATGCAGGAAATCAGGTCAAATGAAATCAAATAAATTGGGCTTTTATAATATGTTACTAAAACTATGCATTAATGATACAGTTATTGGAAAAACAGTGGTTTAAAAAAAAAATGGTCAAAATTTCTGAAAATTTGCAATATCTCTAAAACCACGACTTGTAGCAAATTAACATATTTTTCGTATGACACTAATATTATTAAAATCCTTTCAGGGGTTCCCAACTTACAATCATTTTTATAAGAAATATATCTCGATCTTCCGATGGCTATATCTCCGAAAGTAGGCCCGACAAGAACTTTTTGTTTTTGTTGTTGTTGTAACTAATATTCAGAGCCCTACTTGAGCAAAAAAAAAGAAAAAAAACAACAATAGTTTTTAAAGTAAAATTTTTCTAAGTTTTAATTTTCTTTTGCTTTAATTTACAAAATATTTTGTGAGTAAAAATGGAATAAGTCATACAAAAGTATAACAAATTTTTAAATTTATTATAAATGAAAGTGGAATAAGTCCATTCAGACCAAAAAAACTCAACTATTTTCTATTACACTTGTAAAAATTTTTACAGCATAACAAAATTTGATTAATTTACAGTGGTAAACACTTAACATCGGTTTAATAACGCTTGCCAATATTTTTAAATTGAGTCGTACGCAAACCCTTTAATATGTCAGTTTATGAGAAAGTGGACTTATTCCACTTTCAAAAAAACCCATTCATATATATAAAGAGCACCAAGACAAATAATATTCACTGAAAAAAATTAGAAGAATCACCAAACCCATTTTATCGAAAGAGTTAATGTTCACGAAAGGGTTGTTTTTTCTAAAAAAATTTTGCAAATTATTCTACAAAAATATTGCAAATTATTCTTACTTATCCCTTTGCTACAGTTATTGATTGAAATAATATCAAACTTTCGCTTTTATTAATTTCGCACAGTTAAACAAGTCATTGGCCTAATGGTATGATAACCTACAATAATTAAAAGTATATTTTTTCCACCATTCCACTCATTCGTTTAAGAAACTAATTATATATCGATACGTCCAACGTAAAAGTTGGTAACTCGAAAATCGTAGTTTTGAGTAATGAGCATTTTTGTATTTTAACTTTTTTTTTTTTGTGACTTCAAAAATAGCGGCCAGGCCTTCAAATTTCAAGCTAGAGGTACCAAAATTTAACACAAGATGGAACCAAATGTGAAGATTTCGAAAAACGCTGTCCCGTAAAAAGTTGGTTACTTGAGTTACCAACTTTTACGTTGGAGGTATCGATATGAACACGTTAGGTTGTCTACTTTTTCCCCGTTATAACTAATTGGTTGCCATCTGTTTAATAAATAAATTTAATATCAAAATAAAGACATTCTATCAGCTCAATTCTTTCGATTGTTATATCATTTGTTTCTTAAAAGTATGAGTACAATGGATAAAAATGCACTTTTAATTAATCATACCCTTGACAGGAATTTTTTAGGCAACCCAATCCCGTTATATTTTTTAGCATATTATCTTTGATATAAACTACTTTTCATCCATTAAACAGATGAGTGCAATTCGCTCCTTTCTTTCTCCTACTATATATTTGAATGGGTTTTTTTGAAATTGGAATAACTCCACTTTTTCATAAACTGAGATATTAAAAGGGTTGCGTACGACTCAATTTAAAAATATTGGCAAGCGTTACTAAACTAGTGTTAAGTGTTTACCACTGTAAATTAATCAAATTTTGTTATGCTGTAAAAATTTTGACAAGTGTAATAGAAAATAGTTGGGTTTTTTTGGTCTGAATGGACTTATTCCACTTTCATTTATAATAAATTTAAAAATTTGTTACACTTTTGTATGACTTATTCCATTTTCAGTCACAAAATATTTTGTAAATAAAACCAAAGGAAAATTAAAACTTAGAAAAATTTTACTTTAAAAACTTTTGTTTCTTTTCTTTTTGCCCAAGTAGGGCTCTGGAAATTAGTTACAACAACAACAAAAACAAAAAGTTCTTGTCGGACTTACTTTCGGAGGTATAGCCATCGGAAGATTGAAATACATCTTTTATTAAAATTATTATAAGTTGGGAACCCCTGAAAGGATTTTAATAATATTAGTGTCATACGAAGGATATGTTAACTTGCTACAAAATCGACTTGCGAAAATTTTTAATCCGAGTCGTGGTTTCAGAGATATTGCAGATTTTCAGAAACTTTGACCATTTTTTTTTTTTTTTTAAGTATTATTAATGCATAGTTTTAGTAACATATTAAAAAAGTCCAATTTATTTCATTTCATTTGACATGTAATTTGTACCTGATTTCCTGCATTATCATATTTTTTTATAGGAAAACAAAAAAGTGAACCAAAGAAGTTTTCATGAAATTTAGGAAAACATTACAAGAACAACAATAAAACCAACAACAAAAATAACAATAACAGCAATAAAAACAACATCAACGATGTTTTTGGATAGTTTTCGATTAATTCCGATTCCTGAAGACCCTTTCGATGTTTTTCAATAACTTACTTTTTTGTTTTCCTATAAAAAAAATACATTATGCAAGAAATCAGGTACAAATAACATGCCATATCAAAAGAACTAAATTGGGCTTCTATAATATGTTACTAAAACTATGCATTAATGATACAGTTTTTGGAAAAATAGTGCTTTAAAAAAAAAAAAAAAAAATGGCCAACATTTCTGAAAATTTGCAATATCTCTAAAACCACGACTCGGCTTAAAATTTTTCGTAGGTCGATTTTGGAGCAAGTTAACATATCTTTCGTATGACACTAATATTATTAAAATCCATTCAGTGGTTCTCAACTTATAATAAAAGATATATCTGAATCTTCCGATGGCTAATATCTCCGAAAGTAAGTCCGACAAGAACTTTTTGTTTTTGTTGTTGTTGAACTAATTTCCAGAGCTCTACTTGGGCAAAAATAAAAGAAAAGAAACAACAGTTCTTAAAGTATAATTTTTCTATGTTTTCCTTTTTAGTACAATCATTTGGGAGAATAAAATGATGTTACCTGGAATGTTTTGCGGGATTTTTGCAAATGAGTTATTTTATAAATTTCGATGTGCTCTTTTATTTATTTTTTTTCACATGACCTTTAGTTTACGAGATATTTGTTCAACAAACCTAAAATTTAGAAAAAAACCGTTTTTTAAAAATAGCTCCAAAACGGTTCGTCCTAAAAAAAAAAAAATTTCTCGCATTTTGTTGAACGTTCAATTCCCTTTAAGGATCTCTCCGAACTGTTTTTTTATATTACATGGCTCTCTGAAACAACAAGGCAAGAATGGAATCAACAGCAGGTAGTCCTTATCAACATGTTGAGGCTGAGCAAACATAACCAAAATTTGGAAAGAAAGTTAGCTAGCTCCACAAGGGTGTACAGTGGGCCGGGTAAAATTTTTTTGCGGCAAAGAGTATAGCAACAAAAAAATCGATGGAAAATTCTAAAAAACTTTGCCCAAGAAGCCATGGGTCTAAAATCAACATCGAGCCGCCGAAAATTGCGTTGAAGTTTTGTATGTACTTAGTAGAGTAGAACGGGGCAATGTCGTGCACTCAACTTTGACATGCTCGTAAAGCCGTACATCTCAAGCGAATGCGACGAGTAAGCATCCGATCGAAAGATAATTTCGTTGGTTACATCCATGTGTAACAACGTTTGTGTAGCGAGAAATTGTGTTTGTGTAAGTGAAGAAAAAAAAAAATGTCCACGACATTACCCCCCTCAAAATTTGTGGGGTAATGTCGTGCATTGTTTTCCGAGTATAGTAAAGGTACCAAAATGTGTGAGAAATGATAGGTGGTGGTTCTATTAGAGGAGATTTAGCATTATCATGTAATTATTCATTATTATACAAGTGTGAGGTACATAATATGTTGTGTAGAGTAGAACGGGGCAATGTCGTGCACTCAACTTTGACATGCTCGTAAAGCCGTACATCTCAAGCGAATGCAACGAGTAAGCATCCGATCGAAAGATAATTTCATTGGTTACATCCATGTGTAACAACATTTGTGTAGCGAGAAATTGTGTTTGTGTAAGTGAATGTGCACGACATTACCCCAATGGTCGTTTTAAAGGTCAACTTCGATAACTCGGTGAAGCCCAAATTTTTTTTCGAAAACCAAATACTTCTCTTCTTTGGCAGGATATTTCGTTTCAGAAAACACTTACCTGGTATATTTTCCCGCAAGGAAAATTATTTTTCTGACCCGATGAAAAAATACTTTTGTCGTCCCGAAAGCGTGCGTTTTGAAAAAAAGGTTACTCTGTAGAGACGAACTGGTGAAAATTGCTAGTATTATATGCATAAGCTCAGTAGGTCAGCAGGTCCCTACCTTACGGACAGTTGGTAAATCATTCAATTCTTTGGGCTAAAACAGCCAGTGCACGACATTACCCCCTGCACGACATTACCCCGTTCTACTCTACTTTAAAATTCAATAAAAAAAAAAAACTAAAAATTCAAATAATTTAATATGAAACAAGTAAAAAAAAATTTGAATTTTTTCTTTTTTTTTATTGTATTTTAAAGTAATACATACAAAACTTCAACGCAATTTACGGCGGCTCGATATTAATTATAGACCCATGGTTTCGTGGACAAAGTTTTTTAGAAATTTCCATAGATTTTTTTGTTGCTATACTCTTTGCCAATTTTTTGCCTCCCGAACAAATTGACCCGGCCTAGTGTACAGACATTTAGATGAAGCAGTAAGTGTTAATTATTTTACACTAAATATAGGTAAAATAACTTGGATTTTCAAGGCAAGATGCGATCTGATAAAATTGAAAGGAAATAGTTTCAACCATCAGGAAGATGTGGTTTGTCCATTGTGTAACACTGCAGAAGTGGAGAACATATTTATATCATTTCTTGGGACGATGCCCAATAGTTACTGAACACAGGAAACAGTGCTTCGGTAAAGCTAGACTTTCTGAAACAGAAGTAATACATATACTTAATTGCGGCCAAGAGAACAAATGGGAAAATTTAATCCTTTTTCTAAAAAAGAGCCTTAGCTAACAGAAATCAAGTTATAAACGAAATGTTTTGAATGCTTTTGAATTTAAACAATTAATTAATTTAACCCTCGAACTGGCGGTCAGTCATCATTATTATATACTATAGTATAATAAATTAAGTACATTAATATATTCATGTAAAGGTTCATATTTATTTATTATAATATTTAATTAAGGTATTTGGCTAACGGCATAATTGTCAAGCCATTAAATAACGCAAGCTTTATTAAATTGTATCATCATCTCAACGTAAATAATTGTTAAAGAAAATGTAATATTAGTTTAATAAAGAACCTACTACTACTACTATATATGTCATGTGAAAAAAAAAAAAAAAAAATGTAGCTTATAGTGGAAGTAATTCCCTATAAACAGGTGTTATTGCTTTGAACGTGTGACTCACCGTTCATGAATTATCGTAATTTTAAGCTCAACACATCACTGTGCCTACTCATAAGTGGCATGCACAATTTACTAATTTTTCTCAAATTTTGAATTAGGCTATCTCCTGAGTTATAAGTCGTACGAAAAGTGGAAGTAATTCCCTATAAATAGGTGCTTTTACTTTGAACGTGTGAACGTGTGACTCACCGTTCATGAGTTATTGTAATTTTAAACTCAACACATCACTGTGCCTACTCATAAGCGGCATGCACAATTTACTAATTTTTTTCAAATTTTGAATTAGGATATCTCCTGAGTTATAAGTTGACGAAAACAATTAAAAGATCATTTCTATAGAAAATTTTATAAGCTACAATATTGCGCCACAATATTTTTCTCTAAATGTAACCGTTAAAGAGATACAGTCTGTTAAATAAGAGCGTGGTCATTGTTGTGAGAAAATGAAAATACCCATTGCGAAAATTCTTTTTAATATTGATTTATTTGATCGAAAACTTCAATGCAAATACATTAATAGCAGGTCCAATCACCCCCAGCATCAATTATAGCTTGACATCTTCGCGACATACTTTGAACAAGATTTTGCGCATACTCTTCTGAAAACGACCTCCAAATTTTGTGAATGCGTCGAACCAGCTGTTTCAAGTTGCAGGGTCGGTTTTTCTGAAGCTTCATCTTCATTTGCGCCCAAACGTTTTCAATTGGATTGGCATCGGGCGACTGAGACGGCCAATCCAAAGTCACGATCCAAATTGTCTTTGGCCCATTCAAGACGTTTTTGGACATGTTTTTCACTGAGCATCGGTTTTTGCAAAGTACTTCGGTATTTCACACTATTTGCAATCAAATGATTACGAATAGTTCCGTGGGAGATATTCAAACCTTTTTGGGACAATTTCGAAGCACCTTCACGCAAAGTTAATGTTGGATTTTTCGAAAATAGAGCACAGATCAGTTTTTCCTGTTTTTCCGTCACTACACCGACAGACCCGCGATTTGGAAAGTCATCGACATTTTTTTCTTCTTTGAAGCGATTCACCCACTTACTCACAAACTGTTTCGACTTTTGCATATACTTCGCAGCCGCCGCTTGGGTCATTTTGGGACCTTTGGGGTGCAAACACAAAAAAACGACTTCAAAGCGCGACGCGTACGCGGTACTCATTTTGGAAAAATGCTGAGAACGCATTGAAAAGAGTGGTCAGCTGATTCACTTTCACGAAGCATGAAGGACAATACTGCCCTCTGTGTGAGAAAAAAAAATACAGCATTATACTTTACCGATCGCGAGTAATCGTGACCACGCTCTTATTTAACAGACTGTATTTGTAAAAAACTGATTTTGGACGCCATTTTTCCAATATGGCGGCGCGAGCGAACACGACTCGAGGTGGCAAAGTTGAAATTCTGAAAGATCACATCGAAATCTATAAAATAACTCAATTGCAAAAATCCCGCAAAACTTTCCATTTTATTTATTTACAAAATATTTTGTGACTGAAAATGGAATAAGTCATACAAAAGTATAACAAATTTTTAAATTTATTATGCTGCCGTCCTAAGCAAGAATGCCGAAACTTCAATTTTCCAAAAAAATGAGTTTAAGGCGTTTTTTGGGTCATCTCGGTTCAGTCCGTCAACCCACAAGAACATGTTGCATTATACCTTAATTTTCCCTATAAAAACAACTACGACGGCAGTATAAATGAAAGTGGAATAAGTCCGTTCAGACCAAAAAACTCAACTATTTTTTATTGCACTGTAAAATTTTTACAGCATAACAAAATTTGATTAATTTACAGTGGTAAACAGTTAACACCAGTTTAGTAACGCTTGCCAATATTTTTAAATTGATTTAAAAGCAAAATCTTCTGCATAGCAGTAGAAAGTAGATGAAAGAATGGACTTATTCCACTTTCAAAAAAATCATTTTTGTAAAAATGCTTTTCATGACAAGTTCTTTTGAGTAATTTATGATGAAATCGTGGTCTAACGAGTCTGTAATTTTCAATATAAAAAGAGGACATATAGCTAGCTATAGCTACCATAAACTAAATTTTTCCGAAATTTGACTTATTCCACTTCTTACATTACAATTGTTTCTTCACAAATATATATTAGGGTGGCCTCTAAATGAAATTATATTAAATATATTGTAGTCTATTGGCTTTTTCAGATTTTTCTATTGTGCCCTGATTGGCCCTTTTGTAAACGTGTCCGTCTGACTGTTGAAATTACGATTACGGCCAAACCAATAAAGCTAGATGCATAAAATCTGGGGCAGATAATACCTAGGATCGTGGTCTGATTGGAAATGTAAATAGGTGATCAGGTAGGCTGTCGTTAAGATTATCCGATTACGCTAATTTTTAATCCCAGACAGTTTAGTAACATTTTTGTTATCGCTACCAAATTTTTGTCCGTAAACGTAATTCCTACATGGTGGGTAGGAAGCATTCGTAAGTATTCTCCCGAAACTCCTAGGAGGAACAAAGGGCCAAAATGATACGTCTCCATTTGTCACGATCCTTTGCGATGACTTTTATCTCTTGCCACGACTTTTCGAATTCTTGGATTTCCTTATCCAGCGACCTTTTCCATATGGTTCTCGGTCTATCACGTTCTCTACGGCCTAGTAAATTCCACTCAAAGGCCTATCGGCTTCGCTGTGTGTTATCCGGAGATTATGACCTATTCATCCCCATTTGCGCGGCTTGATCTCGTTTGCTATGGGTCTGTGGCTGCATTTTTGTTGTAGTTCGGCGTTTGAGATATTGGAAAGTCACCAAACCTTTAGTATGCACAAGCACTTGTTGGCGAATACTTGCAGCTTGCTCATTAATTGTTCGGAAACATGACCGTTTCGCACTCATATAACAAAACCGTTTTCACATTCGAATAAAAAATGCGTACTTTCGTTTTATTTGAGATAACGGAAGATGACCATATTTTATTCAGTTCAGCAAACGCGCCTTTCGCTTTTGATATTCTTGAATTGACATCCTTTTTTGCTTCACCATCCATGGAGATAATGCTGCCTTAATACGTGAAGCTGTCGATATTTTCAATGTCAACGACCCTTTGTGTAACAGATTATATTTAAAGTCTGCTTAATTGTTAATGTACTCATTTTATAGCTTTGCGACAATGCCTCTTGGCTGCAGTAAAACCCTAAGGTTTTCTCGGGAGACAATGTCGAAGGCAGTGTTATAGTCTACGAAGGCAAGTTGCACACTACTCACATGACTTTTCGACATTTATTCTAAGGGTGTTTATTTTATCCACGCATGATCGATTTCGCCGATCAAGTTTTTAGCTAACTCTGGTAAAAAGCACTTGTCAGTACTTTTGATGGTATTGAGGGCAAAGTAATTCCGCTATAATTTCTAGCATACCAAGTAGCCAATCTTCTAGATTTGGAGAGCAGAGGATAGAGAATTTTAGCTGATGGATAGGACATCTTTGTAGCAGTTCAGCTGTTGTTTGATCGATGCAAGCGTCCTTGTTGTTTTTTATACCTTTTATAACTTTCACTATTTCATCGGTTGTCGTCGACTACTCCTGCGAGTCTCTACGGCATCAGCAACTATAAGATGATTCTAGTTGAGGAGATGTGGTAGACGTGGGATTCAGTATTTCACAAAAATACTTTTTACATCGCTTTAATTCATCATCCGCGGATATTAAGAGATTTCCGTTTCTGTCGTTGATAGGCCGATTTTGTTGGAGTTTTCTGCCAGATAGTCTGCAGGTGATCGTTTCGAGCATTTGCAGCGCTTTCCGCTTCGCTTGCGGGATCGATATACATTAGGGTGGACCGATTTGGAAACTGACCTCGGCTACCCCCCTTTGTGAAAGCTCATTCAATTCTATGAATATTTGCCCAACCATACCTCTGCGTTCAACTTTAGTTCGGCACATTTTCGATCGAAAATTTTACCTTGCATTTAATATTTTTTTTATTTTCATACTAAATTTTGAAAATTCTTATAGAGACAAAAGCAATGTTATAATGTGATTTGGCTGGTATTCTGTAAGTAATCAATTAAATTGAGTTCTGTTTACATAAAAAGTTTACTTGATGGTGTGAAACCTGGAACTGCACCATAAGCCTGAAAACAGCGCTTTCTGCAACTTTAAGCAGGGATATCTCAAAATCTGAGGGTGATGGCTGAATTCTGACCTCGGATTCGTTTTAAGCACTTTGAAAACCATACCGTATGGTACCTCAACTTTCTACTACAGGACTTGTTTTTTTTTTTTTGTGGTCCTGTGTCATTTATTAGCACAAATAAGTTCATTAACCAGAAGAGTTTTTGATAAAAAAATCATTTATTTCACCAAGACGTGCTGTGGGTAATATGGACCACCAAGGAAAAAAGCCTCAAAAACAAATGTATTTATCATCTCTTTCAAATGGAGAATCTAGTTGCAGTTTTCATGACGAGTCTGATGGTCATTATATGTAATTCGTTAACTACAAAGGAAAAAAATGATAAAACATGCATATAATGTAATACCCTTTACTCAGAAGATCGACGTGGCGAATTTTGGGTTGAATGTGTAATCTGACGTTCTTGGAGTCATGAAAAATGTGCCGAATGTGGAACTGACATTTTTATATGCAACTTCTGTACCAAATGGACTACATGGTCCATATTACACTACAATTTTTTTTTATCTTCATTTTGAGTTTTTTCAGTTTTTTAATTTTTTTTCTTTATCCTGATGAGATATTTATCTAAAAGTGAATCAGAATAAAGGTAAATTGTTTCCTTTACTGAATGACATAAAATTAATTGTTTTGTTTTATGTATTTTGGGTTTTATTTAAAAAAGAAAGATGGGTGGTCCATATTTCCCTCCCTTTTACCCTATATAGTTGGAAAAGTGATACGGGACAAATAGCCGATTATTATGCCCCCATTTTCAAAATAAACGATTCATATTTTTAGATGAATTTTTCAAACAAAGCACCAACCTAGGCTTAAAGTTCATTCAATTCTATGAATATTTGCCCAATGAACCATACCTCTACGTTCAACTTAAGTTTCGACGCATTTTCGATTGGAAATTTTACCTTGCGTTTAATATTTATTTTTACTAGAGTTCGCCTTGTGGCCGAAATTCGACCATTTCGATTTGACCACAAAACAAAGGAAAAAGTTTTTATACCCTTCCTTGGTCGATAAGACACAAAAAGCTTTTAATATTCTTCCTTAGGGTTCAGGTTATCTGCATCGGTGCAGCAGCTAAGTTGCAATATCGTACTTTCCATTTAGAGGCGTGTAACTCCTACTAAAGAGCAAACAGTTTTTGATATCTTTCTATACCAAAATTCATTAAAATCAATCGTGCTATCGTTGCTTTATAGTGCTAACTCTATATCCATACCAAATTTCATAAAAATCGTATGCAGTATTTTCGCCGCGAGAGCGTTTTTTCCATTTAGAGGCGTGGCGCTGTCCACTGAAAATATAATGGTCATGTTATCGTTCCTTAGTGCCAATCCTACCTCCATACCAAATTTCGTTGAAACCGATGCTGCGGTTTAGCTGTGAGAGCGTTTTTTCCATTTAAGGGCGTGGCACCGCCCACTGAAAAACATGATGGTTATATTATCGTTCCTTAGTGCTAACTCTACCTCCGTACCAAATTTCGTTAAAATCTATGCAGCGGTTTAGCCGTGAGGCCATTTTTTTCATTTAGGGGCGTGGCACCGCCCACTGGAAAACATAATGGTCATATTATCATTTCTTAATGCTAACCCTACCTCCGTATCAAATTTCGTTAAAATCGATGCAGCGGTTTAGCTGTGAGAGCGTTTTTTCATTTAGGGGCGTGGCACCGCCCACTTTAAAAAAATATATAGTCCAATGCACTGCTCCTCCTCACAACCTTTCCAAAAAAAAAAAAAAATCAAGCAAATCGGTTGAGATTTAGGTATAGAAACAGGGACCTAACCGATTTCGTTTGCCTATTTATATATAGATACTGAATTTTTAAAATTCTTATAGAGACAAAAGTAATATCATAATATTGTGACGAAAAGTAAGAACACATGAAAAGAAACTTCACGAAAATACTCAACAGTTCGAGATGTCAATAAAACCAGTGATGTCACGAAAGTACTTGACAGCTCGAGATGTCAATAAAGGGAACCAACGAGATGTTGCCAGATGTTTCGCTAATGCAATCCTAGAACGTTCATTTGGGTATAAAAGAGAGCTGAACACAGTAGATTTTAAGCAATAAAGCGAAAAGGTACACACAGTGCCAGTGAAAGTGAATAAAGTGCTAATTGTAATATTAGATTTTGAATGTAATAAATAGTGAAATAAACAATTGTACCATGTGAAAATAAAGATTTGTTATTTAAATAAACCATTTTATAACTAAATAAAGTGTGTGTTTTTGATTGCTACACAATCCAGTGATCGAAATCAGAAAACAGTAAGAGATTGAAATTATCGTCATAAGTGACAGGAAATTTCGTAACAATTGGTGTCAGAAGTGGGATTGTGTAAAAAGAATTTGCAGTCAATAAAAATAATAAAATGGTTAAGTTTGAAGATCA
Source organism: Calliopum simillimum (assembly GCA_951812925.1). Taxonomy (NCBI): domain Eukaryota; kingdom Metazoa; phylum Arthropoda; class Insecta; order Diptera; family Lauxaniidae; genus Calliopum; species Calliopum simillimum. The sequence goes on along the minus strand of OX638371.1, from coordinate 47,776,859 downwards.
AATCATTGATCAACTTAAAAAAAGCGGAATTTACAAACGGCTGGCAGAAAGTTGGAACTGCAGCAGCGATTGCGGAGTGCTTTTGAAGAAGATGGTGTGAATATTGATGAGTTTGACTTTGCACATAGTTCAACAGAAGAGACATCGAAAGTAGGGGAAGCTTCTGGACCAGCGGCAAGTAGGGAAGTTGTGGATATGTCAAAGATCGAGCAAATGTTAGTGATGATGACGCAGACAATAAGTCAAAATGCACTGCAGATTGATCAGAGGTTAAGTCAGAACGCGCTGCAGACGAATAAAAATATCCAGGCGGTTCGGTAAGAAATTGATCAGAGCTTAAGGCAGAACGCGCTGCAGACGAATAAAAATATCCAGGCGGTTCGGGAAGAAATTGACCAGAGCTTAAGTCAGAACGCGACGCAGATGCACACATTGAATCAAAATATGGAGGCTGTTCGTCCGGATGTTGAAAAAATAGTAAATGGCTTCGATGCAAAAGTGACTGAGTTGCGAGATGACGTTGAATCCTTCAAGGAAAAAGTTGAAAAAATTGAAAATAATCTTGAAAACGTTAATAAAAGGATTCAACAGTTGGAAATAAACGAACCAACAACGCAAGTGACTAGAGAAATCAGCGCAGTGAAGCTTAAGGCACCCACATACGATGGAATAACGTCATTCAGTGTTTTCAAACTCCAATTCGAAACAACATCCACTCATAACCTTTGGGATAACGATAGCGCAGCAGCAGCGCTTATCGTCGTTTTAAAAGGCGCAGCTGCAGAAGTATTGCAAACGGTTCCAGTGGCGGAGCAGAAAAATTACAAGGCGGTGATAGATGCCTTACAGCGAAACTATGGCAGTGACCACATGAAACAGATTCACAGACTGGAGTTGAAAAGTCGTATCCAGAAATCTGGTGAGTCCTTGCAGGAGTATGCTGCGGATATTGAACGGTTGGCACAACTTTCCTATCCTGACGAGTTAAGTGTCGTGGCTGAAAATTCAAAATAGAGGCGTTTATTGACGGCAAACGTGACTCTGAGACAAAACGTGAGACAATGAGAAGCCCGAAAACAACATTTAATGAAACAGTAACGGTTGCCCTCACTCAGGAGACGATTGCATTGATATGCCGTCCAACATTAAAAACTCGTCGGATGGAGGCAGAGGCTGAAAAAAAAAAAAATTCATCGTTCGCCAGTAGTGGCTTCAGCGGAAAATGCTATAACTGTGGTAAGCAGGGACACATGGCATGTGACTGCCGATCACGTCGTAAACGAGCTGCATCACGTTCACCAAGAAGAAAAATTGAAAATAGGGTGAACGATGGCGAAAATGGTAACGAAAAGCAGTCGTTAAACTAAAGAGAGTCAGTACAGCGGGTCGTGAGCTGACTCCCACTTATGATTGCCCCATAGTCTTAGTTTTGAAGCTCTGCCGAAATTCCAACAGCCTTACTATCGGTGGAAATATCAACGAAAGAACATGTGAGCTGACTTTGGATACGGGCGCATCGCATTCAATTGTGAGGAGTGATTTATTTGATAGACGTCGAGTTACGCCGTTAAATGGGATCCAATTGAGTACAGCGACAGGAGAAATTGCGCAAATAGTAGGAAAGTTACAGCGAGTATTCTTGTCGGCAACAAAAATGTGGAACATGATTTTATTATTGCAAACGTCACCGATGAGGTTATCATTGGCGTGCACTTCATGATTCGACACGGGTTCACTTTGGACCTTAAGAAAAAGACATTAAGGTATGTGGAGTTGCTTTTGGACATTGACTGTGGACAAAATTTAAAAATCGCAAGAGTCTACATAAGTGAGCGCTGTCGAATTGAACCCCCCAACACCGAGGAAATTATTTGGGCTACAACAAGTGAAGACTGTAGGACAAGCCATTAAGAAAAACTTAAAGAAAGACATGGTTATTGGAAAGACCCTAGTAAAACCAAGAGTGGACAGCAAAATACCGGTACGAATTTTGAAACCAACAAATCAGCCGAAATGGATGCAAAAAGGTGAACTAATAGCAGCGCATTGTGAGAAAGTTACGGCTGTTATAAATTGTGAAAATAACCAGCAGGACACAAAAGGTGCAACTTTAACAAAATTATCGGCCTTTGAAGTATTGACGAAAGAATGGACGAAGGAGTTGTCTGCCCAGAACAAAAGTAAAGCAAAAAAATTTCTGCAAAAGCATTGGCGGATATTTGCGTCCAAAGAAGAAAATAATGGCCGAACATCAGTGGTTAAACATCGCATTGATACAGGTAATTTTCATCCAATTTGTCAACCTCCAAGGAGGTTAGCACTCGCTAAGAGAGAAGAAGTGTCGGGCCTTATAGAGGAAATGGCACAAGAAAATATCATTGCACCATCGGAAAGCCCCTGGAGTTCACCAGTCGTACTTGTCAAGAAAAAGTACGGAGTAAGCGTTGTCCCACAAACAACTCATGCTGACGATTACATGTCGCGAAAAAGAGAAGAACTTGCTGATATACACGAGCTTATCAGGAGACGTACTCAATTGGCTAGCGACAAGATGAAAGTTCGATATGATCTGCGAGCAAATACTGAAGAGTTCAAAGAAGGTCAATTAGTGCTGTTACACAACCCACAACGAAAACGAGGCCTGTCCCCTAAATTACAGACTCACTGGGAGGGACCTTACCGGATCGCCACAAGGATAAACGATGTGTATCGAATCCAAAAATACCCCGGTAACAAAGGTAAATTAAAAGTGTTACACATTGAAAGACTAACGCCATATGGAGGCGACAGTGAATCTCTTGTTCGACACGAACAAGTTTAAGAGGAGGGCAGTGTGACGAAAAGTAAGAACACATGAAAAGAAATTTCACGAAAATACTCGACAGTTCGAGATGTCAGTAAAACCAGTGACGTCAAGAAAGCACTTGACAGCTCGAGATGTCAATAAAGGGAACCAACGGGATGTTGCCAGATGTTTCGCTAATGCAATTCTAGAACGTTCATTTGGGTATAAAAGGAGCTGTTCATGAGAGCTGAAAACAATTGATTTTAAGCAATAAAGCAAAAAGGTTGTACACACAGTGCCAATGAAAGTGAATAAAGTGCTAATTGTAATATTAGATTTTGAATGTAATAAATAGTGCAATAAACAATTGTACCGTGTGAAAATAAACATTTGTGATTTAAATAAACCATTTGATATCTAAATAAAGTGTGTGTTTTTGATTGCTACACAATCCAGTGATCGAACTCAGAAAACAGTAAGAGATTGAAATTATCGTCATAAGTGACAGGAAATTTCGTAACAATATGAATTGGCTGGTATTCTGTCAGTAATCCATAAAATTGGGTTCTGTTTTTACGGAAAGATTACTTGATAGTGTTGAATTGATGGAATTTATTCCAAAAAATTATATCGGTCAAATGACCAATTTATGATAATCGATTCATATTTTGACATGGATTTTTGGTATATTGTTCTGTAAAATTAAAAAAAAAGCGGCTAATTTATTTCCTAAAATTGCCACTAGATGTCGCCTTGGAGAAAATGAGTGTCAGATTCGGCATCCTGACATCCAAAAACATTTGGGTTGGTATTTTGATTGAAAAAATCCATGTAAAAATATGACTCTTTATTTTGAAATCGGTTATTCGACCGATACAATTTTTTAAAATAAATATCATCAATTCCACGCTATCAAATAAGCTTTTCGTAAAAACAGAACCCAATTTTCTTGATTACTGACAGAATACCAGCCAAAACATATTATGACATTACATTTGTCTCTACAAGAATATTGAAAATTTAGCTTAAAAATAAATATTAAACGCAAGGTAAAATTTTCAATCAAAAATGCGCCGAGCTAAAGTTGAACGTAGAGGTTTAGTTCCTTGGGGAAATATTCATAGAATTGAATGAACTTTCATCCTAGGTTAGTGTTTTGTTGGAAAAAATTCATCTAAAAATATGAATCGTTTATTTTGAAAGTGGATCATAATAATCGGCTATTTGTCCCGTATCACTTTTTCAAGTATACCATCAATTGCACACCATCAAGTGAACTTTTTATGTAAACAGAACCCAATTTAATTGATTACTGACAGAATACCAGCCAAATCATATTATGACATTACTTTTGTCTCCATAAGAATTTTCAAAATTTAGTATGAAAAAAACAAAAATATTAAATGCAAGGTAAAATTTTCAATCGAAAATGCGCCGAACTTAAGTTTTTTTTTTTTTATTTAATACTTGAATTCATTTATTGAATCTTCTCATCTTAGGAGACTAACAATAAGTTTAAAAATCTTAATCCTAAATAACATTATTATACATAATTAATCTTATATATAATTTAGTGTTCAATGTGTCTCCAGAGTTAATAGGGACTTGTTCATCCTAGGAGTTCGGTAAACGCGCAGAAGAACGCAGTTGTTGTACGTTCAGTCTTCTCACAAACATGCTGCCCGCCTAGCAGGATGTTTGAATGAAAAGAACTCCATACAAATTTGCGACAGTAGTTCCGGCTGCATGTGGAGCAAGAACATGAAATATAAGAAAGAGTACGCGCCAGATACCGGCTGCATAGAGAAAAGTACGCGCCAGATACCGGCTGCATAGAAAAAAGTACGCGCCAGATACCGGCTGCATGGAAAAAAAAAAGTACGCGCCAGATACCGGCTGCATAGAAAAAAGTACGCGCCAGATACCGGCTGCATAGAAAAAAGTACGAGCCAGATACCGGCTGCATGCAAAAAAAAAGTACGCGCCAGATACCGGCTGCATAGAAAAAAGTACGCGCCAGATACCGGCTGCATACAAAATTTAGAATTCAGTCAGCTTAACATAGCTAATTGCTAACGATATTCATAGCACGACGAACCTTTCTTTTCAGTCTGGAGAAATTTTCTAAATTTTTTAACCTCCGTGCCAATGGATTAGGATGATACAGCAATCTTGCAACGTAACTTTGCTTGTATTTGTTGATTTCGTCTTTGACCAAGGGGATGCAAAGGTCCCGATGTATGTTTTCGTTCCGTATATACCACTGAGTCCGTTGTATAAGTTCAATGTTCGAGGAGCTGGCGTTACCCCATAACTGTATACCATACGTATATAACCAAATTGGCTTAATGATGGATTTATATAAAAGGTTTTTATATTCAAGTTTCAGACGGGACCGACTATTTATGAGCCAATGTAGACTGGAGGCTTTTAGTTTAACATGCGCTTTTTGGGTTCAATATGCTTTCGCCACGTTAGCCGTCTGTCTAAATGAATACCTAGGTATGTGACGTTTTCAGATTGAGGGATTGAAGTGTTATTTAATGTGATAGCTGGTCAATTACCTCGCCTAAGGGTAAAAGTAACATGCTTGCATTTTTGTTCATTTACTTTTATGCGCCATAGCAGCAACCACTTTTCGATAGAGTTTAAATGAAGTTGAAGTTTTCGTGCCGCTTCTAGGGGACAACGACTACAACTTAAAACAGATGATACTGCAGTTTTAAGTTGTAGTCGTTGTCCCCTAGAAGCGGCACGAACTAAAGTTGAACGCAGAGGTATGGTTCCTTAGACAAATATTCATAAAATTGAATGAACTTTAACATCGGGGGGTAGCCGAGGTCGATAAAATTTCTTCCATACAATTTGGCCTACCCTAATATACATTCTTCTTTTGTCTTGTATGCACGGCAGCCTGACTTCTTTATTAAAAAAGTTAAAGACTATTCGGCATCGTTCTTTTGTCCTCTAGTTTATGCGTCGTTTCTCAGGGCTTTCGTGCTTCTTTTTTCAACAACACACCACGTTTCCTCGGTCATTTAATGCTTCTTGTTCGAGGGTCGAAATCCAACTATTTTTCCATAGCGACGCTCCATGATGCTTCCATCACAATCAATTGGAGCTGTTTTTGTTCTTCTACGAAAGACCTGCAGACCTCGTCGTTCTTTTGTTTCGTTTAGTTCACCAGGACGTTTAAAAGCGGCAAGTTTTAGTCGCGACGAGAAAATGGTGATCGGAGCCGATGTCAGCGGACGCAATGGTAGGATGCACTAAAATGTTGGGAATATCTGAGTACTGGACGTACATAGTTGAATAACACTAGTTTACAGCCCAAATTCCCATTGAATGCCATCATTCATTTTATACGTAAAATCGGCTGCTGATTCCGAAAATCGCATTATTTTTTTTTCTTTCACGTCGTTTTCGAGATATCGGTCATTTTCAGTTTTTGGACCAATAAAGAAGATAGTTCCATTTAAATACAAAGTACCTGGAGACCGATCCCTGCTCGGTCAAAAATCTGATCTTATTATTTCAGTCGATATTATTCATAGCTAATTTTTGAGCTTGTCTTGCTTTCGAAATGATAAATAAACCGATGAGAATGATAATAAGAAAAAGCTCGGAAAGTATCGAATGGTAAAGAAAAATATCAAAATAATAAATGGGATATGCCACGCACCCAAAATATTTCGTTTTTTGTATGGTGGCTGAAATATCTTATCTTCAAAGGATCATAACTTGAAAAATAAGAGTCCTATTGGAAAAATCCGAAAGGATATTTTGATACCGAAGAATGTGTCTATTCGATGCTATTAATAAAAAGAATTTTACCTTTTCTTGTAGCTACACTGTAAGACTGAACACAGCGTTTTCTTCAACTTCAATCAACGATATTTCAAAATCCTGCAGATATAATGACAATTCTGCAATGAAGACGGATTCAGTGTCAAAAAAAAAACATAAGACTGCATATAAGAATATAAAAGTTCATTCCATTTTTTTTGTGCCTGAGTTATTAACCAACATTTTTATTTTGATAAAGAGTGGCCGGTGCAATTATTGAACAAAGCCTACGTTTCGTTATGGTTTAGATACTCATGACCCAGATCCACATACCAAATTTCATCAAAATATGTTGTACCATTTGCAAGAAATAGAATTTAATGTGTTTTACTTGTATGGGATCGTAGGTGTCTAATAGCAAGTAGACTCCCTACAGTTAAATTCAGAAAGATTGCTTTAGTAGTTTTCTTTTTATAGCGTATTATATTTTTTTGTGGGCGGTGCTACGCCCTTCAACGAGTTTTTCCAATATAACGACATATCACATATTAATCCTTGTTTGCAGTGGTAACATCTCCTAAATTTTCATTAAAATTGTTTGAGTCGTTTTCGAGTAATATTGAATCAAAATTTTCAATGGTTAAAAAGGGGGAGTGGCACTTCTTTGATACCGCCCACTTTTCAGTTATTAGAAGGCATTAATAAGCAGTACCTACATACCAAATTTCATTAAAATATCTTGAAACATTTGCGAGAAATGTCATTTAACGTATTTTGCTTGTGTTTGAGGGTCCACGCGCAACGGCGATATTTCGCCCACTTTCAGATCAGAGATGCTTTATAGCTATTAGGCTCCTCACAGTTAATTTCAAAATGTTTGCTTCTTTAGTTTTCTTTTTATACCATTTAATATTTTTGTAGGCGGTGCCACAACCTTCAACGAGTTTTCCGAATATAACGGCGTATAACATGTTAATTCTTGTTTGCCGATGTAACATCTGCTAAATTTTCATTAAAATTGTTGGAGTCATTTTCGAGTAAAATTGAATCAAAATTTTCAAGGGCTAAAAAGTGGGCGTGGCACGTCTTAGATCACGCCCACATTTTGTATTTAACAAGGTATTACTAAGCCGTACCCGCCCACCAAATTTCATTCAAATGTCTTGTATGGTTTGAGACAGGCATTGAAATAAGCTGTAATAATACCCTATTTCTGCAGTAATAACTTCAAATTTGCAGTAATAACTTCAGAATATTGTAAAAAATTGTAATAATAATTTTCACCCAAATTCATTTACTTTGTTTTGCGTTAATCGTTGAAACTAAATACTCATTTTATTTCGCTTATAACCGTTGTTTTAGTTGTCTTACCTCACCAATTTGGGCTAAAATGTAGCAACCACAATAAGTGCTCGGCAACTCTACTTTAAACACATTTTTATTTATAAATGCATTCGAAGAAAATTTCGCTATAAATTTTCAATTTTAAATTGAACCATTGCCATGATATATGTTATTTAATATTAAGTACCTGGAGACCGATCCCTGCTCGGTCAACAATCTGATATCACTATTTTAGTCAATGTGTTTTATTCATCGCTATTTTTTGTTATGAAATTCGTATCTTTTCACCTCTAATGTTCATGCTTTCAAAATGATAAATTAACCGATGCACATAGGGAGATTTAACCCAAAAGCTGGTCAAAAACGAATTTTTGTAATTGGTCGAAAATGATTCAACTTTTTTTTATTATACAGCTAATACTCCAAACTAAAGAAATCTGGGACCCGATTTTATCTTAATCAATCTGCAGCTTCATACTACGCTGTCAAAGTTGAAGTTTTGTAAAACATTTTAATATAAAATTTTAAAGTTGCAAGAGAATTGTAGATTTAAGTGCGTATATTTCTTTAAGTGCAGAAAAAAACGAAAAATTGCAGAATGGATTATTCTACGACAGGTGTGTTCTTCACAATGAATTTAATTTAATAAAAAAAGAATCATCATAAGAGTCAAAATGGTGCGTTCAAACTTTATAAGTAACTGAGTATTTTTTATTGAAAAATTGTAAATTTTTAAAAGCAGAAAAGTAATGGATCCTCACGAGTCCCAATTTTTTCTACCAAAAATTCTCATAAATGAAATCTTTTTGTAGCTAAAACTGCAAAATTTGGCTCCTAATATTTCCAATTGGCAAAATAGCTGCACTTTTGTTGATGCTTATGCATGTGATATTTTTAGTTTTAAAGAAATTATAAACGAAAAAATCAACGAATTTAGAGGACTAAAATTCTCAGAAATTATTTGATGGCGTAGAGTTTTCAGATTAAAATAAAAAAATAATTGTTTTTCAGAAACTTGAGATTATTAGTTCGGAGATCGAAAAGTTGGAGTTTCGGTAAGTTATGTCGGCCTCTATTATCAATTTTTTTGATAATTCATTATTACAGTATTACTCCAGTCAACAATACTAAAAGAATAAGCCATATCTTTTAAATTAGGTACAGTGATATAGAATTTTTACAATGTTTATGTGATGTTTTTGTCTATAGCGCCTCCTGTGGACAAATTTTCTATTCTGTAGTGTTCCCGGACTATTCTTCTGAGTCATATAAATTGATTGACACCTTGATAACTAAAATCAATAAAGCAGTATACGAGATAGAAGACCCTAAAAGTTACTACATTTATCATGTGTACAGCGCCATCTATTGAATGTATTTCAAAAGTTTAATGCCATCATACTGTCATTTAAGTAAAATGAAAGAGAAAAACTTTTTAAAAACCAAAATCGGCTCAGTACTACAAGAGCTACAAGTCCTCAAATATTTCACTTGTCTGCAGCGCCCTCTATTGACAATTTTTTTAAACGAGTCGATATTTTTTTTGATCGTCTGAATAATCTGAATAAAATGACACCTTAATTTCTAAAATCGGACCAGTAGTTTCAGAGTTATTAATTTTGACCAGGTTTTCAACTCAGATACCCCTATGTGCGATGGGAATAATAATAAGAAAAAACTCGGAAAGTATCGAATGGCAGGTATAGAAAGATATCAAGAACTCCAAATTTTTTTGGTGAAATAGAATGCCTTAAAATAAATAAATGGGATATGCAACGCACCCAAAATCATTCGTCTCTTGTATGCGGGCTGAAATATCTTATCTTCAAAGGATCATACTTCGGAAAGTAAGAGACCTATTGGAAAAGTCGACAAAGATATTTTGATAAGGAAGGGTACGGCTATTCAATGCCATTAATAAAAAAGGATTTCACCTTTTCTTGCAGATACCCAGTAATACTGAACATAGCGTTTTCTTCAACTTCAAGCAAGGATATTTCAAAATCCTGCAGTTATAATGACAGTTCTGCTGATGAAGACGTATTCAGCGTCAAAAAGTACATAAGACTGCATTTAAGAAATAAAAAATTCATGCCATTTGTTTTTTTTTTTTTGTGCCTGAGTAATTAACAAAAATTTTTATTTTGGTAAGTGGGCGTGAAAATTATTGAACAAAGCCCACTTTTCGTTATTTTTTAGATACTCATGATTCAGATCCGCATACCAAATTTCATCAAAATATGTTGTACCATTTGCGAGAAATAGCATTTAATTTGTTTTACTTGTATGGGAGGTTCCACGCGCACCGGCGATATTTTGCCCACTTTCAGGTCGTAGGTGCCTAATGAAAAGGAGATTCCCTACAGTTAAATTCAGAAAGATTGCTTTAGTAGTTTTCTTTTTATAGCGTATTATATTATTGTGGGCGGTGCCACGCCCTCCAACGAGGTTTCCTAATATAACGGCATATCACATATTGATACTTATTTTAGGGGTAAAATCACTTAAATTTTCATTAAAATTGTTGCAGTCGTTTTCAAGTAATATTGAATCAAAATGTTCAATGCTTAAAAAGGGGCGTGGCACTTCTTTGATACCGCCCACTTTTCAGTTATTACAAGTCTTTGATAAGCAGTACCTACGTACCAAATTTCATTAAAATCTCTTGTAGCATTTGCGAGAAATAGCATTTAACGTATTTTGCTGGTATGGGAGGTTCCACGCGCAACGGCGATATTTCGCCCACTTTCAGGTCAAAGATGCCTAATAGCAAATAAACTATTTACAGTTAAATTCAGAAAGATTGCTTTAGTAGTTTTCTTTTCATAGCGTACTATATTTTTGTGGGCGTTGCCACGCCCTTCAACGAGTTTTCCCAATATAACAGCGTACTGCATATAAATCCTTGTCTACAGAGGCAACAGCTTCTAAATTTTCGTTGAAATTGTTGTAGTCGTTTTCGAGTTATATTGAATTGAAATTTTCAATGGCTAAAAAGTGGGCGTGGCACTTCTTCGTTTCACTTTTTGTCTGTCACAAGGTATTATTAAGCCGTACCCGCTTACCAAATTTCATTTGAATATCTTGTATGGTGTGCGAGTTATGACTAAATCAAATTTAAAATTTAGGGCAGTGCCACGCCCTCTGGTGAGCATTTACAAAGTTCAAGCCTAGCTCATTCTTCATTGTATGCTAATATCTAACACTATTCCAAGTTTCATTGAAATCGCTGTAACCGTTTTCGAGAAAAAAATATTGAGTACAAAAAAACATACAATTTTAGCTCGTATAAAAAGAGAAGATATTTAATATTAATCACTTGAATAAGACATTAAAAAAATTTTCCTAAAAATTGCAAATAAAAACAAAAAAAAAAATAAAAATTCTGCAGTAATAACTTTTTCTTATTTCAACCCCTGGTTTGAGAGTTATCACTATATCAAATTAAAAATTTAGGACAGTGCCACGCCATCTGGTGAGCATTTTCAAAGTTCAAACTAAGCTCATTCTTCATTGTACGCTAATATCTAACACTATTCCAAGTTTCATTAAAATCGCTGCAGCCGTTTTCGAGAAAAAAAAACAAACAAACAACCAAAGAAAAAAACATACAATTTTAGCTCGTATAAGAAGAGAAGATATCTCAAGAACCAATGTTTGTGTTTAAAAGTACTATAGTCAAGGTACCTACAAATGATATTCACATCACTTTTTAGTTGGTTTGTTAGTTTCGGCAAAATAAATTGATTTCTAAAAAAATTTTTTTTTTTCGAAAAAATTAAAAAAAAGTCAAAATCAACTGCAGATTTATACAAGAAAAAAAAAAAAAAAACTCATTCTTGTGTTTAATCGATGAATTTAACTATATGATCCTAACATCTGAAGTGTAACATGTGTTCAGTAAACTTATGCAGGATATTGCGGGATATATTTTTGTAAAAATTTTAACCCACATCATTTTGACCCTTTTCTGAAAAACGTACAAAAATGACACCTAAAACAGGGGAATATTGAGGCAGAATGTACTACAGAAATATTTGCTATAAAATTTCACTACTAGTTGCTGAACACCCCGATCAAAAAAACTTGTCAAGTTCTTGTCATTGTATCAGAAATGTATATCAAAATGATATCAAAAATGTATCAGTCGCTGATATCCATTTTTTGTATATCATTTTGATATATTTTTGATATCATTGAATGACATGTCAATTTTGTATCAGAAATGTATATCAAAATGATATCAAAAATTTGTCAGCGGCTGATATCCATTTTTTGTATATCATTTTGATATATTTTTGATATCATTGAATGACATGTCAATTTTGTATCAGAAATGTATATCAAAATGATATCAAAAATTTGTCAGCGGCTGATATCCTTTTTTTGTATATCATTTTGATATATTTTTGATATCATTGAATGACATGTCAATTTTGTATCAGAAATGTATATCAAAATGATATCAAAAATTTATCAGCTGCTGATATGTCAAATTTAACGTTTTAGTTTGTGGATTTTATGGAAGACTGCGCGTTCGTCAATTTTAGTGAAGAAAAAGTCAAAATATAATTTTAATATGTAATAAAAATATAATTGAGTGGAAAAAACCCGACACTTCATTCATTTGCTGCATGCGGGCAGTTTCTTAAAACTTGTTGCCGACGATCAAATACAATATTGCAAAATTTCGCCATTATCTGCGTCGCTTTAGTTATCAGACTCAAAGTTGGTTATGTCAATTTTGAATCAGAAATATATATCAAAATGATATACAAATTTTGTATATCATTGATATACAATTTTTGTATATCATTTTGATATCATTTTTTGATATCATTTTGATATCTTTTTTTGATATCATTTTGATATCTTTTTTTGATATCATTTTGATATCTTTTTTTGATATCATGGTGATATACAAAAAGCGTTACATTCCGTATATCACTGTGATATCCTTTTTTTATCAAAATTTTGTATATCACTGACAAATTTTTGATATCATTTTGATATATTTTTGATATACTTTTTTTGATCGGGACTAAAAAGTTGAAATCCTTTCCTTTTTAAGGAAAGGATCAAAATTACCCACATGTGGAGGCAATATCCTGTATAAGTTTACTAAACACATGATACACCTCAGATGTAAGGATCTTATAGTTAAATTCATCGATTTAACACAAGAATGCGTTATTTTTGTTTTTTTCATGAACAATGGATTAAAAAACTTCAAAAATCGATTTAAAAAAAATCTGACGTGCTGGAGAAAAACGACGAGACACAGGTATTTTTTTTGAACGCCTACTTTAAGAACACAGGCCCACAAAAAAAAGTACCATGCGCGAAAGATCAGGCCACCTCAACTTTATGTTTTCGGGGTCTCTGAATCCGAATATGGTGCCAGAATAGCAAAGTTGGTTCGTGTTTTTTCAGAAATCAACAATAATGCTGAAAATTAGAGATTTTTCCTGGTGTCTGAAAAAACTCGAACCAACTTCGCTAATCTGACACTATATTCGGGTTCAGCGACCCCGAAAACATAAAGTTCCGGTGGTCTGATCTTTCGCGCAGGGTACTTTTTATTTTTTTTTGGCCTGTGCACAGGACTACAAAAAAAAAATTCCCTGCGCGAACGATGAGACCACCTGAGCTTTATGTTTTCGGAGTCGCTGAGTCCGAATATGGTGTCAGAATTGCGGAGTTGGTTCGAGTTTTTTCACAAATCAGAAATAATGCTGAAAAAAATCTATAATTTTTCAGCATAATTGTTGATTTCTGAAAAAAACGCGAACCAACTTCGCTATTCTGGCACCATATTCGGATTCAGCGACCCCGAAAACATAAAGTTCAGGCGGTCTGATCTTTCGCGCAGGGAATTTTTTTTTTTGTGGGCCTATGGAATTTTTTGGATTTTCTCATGTGTTTTACAAAAAGTTTCAAATTGTCCAACAGTGTAATAGAAAAAAACGGGCAAAAAAGCATTTTGGTAATTTATCAATGAATTGTATATAACTTTTGCATTTTTCGATTGATTTTCTTAAATAAGTAGTATCTTACTTGCTTTTTAGATATATAGACTGTGATACAAAAAAAGAAATGATTTTTAAAATTTTTTTTTTCTTGTATAAATCTGCAGTTGATTTTGGCTTTTTTTTTCATTTTTTCGAAAAAAAATATTTTTTTTTAGAACTCAATTTATTTTGCCGAGACTAACAAACCAACCAAAAAGTGATGTGAATATTATTTGTCGGTAATTTAATTACTTCTAATATGACATATGGGCTAATCCTGCGTTGCGAACGTTACATTCGTACGCATATTTTTATATCCTACACGCAGGGTATATTCACTTTCTCCTTCCGTGGCAGATATAGAAAAGTATATATATTCTTGATCAGTGTCACTTCCTGAGTCGATATAGACCTGTCCGTCTGTCTGGCTGGCAGGCTGGCTGGCTGTGCGTGGAAATATTTTTTACGGGAAAACTACCCAAGATAATTCAATGAAATTTGGCACGCTGTCTCCGTCGTGAAAGTTAGCGAAATCGGTCAACGGACACGCCTACCGCCCATACAAAAACTATATTCAAAATGCATCTTTAGGAGTATTTTTCACGACGATGCAACCGACATACACATTAATACTACGAATTGTAAGCGCAAGCTCTGTTTCAAAAACTGAACAAATTCGCACAAGAGGGCGTGGCACCACCGATATAAGCAATATCTTCAAAACGCTATACTGAACGCGTTTTTTGAGATAATCGAACTAAATTTTATTCAGACACTAACAACTATAAATGCAAGCTCTGAGCTAAAGCTAGACGAACTCGGACTAGGGGGCGTGGCGCCTCCCATATGAGCAAAATTTTAAAAACACTGCAGTGTAGGGTATTTAATGTTTGGCCAGGCCAAAGTTTACACCCTTACTAGTTTAATCCTGAAGGCGCTCTGAATGTTAAATTCTTTATTTTGTCTGCAGTGGTATATTACCATTTGAGAGGAAATAACGCCCAAGGAAATAACGCCCAAAAAAAAAAAACGAAATAACGCCCAAAAAATAAAATGACGTCGACTGTGTTAAGCTTCGGTCACGTAATATGTCGCTTCGATCTAGATGTTTAATTTGCAGTAGATCTATTGCAAAAGAACTCGCTTTGTCGTGTAACAAATGTAATGGTCGGGCTCATAATTCTTGTCTTAATGTTGACGAAAATTTTTTCGCGTTTCTAAAAAATAATCAAAACTTTCTTTTTAATTGCAATGAGTGCATAAATATTTCAACGAGTTTGAATGCCACTGTGCTGCAGTTGGTTGCGGAGGTGCGTGAGCTAAAAACTTTATTTTCTCAGTCTGCTCTTCTTCCTAAAAAGAAAAACAAAAAAAATCATAACAACTCAACTGTGTCAATCAAGCAAAATGCTGTTGCTGTGAGTGCAAATTTGTCATTGCATGGTTCAACGAACTCGCCTTCGAATGCAGCTTCGTCATCTGGTGTTTTGCATGCTCCTACTGTTGGTGTTGTTGTGGATAATGAGAGTAATTCTTCTAATTCCTTATGTTCTGATGGTGTTGTTGCTGCTGATACTAATGCCGCTACTGCTGTTTCTCTTTCTTCTTTGAATGTGGGGGATGCTGCTGATAGTGATGCTGCTCTGCCGCGAGCTCTGCCAATTGTTGCTGCTGATGCTGATATTTTGAACTCTTCTTTGATTTCTGATGAGAATATTTCTAATGCTCTTAATGATGTTGAACCTCTTGAGCCCAATATTATTAATATTTTGAATGCTGATTCCGTAGCAAATGAGAATGCTGAAACTCAGTGGACTGAAGTTTCTAATAAAAAACGTAAGAAGCGGTCATTTGTTGTTGGACAAAATGTTAATGCTGAGCTCGCGGTTGTTGATCGTTTGAAATGGGTTCATGTCGCTTCGTTTAAACCTTCGGTTTCTGAAGACGATTTGATTCAATATGTAGCTAAACGTACTCCCATAGCTAGTAGTGATATCACTTGTAGTAAATTGATCAAAAAAGATGCCCCACAGGATACACTTAAATACGTCAATTTCAAACTTGCTGTTCCTTCGTTGCTCTATAATGAAATCTTAAAACCTGCTGTTTGGCCTCGCGGTGTTAGAGTAAAAGATTTTCAGTTTTTTCAGAAAGGAGACAACCAAAAACAAACGCAGTAGCGAAGTCTTCAACTGATCTAGCAACTGATGCATTAAAAGTGTACTACCAAAATGTATCTGGGCTGAGGACTAAGTCCGTTATGTCCGTCAAGTTAGCCCCGCCATTTTTGATTTTTCCAAAACAAATTGTTGTGCTGTAATGTGCTATACTTGTGCTATTATGTGCCGCTAATAAAATTTTTTTATTTCAAGTAGTTTGGTTTTTATAGCCAAAACTAATTTTTAGTGTAAAGTTAGCCCCGCCATTTTTGATTTTAAAAAAAAAAATTGTTGTGCTGTAATGTGCTACACTTGTGCTATTATGTGCCGCTAATAAAATTTTTCTATTTTAATTAGTTTGGTTTTTATAGCCAAAATTCCATTTTTTGGTGTCAAGTTAGCCCCGCCATTTTCGATTTTTCAAAAACAAATTGTTGTGCTGTAATGTGCTCCACTTGTGCTATTATGTGCCGCTAATAAAATTTTTCTATTTCACTTAGTTTGGTTTTATAGCCAAATTTCCCTTTTTTCGAAAAAAAAAGTTAGCCCCGCCATTTTCGATTTTTCAAAAATAAATTATTGTGCTGTAATGTGCTCCACTTGTGCTATTATGTGCCGCTAATAAAATTTTTCTATTTTAATTGGTTTGGTTTTTATAGCCAAAATTCCCTTTTTTGGTGTCAAGTTAGCCCCGCCATTTTCGATTTTTCAAAAAAAAATTGTTGTGCTGTAATGTGCTCCACTTGTGCTATTATGTGCCGCTAATAAAATTTTTGTATTTTAATTGTTTTGGTTTTTATAGCCAAATTCCCTTTTTTGGTGTCAAGTTAGCCCCGCCATTTTCGATTTTTCAAAAACAAATTGTTGTGCTGTAATGTGCTACGCTTGTGCTATCATGTGCCGCTAATAAAATTTTTCTATTTCAATTAGTTTGGTTTTATAGCCAAATTTCCCTTTTTTTGAAATAAAGTTAGTCCCGCCATTTTCGATTATTCAAAAAAAAATTATTGTGTTGTAATGTGCTCCACTTGTGCTATCATATGCCGCTAATAAAATTTTTCTATTTTAATTAGTTTGGTTTTATAGCCAAAATTCCCTTTTTTGGTGTCAAGTTAGCCCCGCCATTTTCGATTTTTCAAAAAAAAATTATTGTGCTGTAATGTGCTACACTTGTGCTATTATGTGCCGCTAATAAAATTTTTCTATTTTAATTGGTTTGGTTTTTATAGCCAAAATTCCCTTTTTTGGTGTCAAGTTAGCCCCGCCATTTTCGATTTTTCAAAAAAAAATTATTGTGCTGTAATGTGCTCCACTTGTGCTATCATATGCCGCTAATAAAATTTTTCTGTTTTAATTAGTTTGGTTTTATAGCCAAATTTCCCTTTTTTTTTGAAATAAAGTTAGCCCCGCCATTTTCGATTTTTCAAAAAAAAAAAAAGTTGTGCTGTAATGTGCTACGCTTGTGCTATCATGTGCCGCTAATAAAATATTTCTATTTCAATTAGATTGGTTTTATAGCCAAATTTCCCTTTTTTTTGAAATAAAGTTAGCCCCGCCATTTTCGATTTTTCAAAAAAAAATTGTTGTGCTGTAATGTGCTCCACTTGTGCTATCATGTGCCGCTAATAAAATTTTTGTATTTTAATTAGTTTGGTTTTTATAGCCAAAATTCCATTTTTTGGTATCAAGTTTGCCCCGCCATTTTTGATTTTTCAAAAAAAAATTGTTGTGCTGTAATGTGCTCCACTTGTGCTATCATATGCCGCTAATAAAATTTTTCTGTTTTAATTAGTTTGGTTTTATAGCCGAATTTCCCTTTTTTTTGAAATAAAGTTAGCCCCGCCATTTTCGATTTTTCAAAAAAAAAAAAAAGTTGTGCTGTAATGTGCTACGCTTGTGCTATCATGTGCCGCTAATAAAATATTTCTATTTCAATTAGATTGGTTTTATAGCCAAATTTCCCTTTTTTTTGAAATAAAGTTAGCCCCGCCATTTTTGATTTTTCAAAAAAAAATTGTTGTGCTGTAATGTGCTCCACTTGTGCTATCATGTGCCGCTAATAAAATTTTTGTATTTTAATTAGTTTGGTTTTTATAGCCAAAATTCCATTTTTTGGTGTCAAGTTAGCCCCGCCATTTTTGATTTTTCAAAAAAAAATTATTGTGCTGTAATGTGCTCCACTTGTGCTATCATATGCCGCTAATAAAATTTTTCTGTTTTAATTAGTTTGGTTTTATAGCCAAATTTCCCTTTTTTTTTGAAATAAAGTTAGCCCCGCCATTTTTGATTTTTCAAAAAAAAATTATTGTGCTGTAATGTGCTCCACTTGTGCTATCATATGCCGCTAATAAAATTTTTCTGTTTTAATTAGTTTGGTTTTATAGCCAAATTTCCCTTTTTTTTGAAATAAAGTTAGCCCCGCCATTTTCGATTTTTCAAAAAAAAAAAGTTGTGCTGTAATGTGCTACGCTTGTGCTATCATGTGCCGCTAATAAAATATTTCTATTTCAATTAGATTGGCTTTATAGCCAAATTTCCCTTTTTTTTGAAATAAAGTTAGCCCCGCCATTTTCGATTTTTCAAAAAAAAAAATTGTTGTGCTGTAATGTGCTCCACTTGTGCTATCATGTGCCGCTAATAAAATTTTTGTATTTTAATTAGTTTGGTTTTTATAGCCAAAATTACATTTTTTGGTGTCAAGTTAGCTCCGCCATTTTTGATTTTTCAAAAAAAAATTGTTGTGCTGTAATGTGCTACGCTTGTGCTATCATGTGCCGCTAACAAAATTTTTCTATTTTAATTAGTTTGATTTTTAGGGCCAAACTTCCCTTTTTTCGAAATAAAGTTAGCCACGAAATTTTCGATTTTTCAACAAAAAAAAAATATGGGTCTTTAACGTCTAGTACGCCGCTATTAAAATTTTTTTATTTCAATTTGTTTTGTTATTACAGATAAAATTCCCTTTTTTATAATATATATATTTTTTTTAATAATTTCCTTTGATGCATTGCAACAGCAAAGTGGATTTTTTTTTTCGGCCTCTAAATTCAATGCGGTTTTGTTTTTGCCAAGGACACCTTATAGAATTGAAGCCCAAAAAAATCATAAAATTCATCTCTACAAAGATTCCTCAAATTGTTGAAATTGAAGAAGTTATAGCGAATCTAAAAGCTCAGTACGAAATATGAAAAACAGGATGTTTCAAAAACGAATATCGCCCCTTAAGACTATGCAATATTTTTTTTTTTAACATTTGACATTCCAAACAGCATTCAAATAAATAAAAAAATAAAAAATAAAAATATTGCATAGTCTTAAGGGGCGATATTCGTTTTGAAACATCCTGTTTTTCATATTTTGTACCCTTTTTCCTTCATTTCTTTTTTGTGGTTTTGATCTTCGTTCATATGTATATGAGGGAATCCGCAATCAGTGATGCAAACTTTTCAGTTTGAAAATCCATTGAAAGGAATAAAAAAACGCATTTTCCCCACAAAAAAAAAATAAAGCAATAAAGGAAAACCTCTTTTCCAAATAATGTCCGACAAAGTTCGAATTCAAACTTTAACTCACTAACGAATTTAATTCAAAATTATCTTCTACGGAATAAAATGGGTTCGCGCACGCGCAGCTTACCCTTTTTTTCTTCATTTCTTTTTTGTGGTTTTGATCTTCGTTCATATGTATATGAGAGAATCCGTAACCAGTGATGCAAACTCTTCATTTTCAACATCCATTGAAATGAATAAAAACCCATTTTTTCCAGAAAAGCATTAAAACAAAAAAAAGGAAAACTTTTACAAAATAATGTCTGACAAAAAAAGTTCTTAAATTAAACTAATGTACTAAATTTTGCAGAATTTAATTTAGTATTGAAAATTATTGTACTTTGTTTTTATACTCTTGCGAAAACTTGTAAATGAAAATCATACAATTAGGGTATTCCTTAAAACGTGTAAATGCCTCGAAAATCTCGTAAACTCATTAAACTGTCAATGTTCGTATTGATTTTTTAAAGCTTTTACACGTTTTAAGGAATGCGCTCAATGTTTTTAAAATGGAATGCTGTTATAACGCAGAGATTTCCAATTTGATTTAGAATTTCGACAAACATTCCCAACTCCCCATTAATGAAGTCTTATCAATTTTTGGAAAAAATTTCAGATGTTGAAAGCATAATTTGCACGAAATTTCCAAATTTTAACCCTCTAAAACCCCCACATGTGGGTCATTTTGACCTTAATGTGGGGGGGGTCAAAATGGCCCACTTGTAAGGGTCTTAGAGGGTTAAAATTTTCTACAAAAATATTCCTCGTAATATCTTGCATAAGTTTACTGAACACATAATACACCTCAAATGTAAGGATCATATAGTTAAATTCATCGATTTAACACAAGAATGCGCTATTTTTGTATTTTTCATGTACAGTGGATTAAAAAACTTCAAAAATCGATTAGAAAAAAATCTGACGTGCTGGAGAAAAACGTATACAATTTTTGCATTTTTCTATGGATTTTTTTAAGTGGTATCTTATTTTCTTCACAAATATATAGTCTATGATACAAATAAAAAAAAAAAAATAAAAAAGTTATTTCTTCTTGTATAAATCTGCAGTTGATTTTGATTTTTTGTTAATTTTTTCGAAAAAAAAAAAATGTTTTTTTAAGAAATCAATTTATTTCGCCGAAACTAACAAGCCAACCAAGAACTGATGTGAGAATCATTTGTAGGTAATTTAATTACCTTTAATATGACATATAATACGTTTGAATACAAACATTGGTTCTTGAGATATTTGTATTTAAATAGAACTATCTTTTTTTTTGGTCCAAAAACCGAAAATGACCGATATCTCGAAAACGACACGAAATAAAAAAAAAAATAATGTGATTTTCGGAAACGGCAGCCCATTTTACATATGAAATGGATAGTGGCATTCACTGGGAGATTTGGCTGTTGCATAGTGTTATCAGCATTTATGATGAAGTTGTACTTTCCGAATCGATGAAACTGAAAACGTAGTTTTATTTGCTACCGTTTCTAGTGATTTTCATTTTGTTTGTAGTTAAAATAAAAAAAATAAAAAAATCGAAGCTTTTTAATATAGAATTCAACTCAAATTTAATCGGTTTTAAGTAGCATAGAAAAACATTATCTTTTCGTTTGTAGTTCAAAGGATAAGAAGCTATAAGCGATTTTTAAAAATTTGAAACAATTATTTTTGAACTGTTCAATTCGCCTCAAATTAAAGTATGCAGTTCGCTTAAGAATCGTTTGTATCCCTAGAAAAGATATGCTTTTCACCGTTTTTGAATTACTGAAGTTTGATGAAACTCAAAGCGCAGTTTTATTTTCAACCGTTTGTAGTTACTTATAGAGATTTTCTTTTTGTTTGTAGAAATTCACGGAATCCTACGGTAAAATCAACAAAGGCGACATCCATTAACAATGTTCTTACACACTTGAGACAAAAAAAAAAAGAGAGCTAACCAGAAGGGAAGGGGATTTAAACATAATAACTACTTTATTTTTCCTTTTTTATCCTGATTTGGAAATTTCGTGCAAAAGCAACTTCTCTACTTTTATGATTTCGCAAATTATGCTTTCAACATCTGAACTTTTTTCCAAAAATTGATAAGACTTCATTAATGGGGAGGTGGGAATGTTTGTCGAAATTCTAAATCAAATTGGAAATCTCTGCGTTATAACAGCATTCCATTTTAAAAACATTGAGCGCATTCCTTAAAACGTGTAAAAGCTTTAAAAAACTCGTAATAGGTACCAAAATCAATACGAACATTGACAGTTTAATGAGTTTACGAGATTTTCGAAGCATTTACACGTTTTAAGGAATACCCTAATTGTATGATTTTCATTTACAAGTTTTCGCAAGAGTATAAAAACAAAGTACAATAATTTTCAATACTAAATTAAATTCTGCAAAATTTAGTACATTAGTTTAATTTAAGACCTTTTTTTGTCAGACATTATTTTGTAAAAGTTTTCCTTTTTTTTGTTTTTTTCCGGAAAAAATGGGTTTTTATTCATTTCAATGGATGTTCAACGGATTCTCTCATATACATATGAACGAAGATCAAAACCACAAAAAAGATATGAAGGAAAAAGGGTAAACTGCGCGTGCGCGAACCCATTTTATTCCGTATAAGATAATTTTGAATTACAGAGTTTGAATTCGAACTTTGTCGGACATTATTTGGAAAAGGGGTTTTCCTTTATTGCTTTATTTTTTTTTTTTTTTGTGGGGAAAATGCGTTTTTTTATTCCTTTCAATGGATTTTCAAACTGAAAAGTTTGCATCACTGATTGCGGATTCCCTCATATACATACACGGTGGTTTTTAAAAAATTTTAACTTTTTGAAATACCACCCGCGATTTTTTTCAGGGATAATGTTGAGGGACCCTTCTAGTATCTAAATCCGCAAACCGCGAAATCGAACGTCCAGCCGTTTTTTTTTTCGACCTTTTAGTTTTTTTAACGATTTTTGAGTATGTCTCGGTGTGTATATACATATTATGTACACATATATATGTATATACGTACATATATATATATGGATACATATATACATACACACATACATACATATAAAAGGTATCGTTTCCGCACCATTTATTTTTTTAAAAAATCGGTTTTTTCGTATTTAAGAAAAAAATAAACAAAAACCGGAAGCGAAAATAGTCACTCCAGATGTGATTTTTTATGCTTAATCCGATTCCGGTATTAGAATTGCTCTATTACGTCTGGACTTTGAGATATCCTTACATATATGTTCAAAGGACACCATTTTTTTCCTATTTTTGAAGTTATATAACAAGATAACGTAATATTATGCCGTAAAATCTGGTATGACAGTTAATAGCCCTAGTTTTTTCCTTGAAAACTCAAGCAAACCGATAACGATACCTTTTTTTTTGTCGGAGATATCATTGCCTAAAAAGTTAAAAAAGTGCAAAAACACGTTTTTTGGCTATATTGGATGTAATATGCAGGACACAAAAAATTTTTTTGGGAATTTCTATTACCAGAAAAATTTGGTACTTTCTTTTGGCTTTAAATTGAGCTATCAAATGTTTATCTGCAATATTTCTCTGCAAAGTTATGTTAACTTTAAAATCACACCATGAAACTCAAAGCGAAAATCTCGGTTTTCGGCTATATTTGAGGTTGTATACAGTAAGGTCGAAATTCGTCTGCTCTTTTTTACTAACCGACACATTTAACACCATTCTTTATCTTCAAAATGAGCTATCAAGAGGTCTCTTGTGATTGTTTTCCACAAAGTTATGACCATTTAAAAATTACATTATGGAGTGCAAACTCACAGTGTACGAGTATTCCTTATATTGCTGCAACATGTCGTCTTAAAAAAGTCATAACTTTTTCGAAAACAATTACAAGAGACCACTTGTTAACTCATTTTGAAGATAAAAAATGCTTTTAAATGATTCCGTTACTAAAAAAGAGCAGACGAATTTCGTCCGTACTGTATACAACCTCAAATATAGCTGAAAACTTAGATTATTCGCTTTAAGTTTCATGGTGTGATTTTAAAGTTAACATAACTTTGCAGAAAAATATTGCACATAAACATTTGATAACTCAATTTAAAGCCAAAAGAAAGTACCAAATGTTTCTGGTAATAGAAATTCCCAAAAAAATTTTTTGTGTCCTGCATATTACATCCAATATAGCCAAAAAACGTGTTTTTGCACTTTTTTAACTTTTTAGGCAATGATATCTCCGACAAAAAAAAAGATATCGTTATCGGTTTGCTTGAGTTTTCAAGGAAAAAACTAGGGCTATTAACTGTCATACCAGATTTTACGGCATAGTATTACGTTATCTTATTATATTACTTCAAAAATAGGAAAAAAAATGGTGTCCTTTAAACATATATGTAAGGATATCTCAAAGTCCAGACGTAATAGAGCAATTTTAATACCGATTTTTTAAAAAAATAAATGGTGCGGAAACGATACCTTTTATATGTATGTATGTGTGTATGTATACATATATACATATATATATGTTACACATATATACACATACAAGTATATATATGTACGTATATACATATATATGTGTACATAATATGTATATAAACACCGAGACATACTCAAAAATCGTTAAAAAAACTAAAAGGTCGAAAAAAAAAAACGGCTGGACGTTCGATTTCGCGGTTTGCGGATTTAGATACTAGAAGGGTCCCTCAACATTATCCCTGAAAAAAATCGCGGGTGGTATTTCAAAAAGTTAAAATTTTTTAAAACCACCGTGCATATGAACGAAGATCAAAACCACAAAAAAGAAATGAAGGAAAAAGGGTACAAAATATGAAAAACAGGATGTTTCAAAACGAATATCGCCCCTTAAGACTATGCAATATTTTTATTTTTTATTTTTTTATTTATTTGAATGCTGTTTGGAATGTCAAATGTTAAAAAAAAAAATATTGCATAGTCTTAAGGGGCGATATTCGTTTTTGAAACATCCTGTTTTTCATATTTCGTACTGAGCTTTTAGATTCGCTATAACTTCTTCAATTTCAACAATTTGAGGAATCTTTGTAGAGATGAATTTTATGATTTTTTTGGGCTTTAATTCTATAAGGTGTCCTTGGCAAAAACAAAACCGCATTGAATTTAGAGGCCGAAAAAAAAAATCCACTTTGATGTCGCAATGCATCAAAGGAAATTATTAAAAAAAATATATATATTATAAAAAAGGGAATTTTATCTGTAATAACAAAACAAATTGAAATAAAAAACTTTTAATAGCGGCGTACTAGACGTTATAGACCCATATTTTTTTTTTTTTGTTGTTGAAAAATCGAAAATTTCGTGGCTAACTTTATTTCGAAAAAAGGGAAGTTTGGCCCTAAATATCAAACTAATTAAAATGGAAAAATTTTATTAGCGGCACATGATAGCACAAGCGTAGCACATTACAGCACAACAATTTTTTTTTGAAAAATCGAAAATGGCGGGACTAACTTTGTTTCAAAAAAAAAAAGGGAAATTTGGCTATAAAACCAAACTAATTGAAATAGAAAAATTTTATTAGCGGCACATGATAGCACAAGCGTAGCACATTACAGCACAACAATTTTTTTTTGAAAAATCAAAAATGGCGGGGCTAACTTGACAAAAAAAAAATGTAATTTTGGCTATAAAAACCAAACCAATTAAAATAGAAAAATTTTATTAGCGGCACATAATAGCACAAGTGGAGCACATTACAGCACAATAATTTTTTTTTGAAAAATCGAAAATGGCGGGGCTAACTTGACACCAAAAAAGGGAATTTTGGCTATAAAAACCAAACCAATTCAAATAGAAAAATTTTATTAGCGGCACATGATAGCACAAGCGTAGCACATTACAGCACAACAATTTTTTTTTGAAAAATCAAAAATGGCGGGGCTAACTTGACACCAAAAAAGGGAATTTTGGCTATAAAAACCAAACTAATTAAAACAGAAAAATTTTATTAGCGGCATATGACAGCACAAGTGGAGCACATTACAGCACAATAATTTTTTTTTGAAAAATCGAAAATGGCGGGGCTTTTTTTCGAAAAAAGGGAAATTTGGCTATAAAACCAAACTAATTGAAATAGAAAAATTTTATTAGCGGCACATAATAGCACAAGTGTAGCACATTACAGCACAATAATTTTTTTTGAAAAATCGAAAATGGCGGGGCTAACTTGACACCAAAAAAGGGAATTTTGGCTATAAAAACCAAACCAATTAAAATAGAAAAATTTTATTAGCGGCACATAATAGCACAAGTGTAGCACATTACAGCACAATAATTTTTTTTTCAAAAATCGAAAATGGCGGGGCTAACTTGACACCAAAAAAGGGAATTTTGGCTATAAAAACCAAACCAATTCAAATAGAAAAATTTTATTAGCGGCACATGATAGCACAAGCGTAGCACATTACAGCACAACAATTTTTTTTTGAAAAATCAAAAATGGT
Source organism: Calliopum simillimum (assembly GCA_951812925.1). Classification (NCBI taxonomy): domain Eukaryota; kingdom Metazoa; phylum Arthropoda; class Insecta; order Diptera; family Lauxaniidae; genus Calliopum; species Calliopum simillimum. The sequence goes on along the minus strand of OX638371.1, from coordinate 47,750,765 downwards.
GGGGCTAACTTGACACCAAAAAAGGGAATTTTGGCTATAAAAACCAAACTAATTAAAACAGAAAAATTTTATTAGCGGCATATGATAGCACATTACAGCACAATAATTTTTTTTTGAAAAATCGAAAATGGCGGGGCTAACTTTTTTTGGAAAAAAGGGAAATTTGGCTATAAAACCAAACTAATTGAAATAGAAAAATTTTATTAGCGGCACATAATAGCACAAGTGGAGCACATTACAGCACAACAATTTGTTTTTGAAAAATCGAAAATGGCGGGGCTAACTTGACACCAAAAAATGGAATTTTGGCTATAAAAACCAAACTAATTAAAATAGAAAAATTTTATTAGCGGCACATAATAGCACAAGTATAGCACATTACAGCACAACAATTTGTTTTGGAAAAATCAAAAATGGCGGGGCTAACTTGACGGACATAAGTCCGTTTCTATTTTTGCTGCTTCTTCCCGTTGTGACTACGACGTTATTATTCTTACTGAAACTTGGCTGAATGATAAATTTTTTAGTGAAGAGTTTTTTGATTCACGTCTATATTGCATTCATCGCAAGGATCGTGATGCAGTTGCCACACGTTGTCATCGTGGTGGAGGAGTTTTGATAGCTGTAAGTAGGAGATTGTCATCAACAACTGTGTCCCTAAAAAATTCTGATGATCTACTCGATCAGATATGTGTTTTTATTAATGGGTTGTCCGAGTCAACGTACATCGCTGTTTCGTACATTCCACCGAACAGTAATTTGGATTTATATAAATCACACGTGGATAATATATCCAGTTTATATGATTCTTTATCCACCGAAAAGTGTCAAATTATGGTCTTTGGTGATTTTAATTTGTCTGGAGTTACGTGGTCTCAGATCCATGATGTTAATTATCTTTCTGCATCTAATGTTACAAGTGCAATTGAATTGTATGTTATAGATAGTTTTTTGGCGCTTGGTTTAATCCAAATTAATAATTGCTTCAATAGTATAAATAGATTATTGGATTTAGTTTTTATTTCTAATAATATCAATTATAATATTGATGAATCAGCTTCTACGCTTTCCCCAGCTAGTGTGCATCATGTACCTTTAGAGTTCGAATTTTCATTTTATAAGTTTCTTTCTCTTCCTAAAATTTCAAAATTGTATCATTTTAATTTTAATTTGTGTGACTTTAATGTAGTCAATCGTGCCATTTGTCTCATTGACTGGGACAGTGAGTTTCAAAACCTAGACACTTTGTCGTGTTTTAACGTTTTTAAATTTTTAATTGGTAACATTTGCCGTCAATACATCCCCAAGGTTAAGGAATGTGTGTATAAGTTGCCATGGTATAACAGAGGGCTAAAAAAATTAAAAAATTTACGTACAAAATTTTATAAGCTGTTTTTGAGTACCAATCTGGACATTCATTTTCTTAAATACAGGCATTATATGCGTGAGTTTAATTTTTTGGAGAAATACCTTTATAGACAATATCTGAATAAGTTTGAAGTGAATATTAAGAAAAATTTTAAGTCTTTTTGGACGTACGTGAAATCTAAAAAAGGCTGTTCGAGCATTCCTTCGTCTATGTTTTTGGATGATAAACTTTCAAATGATGCTTTGTCTACTGCTAACCTTTTTGCCGAATATTTCAGGTCCAATTTCGAATTGCCAGTTGATTCCACCACCGGTGTTTCAGAAAATGTTGGTCCGGCGGTAGATTTTGGATCCCTCAGTTTAAGCGAAAGTGATGTTTTAAAGGGTATTCAATGTCTTAAAGCTTCAACTCAGGTTGATTCTGATGGCATTAGTGCATTTTTTATCAAAAACTGTGCGGAACACTTACTGTATCCGCTAAAAGTAATTTTTAATAGCTCTTTGAGTTCCGGGATTTTTCTTTATTGTTGGAAAGTAGCTTTTATCACACCGATACATAAATCTGGCTGTAAAAATAATATAGCTAACTATAGGCCCATTTCAAAGTTAAATGTTATCCCCAAGCTTCTGGAGTGTATTGTTAAAGAAAAACTTTTCTTTGCAGTTAAAAATACCATCTCTCCATATCAGCATGGCTTTGTTTCTGGCCGCTCAACTATTTCCAACTTGTTATTGTTTTCGGAGTATTGTTTATCAGCTTTTCAATTAGGTTACCAAGTAGATGTCATTTATACGGATTTTTCTAAAGCTTTCGACAAAATTTCGCACTCTTTATTGTTGAAAAAATGTCAAGTATTGGGTCTACATTCGACCTTTTTGAATTGGCTGGAATCGTACTTATTTAACCGTAAATGCTTTGTTGTATTTGATCAAGTTAAATCAGTAGCTTTTTATGCAACATCTGGCGTCCCACAAGGCAGTATTTTGGGCCCCTTGTTGTTTATTATTTTTATAAATGATATCACGTCCATTTTTGTTCATTGTAAGTGTCTTCTGTATGCTGATGACCTTAAGATCTTCCTTAAAATAAGGAATAGATATGATATAGATCTTCTTCAGGGTGAAGTTAATAAACTCTATGATTGGTGTATTAAAAACCGTCTCTTTCTAAATCTGAATAAATGTGTTTTTATGTCTTTTTCAAGATCAAACTCTCTATTTTTCCTCTTCTTATTCCATTTCAAATACTACTTTACTGCCTGTTTCTCAGTTTAAAGATTTGGGTGTTGTATTTGATGTGAATTTTACTTTTCGTGCCCATTTGGATTATATTATACCTAAAGCTTATGCGATGTTGGGCTTTATGAGGCGTAACGGGTCCTCTTTCAGAGATCCATACACTCTTAATGTTCTATTCACTAGTCTTGTTCGTTCGAGGCTAGAATATGCTTCGGTTATATGGAATCCATATTATGAGTGTCATAAGTTTCGACTTGAGAGAGTACAGAAATCATTTACAAGATTTGTGTTGCGTACTATTAATTTCCTTGAGATCCCGTCATATAATGCTCGTTGCCTTTTGATTGGTTTGAAAACGTTGGAAAACAGGAGAAATGTCTTGTCGTTACTTTTTTTGTTTGACATTGTGTCTGGTAGCGTTGATTGCCCAGAATTGCTTAATTTGATACATTTTAATGTTCCTCAAAGAGCTCTTAGGAATACAGAACCTTTTTATTTAAGTACTGTTCGCACAAATTATGCTGCCAATGCTCCTATTGTTAGATCACTAAGAATGTTTAATAATATAAGTCGTAACTGTAATTTAGATTTTTCTTAATCTAAGAATGAAATGAGATCGACTTTAAATCGTATATTTTAAATTGCATTGTAATTACTTTCTAGTCTGTAAGAATTTATGTTCATAGACTTAATAAAGAAATAAATAAATAAATAAAAAAACAAAAAACGACATAACGCCCAAAAAATATGAAATAAGGCCCTAAAACAAAAACGAAATAACGCCCAAACTATTTTCATATAAATTTGGGCGATAATCATTTAAGAAATACCGCCCAAAAATTTGGGTTTTATTTCGTTTTTTTTGGCGTTATTTCGTTTTCTTTTTAAATTATTTTCATACAAATAAATTTTGGGCGTTATTTCCAAAATGATTATCGCTCAAATTTATATGAAAATAATTTGGGCGTTATTTCGTTTTTGATTTTGGGTGTTATTTTATATTTTTTGGGCGTTATTTCGTTTTTTATTTTGGGCATTATTACGTCATATTATTTTTTGGGAGTTATTTTGTTTTTTTTTGGGCGTTATTTCGTTTTGTAAAAAAAAGGAAATAACGCCCACAATAAAAACGAAACAAAGCCCAAATTTTTGGGCGTTATTCCAAAATGATTATCGTCCAAATTTATATGAAAATAATTTGGGCGTTATTTGGTTTTTTTTTTTGGGCGTTATTTCCTAAGCCCTTTCAAAAGGCATTTTAAAACATTTCCTGGCTTGTATCAGTTACAATATAATCGTGCATTAAGTGCTGTTCGAACGTTACAAAAACAGAAGTCGACAGATCAATGTACATTTTCAAAATTTTTTGCGAATTTTCCAGTATAGCCAAAAAAAGCTAAATCTTCCAAAGAAAGAAGAATATTTGAGCATGTCGAAACTGCTTTTTAAGGAATCAAAGAGTCCTTCGTTCGTATAAAAATGTAACTTTTGTGTTGCGCACGTTACGTTGCGAACGTTACAATTTTTATTATATATATATATATATACATAGGCTAACGGAAATTGATGCAGCCCCTTTTCAACTAACTTAAACACTGCATCGACTTTTATGAAATTTGGAGTGCAAACTTATTAAAGACGTTTTGTTATGTAGCTGCCAGTGCCACGCCCCTAAAGGCGAAATGCACTGCTGCGGCTAAACCGTTGCACCAATTTTTAAGAAACTCGAAATAAGGAATGAACCCTTAGAAAGCATATTAAAAACTCTTAGTTATTTAAGGGCGATCCCACTCACCTAATGGCAAAATGCGCTGTTACGGCAACTTTATAATTTTTCTCTTGGTTGACCTTTTTTTCGGATTTGCCCATATAGTACGTTTAAACACTAACATTGGTTCTTGAGATATTTGTATTTAAATAGAACTATCTTTTTTTGGTCCAATGACCAATATTTCGAAAACGACGTGAATAAATAAAAAAATAATGCGATTTTCGGAATCAGCAGCCGATTTTACATATAAAATTAACAGTGGCAGTCAGTGGGAAAAAATTTTTTAATCATTTGTAAACTAGTGTAATCAGCTTGAATTGAGGGAGTTAGAATCAAAAGGGTACAAGTGACAAAAAGTAAATTTTGAATAAAATAAAGTTACAGTCAACGTTGCTTGGTAAATTCCAGAGTAGCTTAAAAAATAAAATACTGCTCATTAAAGAACCTCTGAAGTATGCCCCATCTAATGTGTTTTTCAAAATTTTTCCATGTGTCTCCTTTTAAAAGTTATTAGAGTTAGCACTTTACTCAAATTTTTTTTTTGTAGGAAATATGAAGTAAAGTAAGGCTGCGTTACTGAAATCCTTTGCTTTTAAACGATTGTAAAATTAATTTTCATTGTAGAAAAAAAATGTTCTGTAGAATACTTATAACTTTTAAAAGAAAAATGTTGAACGATTCTTAAAATTGAGGTAATTAATTCTTTCTAATGCTTTGTAAACGCGGCTCTAATTTTACTTAATGTTTCCTAAAAAAACAAAAAAAAAAAATTATCGACGTATTTTGCAATGTTGAATCTGAATCCGGATGTAGAAATGCACTAACACGTTTGGTTTTCGATATATCCTAACCAAAACTTTAAAAACACGATTTTTTTTATCCTTTATAACAAGACATGGTAATAAACCTGATATGATAGTTGAAAGTATTAATTTTTTTTCTTCAGAATTCCTTTTAAATTATACCGGTATCTTTTTGTTTCTCCAAAATATTCTAAACTAAAAGGTTAAGAAGTTATAAAGTGTGCTTCCTATGTTATATAACATAGGTCAAGATACTCAAAAATGAAACGAAATTGAGCAATTGAGCGGATTTGCATTGGGCATTGCAAAGTGCGTTGAGAATGGCTCCCTTCTTTTCTAATCCAGGAAAATTAGTCGAAAAAAGAGCTGTTGTGCGAAATAATTTCATGTGAATTTTTTTCACCGGAGTTGTCTTTATGCATGATAAATAATGTGTGAAAAGTCTATTGCAGTCCATTATGCGCATAAAAAGTTATTCAGGCTCAAAGGTTGCTAAAATCAGTTTTCTGCAAATATTTCGCTAGCGTCAACTTCTACAGACAAATTTTGGTCTCGAATTTTGTAGCTCAGGAAATTGCCTACAAAAATAAAAATGTTTTCATACGATTTGTAGTTTAGGAAATAACCTAATTTAAAGACAATTCCGATGAAAAAAAATTCACTTGGAACTATTTCGCAGAAAACTTACAATTTTCCTAGACTATTCTTTCTGTTTGTTTTTAGTTCCGTTAAAACCCATTCTTTTAATAAAAAATCCAAAAAAGTTCTTTAAAATTCAATATCTCATGAAGAAGCATTTTTAAAATTTACAAACTGGAGACAATTTTCTGCGTACTCAGTTTTTGTTCCATTTTTTAAACTTTTGACCATTTAGGAAGGAATACACTGAAGCAAAAAAAATTGGTAAAAATGCAATATCTCATGAAAAGGAGCAGTTAGGTTTTCAATTCAAACTGATAATTCATCTACGATGACCCCGGAAACAGTCCCGTGCTCAGATTTTTCTGACATTTTAGTGTATTCTACTATTGCTTAAGCCCAACGTGCCTGGTTGATTCTTTTCACGAAACGCATTTTTACTATTTTTTTTTTGTTTCCCAAATGGTTGAACATTTAAAAATGGCCATCGATGCGATCGATAAACGCTATTTTGGTTTTGCGAACGTAATAGAAAGAATTACTATTGTGACTTTAAATTTTGTGAATATTTTATTTTGACTGCAGTTTATTTCCGATATTTTCTGAAAGATTTAATTTTGATTTAATTAAATGAGAAATATTTCGGGACAATTTTATAACAAAAAATGAGTTGCTTGGAGCTTTGGTGGAACGACGACAGAAAAAAGGTGAAAATTAATGGAAACAAGAAAATACGCCGAACTAAGGATTCGTTCAATCTTTCAGCATTTCTCCCGTGGACCTAACAGCCTTTTTCCACTGAAAACTAAAAATTTTCAGATTTAGTAGAAGTTTAATGCATGATGAATGAGGTGAGTTGCAGCTTAATCTCATTCTAAATCTCCGGTAGAAACAGGCAATAGCTTTCCATTTACTGCTTGCCTGTGTTTTTGTGCAAATTCCTTTGGAAATAGCAACATTTTGTTCCATTAATTGAAACAACCTTTCAAGTTCTGTTTTGTTGCTAATCCCTTTTGCTATGCAATTAGTAAAATAATTTTTAATGTATGAGTTATTACAATCATTGGTGTTAAATAATTTTTATTAAAAAAATTCTTACATTTTATCAATTTTTCTTTCTATTTATATAAAATATTCCAGCAAAATAAATTCATCTATCACGTTGCTATTTACAGTCGACAAACCTGCTAATAACACTAGTTTACAGCCAAAATTCCCAGTGAATGCCATTATTCATTTTATATGTAAAATGGGCTGCTGATTCCGAAAATAGCATTAATTTTTTTTTCTTTCGTGTCGTTTTCGGTTTTTGGACCAAAAAAAAAAGATAGTTCTATTTAAATACAAATATCTCAAGAACCAATGTTTGCGTTTAAGCATGTTATATTAAAGCTAATCAAATAACCAACAAATGACATTCACATCACTTTTTGGTTGGTTTGTTAGTTTCGGAGAAATACATTGATTTCTAAGAAAAACATTTTTTTTTTTTCGAAAAAATTAAGAAAAAACAAAATCAGCTTCAAATTTATACAAGAAAAAATAACTTTTTCATAATATTTTGTTGTTTTGTATGATAGACTATATATTTATAAAGAAAATAAAATACCACTTAAGAAAATCGATGGAAAAATGCAAAAGTTGTATACAATTCATTGATAAGTTACCAAAATGCGTTTTTCCCTATTTTTCCCCGTGTCTCGTCGTTTTTCACCAGCACGTCAAATTTTTTTTTAATCGATTTTTGAAGTTTTTTAATCCACTGTACATGAAAAAAAAAACAAAAATAACGCATTCTTATGTTAAATCGATGTATCTAATTATATCATCCTTACATCTGAGGTGTATCATGTGTTCAGTAAACTTATGCAGGATATTGAGAGGAATATTTTTGTAGAAAATGTTTAACCCTCTAAAACCCTCACATGTGAGTCATTTTGACCCTTACATGTAGGTCATTTTGACCTACTTTTGGGGGTTTCAGAGGGTTAAAATTGTTAACAAAAATATTCCTCGTAATATCCTGCATCAGTTTACAGTTTACACCTCAAATGTAAGGATCATACAGTTAAATTTATCGATTTAACACAAGAATGCGTTATTTTTGTTTTTTTTTTTTTCATGTACAGTGGATTAAAAAACTTCAAAAATTGTTTAAAAAAAAATTTGACGTGCTGGAGAAAAACGACGAGACACGGGTATTTTTTTTAACACCTACTTTAAAAATTTGTTGGATTTTCTCATGTGTTATACAAAAAGTTTTAAATTTTCGAACAGTTTATTGCAAAAAAACGAAAAAAATAGGCGAAAACGCATTTTAGTAATTTATCAATGAATTGTATACAACTTTTACATTTTTCCATCGATTTTCTTAAATAGTATTTTATTTGCTTAAAAAATATATAGACTATGGATATAAAAGAACAAAATTATTTTTAAAATTTTTTTTTTTTCTTGTATAAATCTGCAGTTGATTTAGACTTTTTTTTAACTTTTTCGGAAAAAAATATTTTTTTTTCAGAAATCAATTTATTCCTCCGAAACTAACGAACCAGCCAAAAAGTAATAATAATAAGTAAGTAATAATACAATATAATTTATAGGTAATTTAATTACCTTTAATATGACATGTGGTACATTTAAACACAGGCATTAATTCTTGAGATATTTGTATTTAAAAGAAACTATCTTTCTTTTTTGGTCCAAAAACCGAAAATGACCGATATCTCGAAAACGACACGAAAAAAAAATGCGATTTTCGGAATCAACAGCCCATTTTACATATAAAAAGAATAATGGCATTCAATGGGAAAAATTTTTTTAATCATTTGTAAACAGTGTAATCGATGAACGCAATATAAAAGACAATCGTTAATCGAAAAAGAACGTTTATCTATTGCCATTCGATAACCGCAATAAAGGCCTCTGTATTAGAGCTGGGCACGGGCCGGCCTCAAAAATTAGGCCCGGCCCGGCGCGAACACGAAACAAGCCCTTGAAAAAAAGCCCGGGCCCGCACAATATTTTTTGTAGAGGCTTGAGCCCGGCCCGATTCAACCATATTATTACATATTCAGACTTTAAAAAAATTTGAATTTATTGATGAAACTAAATCAATGATTTTCATATGAGGAAAAAACAAACATTCTAATCTAATAAGATGATTTGTTTGACTTGACTTACTCCATTGTCATTCTCATATTTATACAAAATTTTTTATATTTTTATGTAAAAAGAACATTTTTTCAAGTATATCTTTCCAATCTTCCCTTCCCGGGCTTTTGGGGTTAGGTCCGGGCCCGTACGAAGCCCGCACAGAACTCGATTTCAAGTCCCGAGCCCGTAGCTGAAGAGTAAAGGACCGCGGGCCACGAAAAAAAAAAAAACACGGCCCGTGCTCAGCTCTACTCTGTATCAGAGTAAGTTAATTTTTAAAAATTATTCTTGTTACGGTTATTGAAAGTACTTTGTTTTCCATTAACATTCTTTTATCTTTTTTTCCCTCCATAATATCCTAACCTAAAAAAGTTCAAAAAATACTAGAAAAAAACGCCATAACAACTTAGGCTGATTTAAATTAAGTTGTTTAAAACGGTAATAATGCGTTTTAAATTAATATATTGGGGGTTATCGTGAACGAATATTCCCGGAGAATTTTGGTTACATTGCAATGGAAAATGCACGGTAGTCTGTGAAAAAATTCCTGGAAATCTTTATTCACGATAACCCCCATTATGTTTTTTACCATTTTTACTTCCATAATAAACTTTCAGACTGCGTTTGGATAAAGTTTAAAAGGGGGAGAAATGTTGGTGAAAAATTAATTTTTTCCAGATTTTTCCGAGGCGGAGCACATCATTAAAATACAATTGTTATTAAACAAATTGTTAACTTACAACAAAAATGTAAAATTTTTGCAAATTTTTTCTCAAATAAATAAATAAATTATTATCTACAGGACCAAAAATGTTTGGTCACGATCGGTGAAGCTGTTCAAAACCAGTGCTGTCGTTTTCACTTCAATCGGAGTATTTTGCTTCTTTTTTAACAAAAACACTTTGCCAATTCCGCTATCATAAAATTACATTACTTTTTTTTCAAAAATATTGTGAGTCAGAGATAGGTAAAGACAAAGCAGAATATGAAAAAAGAAGATAAAATTTGCTCGAGAATCACAATGCACGCATCTTAATCGGTGATATTACTGGATATTGTGCAATGGGAATCCATATCTCGATTAGGTTTCTCACACATTGGCGGCCTTTGTAGAAGTTATAAAGACCCTGATAAAGAAAAAACAGTCTTCCACTTTTTTGCGAGTGTTCAGCGCTTGTGCTTATTAATTTTAATTTTGAATTGCTTGAATCACTATCTGGAGTGTGTCTTAAATCCATATTGAAGTATATATGTACAGTGTACACTCAAGTAGTTCTCTTAGGCTTTCTTTGCTAAAGCTCTTTTTTTCGGGTATACAATGAGCCCATTTTTTAGGCCGAGGTTAAAGATGACAACATGGTCATCTTCCAGATCTAACCTAACCTATGGCTTCTCGAACATGGATGATTTATTCAAGCGGTCGTAAAAACTTTTTTTACTCAAAATCAAGGCGTCTTACGAAAAAAATGTTAGGGCGAAAAATACTTAGAATCGTCCGAGAATCACGTTTGATTGCCGAATTTTTGGGGATATTTCATAATTTTTCAAAAATTGGTAAAAAAAAATCCAAAAAATTCACACGGATTTTTTGGAGGATTCTAAGCATTTTCTGCTTTATACGCTATTTTCGTAAGACGCCTTGGTTTTGAGAAAAATCGTTTTTCCGGCGGCGTAACAAAATGTCCTCCGCGTTAGGCTTAGCTAAGAAATTAATTTATTTTTAATCTAAATAATTTTCCAATAACGCATTTTAAAGGAAATTTTATCTACTTTTAATACTCTACACCCAGGGCATATTCACTTTGTCCTTCCGTTTGTAACGCAGAGAAGGAGGCGTGGCAGATATAGAAAAGTATATATATTCTTGATCAGCGTCGCCACCTGAGTCGACATTGCCATGTCCGTCTGTCTGGCTGGCTGTGCGTGGAAATATTTTTTACGGGAAAACTAACCATGATAATTTAATGAAATTTGGTGCGTTGGCTTTGTCGTAAAAGTTAGCTCGTGGGATTGAAAATGAGCGATATCGGTCAACGGAAACGCTTACCGCCCATACAAAAAATATATTCAAAATGCAACTTCAGGAGTATTTTTCACAACAATTCAACCAAAATACAATTAAATACTACGAATTATTAGCGCAAGCTCTCAACAAAAACTGGGTGAATTTGGACAAAAGAGCGTGGCACCTCCCATATAAGCAAAAGCTTCAAAACGCTGTACTGAGGTACCACGCCCTCTTGTCCGAGTTCGTCTAGTTTTAGCTCAGAGCGTCCATTTATAGTCTTCAGTATTAGAGTGATATTTAGTTGATAAATTTTACTCAGACAATAAGAACTATAAATGCAAGCTCCGAGCAAAAACTGGGTGAACTCGGACAAAAAGGCGTGGCACCGCATATAAGCAACATTTTCGAAATACTGTAGTGTAGGGTATTTAATGTTTGGCCAGGCCAAATGTTTCACCGTTACTAGTTTTATATTGGTGTTATTAAAGTTATAGGCAAAAAAGAAAAAAACAAAAGAATTCGAAATTTTTTTTTTCTGGTTTCATTCAATATTTGTAGCATAAGCAATTTTTGTTACGTGTAGCATAAAAATGAATGAAATGAATAATTAAATTTGTGCTCTGACTTTTTGTGTTTACTTCACAAACACATCACTTTTACAGAATTTCACTTCGCTCAAATTTTTTAAAACGATATCACTGTTCAAAACTTGTAGCATTTTGAAAAAATGCTTGTTTAAAATTTTTCCTGTTTTTGAGTGACAATAACTACTGGGTTTTGGTTTATAATGGTCAAATTCACGTATTCTGACCCATATGTAAATCCGTATACGAATTTTAACTTCCAAGATTCATCTTATAGTGGTCATAACTTTTTTAGGTGAAATCATACAAGACCAATTCATAGCATATTTGGAAGACAAAGGATAGTACTAAGCGATCCACCTATGTAGTAGAAAAGAGTAAACTGAATTCGTATTCAGCAGCGACAAAAACATCGAAAACGACTGTTTTGGTTTGTTGTGTTTTTTCAAATATACCGTTTTTCGACCTCATTTTTCATAATTCATTTCAGCGTAAATTGGTCCATTCTGCTTCTTGAATAGAAGTATGGAAAGAAATTGGATGGGCACAAACCTTCGGGCTGAACCACATAAAAGCGCAATGTGCTTTTTCTTTAAACAAAAGTTGGTTGTGGTCTGTTTTCGTGAATTTTTTTAACTTTTTAGGTGAGAATATTGCGGTAGTGATATTTATTTTCAAAAGTTATCTTACTTTAGTATATAACTTAAAAAATAACAGGAGACATATCTCAAAAATCGTACATGATAGAGCAATTTCGTGGCCGAATTACATACCCTCATCCGGCGGTTCAACAGATATGCATGCACGAATTTTTAGATTTTTCTTTTCTTTTCCGAAATCGGGTTGTAATTTAAACAACGTGTTTTCTGCTAAGATGTATAAAGAAGAAGAATTTATTTTCATTTGACAGCTTATAAGCTAAGTACAGAAGTGGCAGTGTTGCATAAATATTTTAATACATATTCACATTAAATTAATTACTTTTTAACACCCCCACTTATTAAAATATTCAATTAAAGGAAAGTTTAATACAAAATAAAAAAAATTCAAATATTAAGTATCTTATATATCTTTAGTTTTATATGAAAGAATAACAAAAGTTTTAAGTATTACTTATTTCATGAATACCAAGTAATTCCAAAAAATAATAGTGTTTCATTGCGCTTAAACCTTTAGTTAATATGTCGGCAGGCATATCTGCTGTCTGCAAATATACTAGCTCAATTACTTTAAACTTAATATAATCTCTAAAAAAATGATACCTTATGTCTATATGTTTTGTTCTTTTGTTAACAATAGGATTTTTTGACAATTTTTGTGCTCCCTGATTATCATTATACAAAACAATAGTATACATTGTGTCTGTAATTTCAAATTGCAAATTTCTTAAAAATATAGCCTCTTTGCAAGCATCCGATATACCCATATATTCGGCTTCGGTGCTAGAAAGTGCCACTGTTTTCTGTTTTCTACTCTCCCATGAGATAACACAACCAGATAATTTGAAGCAAAAACCAGTGTAAGACCTTCTATCCAATTTATTTGAACCCCAGTCAGAGTCAACATAGCCCACTAATTCCGAATTCCCCTCTGCAGTGTATTTCAAGGATACATTTTTTGTTTTCTTTAAATATCTTAGAATTCTTTTAGCATATGACCAATGCTTCTCACTAAAGCAGTTATTAAACTGACTAAGAAAACTAACTGAGTATGCTATATCTGGCCTCGTCATAACCGCTAAATACATTAAGCCACCTATAAGCCTCTGATATGGTAATTCGGACTTGCAATCATCTGACTTATCGATATTTAATTTGCTTTCCATTGGAGTATCAGAAGTTTTACAATCTTGCATGTTAAATTTACTTAACAACTGATCAATATAATCTGACTGATCTAAAGTTATAATATTATTGGCTTTATCAGTTTGAACTCTCATTCCTAAACACTGTTTAATGAATCCTAAATCTTTGATTTTGAATTTTGAAGCTAATGAAGATTTTAACTTGAAAGTTTCTTCTTTATCATTTGAAAAAATGAAAAAATCATCAACGTAAAGAGCTACAATGGTTTTCTTATCATTTTCTGACTTTATATACAAACATGGCTCAAGTTTTGATTTCTTGTAGTTGAAAGTACTTAAACAATCATCTACTCTTTGATACCAAGCCCTAGAAGATTGTTTTAATCCATAGATTGCACGTTTTAACTTGAGAACTTTATTTTCTACATTTATATGTAAACTGTTAAAGCCTACTGGCACTTCCATGAAAATATCTTCTTCTAAATAACCATTTAGAAAAGCAGTGGTTACATCAAGGTGAGTTACATCAAATTTCAACTTAACGGATAAAGCAAATAACATTCTTAAAGTAGTATGTTTTATAACTGGCGAAAAAGTGTCTTTATAATCTACACCTTCTTTTTGTGTATAACCTTTTGCTACTAACCTTGCGCGATACCTTACGTTGCCTTCACTGTCGAATTTCTTCTTCAAGACCCATTTGGATTTCACAATCGAAGCATTGTTAGGTAAATTCACGACTTCCCAAGCACCACAATCTTCAAAACTCTGCAACTCTTCTGCTACTGCTAGTTGCCACTGCTCTTTTTCAGAACACTTGAAGGCATCCTCGAACAAAACTTCGCCACCAACATTTTGAATGTTATCACCAACACACATATTAGTAACTCCATATCTTTCTGGTTTGTTTCTCGGCCTTAATTGCTTTGGAGATATTACTTGGTCGTTGCGTATATTTTGATCACTATCATTGCTGTCATCGCTACTGGTTACATTGTCATCTGGAACATATGTGTCATCTGAATATGATTCTTCAATCGACGATTCGCATGATTCTTCTAATTGCGAGTCCCCCACTGAGCCAACGCATTCATTTTTCTCAGGATCAGCTTCAGGATTTTGATCCTCGATTGGCATGCTGCAATAATCTGCTGGTTCCTCCTCCATAATTACTACATCTCGGCTCGTCGTAACAGTTTTTGTCCTTGGGTTATATATCCTATAGCCTTTTACGGTTTCAGAATAGCCAACAAGTATATATTCCTCGGATTTTTTGTCCCATTTTCGCCTTTTTTCTTTAGCAATATGTGCCATCACCTTGCTGCCAAATATTCTTAAATGTCCAATGTGAGGTTTTTTACCTGTCCAGATCTCAAAAGCGGTTCTTCCTTGCAAAACTGACGTTGCAGTCCTATTTTGCAAATATACAGCCGTGCTTGATGCCTCTGCCCAAAATTCTTTACTCAGTTTTGCGTCAAATAAAAGACACCGGGCCTTTTCAACAACAGTTCGATTAAATCTTTCGCATAAGCCATTTTGTTGCGGCGTGTAAGGATTAGTTCTCTGGTGGATTATTCCATTTTCGCTGAGATATGTATCGAATTCACTATTACAAAATTCAAGGCCATTGTCACTTCTTACAATTTTAACCTTAGCACCTACCTGGTTTTCAGCCATAACTTTAAAATCTTGAAAATAACCAATCGCTTCACTTTTTGCTTTTAAAAAATATATAAAAGCCATGCGACTGCAATCATCAATCAGCAACATGAAATACTTGGACCCTGCAAGGGATTTTACTTCCATTGGTCCACAAATATCCACATGAATCAGTTGCAGTACCGCGTTACTTCTGGTGCTAACATGATTAAAAGGCAAACGGGTTTGTTTCCCTTCACAACAAACAACGCATGAAGATTTATTTATGTCAGGCTTACCCTTAAAAGCAAAACCGTCAGCTGCATTTGCCATCTGATTAAAATAAGTACTGTTAATATGTCCTAATCTGCGGTGCCAAATACCAGCTGATGTTACTGCAGCTGCCAATAAATTCTTGGCTGTGTGTAGCTTATAAACTCCATTTGTCAGAAAGGCTGAACCTACTAGCTCACCTTTTTTGTTGAAAATATTACATCCACTATCATTAAATAATACTTGATTGCCCTTTTCTATCAATTTACTAACTGACAGTAAATTAGTTGTTAGGCGTGGAACACATAATACGTTTTCTACTTTAACATCAAACTCACATTCTTTTGTTGCTGTGGTAATCTGCACTTCCCCAGAACAAATAACAGGAACTTTACAATCGTTAGCCACAGTGATTTCCATATTTTTATGATACATGGCATTTCTAACCCAACTTTTGTTTGCTGTCAGATGCACGCTCGCCCCCGAATCTATATACCATTCATTTTTGTTAAAACTTCCATTTAAAAATACAGCACTGAAGGCGTTTGTCTGTTTATGCGTCGCTTCTTTGTTACATGCAGTAAAATTTAACTGTGGGCACTGATTACGATAATGGCCAGCTTTCTTACATTTGAAACAGCGCACCTTTTTGACAAATTTTGACGTACGGCTGATGTCTTTGTCGCGACCAGGTGTGAATCCTTTACTTTTATTCTGCCAGCTTTGTGCCACTAGAGCTCCATTTTCGTGATCATCCACATTCTCAGCAATTTTTGTTTCCATGTCTAATAACTTCGTTTTGATAGCATCTGTAGTTATTGACATGCCAGAATGCTCTATTGCCATAATCATTGGTGAGTATTTTTCAGGCAATCCGGCCAATAATAAGGAACCAATCCATTCATCATTAATTTGGAATCCTGTTCCACTCAGTTTTTGGCCTGTTTCGACAATTTGTGTCACATATGACGTCATCGAGCTGCAACTTTCCAATCTAATGGAAATCAAATTTCGAAGTAAACTTATCCTTCTGGTAAAACCGGAATCGTCAAACAAAGTTTTTAATTTTGTCCACAACTCCTTAGAAGATGTAGCGGACTTCACGTGAACGTATAGACTCGAATCAATTGTTAAAATTAATTTAGCTTTAGTTTTCGCGTCATCCGTGGGTTGTACTGTAGTTCCAGTTTCAGGTTTGATGCATTTTGCCATTCCTTCCAGAATCAGGAAATTTTCTGCTGCAAATGCCCATTCGTCATAGTTTTCACGTCCCTTCAACTTCGGTACATTCACCATGTAACTTGTAGTCATCTTTCTGCACACGTTCTGCTAGTGTCTATTAATTCAGCAACTAATACAATAATTATCGGTCAATATATTATACATATATAACTTTGACTAAATTATTCAATTGTTAAATTAAAAATGAGCTGCTGGGCCCATAACCTGTAATTTAAACAACGTGTTTTCTGCTAAGATGTATAAAGAAGAAGAATTTATTTTCATTTGACAGCTTATAAGCTAAGTACAGAAGTGGCAGTGTTGCATAAATATTTTAATACATATTCACATTAAATTAATTACTTTTTAACACGGGTTAAGTTATCTTTTACCGAGCTCCGGCTCCTACTAATCGAGCTAAACCTAGGACCCCGGATTTGGATCTGTTCTATTTGTGGCAGGTCCTTCCATAGAAAATTCCCGTCCCTCCGATGCAGCAGCTGCAATAATTGGCGTCACTTGAGACCATGCTCACGCCTGCGTAGCTGTAACCAATACAACATTCCTTGTGCGAACCCTACATCCACATAGCCATACCCCTCACAATCATACGCTTCCAACACTTGCATCCCACCTAATCAATCTGTCCTCTCCAGACTTTCCATACAACCCCCCTCAAGGAATATCTGCTGTATCTGTTCAATGTGTAAGTATAAGAGCTCTATTCACTGTTATATATGCATGAGTATACCACTGAATTTGTATGTAGTTGTTGAACCGCGAGTCCCCCGACTCCCTGCAAGCCTTAATCAATGTCCCTCGCATGTCCGTAACACTACCGCCCTCACCCCTCTTACTCTCTATACTAGCACAAACCCTCAATAGCCCTTACTGATAATCCACCTTCACACTCCACCTCGTATCGACAACCCTATCACGATTCCGTCACCCTGCCACCCTGTCCCCTGTCACATTCCTTACCGACCTACACTCTTAATAGTTGCCCCCATTAATTCTGCCAGCTATTTCACCTCCACCCGAGCCTCCCCCACCACACCCTCCCTCTTGACACACCCTCCATACCATCTGTCCAACTCTTTACCATCTAGACGAATTGACAGCTTAGATGCGTCGACACGAAATACCGATACGTCACTAGTACCTTTGATATTTTTAACATCATTAGACGTGATTTTGACAATCATAGAGGAGACAGAACTGACCTTCGTAATTATGAGCAACATATGGCATATCACCACACCACCGCTTTTTTGTCCACACCTGAAGTCTGCGGCCATCGTGCTGAAGACTAACAACCAGGAAATAAGATCACGAATGTCTACATACCACCGATGAGCTGCATTGGCGCGGATTATCGGCTTACCATTGAACATCGAGACAACCATCTGATTCTAGGTTATATAAACGCTCACCATGCCCTCTGGTTCTCTGCTATTCAGAACGATTCACGTGGAAAAGACTTTGTTGAACTCATCGAATGCTCAAACTTAATAACAATAAAAGAAGTTGTACCAACCAGGGCGACATGATCTAGCTCGCTTGATATTTTTATCTAAATAGATTTGAATGGAGTTCGGTTGTGGCACTCAGCTCTGACCATCTCCTAGTCTCTGTTACCATAAGCGAACCGGACGTAGAAGCTGATAAGCGCTCTTGTATAAACTTTGACAAAGGTCACTGGGAATATTTCTCTGAATACCTGGATTTACAACAGTTAAGTTAGCCCTCACAAAGCAACCCGTCTAGAGCAAGAGCGAGACACCCGTTTGGTCTCCACTCCTGAGCGATACACAGCGGAGTAAACTGCAGATTGGACAGAATAATGCGCTGCGTATCGCAACCGGATGTGGTGCCGTGACATAGTCCCCACGGACATAATCCTCAGTAATTCGGACATAGTCCCCATTTCTAAAATGGGGATTATGTCCGCAAGTGTTTCGGACATAAACCCCAGGAAAAAATGGACATAGTCCCCATAACGATATTTTGTTATCGACAACAGCCGCAGCTCAGGATTTACAACTCCCAAAAATTCCAATACCGTTTCCGCGGCGGCCTTCAGCCGCTGATCAGTCTATAATACATCCAACACCTAGTTTGCTAGTTTTACATAAGAGTAGGGGTAAGTGGGCGGCCTGCGGCCGCAGCTCAGGATTTAAAACTCCCAAAAATCCAGCACCGGCTTCGCGGCGGCCTTCGGCCAACACTATATAAACTTTTTAAATGGATTATTGCAAAAATATTGTTCAATCTTAATTAAATTTTTCGGACATAACCCCTATTGGGATTATGTCCGAAAAATTTGCGGACATAACCCCCATGACCAAAATGGGGATTATGACCGAAAAATGTTCGGACATAATCCCCATTTACGAAGTGGGGATTATGTCCGGTAACCACCGGATGTCAACAAATGGCCCATTTGGATCATTTGCATGATGAAACACGCGTCCCATCAATCAGACAGCATCCTAGCATTTTACAGCCCAGACCATTCCAACCACCCCGAAAAATGTATCAAGAGCTCCTCGTCCTTAAGGTGGACATTGTTACCTCCATTCCCAATTTATGGGATCCCAAGTCCATTCGATTTGCGCTGAGTCAAGTCCACCAGCTTACAGTGTCTGTGGTCATAACATCGAACGCACCTATCCATTAGAACGGTGTGTTTTTATTATCAAAAAATATCACGAAATCGGGTGTAAATATTTAGACAACGACGCAGAACTTTTGAAAGGAGTATGCTAGAGACGTCTAGTAAACGGCTTTGTAAAGCTTATTCATCAGCCTTTTAAGGAAAAATATGCAGACTAGGAAATTATTTGGACATAACCTCAAAAAAATTTTTCAAACATGGGATTTGTTTCAAAAAATCAACTAAATTAAGCGTCACGGCTAGACCAGTGCTTGCTTTAAGCTCACATTTGGATCGTGTATTAACTGGAATATTTCAAAATGTAATTCATGGCAAAAAAAAAATTCGGTCATTTTGAAAGGTCTTAGATAACGTCAAAGGTCTTCATGATTCAATATAATTTTTTTTATTTATTTCATACTAAATTAAAAAAAGTGTGGCTAGTTTATTGTTTATCGTGAATCTATTGAAGCTTATCCACGATAATAAAGAGCACTTACCCCCAAATGGGCCTATAGCACAAGGGAGTAAGACGAAAAATTTCCCGTTGTGCGAAGTAAATTTTTTCACCGGAATAGTCTTTATTTATGCATGAAAAATAAAGTGTGCAAAGACCATTGCGATGTCGTATGCGTATAAAAAGTTATTCAATGTCAAAGGTCGGAAAAATTAATTTTTTTAAAATATCTTTTAAACGGTTACTCCCAGAGAAAAATTTTGAAAACGTGTTTTGTAGCTTAAAAAATTACCTATAAAAATATGTCAAATTTTGTTTCCTATTTTTTGCAGTTTACGAGATATAAACACCTTTCACCTTCACCTTTGAGGTTATCTAAGACCTTTAAAAATGACCGATTTTTTTTTTTTGCCACGAATTACATTTTGAAATATTCCAGTTAATACACCATCCAAATGTGAGCTTAAAGTAAGCACTAGTCTAGCCGTGACGCTGAATTTAGTTGATTTTTTGAAACAAATCCCATGTTTGATAAATTTTTTTGAGGTTGAGTGAAAATAATTTCCTAATCTGCATATTTTTCCCTAAAATGCTGATGAATAAGCTTTGCAAAGCCGTTAACTAAACGTCTATAGCGTACTCCTTTCAAAAGTTCTACGATTTATTCACAAATTTCAGCCAAACCGTACACTGTGCGACGGTTGCCACCGTCCGGACGGTTTTTTTTTTTCGGTGGCCCCTAGTAAAATTGTTTTAGAATATTTTTGGAGAATTTATTAACCCATTATAAACAAGTTTTTGGAAAATGGGGTCAAAAAGACCGCTAAAAACGCGATATAATGAGTTAAGATGTTCAATTAATTTAATGTAAAATCAAGCATGAAATAATATTTTCGAACATCTTAACCCATTATGTCGCGTTTTTAAGGGTCTTTTTGACCCTTTTTTCCAAATTTCCCGACTGTGGCAACTGTCCTTGACTAAATATTTACACCCGATTTCGTGATATTTTTTGGTAATAAAAATCAAAAATTCGTTTTTCATGAATGAAAATAGTTTTGTAGCGCAAAAAAAAATGGTACCACGGGATTCGTCAGGAAAAATCCTAACAAAATATACATTTCAAATCTTTCTAAGATTTTTTCTGTTCAATTGTGGAGTGCTCAAACAGGGGGTTTTCAAAAAATTTCGACTTTTTTGAGCTGAAAAGTTCACTTGAAGCCAATAATGGACGTCTAATCAGAAAACTAATGGCGCCATTCGATTCTACGGGAAAAAATACATAAGAATCCATGTCTTGGATTTCAATTTTCGACCTACTATGAAGCTGAGAATTGATTCATTCCGGACCGATGAGCATACCTTTTTTGAACCACGTTTTTTAACCTTCAAAAATATATCGACACCTCTTCCCGTCATCTCTCAGAGCTAGGGTGGCGGCAATCTTCATGTCGATAGTTTAACTTTACAATTCTGTCGGTTGCGCGACGAATTTGAAACATTCGTCCAAAACGCACCGGTCTACTATCCATTCTGGCCAAACTGAGGTCTGAATTCAATATGTTGATATGATATAGAGCATGTATCATTGAAGCCTCATCATGCCCCTATCTCTTATGCCAATCCGAGCCACATTACACATTCCACCTTTTTAACTGTCCGTCTAATCCCACAACCTTATATGTGATAGAAACTTGGACCAACCCCGCTGAATCCTGGATCGACAGAATAAGGATTAAAATAAGATCATTATTTTGTGCATTTGCAACCTGTCATCCGTCGTTACAACATGGTGATGTCATGTTTTTTTTTTTAATTTAAATACCAAACGTCCAAAAAATTTATAAGAAAACAATGTCTCGTGAATGGAATGAGGATGCATTTTCCAGCTTGCATTAATCCACAAACATTTTGAAAACATGCTGCTTACTCGGTGTTTTGAACTTTGAACCATTTGGAATGGAATACTTTGAAGCAAAAAAAAAAAATTTTTAAAACTACAATATCTCGCGAAAAGAATCAGTTAGGACTTTAATTCAAACAGATCGACCCCAAACACAGTCCCATCTTAAGTTTCTCTCGTCATTTTTGTGATACCTATCACTTCTTCCTGCGCACCGTGCGTGTGGATTATTGTATTTCAAACTGTGTTAATTTGATAGTATTGTAAGAACATGATTATGTTTCTAGCACTAATGAATGTATATTATTATCGTTCCTTATTTGCAGCAGAGTTCTTTGTGGTGGACGCGGCAGTAACCATAGACATTTTATCGGTACGACTACAGCTAAAACTTCGGATATCGGTCCTATTCAAAAACTCGACTTAACCCAAGCATACAAAAATCGGCATAAAGATACTGATTATGGATTTCTGCGCGAATATGAAATGTTACCTAATAGATTTAGTGACAGAACCACTAAAAATTCGGACTTAAAAGAAAATTCAACAAAAAATCGTTATCCAGACATTAAAGCATATGACCAAACTCGAGTAAAACTATCACAAATTAACGGAATTCCATGTTCTGATTATATTAATGCCAACTTTGTAATTGGATATAAAGAGAGAAAAAAATTCATTTGTGCCCAAGGTCCAATGGAAAGCACCATAAGTGATTTTTGGCGTATGATATGGGAACAACATTTAGAAATAATTGTAATGTTAACAAATTTAGAAGAGTATAACAAAGCTAAATGTGCGAAATACTGGCCAGAAAAGGTATCAGATTGCAAGCAGTTTGGCGATATAACTGTAAAATTTATATCTGAGCAAAGATTTGGTGACTTCGTAATTCGAAATTTAGAAGTATTTAGGCGTAATGTATTAAACGAATTTGATGAAGAAAGTCGACAAATTACTCAGTATCATTATTTAGTTTGGAAGGATTTTATGGCTCCAGAACATCCACATGGAATAATTAAATTTGTACGCACAATAAATAGGATTTATTCTGTACAGCGTGGGCCAATATTAGTACATTGTAGTGCTGGAGTTGGTCGAACTGGCACGCTTGTTGCTTTAGACTCATTGATGCAGCAACTCGAGGAGGAGGAGCAAGTTTCGATTTACAATACAGTGTGTGACTTACGTCACCAAAGGAATTTTCTGGTTCAGTCCCTGGTAAGAATTATCACGATGTACAATAGGTCATTTATTTTGAATGGCTATTCATTAGAGCTGTTCAAAATTTCGAATTTTTCGGAAACGCCGAAATTTTGGAAATATAATTCATTAGGAGTTGTTTGTTCTACGTTTCGGTGAAAAATTCCAAATATTAAAGCCGCATGCTCAAAGCCTCGAACATTTGTAAATTTTTTGAAGAATTTCTTAATTTTTTTATATCTTATACTTGATGTAACTAAAATTGAAAAAAAAAAAATGGTTTTTCTTAATCTGGCAGTTTATAAAACCAAATTTTTTAAACACTTGGGACACTTCTTTTACTTTCTACGCCCTCAAAACAAGAATGTTAAAATTGGCAAAAATTTCGAGTTTACCTTAAAAATATAAGTAAAGCTGGGGAACCACGTCATCGATTTTAGCGATCATAATGTTGTATGATTGGTAGATGTGTATATGCACTTTCAAACGATACACATAAAGAAAATACTTTACAAATCATAGACCGAAAAAAGATTGAAACCTGTAAAACTTTTCTCAGAACTGAAAAATATAACGTTACTTAAGAAAAGCTTTATATAAAATAATTTCTTTAACTACTGTCTTCATTTTCATCAATTATGATTTGTTTTATTTTACAAATTAAAATATAGAAATATAACTTTTCTATATTCATTTTCAATAAAAACATTTGAACAGAAAAGTTCTAATTCTTTTAAATTTAAATATTTAAAAAAATATGTATAAGGAAGAACAATTTAACTTAAAAAATATAATCTTCTAAAAAAAAAGAATAAAACAGATAACGTTAAAACGTTTTAAGAAGAATTGTCGACTACTACGGCTAACGTTTATCTGTTCTATTGCATTCAAAAAAAGAAATTTCGGAGTGTTTTGTTTAAACCATAATTTTTAACATTAAAACCCACTCTATTTGACATGTTATATTTCCGTTGGTAATTGCTATGCACCTATAGAAAGATTTTCTTTTCTCTAGTTTTTAACAATATATCGATTTTTTATCTTTTGAGGTTATTTAGAGACACAAAAAAGCTTCAAGCCATAAAATCTGATACAGTAGTTAAAAGCAACAGCCTTTTTTTTTTCCTCCGAAATATCGTTAATTGAAGTTCATTTCTCTGTCCTACGGATATGTTAATTAAAAAGGCATATGTGAAAGCAAAAAAAAATTCAAATTATGATATGTTAGTACAGGGTTAGGCGCATGAACTGTAACCAATTTCAGACCGATACATCTGGCAAACCGATAAAGAATGCTGTGTCAAATTCATACCAGTGATAGCTCATTATATTGTTTACAAGCCGCCAAAAATATTTGCTTCTAAGTTTTATAAAACAAAAGTTTTCCGAAATGGATTTCAAACGTTATAGTGTGATAACGCTATATTTGACTGGAAAATCACAACCAGCTATCGTTCGTGAGTTCAAACATCTCAAAGTGAGTAAAATGTTTGTGTATCGTACCATAGCTCGTTATAATGGTACTGGTAGCGTTGCGATGGTGGACCAAAAAAATGCTACATCGCCTGAAATGGTGCGGAAAGTGAAGGCTGAACTTGAACGAAATCCATGTCGTAGTCATAATCAAATGGCCAAAGAACTGAAAATATCCCAGCGAAGCATCAGACGCATATTGCAAAATGAGCTCAAGGTAAAGCCTTAAAAGTTCCAAAAGGCACACAATCTTACACCAAAGCAAAAAAAAACTTAGACTGGAAAGAGCAAAGAAGTTGTTACGCTTGCACGAATGTGGCCAATTTCCTAACATTGTGTTCTCTAATGAGAAAAATTTCCCGCCTGAGCAATTCATAAACTCTCAAAATGATCGTGTCTACTTGACCAAACGCCTACGAACAGCCACCCGAAGTAATTTTCCATCTCAAGTAATGGTACGGCAGCTGTGACCGCCGATGGACGCTTTCCAATCGTTTTTATCGAGTCTGGTGTCAAAGTCGCAGATCATGGACGTTCCAACGAGACTCAGCACCATATCATAAAGCTCAGGTAAACCAAGAATGGTTAAAAAACCACGTTCCACACTTCGTTTCGTCCACACAATGGCTCTCAAATTCGCCAGACGTAAATCCGATGGACTATTCCATCTGGGCCATCTTAGAGAGCAAGGTGAGGACTAAAAAATATGCCGATGCGCTGAAGAAAGCCATTTTACGGGAATGGGCGAAAATACCGGAAGATCACATTTGTGCAACATGAAACTCGTTTTTTGACCGTTTAAAGGCCATAGTCAAGGCAAAAGGTGGCCATATCGAGCTAAAGTAGCCGGATTTTAGGAGTCTTTTTTTATCATTTGAATCAATAAAAATAATTCCACACAAAAAGTTATGATCATTTGATAAGGTTACAGTTCATGCACCTAACCCTGTATATCTCGAAAACCAACGCAAATATAACATGATACATCATAGGAAAGGATGGAAATCAGGGATTTCACAAAATGTTAAATCAATAGTTTTTATTGCGTTTTAATGTCAAAAATCATGGTTTAAACAAAAATCTCCGAAATTTCTTTTGTTTAAATGCAAGTGCATATTAATTGAGGGCTCGATGAGTTAAATTTATATATCAGATTAAAGTGTCAAAAGTCCTCAATTTAATGGCATAAAGATTACATAACTTTAGAAAGCGGTTTTTAAGTAACGTTACATTTTTCAGTTCTTAGCTTGTTTTTGTAATATAACAAGTCTATTTATTCTAAAGGGTATGTTTTATCCAAAGAAATTATACTCTAGTATTGTTAAAACTAATAACTATCTTTCGTAGTTGTAATAGCTTATAAGCTAAGTCTCTAAATTGATAAATTATGAATTTTAATTCAAACGAAACATGAATAAAGATTATTTTGGAATTGGAAATCAGTTCTTAGCAAAATTTTAAAGGTTTCACGCTTTTTCCGGTCTATGTTTAATGTGTAAAAATACTTATTGTTTTTATGTGTATCGTTTGAAAGTGCATATGGGCATATCCGAAAATAATCTCCTATTATATGACCCATGTTTTAAGAAACTTTTTTTTTCCATGTTCAATAACCAAATGTGGTGGAATATATTCCTAGACGTTTAAAACGAAATTCCCAATAGGTGAACAAAAAAATTTCGACCCGAGATGGTGTCAGGTCGTTTTATTTAAAAATTTTGGGAAAATCGAGATTTCCGATAATATACGGGAGAGCATATATTTTAGAAGTAAAAGATATGTTACGGGGCACCTTTCTGAATATTCTGGAGTAAAATTCAGAAAAATCGTATGTGGGTCGTGGCGACAAAATGGGTTAAAATGTCTAAATCGCTCATTACGGCCACATAACAAACAGGTCCTAAAGTTTTGAAAAAATTCTAGCAAACTCTTTGATGAAAAATAAATTGATTTTGTTTGATATTTTTTTAATTTAAGCGCCCCCTGCCGAGTAAATAATGAAAAGATAAAACGACCTCCTGACGCCATCTCGGGTCGAAATTTTTGTGTGCACCTATTGGGAATTTCATTTTATACGTCTAGGAATTTATTCCACCACATTTGGTTATTAAACATGGAAAAAAATTTTTCTTAAAACCTGGGTCATATAAGAGGAGATTATTTTCGGATACGCCCATATACCTAATAATGGTACGACACTATGATCGCTTAAACCGATGACGTGGTTCCCGAGCTTTACTCATATTTATAAGGCAAACTCGAAATTTTTGCCAATTTTTGCTTTTTTGTTTTAATGGAGTAGAAGGTAAAGGAAGTATTTTAAATATTTTAAAAAATATGTTTTTATGATCCCTGCCAGATTTAGAAAAACCCGTTTTTTTTTTGTTTTTAAATAGTTGAAGTATAAGGTATAAAAAAATTAAGAAAACCTCCAAAATTTATAAAAAAACCCAAATATTCGAAGCTTTCAGATTTGTAATTAATTAATTGTAATTGTAATTTATTAAACTTTAAAATCATTATTTTTTGATAAGAGAAATTACATTATTTGAGATTTAACTTAGAGGTATTACATCAAATGAAATCTTTAATTAAAATGTATAAAAATCTATTAAGAGTTAATTAATTAAGGAAAAATTAAGTATTGAAAAAACCTTATATTATCGTAAAAAAAAAAAATTTTATAAGAAATGAAATAAACGCATTGAATAACTTTTTTCAAAGTTATTAGTCCGGTTACTCAAGTAAATTTCTTATATAATCAATGTTAGAAAATCTGCATCTATCACTGAATTTCAGCGTCAAGTCCCTCATTGTTGAGTTGATTGGTTTATGTTCAAAATTTTCATGCAGCTCAATAGTTGGATATCTACTGGAGAGTTTGTGAATAATTTTCAAGTTTTTGTTCTGAATTATCTGGAGTTTCTTTAAATGAGTTTTAGCTATTTTTGAAAACCAAATTTGGCAGCCGTAAGTCATTATAGGTCTGATGCACATATTATAGAGAAGAACTTTATTTCTGACATCAAGTGAAGAGTTTCGGTTTAACATAGGAAATAATGCTCTGCCACACCTTACAGCTTTGGTGGTAATATTTTGAATATGTGATCTAAAATTCAGCTTTTTATCCAACGTAATTCCCAAATACTTTATGTCGTCGTTAATAGGTATGTTTTCACCTTGAAACTCAAGTTGAATACTCGGAACTCGCTTAGGAGACTTGTTAAAAGGAAAAATAATTGCCTGAGTCTTAGCGCAATTGATCTTAATTTTCCATTTATCATAAAATTTCTTTGTCGTTCTTAAGGCTTCTTTCATTTTTTTGATTATTGAGTTTGAAACTTTTCCACTACAGATCAATGCACTGTCATCAGCGTAAAATGCAGCATCTTGATTTTTTTTAATAACAAAGTCTGTTATAAAAATAGAGTATAATAAAGGCGATAGAACTGAACCTTGAGGGACACCAGCAGGAATTTTTCTCAACGACGATTGACTTTTTCCTATACATACCACGAACGTTCTATTGAATAAAAAACTTTTAATAATTTTCTGGAGGTAGATGGGATATTGAACATTGTGTAATTTAAAAACAAGGCCGTCATGCCAAACTGAATCAAAGGCTTTTTCAATGTCCAAAAGAACTATTCCTGTACTCCTGCGGTTTATTTTGTTACGTTCGATCATATTGGTAACTCTTTTAATTTGAAGAACTGTAGAGTGATCTTTTCGAAATCCAAATTGTTCTTTCCTTAGGATGTTATTCTCTTCCGTGAAAATTAGCATTCTTTTGAGTATAATTTTTTCAAAGATTTTAGCCAATGTACTTAACATACTAATTGGACGATAGTTATTAGGAATCTTATTATCCTTTCCACTCTTCGGTACCGGTATAACCTTTGCCCGTTTAAATAATTCAGGAAAATAGCCATTTCGTAAACAATAATTAAATATGTTAGTTAAAACTTCGAAAATGGAATCAGGCATATTTTTCAGAACAATGCTTTTTATGTTATCAAGTCCAGGAGCTTTGTTATTTTTTAAAGTTTTAACTATACCTCTTATCTCTGAGACGTTAGTAAGCATGTTATCATTTTCAATAACTATCTCCGTTTCTTCTATGCGACGCAATTGGTCTTTCACTTTTCTGTCCAAAGGCGACCGATTATTTAAAGTAATTGTATGTGATTTTTCAAATGCATCAGCTATAGCGCCAACTTTTTGCTCATCAGTTTTAAGGATTTCGTTGTTTACAGTTAAATCAGAAATTACAGCTCGACTACCTTTAATAGCTTTAGAATTTTTCCAAAAGTTCTTACTTCCAGCAGGTAACTTATTGAGGAAATTTGACCAGTTCTGATTTCTATCTCTTTTTAGATGGTAATCAATTAGTCTATTAAGCTGCAAAATCATAGATTTTAAAACATTACGCTCATTAAAGACTGTGCATCTTTGAAGCCTTCGTCGAAACTTCCTTCTTTCTTTAATTAAATGTATACTAAGAGCTGAAAGTTTCCTTTGCCAAGAGCTCTTATAAGTAAAAGGAATTTTACTTGAAACATTTTGGATAATTTGCGTCGTATTTTCAATTATGATTTCTATGTTCGAAGGTACTAGAACAGCTGAATTTAGGTTTAAGGATGAATATTTCTCATTCACCCAGGAGTTAATAGCTACCCAATTGGCTAGGTGATAGAGATAAACTTTTTCCTTCGTACATGGTACTGAGCCATAAATATGACATGTTATTGGAACATGATCTGAATTTAATTCATCAGGATGAGTCTCAAGATGAGATGTAGGGTGACTTGAATTAGAAAGAAGTAAGTCTATTGTTGAAGATTGAGGTAACGACGAGGTTAGTCCAAAACGAGTATGATTAGAAGGGTAATAAATGTAATAATAAGCTTTCAGATGGAATTGGAATTTTTCACCGAAATCTACATAGACCAACCGTCTTCTAATGAATTATATTTTCAAAATTTCGGTATTCCCTAAAAATTGAACCAAAATTTTAAATTTTGAAATGCTCTACTCTTCATCGATTAACACAGAAAAGGATTTTATTTGTACCACATGTTTATATAAAAAATATTCAATTTTACTGAAAAAATATTCCTTAACCAGAAAATCATCTGTAATAGAAAGAAATATCAAAGACTCAACTCAATATTTCAACGTGTCTCTGCTGCCAAATGAATAATAAATTTCGGTTAAAATTTCCGACCTTATTCGCAATTTTAGGTTTAAAAATTATATTAAGGGCCAATTTCACAATGTTCAGTTAAGCCTTAACTAGAACTTTAACTGGAACTTTGACATTAAATTTCATACAAAATTTTTATTTATCTCGAAGTTAAATTTTAACTGAACATTGTGAAAATGGCCCTTATAGTTGAATTTTTAAATAAGTTTACGTTGCTTTTTGATACCAAATTTAAGGAAGAACAAGCAAACTCTTAAGTCATTTAACCTATTTAAATAATTATTTCAGCTTTGTGTAATTGTTTCTTTCGTTATATGATACACACGAACAAATCTTCAATTGACTCATAGGTGACAAATGGGGACATTTGTTCGATTTCATGCATGAACTTTTTGAACAAATGTTCCAAAATTCGCTGATGATTTTTTTGTTATAATGTCATAGAGCTGACAATATCAGTATGATTCACTTATGTATAATCCCCCAATGCCTACACTTTGAGTGACTGGTAGAGGAAAATGGCATCGAGTTGTCATAAATGAATTTGTCACAACAACGTCTCATAAAAAAAAGAAATTTGTATTGTTTTTTTTTTCGTATTAAGATTTATGAATTAAATAGATTTTAAATTAAAATAATTTATTAATATAATCTATATATAAATAGGCAAACGAAAACGGTTCAGTCCCTGTTTCTATACCTAAATTTCAAACGATTTGCTTTATACCCTACACCCAGGGTATATTCACTTTGTCCTTCCGTTCGTAACGCAGAGAAGGAGAAGTGGCAAACTGCAAAATGTAGGAAAAAAATTATACATATTTTTATAGGTAATTTTTTGAGCTATAAAACACATTTCCAAAATTTTTCTCTGGGAGTAACCGTTTGAAAGATATTTAAAAAAAAATTTATTTTTCAGACCTTTGACATTGAATAACTTTTTATGCGCATACGATTTCGCAATGGTCTTTGCACACTTTATTTTTCATGTATAAATAAAGACAATTCCGGTGAAAAAATTTACTTCGTGCAACGGGAAATTTTTTGTCTTTCTCCCTTGTGCTATAGGCCTATTTGGGGGTAAGTGCTCTATATTATCGTGGATAAAGAACAAACTAGCCACACTTTTTTTAATTTAGTATGAAATAAATAAAAAAAATTATATTGAATCATGAAGACCTTTGACGTTATCTAAGACCTTTCAAAATGACCGAATTTTTTTTTTTTGCCACGAATTACATTTTGAAATGTTTCAGTTAATATACCATACAAATGTGAGCTAAAAGCAAGCACTGGTCTAGCCGTGACGCTTAATTTAGTTGATTTTTCGAAACAAATCCAATGTTTGATCAACTTTTTTGAGGTTATGTCAAAATAATTTTCTAATTTGCATATTGCTTAAAAGGCTGATGAATAAGCTTTACAAAGCTGTTTATTAGAAGTCTCTAGCGTACTCCTTTCAAAAGTTCTACGATTTATTCACAAATTTCAGCCAAACCGTTCACTGTGTGCCATAATAAGAGCATTATTTGCAATAAAAGAAGCAATATACACATAAATACTTCTAATAGTAAGTACCAGCTCTGAGCAAAAACTAGGCGAATTCGAACTAGAGGGCGTGGCACCTCCCATACAAATATAAGTTTCAATAAGTTATACTGAAAGGGTTTTTTGAGATAACCCAACCAAATTGAATTCAAGCACTCCGATCAAGCTCTGAGAAAAAACTAGGCGAACTCGGACAAGAGGGCGTGGAAAGTGTTTTTTGAAATAATCCAACCAAATTTCACTCAAACCCTAAGAACATTAATTGCAAACTCTGACCAAAAAGTAGGCGTAGTAGGACTAGAAGGCGTGGCACCTCCTATGTAAGCGAAAGTTTCAAAATGCTATACGGAAAGATTTTTTTTATGAAAACCTAACCGAATTTTACTCTCAGAACAGTTAATGCGAACTCTACGCAAAATCTAGGTAAACTCGGAGACGGGGGCGTGGCACTTCCCATATAAGCAATTTGTTCTTATACTCTCCTAGGAGTTATGAACAAAACAACTTATTTAAATAAAAATTTGCATGTTCAATATGGTGGGCCAATTTGAAAACTGATCTCGGCTACGCCCCTATGTGAAAGTTCATTCAATTCTATGAATATTTGTCCAAGGAACTATACCTCTGCGTTCAACTTTAGTTCGGCGCATTTTTGATCGAAATTTTACCTTTTATTAATATTTTTTATACCCTACACCCAGGGTATAGAGTAATTTAGGGTAATGTGAACTATGCGGGTAATGTGGTGCACCCTTTTATTTCTCATATTAAAGACTGCACAACAATTCTGGTTATTTGTGCACAATAAAAAGCAAAAAACATATTCTTTACGCTCTTTGGCTTTTCTATAATGCTAATTATTCGTGTGAAATTCTTAGCATATGCTGTGAGGTCAAGTTGACTTATTTGTAGTACTTGGTGAATAACTAAGTTACTTCCTCAGAACTCAGTTTTCTAAAATTCAAATAACTCTAATGCAATTGTGGATCTATTATTCAACGAAAAAATGCATTAGCAAGTCTGATTTTACATTTCTTTTATATAATCAATGATTATTTCAAAAACGTGATGTATTCGGGTAATGTGGACTGCCCCATATTATATACCGTATATAAACTTTGACTACTATTACACCTTAAAAAGCTAATTGCATGTGTAGGATACTCGAGTTTGAGTAATGTGGAGTACTATTTTACGTATGATTCGATAACCCTTCTTACTTATTCACATGTTAGTATGAATTTGGTTTATCTTACCAGAAATATTCTTTAATAAGAATATAAAGCTATTTCATAGCAAATATAATCTTAAAAATTACTATTCGACTTTTAGTCAAGAAAATTTGCGAATAACGATACTTCTTTAGGAAATGGGCAGGGTGAGCCACATTACCCGACACTTTTTTTTTCAGCTATTTTTAGGTACTTTCAATTTAACTGGCCTCACGCTTGAAAATGTTAATATTTTAGTATACAAATTATCAAATACTAAAAACAATAGAATAACTAATACAAATAAATTGACCAAGCTTACCTACTACTATTACTTTGGTAGAAATTGGTAAAAAAGAAAAAGGTAACCACATTACCCTAAATTACTCTATTCACTTTGTGCTTCCGTATGTAACGCAGAGAAGAAGGCGTGGCAGATATAGAAAAGTATATATATTCTTGATCAGCGTCACCTCCAGAGTCGATATAGCCATGTTCGTCTTTCTGGCTGGGTGGCTGGCTGTGTGTGGAAATACATTTTTTGGGAAAGCTAAGCAAGATAATTCAATGAACTTCGGTGCACAGCCTCCGTCGTCAAAGTTAGCTCGTGGGATTGAAAGTGAGCGAAATCGGTCAACGGACACGGCTACCGCCCATACAAAAAATATATTCAAAATGCAACTTAGGGAGTATTTTTCTCGATAATGCAACCAAAATACCCATAAATACTACGAGCAAAACTGAGCAAATTCGGACAAGAGGGCGTGGTACCTCTCATATAAGCAAAAGCTTCAAAACGCTATACTGAAACCGTTTTTTTAGATATCCTAAAAGTGCATAAACAGTGTTCTTTACGTTATTTTTATACCCTACACCCAGGGTATATTCACTTTGTCCTTCCGTTTGCAACGCAGCGAAGGAGGCGTGGCAGATATGGAAAAGTATATATATTCTTGATCAGCGTCACCTCCTGAGTCGATATAGCCATGTCCGTCTGTCTGGCTCCTCCCATATAAGCAAAAGCTTCAAAACGTTATTCTGAAAACATTTTTTCAGATAATCCAACCAAATTTCACTTAAATACTAAGAACTTTAAAAGCAAACTCTGAAAAAAACCTGGGTGAATTCGGAGGGAGTGGCACCTTCCATATTAGCAAAATTTTTCAAAATACTGCTGTGAAGGGTATTTAATGTTTGGCCAGGCCAAAGGTAACACCCTTACTAGTTGAATTTATGTATACCACGTAAGAGTAATCTTTGACCATGAAACTTTTTTTAAAACTTTTTTTATAATTATATCGATATTTTTTTATATATTTTTAGATTCTTAAATGATATAAATTTACATATCAAGAAAAGTATACTAATTTTATGAACTTTAGTCAATGTTTTGCAAGAATCGAAAATTCCATGCATTTTCCAACTTAGAATATTATGACAATTAGGATAAGAGAAAAAACTACTGGACATGGCTATGGTGACATATGTTTCGGTTACCGCCACGTAACCATCATCAGACCAATTTATGTTTTATTTAATTTATTTTAAATTAAATGAAATAACAATTGAAAAATTTTCGAACTTTTTGTCTGAGGCCGGGATCGATCTATGAACCTTTCGAAATCAATCTCTCTACATAACGCATTTATCAACGGACTGCGCTGTGTGCCCTCGGAAAAATTGGTAGCTTAAGTGCCTATATGCATGTAGCGTGGTTTCATTCTCTATACTCCTTTGTCATCATTCATGTTGTGTTTGTTTGGTAAGGCTCAGCCATTGGCTGAGAATCAATACCGTTATATTATATGACTGACAAGTGTTGCCAGTTGCACATATTTGGCGTGTTCTCCATGATTACTTAAAATGGTTTATGTTGACTATATGAAAATTATACTAATTTTATGAACTTTAGTCAATGTTTTGCAAGAATCGAAAATTCCATGCATTTTCCAACTTAGAATATTATGACAATTAGGATAAGAGAAAAAACTACTGAACATGGCTATGGTGACATATGTTTCGGTTACCGCCACGTAACCATCATCAGACCAATTTATGTTTTATTTAATTTATTTTAAATTAAATGAAATAACAATTGAAAAATTTTTGAACTTTTTGTCTGAGGCCGGGATCGATCTATGAACCTTTCGAAATCAGTCCGTTGATAAATGCGTTATGTAGAGAGATTGATTTCGAAAGGTTCATAGATCGATCCCGGCCTCAGACAAAAAGTTCAAAAATTTTTCAATTGTTATTTCATTTAATTTAAAATAAATTAAATAAAACATAAATTGGTCTGATGATGGTTACGTGGCGGTAACCGAAACATATGTCACCATAGCCATGTTCAGTAGTTTTTTCTCTTATCCTAATTGTCATAATATTCTAAGTTGGAAAATGCATGGAATTTTCGATTCTTGCAAAACATTGACTAAAGTTCATAAAATTAGTATAATTTTCATATAGTCAACATAAACCATATCAAGAAAAGTTACATAATATAAATTCTATAAATCATAAATTGTGGCATTGTTGCCTTATTCGATAAAAACTGTTTTTTGAGATGTGACTTCGCTGTAGAGAGAACGGCTAGACCCATTCAAACTAGAGACGATTTCTTGAAAATACAATTAAATAATGTTAGTAATAGTGTCCAAATAATAGACTTAAAATTACCTTGTCTTGTTATATAACTCAAAAATAGCTAAAAATAGAATATTGAAAATTTTGTTTTTTGTTTTTAAATTTATTTTCTCAAGTTCAAGTTATTTATTGAGAAAAAAAACATCACTGTAGGACCGACGGAGACAATTGTATCAAAAGTCCCATCTTTGGTCTAGTTATTTTGTAAACAGACTACCCATTTATTTAACAAAAATGGTCCAAATGTAATGCGAAGTCTGTCCTTTGTATCAACAATGGTCCGAATGTAATGCATAATCCGTCATTAGTACGAAAAGTGGTCCAATTGCGTATCGATTGTGGCAGTGAAATTATAACGTTACTGACTACGTACTGACTTGCGCTGCATAGAGAGACACTGTGTTTCAAATCCTCCACTCGGTGATTTTCAATTCCAATTTTTAAACTATTGTTACACAATTTGTTTGAAAAGTCTTTGGAGCGGAAAATGAATCATGTGTCCAACGTGACCAACGTATAAAATAATTAGCAACGTTTGGCCTGGCCAAATATAAATTACCCGGTTACCGGACATAGTCCCAACGGACATAATCCCCACTTCGTAAATGGGGGTTATGTTCGCAAATTTTTCGGACATTATCCCAATACCAAAATGGGGACTATGACCGAAAAATTTTCGGACATAATCCCCAGGAAAAAACGGACATTATCCACATGACGATATTTCCTAACGCCTTATTTTGTTATTGACAACAGTCGCAGCTCAGGATTTGCAACTCCCAAAAATTCCAATACCGTTTCCGCGGCAGCCTTCAGCCACAGTAGTTTTACATAAGGGTAGGGGTAAGTGGACGGCCTGCGGCCGCAGCTCAGGATTTAAAACTCCCAAAAATCCAACACCGGCTTCGCGGGGTTATGTCCGCAAATTTTTCGGACATAATCCCCATTTACGAAGTGGGAATTATGTCCGGTAACCGTATTTTGAAATGATAAATCCGAATCCGGCCTTAGAATTGCTGTATCTTATACGGTTTTTGAGATATCTTAGCCCAAACAAGGAAAAAATACCGTTTTTGCTATATTTTAAAGCTATATAACTAGAATATAGAACATTCATACGCAGAATTCGATACATTATCTGAAAGTTCCAATCTTTTTCTTTAAAACCGCATTTAAAATATGTCAAAAGCTTAATTTTTCTCCGATATATCGTAGACTGAAATAATGAGAAAACACGTTTTTTGCATTTTTTTAAACTTTTTAGGTTAGGATATCTCCGAGAAAAATAAAGATATCGACAATATTTGAATTAAGTTTAGAAGATTGATTAGAGCTTTCCATTTCTGCATCAGAATTTACGGATATACGTCCGGTTATATAGCTCCAAAGCTCAGCAATAAAACATAGTATCGCAAAACACATCGAAAATTAATGGGTGTTTTGTTGAATATGCATGTTTGCATAATACCACATTCAGCTTTCCCCAGGATCACGAAACTTAGACGTAGTGGTGTATCGATCCCTTATCTTTTTTTTTGTATTTTTTGTGTTTTTTTGTTGTATTTTTTGGTTTTTTTTTTTTTTTTAAATTTTGTTCAATATTTTTTTTTGCATTTTTGTGTTTGAGAAATAACACAGGCCTGCAAATTCGACACTTTTTTTTCCTCTCTTGATTTTTGAGGTCAATTATGGTGGTTTGGGACCTCCTAATCACGAAACTGAACTTGGTTTCTTTCCTTCACGTCAGAATAGTGATAGTGCAATTCTGTAAACGGAAGAGTACACTTGTTTGTCTGCGCAGCATTTGAAAACTTATGAATTCAATTGTTTGTGCTTACGTACTCTGTCACGTACGTACTAATATCACGCCTAAAATACTCAACATATTTAAGCCCCCGTACTATCAAGATAAATGTTATGCATAATATTCATCCAGATATCAAGTTTCATAATGCAGGTCAAGTATGTACAATAGATATGCGTTTTTTTTTTTTTTTTTTTTTTTATGGTATGTTTTCTTTGCATACCGAGCGCACCGTACTTTCATTCGATTACCCCTATTGTCAAGACAAATCTGTCGGAATATCAAGCGGATATATGGTGTTAACATCAGTGGCGGATCCAGCGTTGTCAAGAGGGGGGGCCGATTGACCACATTTCTAGATAATAATAATAATAATAACACTAGTTTACAGCCAAAATTCCCATTGAATGCCGTTATTCATTTTATATGTAAAATGAGCTGCTAATTCCGAAAATCGCATTATTTTTTTTTTTTGTGTCGTTTTCGAGATATCGGTAATTTTTGGTTTTTGGACCAAAAAAAAAAAGATAGTTCCACTTAAATACAAATATCTCAAGAACCAAAGTTTGTGTTTAAACGTTTTATATGTCATATTAATATTAAAGGTAATTAAATTACCTACAAATGATGTTCATATCACTTTTTGGTTGGTTTGTTAGTTTCGGCGAAA
The DNA here is from genome assembly GCA_951812925.1 of Calliopum simillimum. NCBI lineage: Eukaryota > Metazoa > Arthropoda > Insecta > Diptera > Lauxaniidae > Calliopum > Calliopum simillimum. Next base: position 47,713,487 of record OX638371.1, on the reverse strand, counting down.
TACATTGATTTAAAAAAAAAATGTATTTTTTCGAAAAAAATTAAGAAAAAATCAAAATCAACTTTAAATTTATACAAGAAAAAATAACTTTTTTATTATATTTTGTTTTTTGTATCATAGACTATATATTTATAAAGAAAATAAGATACTATAAAGGAGAATACAATACATACATTTAAGAAAATCGATGGAAAAATGCAAAAGTTGTATACAATTCATTGATAAGTTACCAAAATGCGTTTTTCCTTATTTTCCTTTCTTTTTTGTAATAAACTGTTCGACAATTTAAAATTTTTTGTAAAACACATGAGAAAATCCAAAAAATTCCTAAAGTAAACAGAATATTTTTCAGCAAGAATATGAGCAGCGTTTTTAATTGACTCTTCATCAGATTTTTCTAATACTTCAGGAAATATTATTGAAAAACTGTATAAATTTAGCGTCTCTTCAGGAAAGCGAGATTTTAAATCTTCCATGATGGTATCGATTATCGGTATATATATAGATTGCCTAGATAGTCCTGAGGATTTTGACATGGATAATTTGCACGATTTCGTTGCTTTTGCGCTAGCCGAGGAAGTTTCATTTTTATACCGAGTTCATTAGCAATGCCACAAATTTCGTCATACAAACTTGAAAACGTTTCTTCACATTTTTCGCGCTTTCGATTCAAAATCTTTAAAACATCATTGAGCATATCACGTGCTGATTTGATTTTTGAAAAAAACGACTTAATGGCAAAGTGCAAGAAAGTACTTCTGATAAGCAAATGGTCGACACAAGAAAGCCAGAGTCAGATATAGCAGATTTTAATATCTTTGCTTTTGCAGCAGTCTGAAGGTCCCTCCACGAAGATATATCGTCAAGGCATTCGTGAATTTTCGGTAGATTCTCGAAATTAAAGATCTTCAGTGTGACGTTCAACCCATCTCGTCTCGCATAAACCAATAAGCTGATGTCCCATTATATTTTTAAGAACTGTATTGCGTGTTGACGAAGCTTTGAAAAAAGAAATCACTTCTTTCATCGTTCCAATTGCATTTCTCACAGACTGTACTGATGAAAATTTACCAATTGAAAATTTTTAAGTATGGTTGAAGCATGGTGAATAAACAGCATTAATAACTTCATTTTTTAAGGTAATTACCGCACCAACAGTTTCAGAAACCATTAAAGAGCAGCCATCTGTAGTCAAGCCTACGCAATAGCTAACATCTAAAGTTGCTTTTTTCAAAGTTTCTAATACAACTTGACCTAAGTTATAACCTGTTACTTTAATTTCATTGTCTATTTCACAATCAGTTTTATTCGAATTTTATATCTCATTATAAAGATCAACGAACTGAATGAAATCTTCTCTAGGGGCTGTCCATAAACTCCGTGATGCTAAAAATTAGCTTCTTTGATTCGACTTATAAGTTCGCACAAAATTTCTTCTCCAAAGGAATTAATAATCTCATCCTGCGTGGTCTTACTTTTAAAGTTTGCTCGAGATGAAGATTGTTCAAGATGATTTTTCAATACTAAATCTCCACTTTGAATTCAAAACCTTAATAACTCTCTAAAATTTCCCTCGTTAGTAAGGCTATCAGAAGTATTAAAGTTTAATTTTCCATCGTCACGATGACCTCGAAAAGGTAGACCTTGTCTACCAAGATAATTTATGCATTTAACTATTCGTCTTAACTGATTTCGATTTTCCAACACCTGTTTCAACCTCTCATTATCGATTATCCAAATTTGGGTTTTCAATAACTTTTAAGAATTGTTTCGCAGACATTAGAGATTAGCAAGTTGATATTTTACTGTAAGTACGATAAATATTATTTTATAGTGAATTACTAATAATTAATATTTATTAATAATTAATATTTCTACCTTATTTAAATATATAATAATCTGTATTATTATATTATATGGCTCAAAATCACCAAGGTGAGAAATTGGCTTCGGAAGCAAATAAATTACTAAAGCCATAATTTTATTGAGTAAATGAATATGACAAAACATTATAACTGTTTTGTTTTAATGGTACATTGCATTATATATGCTAAAATTTAATTATATTCGATATTATTTGATAATATACATATACACGAAAAATCATTCCGGGAACGCGTCCTGAAGTGTAAAATTCAAAATCAAACTTAAAAAAATCATATAAATTTACCAATATTAAATAGATCAAGTAACCAATTAAGAGCAGTTTTTATTATGTTTTGGGGACCTTATCTAAAAAAACATTGTTTTCGAATCGAAATATGCTAAAATATGCTGTCCGAGGGCTTGTGCATCAATTCAGGGAACCCAATTGTAACTGGCGAAAAACTATTTAAAGTAAACGCATCCGCTATGCGCTACTGCTCAGTCGAAAAAAGAAAGGTAATTTAACCCACTGCCAAAGTGCTATTTGGCCAATAAGCTATTTTTTATTGGAAATTACTATTTTAATTTATATTTTATGGAGCGTACATCAATAGGGCGTCATTCCGGGAACGCCTGAATTTTTTTGAAATGATGAAAAAATAACTTTAAGGGTACAAAGTTAATGTACTACCATAAAATATTCTACATTTATCATATCAAACCACTATTTCAATTATAACTGTAAGAATAAAGCGCACTTTTAGTGGAAATCGTCATTCCGGGAACGGTCATTCCGGGAACGCTTATATGATATTATGAAACGTTCCCGAAATGACGAGTCGTTCCTGAATAGACGGCTTACAGTTTTTCAATAACTAACTATGTGCTTCTTTGCTCAAATGCACCTCAAGAAAAAATAATTTGCATAATAAAGCAAATCAATTAATTAATTTCATGTCCCTATAGCAAATATGTTATATTTCATGAATTCATCATTGGCCCTATGCTCCTCCTAGGAGTTAAAGGAGAATACATACATACATATTCTTTGCCTAATATTTAGCAAAAAAAAAACAATTAGGTTTTTTTTGGACCTTTCATGAACTTTTCAAAAACGTTCCCAAAAAGACTATTTTCAGTTAAAGCTTTGACGAAAATCATTATAACACAGAAAGTAATGAATTCTGTGCTTGCTCAATTACAGGGTTGGTTAAATACAGATTAAGCAACAATATAAGCTAATTGCCATGATAATTGCTTGTGATGTATTTTGTCAAAAAATCAATCTTAAAATTTCCCACCTTGGCGATTTTGAGCCAAAATGTTTTCGAAATCTTTACACATAATTTAAAAAAAAAATTTAATCACTTGGTTTGAGAGGGGGGCCGATCGCCCCCCCCCTGGATCCGCCACTGGTTAATATAGTTTCAATATACTTACTGGTATAGGCGTAGGAGCGACTCAAAGAAAATTTTCAATTGTCTTGAGTTTTTTTTTTTTTGTATGAGGGGTGCAACACCCCATTGTCCAATCGATCGGATATTTCTTACAAATGTGTTGGAGCACCAAAAAAACATCTGGTGCAAATATGGTTCTTATACGTTAAGTAGTATAGGCATGGTAGTCTTGTATAAACAAAAAAGGCACTTAAGTAAAACTTAAATCACTGAAAATCGTGACGTGCTGGAATTTTTTCACTATTTTTCTCGTAATCAGCACTCTTAAATCCATAGAAATCGTTTTTAAAAACTTAGAGAGGAAAACCCATGCAGGACTATGTAATTTAAGAAGCAATTAATCAACGACGAAAAGGCCACTACTGCCTTTTTAAGTCTGAGGCCATACGAAGAATTTGGCCAAAATTCATAACGTCCATATTATCATGGTGACCAACTTCAAATTAAGTTTTTATGTTGACTTTAGACTAAAAGAACAATTCTGAAAAAAATCGTAGCCCTTGTACTACCAGGACTATGTAGGAAAAGTTATTTGCAGTTCTTGATTATATAGAATCCGTACTAGTAGATTGAAAAAAAAAAAAACGGCACTTATTTTTATAAGATTTGTTTTTTTTTTTTTTCATCGAAATTTGTCAATTTCTGAAGTTTTTCATTCACTACAATATGTATCAAATTATAAATTTTCTAAAATTTTTTAATTTTGTTTATTTACTCAAATATTATTTATAATAAAAAACTTTACTTCGCTTAGTATAATCAAAAGACAAATTTTTGATAACTATTTGTTTAAGAGAACCCAAAACGAATTGAAAAAAACATGATTTTTTTTGAAAAATATCTCAACTTTGAAGTGTCACAGCGTAGCCTAAACTGAGTCTTTCCCCTAAATATTTGGTTTTTATTTTATTGATGCAATTACCTGTCGATTAATACCAATATTATTAGGTTTCGAGTCACAAAAAATTTGGATTTTTGCCCATTAGCCAACGCAGTGTGTGTCATCTTGAAATCCCATAAAACGGGTAAAACGACACGACTTTTGATTGCATGATATCATCTTGAATCTTTCATAATTTTTGAAGAAAGTATTGTATGAAACATTTTAAGAGCTCGTTTTGAAGGTAAAAAGTAGTACTAAGTTATGAATTATGCAAAAAAAATAAAAATAAATTTTGAGCAATCTAGAACCTCAAAAGTAAAAAAAATACTAATTTTTCGTATATTAACCACAAATATCTCTATTTTTGGAAAAACCTAGTGTAAAAATTATACGCACTTTTACCCAATTTTCTTGGACTAGTAGTATCTTCAGTATTTTCTTATAAGAAATTTAAAAACAGCTTCTTCGTTTTCTTTTTTGTCTGTCTTTTGCAACCAGATTTCGAATAAATCGGAATTACGGAAGAAAAGTTACCTGACAAAAAAATTCAATTAAAAAAAAAACGTGCAAAATCGGGCGTCTATATTTCTAAAGAACATTAACAATAGCAACGTCTTACTGGTTTCGGGTTTCTTATGACTAACAAATTCCAACAAAATTTTAAAAGCTTACACGAAGTTCAAAATTTAATAAAAAATATTAAAAGTCAGGGGTCTAATTTGAATTTTAAATTTTTCCACAAAGAACCAAAATATATTTTAATGTTTTGACCTAAATTGCGTTATACATTACATCATCAATTTTATTCATTTTTGTTTTAGAAAAAAACAAATGATTTTGATAACTTTTTATTAATTGAAAAAATGAGTTAAATCACTACTTTTTTGCGTTATCGCATTAAAATGCAAATACAACATCGCTGAGGAACGGAAAATAAATTTTTCCCAAAACAAAAAACACTCTTCTTTGTATTGAAGTATTCTCCGTTACACTGCATCAACAAAAACTCAATAGCAATACTTGTAAAAATTTAATTAAATTGAATTTTGGCCAAAAAAGTGTGCCTTTTGACCTATAGTGGCTTGTTCAGACCACAGCCCTAATCAATTGTTGTTTAAAAACTGTACACAATCTTTTACGTGCTTTAGCGAAACGTGTATTTTTAATGTTTCAGAGACATCCTCGAGGCTTCTAAAAGCTTTCCGCACTTCAGAAAGATGATTATCTAATTCAGGGCCAACAGTATTTGTTGTAAAGCTACAGCTAACATAGCTTTAAAAGTATTAACAAAGGGCACCAATCTTAAATTTCCCACGTTAGCAGAAATTTCTAGATCTACTAACACAGTCCTGCGATGAAAAAAGTATGAGATCAGAGAAGTTGATTTTTATAGAATTCGAATATGGCCTCCGATTTGCTCCATCACGTCTGAGATCCGAGTTATCCTTGATTTAAAGTGCGGAAAACGCTATTTTAGAACATGGCGTACATCCTTAAAGTAGTCTAGTTCACTTTCGACAGCGGCATTGAATAGTCCTGAGCTTCCTCTTTAAAGCGTACTTTTAACTTTTCCAATTGAATCATAGTTTCCGAGATATCATCCATTAAAATAAAGGTATACAAATTGAATATAGTCCTTTACAGGGATTAGTGAATCGGAGGTCATATTCAGATTCAGCGATCAAAAATCTATAAAAATCACCTACTCTCATTTCATACTTATTTAACTTTTTCAAAAACGCAGGACTGTGTATTTTGTCTGCCTCTAAGCATTTTTCTGCACGCGTTTCCTTCACCGTGGTAATTTTTGGAAATAACATTTAGACTTTTTGGCCATATCAATGCAGTTTCCCGACTCACAAGAGGAACTAAACCTTTCCAGAACAGATGATTAACAATAGAGTAGTTCTGGGACCAGATTCAAATTCACCTCTAATAAAAACATCAAAAATGACTATTTGTGTTTTGTTTTGTTGTGCTTTTTAACAAATGTACCTTTTTCAAACAGTAGTCGATGAACTTTTTTTCAAAACTTTTTTGTCTTATTTAGTAAGTGCTCAGGAACAATTTGGCACTTTTTTTTTTAGTTCACAACAGTTCGATTTAAATTTTTTCCTACCTGGCATATATAGATTTTAGTATGCAAACTACCAAAAAACACTCTCATTTTCAAAAGGTTATAACTTTTTCTACGGCAGTTACATTTTTATGTTCTTAATATCAAATGATAGGGAAAAATCTGTAGAATAAAGTTTGCGGTTTACATTTTTTTCTGAGGCCTCTGTTTTCAAAATTTTGGTCTCTAAAAAAAAATGGTCAAAAATTTTGTACTGAAAAATCACTTTACCCGATTTAAAAAAAAAAAACTGTCGTTGGGATTTCAAAAATTTGACATCAGCGTAAGTTCCTGAAAAAAATGAGATACCTCCCATCAAAATTCTATAGAAAAAAGTTTTTTGCCTTAAATCGCGCGGATGTGCACCGTGTTCGTACTTTAACGGATATATTGTGTGTGCGCCTTTGAATTCCCGGGTTATTTATCAATAAAATTGACTGTAAATTACGAATAAACATAATGTTTCGGTTTTTGTTATTTGGCTAACAACAAAAAAATTTGATTTAAGAAAAAGCACCCACACGATTGTGCTAGTTTTTAAATATAATGCTCACAGAACTACCCTGTGGGTGCTGTTACATAAGTAGAAAATAGTTGCATACTTTTCAGGTTTGTAATTGACATAGGAAGACAAATAATTTCACTATTATAAATGGATGGCGCATCCTAATATATACTTTATTGACATCCAAATAATTTTTAAATATTTTTACTTTCTAATTTTACAGAAGCAATATATATTTTTATACCGCGCGTTACTGGACTGTGCTTTCTTTGGCAATACAGAAATATCTGCTCTATCATTAAAAGCAACAATTGAAAACTTTAAAACAAAAATGATCGTTGGGAAAGACAAATGCAAACTGGAGCTTGAATTTGAAGTATATAATTGAATATATAATTTTTGTAATTTATATAATTCTTAAACTTTTTCTTTAGAAGCTACAGTCAGGAATGGACGAAGCAAATAAAACGTCCACCATAGGTAGCAGTGAAGAAAATGCTTGCAAGAATAGAAATGCACTGATTTTACCATATGACAGAAATCGTGTAAGTAACATTGAATTTTTTTCTAAACAAGTTGAAATTTTAGCCAATTTGACTTTTCATTTAACGAGGGACCATTTCCATCAAAAATTTTTCCAAATTTGCAGTTGGGTTCTCTGATTTTCATAAAAATTTACAGAGCTGTTTGAAGTGCTCAGTATAGAGACCTCTCATTATTAGTTTTGCGGAAAACAATTTATATTGCAAGTTATGGGCACAAAACCAAAGAGTGTCAAAAAAGTGTTTTTGCGAAAAATCGATGCAGTTTTTTTTTTCTAAGCTCCGCCATTTTGTCAAAAATTAATTTTTTTAATTTTTTTTCGGTTTTGTGTAGCATTGTAAATTTTATTTTGATTTTCATTTTTAAATTTTAAAAATTTACAAAATGAATGAAAAATCTTAAAAGTTGTTAATCTCAAAATAGTGATGTTTTTTTTTTACAGAAAGGTGGATGAAAAACAAACGTTTTCTCAAAGAGAACTGCGAGAACTTTTTTCTAAAAAGCAACGTGACAATTTTTTTAACTATATTTTGTGCTTTTATTTACGCCCACTAGGTGGCCAAAAAACAAAATTTCAAAGTAGAAGAATATAACTTTCATTGCAATATTTTTGTTTTTCATCAACCTTTGAAAAGATTTCCGTAAAAAATTAAAAACTAGTAAAGGTGTAAACTTTGGCTTGGCCAAACATAAAAAACCCTACACTGCAGTATTTTGAATATTTTGTTTATAGATGCCACGTCCTCTTGTTCGAGGTCTAGTATTAGCTCAGAGCGTTCACATTAATTGGTAATTTACCAATTTCAATTTATTTATTCCTAAAAACAAAAGATCTCAACTGTACATAATAAGACATAGAGTCTCTTTATAGTACATCAGTGATTATAAATGAATCAATACAGACATTAGCCGTGTTTTTTTGACGAGTATATACAATTGTGGATATTTTTAAATTGCGATAACTCATGAACAGTGAGTAGCACAATTAAACTCTAAGGAACTTTTTTTATGGAGAATCACGTTCTTTACAAAAACTTTTCATTTTATTTTTAAAAAAATTTATTTTTTATTTTTTAAATAATTTGTACATAATTATTTTTTTTTAACAAAAGATTAAAATTATTTGTAGCATGTGGTTCTCAATAAAAAAGACCCTTGGACTTTCTATCGTACGACTCACCGTTCATAAGTTATCGCAATTTGAAAATTACCACAATTGTATAAGCGCGTCAAAAGAAACACAGCCATTATCAAATAAAAATTCAAATTATAAATAATTAATATTAAATAATTTTTACAAATTTAAATGATTTTAAAATTGCTTTTTAAGACTGTCATTTTTGAATATTCCACTAAAGCGAACTTTTTCCAGTCAAATTTGCAAGTGGAAAGTTTTGCGGGATTTTTGCAAATGAGTTATTTTATAGATCTCGATGTGCTGCTCCTTCAGAATTTAAACTTTGCTACCTCGAGTCGTGTTCGCTCGCGCCGCCATATTGAAAAAATGGCGTCCAAAATCAGTTTTTTACAAATATCTCTTTAACGGTTACATTTAGAGAAAAATATTGTGGTGCAATATTGTAGCTTATATATCCTAATTCAAAATTTGAAAAAAATTAGCAAATTGTGCATGCCGCTTATGAGTAGGCACAGTGATGTGTTGAGCTTAAAATTACAATAACTCAAGAACGGTGAGTCATACGTTCAAAATAAAAACACTAATTTATAGAAAATTATTTTCACTATAAGCTGTATTCAATTTTTTTTTTCACATGACCTATAGTTTACGAGATATTTTTTCAAAAAACCTAAAATTTAGAAAAAAACCGTTTTTTCCAAATAGCTCCAAAACGGTTCGTCCATACTATGTTCAATTTTGAATAATTTTCAAGTCGCGATATCTCATGAAGGGTAAATCTGACGAAAAAACAATTCGGAGAGACCCTTAAAGGGAATTAAACGTTCTACAAAATGCATCAACAAATTTTTTTGTAGGACGAACCGTTTTGGAGCTATTTTGAAAAAACGGTTTTTTTTTTCTAAATTTTAGGATTGTTGATAAAATATCTCGTCAACTATAGGTCATGTAGGTCATGTTTTTACTTTGAACATGTGACTCACCGTTCATGAGTTATCGTAATTTTAAGTTCAACACATCACTGTGCCTACTCATAAGCGGCATGCACAATTTACTAATTTTTTTCAAATTTTGAATTAGGGTATCTCCTGAGTTATAAGTCGTACGAAAACAATTAAGGGGTAATTTTTATAGAAAATAATTATTATAAGCTACAATATTGCCCCACAATATTTTTCTCTAAATGTAACCGTTAAGAGATATTTGTAAAAAGTTGATTTTGGACGCCATTTTTCCAATATGGCGGCGCGAGCGAATACGATCCCAGGTAGCAATGTTTAAATTCTGAAAGAGCACATCGACATCTATAAAATAACCCATTTGCAAAAATCCCGCAAAACTTTCCAGATCACATCATTTTATTCTCCCAAATGATTGTACCAAAAATCAAATTAAAAACATTTAAATTGTTGAAAATCATTTAATATTTAAAAAAGGTGAACCCGCCTATTAATGTTAGAAATCTAACATTTACAATTAAAAACCTTGCAAATGCAAGAATCTCACTAGCAGTGGACAAATAATCTACAAAAGTGGGGTATTAGTTGTGAATTGTGAAAGATAGCATGTCTCCAAACCCAATTTGAGAGTGCATTCAACATAATAACTACTAAGAAATATTTGCCATGAACACAGCTGATAGCAACAAGTGTACTTACATAAACAGCAACAGAGTTATTTATGTGAGATTTTTGAAAAGGTAGATCATTAGAATACAGAAGGCTGCGGTTCGTCTAGTAAGAAGCAAAGATTAACTAAAATAGGTCTGATGAGGCTATATACATATATATTAGGCCGGGTCAATTTGTTCGTGAGGCAAAAAATTGGTAAAGAGTATAGCAACAAAAAAATCTTTGTGAAATTCTAAAAAACTTTGCCCAAGGAAGCGTGGGTCTTAAATGAACATCGAGCCGCCGTAAATTTCGTTGAAATTTTCATGTACTACTTTAAAATACAATAAGAAAAGAAAAAAATTAAAATTTTTTTATTCTTGATTCATAGAAATTTAAAAGTATTTGAATTTTTTCTTTTTTTCTATTTTATTTTAAAGTAGTACATCAAAACGTCAACGCAATTTACGGCGGCTCGATATTGATTTAAGATCCATGCTTTCTTGGGCAAAGTTTTTTATAATTTTTCCTAGTTTTTTTATATATATATATATATATATATATATATATATATATGTTACCAGTTTCCAAGTTAATATTTGTAGCGTCGCACAGTGGGGCAAGGAGCTCTCATATGTGGCATCAAATAAACGGAGCTACGCACTGCAACCAAATTACATATACATACTAAGGGTGGATCACTTAAGCTTTCAACAAAATTTGGTCGAATTTGAACAAGAGGGCGTGGCACCTCCCATACAAGCCAAATCTTAAAAACTCTATACTGATGGTACTATCTGAGATAATCAAACCAAATTTCGCACACTTGCTACCAATAGTATAGGTAAACTCTGGTAGGAATATTTGCGAATTCGGATAAGAGGGCGTGGTAACACCCATAAAAAAACAAAGCCTTACAAACTATACTGAGAGTACTATCTGAGATAATCAAACCAAATTTCTTACACTAGCTACCAATAGTATAGGTAAACTCTGGTATGAAAATTAGCAAATTCGGACAAGAAGGCGTGGTACCTCCCATACAAGGAAAATCTTGAAAATTCTATATTGAGAGTGCTTTCTGCGATAATCGAAGCAAATTTGGTACAATTGCCACGAATAGTAAAGGTCAGATCTGATAGGAAAATAAGAGACCCGCTTTCAGGTATTTTGACCAATATTGGGACTTGAAATGAGATAATTTCTTACTTAAGTGCTCGCGATGACCACCTGTCCCCTTTTCCATCTGTTTTAACAAAAAACCGAATCGCTGTTCAAAATTATCCTGTCCAGAACTATACATAAGGTCTCGTGACAAATAATAAGTTATAGGTCATTTGTAGAACAAAATTAGGAATTTTGAATAATGTCGGCAATGCAAGAAAAAATATTTTATTTTAGGTTACGTCCTAAAAATTGATGTAAATTTTAAAGCAGCAAAAAGTAGCAAAATTTTCTTGTCCCTTCTAGAAGTCAATACTAAACGGAATATTTTTGAATCATAACTAATGCTTGGAAAGGCAAAATTACCTAATAAAATTATCTATTATTTATTTAATTTCGTAAAATTTTTCTTCTCCATTTTATTTAAGTTACCTACCTAAATGTGTTAACATTTTTAAGGAAAAAAACATGTTAATATACGGTTACATACCTGAAGATGAAGGCTCCATGGTCAAATAACATTAAATGTTAATAAATTTTAGCAAAAAACTGCTTTGATTAATTGGAAATGACTTATAAAAATTATTTCAGTCTACAAAGTTAAAGTTTAGCGTGCTGTAGTGATGAAATGGGTTTGTTACAAGTCATTTAAAAAATGACAAACAGTACTTTGGTTAATATTAAAATTATCGCCAGGTATTGAGAGCATCTGCCCCACTGTGCGGCGGCCAGCAAGCGAACAAAAAACTAGTAAGGGTGTTACCTTTGGCCTGGCCAAACCTTAAATACCCTACACAGCAGTATTTTGAAAATTTTGCTTGTATGGGAGGTGTCACGCCCTCTTGTCCGAATTCACCCAGTTTTTCCTCAGAGTTTGAATTTATAGATCTTAGCATTTGAGTGAAATTTGGTTGGATTATCTCAAAAAATGTTTTCAGTATAGCGTTTTGAACCTTTTGCTTATATGGGAGGTGCCACGCCCTCTTGTCCGATTTTATCCAGTTTTTGCTAAAAACTTCTTAGTGTCTAAGTAAAATTTAGTTTTATTATCTCAAAAAACGCTTTCAACAAAGTGTTTTGAAGCTTTGGTTATATGAGAGGTGCCACGCTCTCTTGTCCGAATTCGCTCAGATTTTGTTCAGAGCTTGCGCTTACAATTCGTAGTATTTATGTGTATTTAAGTTGCATTTTGAATATATTTTTTGTATGGGCGGGGGCGTGTCCGTTGACCGATTTCGCTCATTTTCAATCCCCCGAGCTAACTTTGACGACGAAGGCTGTGCACCAAATTGGAATTATCTTGCTTAGTTTTCCCAAAAACTGTATTTCCACAAACAGCCAGCCAGACAGACGGAAATGGCTATATCGACTCAGGAGGTGACGCTGATCAAGAATATATATACTTTTCTATATCTGCCACGCGTCCTTCTCTGCGTTACAAACGGAAGGACAAAGTGAATATACTCTGGGTGTAGGGTATGAAAAAACCAGAGGCAAAGCGTGGTTAAAAAAGTAAACGCCAAGGTTACGAAACCGAACAAAAACGCTTTGAGTGACCATCAAAAACCGAATGCTGAAAGTTTAACTGCTAGGAAATCGGCAAGGTTGCAGCAGGAGATAAAGTAGTTGTATTTCATCAAAGCAGCCATTTGAAATTAATCAAACATGAAATTTTTTATTTTCATGATATGAATGTGCAATTTCGAAAAGGTTACATCTCCAAAACTAATGCCATAATATTAATTGGCTGACATTTTGTTAGGAATGAATAAAATTGATCTCTATTTTCACAAAAAATTTACTTGATGATGTAGAATTAATAACCGATCATTATGGCACATAACACAGTGCAACATTTTTCGAATCATTGACGGTGAACTAAAATTCGTTATAAGGCGTCGAAAGTACTGCCAGAGCAAAGTTGACTCATATAAGGATTTTATGGTCATTTTTGCGATTTTAAGGCACTAGATGAATTTTTTTCGGTTAAGTTTGTTCGGCATTTTTTTTCTTCTATACAATAGCTACAACATTGCTGAAGTCATCGGCTCGTTACCGAGATATAGCCATATGAAAAAATCGAAAAATCGCTCAAAATCGCTGAAATTTGCAATTTTCAGCTAGATAATTATAATTATAATGCTGAAAATTGCAACTTTTTGCCTCAAATTGGATTTTGATCGATTTCTCGATTTTTTCATATGACTAAGTATATCTCCATATGAAAAAATCGAAAAATCGCTTAAAATCCAATTTGAGGCAAAAAGTTGCAATTTTCAGCAATATAATTATAATTATTTGAGCGATTTTTCGATTTTTTCATATGGCTATGTCTCCATATGAAAAAATCGAAAAATCGCTCAAAATCCAATTTGAGCCAAAAAGTTGCAATTTTCAGCATTATAATTATAATTATCCAGCTGAAAATTGCAACTTTGAGCGATTTTTCGATTTTTTCATATGGCTATATCTCGGTAACGAGCCGAGATATTGTTTTGGTATTGTAGCTATTGTGTAGAAGAAAAAAAATGCCGAACAAACTTAACCGAAAAAAATTCATCTAGTGCCTTAAAATCGCAAAAATGACCATAAAATCCTTAAATGAGTCAACTTATAACGGATTTTAGTTCACTTTTCATGTGTCGCACTGTGTAATTTATATGACATTACTTTTGCCTCGTTTTGGAGATCTGACCTTTTCGTAATTGCACATTCATATATTCAGTTTACTATTTCTCAATATAATGAAATACATAAATTTTAAGTATTTGGATTTCTGTTAAATTTTCTACTTAAATTAAAAAATTTGTGGAGTTGTCTGGTTTTTCCGCAAACGGTATGGAGTTACCTTGTTATTTTCCAAAATGATATGTATTATTAAAATTTTGCTCTGATAGAATGATTGTAATTCAAAAAACATTCCATTTTTCATGGTTTTTCCATTTTCCAAAAAAATGGAGTTACCTGGTTTTTCCGCGATATAATTTTTTAGAATAAATACATATAATCAATTCCACGCCCAATTTGGCCCTATGCTCCTCCTAGGAGTTAAAGGAGAATACATACATACATACAATTCCACGCTATCAAGTAAACTTTTCGTAAAAGCAGAACTCAATTTTATTGATTACTGACAGAATACCAGCCAAAACATATTATGATATTACTTTTGTCTCTATAAGAATTTTGAAAATTAAGCATAAAAATAAATATGAAACGCATGGTAAAATTTTCAATCGAAAATGCGCCGAACTAAAGTTGAACGCAGAGGTATGGTTCCTTGGGCAAATATTCATAGAATTGAATGAACTTTTAGCCTAGGTTGGTGTTTTGTTTGAACAAATTCATCCATAAATATGAATCGTTTATTTTCAAAGTCGGTCATAATAATCGGCTATTTGACCCATATCACTTTTTTAAATATATAGCATCAATTCCACACTATCAAGTGAACTTTTTATGTAAACAGAACCCAAATATTCATAGAATTGAATAAACTTTCACATAGGGGGTAGCCGAGGTCGATAAAATTTTGTCCATACAATTTGGCCCACCCTAGTAAATATATACTGAGACAAAGTCTTTTTCATTCTTTAACATATATCAGCGCTTATCATTTTCCAAAGTTTCATTAAAATCGCTATAGCCGTTCTTGAGAAAAACATAGCAACAGTTTTTATATACACAAATTTACACCCTATAAGAAGAGAAGATATCTCAGAAACCATACAAGACACAGCAATTTAAATGCCAAAAATTGTTTAAAAAATTATATAATTCCGACCGCGCTCCAAAATGTTTCTGATTTTATATAAAAAAAAACAAAATTTAAAAAAAAAAGTCATCAAAATCGGAGCTGTTCTTGAGGAATTCCATCTAAAATGCTTCATTGACTCCACTAATTGTCCCTACCCAATACTCCATGATTTAGTGGTACCACCTGCAGTGATAAATTTAGCTCTGGCTGCTGTTCCTGGCAAATAGTAAAAATACCCAATGTTGTAATCCGTTTGCCTAACATTCCTTTCAATTCCTTTCTACTATTCGTGTCCATCCCCGTTGATTGTGATATCGAATTCTGTTTAACAAAACTTGCACCAGCTCCCAAATCCACAAGCGAAATGGGTTTTCCATTTTTGGCCTCCTTACAAGGAACGCGAAGCTTAATTACACAAATTTCACTGGTGAAATCCACACCATGAGCCGTAGTTTTCAGTAAGTGCTTCAACTACATTTTCATGCGTATGATTCGCAACTTTCAACTTATATTTCTTAAATTTTCTACTATTTTGGGATCCCCAGACAGGCTGTGACTGGGCCCTACCTAGTTTCCCGAATTTTCTTGCCGTGAGTACTGACTTTTCGTTCTAATACGACTTTCATGACGAATTTCTCGTACATTGCCTTGGAAACACCTGTCAATCTTTTCATGACCATATTTTATACATTGCTTGCAAAATGGAGTATTTTTCCGCAACAAACACTCCTCTACAGTGTGACCATATTTATAACAGAAAGAACAATTTCCTACTTGCTTATCAGTTGAATAAGTTTTCCGTCTATTTTCCTTTTATCAGGAGTGACTTTCATTTGCCGCTTCCTTGTAATTGAGTATTGATTCATAAAACGTTAAGGACTGTGCCTCATTAAATTTGCATTATGCTAAAAGCTTTGAATTGCAGATTCTGAGATTTCCTTCTGCTCGCCTAATATTTCCTGTGCCGCTAACGCCTCATCCAACAAGTTTTCCAATCTGTCACTCTTGCTGATCAGCGCGATCATTCTAATTTGTAGATCTAATAACTCCCTTTGAAAAGATCCAAGTACGGAGCTTTCCAGTTCCCTCTGAAAGCTATCTTCTACAGAGCCGTATTTGGCCTTAAGGTTGTCTATTGCTTCTGCATACAAAGCGTCTAGTAGTCTCGCGAATACACGGATACTTTCTTCCGGAAATTGTTTTGAAATTCAAATTTCCTCTCGAATCTTACCTAAGTAGGGACCGCTGCTCTAAATACATAACTTTTAATAATTTAATTAACTCCTGAACTGTATCAAATTCTTGTAAATAAATTAATTCAAACGCGTCCCCATTGAATCTAAGTCGAATCCATCCTAATAATTCTGATTCTTCTGAAGGGCCTACTACCCTACGTACATATTCACAGGCTGCTATGAACTTGTACAGATCTGTTTTCGAGGCTGGAAAATCTATTCTTGAAAACTCTGTAACTATTTCCCGTACCAATGTTGGGATGTTTATAAATCTTTCCTCCGTGACTTGTCCCTCATGATAATTATTTGTAACCACCTGCTGCGGCTCATTCATCCTATTTTCCGAATCAATCAGTCTTTTAGTATAGCTTTAAACTCCGAAATGCTAGTAGTAAATTGCTTCGTCGCTTTGACTGCAATAACCACATGAAATAGCAATAATAAAGTGAATTTACCCTTAAAAAAAGTTTTCCCAACAAATTTGATCTACTAAGAATACTTTTGAAAACGCAAAAGTCAATGTCAGCAGTTTACTGTTTCGTCACCTCGACTACAATAACCGCATTATACAATTCAATCGGTCAATTACAACAAAGTGAATTGAATCACGGCCTTGATTTGGCGTCCTTACTATTTTCAGAACTCTCCCAAAGAAAAAGTATACCTTTAACAACATTAACAAAACATTACAATTTTTATCAAATTACAGTTTTTCCCACTGCAAAACTAACCAACGCAATTAGCAGTAATTTCAATTACAATAACAAAGTAACGCATTGGCTTTGCTACAATACAAGACCCAACGCAAACCATAAAATACACCAAAAAAAAAAAAAAAAAAAAACAAGTGTCTTTTTATTTTTTGTTGAAACCAAACACCACTCGTGCTAAAAAATAAAAATTGCACTAACAACCACAAAAACAATGCATACGAACAACAATGCAAAGTTTTATTCACCTATATTTTTCGACAAGTAAAATCACGACTTGCGCAACAATAAATGAAATGATTTATTGTACATATACCAGCTTTTAGTTGCTGGTATGACGACAAACTAGTAAGAGTGTTATCTTTGGCCAAACATTAAATATCCTACATTGCAGTATTTCGAAAATTTTGCTTTTGAAAGTTACTATGCCCTCTTGTCTGAGTTCACTCAGCTTTTGCTCAGAGCTTGCATTTACGATTCTTAGTATCTGAGTAAAATTTAGTTTATTGTCTCAAAAAACGTTTTCAATATAGCGTTTTAAAGCTTTTGCTTTTATGCCCTATAGTCCGAATTCGCCAAGTTTTTTGTCTGAGCTTGCTTTTACCGTTCTTAGGGCCGTTTTCTCAATGTCTGGTTAAATTTGTTCTTAACCGTACGATTGCTAACCATTCGACAAATGAAATCAATGAATTCGTTTTCACAAAGTGCTGCTTAGCTTATTCTCCATCTCCATCTCCTAAATGCTAAAAATTTTGAATCGAAAATTTTTTAGAGATTAGGCATAAATGCAATTCTGTATTTCAACTTGCCTAGCTAAAATATTTTCAATATTTAGACACAAACCGAAAATTTTTTATTTAAATTTTTTGCCGCCAGAGTATTTGAATATTATACATTTTTATTTCATAATGAAAAAATAAAGAGAATAGCCTAGGGGTTATATTTTTGTTTTTCAAGCTAAATGTCCAAGGTTCGATTCTCATAGCGGGCAAGATAATTGTTAATTTTTTTTTTAATACAAATATTCATGAAATGTGTTTAAGTTTATTTTTTCCCGCTATTATGTATTGCATTCTTTATCTTTGTAAAATTTTTAAAAAGTTTTTGCTGAGGAAATAACGTCAAACAACAATTTTATCGTGCTTTATTCCTAGAAAGGCTATTCGACAAGGTTAATAAAGCATTTTTATTTCATAGTATTGTGCTTAAACCAACATTTTATTCGTTAAGTAGAACAAACATATACGAATTAATTTATGATATAGAATCTTATCTTACAAATCGAGGAAAGCTTTAAAAAAAAAAAAAAAAAAAAAAATGAGATCCTTTCGATGTATCGGCCGAAATATTTGTTGAATTTCTCAGATTACCAAAATCTCTTTGCTCAAATTTGAAAGAAGAAGTATGTCCACGTATGACAAATAGGCAAAGAATTAGTGGCTTCCCAAAGAGGCTGCGGTTGTTAATAGCGTTGAGGTTTTTTCTATCATTACAACTTTTATAATTTCCTTTAACAGAAGCTTGTATTCAGTTGTCAACGCCCTGTGGGCCAAGATTTTTCCAGAATCACTTACAAATTTGCATGTACATTAGAGGTGTTTTAAGAATGTATGGAGATCCTTAGTAACAACATTTTGATACTTGACACCCCTCAATTTTGTGAGGTAGGAAAAAAAAATTAATTTGCAAAAAAAATTTTGGGGGTGGGGTGAGGGTAAAGGTTGGCGCATCGAGATCAAAGGTGAGAGAAAAAGAGAAAAAATTTACATACAGCAATACAAATGCTTAGGGGTCCCCTCTAGAAAGGTCAAATGTATGACCGACCCACATTATTTTTCCCCCTCCAACATTTTTACCCAGCATACTTACCCCCTATCTCTAACCCCTAAGGGGGCTCCCATACAAAATTGACATTTTTAGGAAATCGACCCCCACCACTCCGTGGGTGCCCCTAGAAGGGCCAAATGTGTGACTGGTCCCTAATATTTTTTCTTCCCCAACATTTTTTCCAAACATACTTACCCTGTATCTCTGACTCTTTAGGGGACTCCCATACAAAATAGATGTCATAGACATGAAAAATATGGAAAGAAAATCGTCAAATAGGCCCATAACTGCCCAGAAGTCACTCCTAAAGAAGTCAAATATATGACCGACCCCCATTAGCCAACCTCCAAAGTTTTTTCTCAGCATACCTACCCCCTATTTCTAATCCTTAATGGGGCTCCCATACAAAGTTACCGTTTTTAAATAAAATGCCCCCACTGCCCTAACTGGCCCACGGGTACCCCTAGAAGGGTCAAATGTATGACCGACCCCCATTACTTTTCTGTGACCTATATTTTTCTCCCACATACTTGCCCCCTATTTTCAACCCTGAAAGGGGCTGGCATACAATTTTTTTTTTTTATAAATTTTCCTAGAAATAATGGGGGTCGGTCGTACATTTGACCCATCTAGGGGTACCCATGATCCAGTTAGGGCAGTGGGAGCAGTTTTTAAAAAAAACCGTAACTTTGTATGGGAGCCCCCTTAAGGATTGGAAATAGGGGGTAGGTAAGCTGTGAAACTTTGGAGGGGGGATAATGGGGGTCGGTCATATATTTGACTCCTCTAGGAGAGACTCCTGGGCAATTATGGGCCTATTTGATGATTTCCTTTCCATATTTTTTATGTCTATGATGTCAATTTTGTATGGGGGCCCCCTTAAGAGCTAGAGATAGAGGATAAGTATAAGGCGAAAAAATGTTGAGGAGGAAAAAATATTAGGGACCGGTCACACATTTGACCCTTCTAGGGGCATTCTGGGAGTGGTGGGGGTCGATTTCCTAAAAATCTAAATTTTGTACGGAAGCACCCTTAGGGGTTAGAGCTAAGAGGTAGGTATGTTTGTTAAAAATGTTGGGGGAGAAAAAATAATGTGGGTCGGTCATACATTTGAAGCCTCTAGAGGTGGCCCCTCTTGTAGGACTGTAAGAATATTGATTCTCCTTTTCTCTCATCTTTGACCTCGATGCGCCAACCCTTACCCTAAGCCCACCCCCAAAATTTTTTTTGCAAACTCATTTTTTTTCCAAATTCACAAAATTGAGGGGTGTCAAGTATCAAAATCCAAAATTCGTGCACTAAAACACCCCTAATGTACATACATAAAAATATAAATGGTAGTTCAAAAATAAGATTAACATATGTAATTTGGTCTTACCAAATCTATGTTTTCCTCTATATATTCAACAAGAGCGGTTTTTTGCTTTATTGTGGTTCTTTTTGTGTTACTTTCTATGTAAAAAATTAGAGTGTTAAAAATAAATAATTTTTGCAACATTACTACCTATTTACTTACTTTTAAGATTGTTTAGCAAATATTTGTTTCTTCAAAATAGCTTTCTCCAAAAATTAGATTATTTATTTCAAGTTTTTGGCATACGAGTTTTAGAGAATACAAAAATAATCACTTTTGGAGAAAACTCAGCTAAAATTTTAATACAAATTTTTTACGCTAGAGTCGAAAAAATTTGAAATTGAAAACTAGATGGCGCATTGAATCATTTGAATATAATACATTTTTGCTTCATTATAAAATATAAATGGAATAGCCTAGTGGTTGTAATTTTCTTTTTCAAGCTAAATGTTCAAGGTTCGAATGTCACAGCGGGCAAGATAATTATTTGTTAAGTTTTTTTTTTATATACAAATATTCATGATATATGTTTAAGTTTATTTTTTCCCGCTATTATGTATTGCATTCTTTATCTTTGTGAAAGTTTTAAAAATTTTTTAGCTAAGGAATATAACGTCAAACAACAATGCTTACAAACGTGGCACTCGCCACTCCCAGGTAGTACATTTTATTTTATGAATTCCTACAAAGGCTATTCGACAAGGTTAATAAAGCATTTTTGTATTATTTTGTAGTTTTGTGCTTAAACTAAATAAACTAAATAAATTAAAAATATAAAAAAAAACTTTATGTTGCGGTGTCGAACTTGAGACCTTTGTGTTTCTAGACGATGCTCTAACCACTGTGCTACTGTAGTACTTTCATTTCAATAGCATATTGTTTAATTAAAATTATTTTTCAGTAAAATTTTAATACATATTTTTTACGCTAGAGTCAAAAAACTTTGAAATTGAAAACTAGATGGCGCATTGAATCTCTAAAAATAAGCTACAAATTTAGAGATTGCTAGCAACGAGAATCTGAATTTAGCTTACAATCTCCAAATTTGAATTTTTAGAGTTTTGGCGATGGAGAATAGGAGATAGCAAGTTAGAGAATAGGGCCCCAGATGTTTGCTCATCGATTGTGAATTTTTTGATGTCAAAAAGACAATTTCAAATAAATTAAATCAAAATAAAAAATAAAAATATTTCATAAATTTCACAAAAAAATGGAAGACTTGAAATATTTTTAATTCTAACGAATTTATTTGAATATTTTGTATAGGAACATTTAGCTATTGGAATTATCTTCCAAATGTTATGCATTTTGTTCCAACTGACTTAAATGTTCGCTGAAAAATTAGGTTTTTATAAAACAAGAAGACTGGGGCGGCCGCTATTCGATGCCTTAAGGGGTATGGTATAGGTATGTAGTTAATAAATATTTTTTTTCTTGGACAACATTATACTTAACATTAGAGATAATTTTTTTACTTTAATGAAGATAATAATGAAATCAACAAACTGATAGTTTACGGAAATTATTTGAGCACAACTTAAAATGAATGAAGAATAGTGGCTATTGTGTTTAAATGCACGCTTTTGCAAAAAATCGTTATCTGGATACGAACTTACTTTGCTTCAACATGAAAAACATATACCTTAATCAACCTTTAACTACACGGGCACTCAAAAAAATAAAAATTGTCTAAACACAATATTTCTTATATGC
Organism: Calliopum simillimum; assembly: GCA_951812925.1. Taxonomy (NCBI): domain Eukaryota; kingdom Metazoa; phylum Arthropoda; class Insecta; order Diptera; family Lauxaniidae; genus Calliopum; species Calliopum simillimum. The sequence goes on along the minus strand of OX638371.1, from coordinate 47,691,609 downwards.
AGTCTTATAAACTTGTTGACGCTTAATCGGACCGCATCCTTAGAATTGTGAATATACCAGCAGAATTTTGAGATATCCTTGCTTAAAGTTGGCGAAAATGCTGTTTTAAAATTATAGCGTAGCTACAGGAAAAAGTGAAATTCTCATTTTTTAATGATATCGAATATCTAGGGTATGAAATCCATTTGTGCAAACAAACATGGGCGATGCCACTTCCCCAAAATATTTCGTCCTGTTGGAAAAGTTTGAAGGTGTGTTTTGATAAGAAAGAGCGTGTCTATCCAATGCCATTAAAAAACAGAGTTTCGCCTTTTCCTGTAGCTACGCCATAAGTTGCAAAACATTTCTCCAACTTCAAGCAAGGATTCACAATTCAGAGGACGCAGTCCGATTCAGCGCCGAAAGAATCATAAGACTGCATATAAGAAGTATTGTGTTCACAAAACTTGTTTTAGGAGCCTGTACTATTTTCAATCACAAAATTTTAACTTTTTTATTTCGATCTTGGCCCTCGAAATTTACCAAAAAAAAACTACAATTGTAGGCCCTTGTGGGTTCAACTCCTCCTTTGAATGCAACGTATAATATTTTTTGATGACCCGATTAACTTAACAGTTACATCAAAATTCGGACGCATTTTTCATGACACCTCTGTAGTATCTCATGAAAGATATTGATTAAAAGATTTGTTTACCTGTGTTTATATTCACCAATACGTAGAATATAATTTAGAAGTTGGCCACATTTAATTTCGAATTATTATTAACACAAAAACTTATATTATATAGAAAATCCATCGATCGGTTCTTTGACTATATGGTTTTTCTTCTATAAAGGATTTCCAAACGCAACTTCTAATTTGAGTTTCTTTCAATTTTTACATCAAAAATCGGATGTTAATGAAAACCGAATAACGTCGCTGTGAGATTTTTTCCAAGCCCACGTCTCTATAAAAGGATTCGTTGAATCAATTTAAAATGTATATGCTCTACTATCATTGATTCAAAATTTGTTTTTTGTATTTCATATGAAAGCTCGTAACCCATTAATTTTATGACAATTTTTAGTTTTCATTTAAAATAAAAATATTTTTTGTGAATTGTTCTTCTGGTTAGAAACTAACTGGAACAGCATCTTGCCGTTTACTTAATCAGAACTTGACAAACTGATAACTCTAACCAGATATTGAAAAAATGCTTTTCTTTCTAACTGCTGGTTAAAGTTCTGATTAGTGCTTAACCGGACATTGAGAAAACGGTCCTTAGTGCTTTAGTGTGAAATTTGGTTAAATTATCTCAAATAACGTTTTCAGTATAACATTTTGAAACTTTTGCTTGTATGGGAGGTGCCACGCCTTCTTGTCCGAATTCACCAGGTTTTTTGTCATAGCTTGCACTTGCTGTTCTTATTGTTTTAGTGAAATTTGGTTGGACTATCTCAAATAACGCTTTTAATATTACATTTTGAAACTTTTGCTTATATGGGAGGTGCCACACCCTATAGTCCGAATTCGCTAAGTTTTCGTCAGAGCTTAAACTTACCGTTCCTAGTATTTATGTGTATTTTGTTTGCGTTATTGCAAATCATGCTCTTATTATTGCATTTTGAACATTTTTTTTGTATGTGCGGTATGCGCGTCCGTTGACCGATTTCGCTCATTTTCAATCCCTCGAGCTAACTTTTACGACAAATCTACTGCACCAAATTTCATCGAACCATCTTGCTTAGTTTTTCCGTAAAAAATATTTCCACAGACGGACAGCCAACCAGCCAGACAGACGGAAGGTGACGCTGATCAAGAATATATATACTTTTCCATACCTGCCACGCCTCCTTCTCTGCGTTACAAACGGAAGGATAAAATGAATATACCCTGGGTGTAGGGTATAATGAATGTTTATTTCTTTCGTGAAGACAGAAATAAAAATTTTCACCAAAATTTTCGCTAATCTCCGCGTAATCCTACTGATCGAAACGGAACCTCGGAATTAATTGAAAATAATTCCCAGGAACCCAAAACTGAACCAGTTGAACTTGAGCTCAAATTTCAAAGAAAAATTTACAAACACTAGCCCTTCGCAAAGTGGTTTTAAAGTCTGTAAACCGTTCGAACAAAAGAATTGAACTACTTCGGTTACAAAAAGCTCTAGGACTTTTCTCTTCTTAGTTTCCTCAACAAGGTTTCCAAACCCTTGGTAATTAACTCTACCAAGGACCTCACACAACCTTGCCTGGAAACCACTAAAAAGAGCAAACCTCCGAAATTTATTACCGATTAATTTTTCTTTCCCACCGACGAAAACCGATACCACACAACTGACTTCTTACCACGGGTGGGAGAAGCCAGTTTATCGGTAAACAAAAATTTTAAATCCCTATTGCGATTACCACTTCTTTTTTTTTAAAACACAATTTATGATTCACTTTTTTTTTTTTGAAAATTCCAATGTATTTTTTTGTCCTTTTCCACACAATTACCCGTAACACACTTAAGTCCCGAGACGACTGTGTCCTAAAACAGATAACACTAACTTTCGTTTCCTATCCTAATCTCAGGTTCAGGTTCATGGTTCAGGTTTTCTTTATTTCATGCTATGATTTTCGATCGGCTCTTACCGAATCGACTACCTTAGGGTCTTTGAGGCGTATAGACTTGTTATATGGGAAAAATTAAAAATGAGAAAAAACTTGTTCCCAGGGGCTTAAAAGCATAGAGTAGACTAGAGGTAAATGGCGGTCAGATTATTAGGGATTGGATACGTTTCTATGAATTTTACAATATTTTCATTCACCACACGAAAATCGTCATTTTTGGTGATACCAGACCTAACCAAATGAAAAGTGGGAGTTTCGTGGGAGTAAGTTTTAGAAAAATTATACTGATGTGACGAATTTGTGTGAAAAATATTATTTCACATATTTCCTGCTTTTAAAAATTAAGAACCCTTAAAAGTAATAGTAAAATTTTTATAGTAAAAAAAAAAAAGTTGTATAATTTTTTTCTTTTTTGATAAAATTGAGTCTTCGTTTTCATTATTAAGGGTCGTTAATGACTACAGTATCTTATTAAAACCTTTTACTTTTTATAGTTTTAGTAATATCACACTTTTTCGTATAGCAGTGCTCTACTCGTTTCAATTAAAACTATTAAAATCGAATAAGATTAAACTTGTTTTATATGTTAATTTCGACAATAAATATTTCAATTAAACTTAATCATTCTTTTGGGTTTTGTTTTTTTTTTTTAAACAATTATAAATAAAAAAAAATACTACAGTAATAAAAAAAAAGTTTTTTTATCGTCAATGAAATGAAAAAATTTGTTAACTCTCAAGCGTTTCATGTTCTAATTAGTAAACTTAATCTTAAAAATTACTTACTAAGTCATTGTGAAATGAATCCTTAAACTGCAAAATGTTATAATTGTACTTTTTCATACCTCAAAGCCATGTTAATAGTTAGCTGTGTTCTTGTGGACTCTTTATCTGTGCTTGTCCTAAGCACATTCATTTATCTGGATAAAGTTAAGCACATTTGTTGTTACTTTCTCATACATTTCTCAGAATGTGCTTACACAAGCCCATATAAAATATCCACAAAAACACAGCTATTGTTTAAAAGGTAATGAATTGCACCGCGACCTTAAAGAGCATTTCTACAGTTGACAGGAAGTTTTATTATAATAATTAGCTGTGTTTTTCATGACAGTTTATCTGTGATTGTGTAAGCACATTCTGAGAAACCTATAGGAAAGCAACAACAAATGAACTTAATTTAACACGGATAAATGTGCTAAATACAAGCACAGATTGTATGTATGTATTCTCCTTTAACTCCTAGGAGGAGCATAGGGCCAATATGAAATCTCTCCATTTGTCACGATCCCTTGCGATGACTTTGATCTCTTGCCACGATTTTCCCGATTCTTGGATTTCCTTTTCCAACGACCTTTTCCAGTTGGTTTTGGGTCTACCACGTCCTCTACTGCCTTGTGGATTCCACTCAAGGGCCTGGCGACAAACTTCGCTGTGTGGTTTCCGGAGAGTGTGACCAATCCATCCCCATTTGCGCAGCTTGATCTCGTTTGCTATAGCCTTCTGTTTGCATTTTTGATGTAGCTCGGCATTTGATATAGTGCGAGGCCACCAAACCTTTAGTATACAAGCACAGATTAACAGTCGTTAAAAACACAGATATTGATTGGGAAATCATAGAAATTGTATGTTTTCAGAAAAGGCGTTTTGATCTCGTAAAAAATATTGATTTACATTGTTTATTTAAAACATTAATCATATTTGTTTGTATATTATGCTCTTAAGCGGCAAAAAAAAGTAAATATATTTGTTGGAGCAAACCGAGTATATTTTTTTTCATTTTATATAAATTTTTATTGTATTCTACATATAATGTACGTTGTCACGCATGCACCGTTTTTTATACAACCGTTTCTCTCTTTACAATACCCAAGGGGAAAATAAGCGCTTCAAAAACCCTTGTGAAGTGCATCCTTTTTACCAATAAGCGCTTCCGCTCCGTAAGAACAATACTTTCTTTTTAACATTGCATGTCATAGGATGTAAGCGAGCAAAAGCTTACCGCAGCCTTACCAAAAAAGAGTTTTTAAAGCGCTTATTTGTAATGCTGCGGTAAGCGTTTTTTCAATAAAATTAAAAAAAAGAAAAAACTGGCCGCGCCAGGATTTGAATCCACGACCCTCCGCGTGCTAGATATTTTTTTCTTACATTTACCAACCCTTTAGACCGCTCCACAAATGCCCGATGATATGAAGAGGTATTAAATTGATATATTAAGCAAATGTTGTCCTGCAGCGTTACACAGAATCATTGTGCAATCAGTTTCAATTCAAGTAAGCAAAAGTAAATAAAAATGAGAAATTAAAATAGAAAAGTGAAATAAAAAAGGTTGAGCAAAAAATATTTTAATAAAAAAAAAAAATAAAGCAAAAACATATAAAAAAACGGAAAAAAAATCACCGGGCTGGGTTAGAACTCACGTTGTTCTTACTGCAGCCTTATATCATTGTGTAATCAATTTCAATTCGGTTAAACAAAAGTAAATTAATAAGAGAAAGGAAAATAGAAAAGTGAAATAAAAGATGCGTAGAGTAATTAGGCTTTTTTGGTCAATTATTTTTGTGTTAAATATAAAACAAAATTTTTCATAACATTTTCCCGACGTTTCGCCAATCATCATCGCCAATCATCATCGCCAATCATCCACCATCACAGCAATATCTCTTAAAAGAGACATGGAAAAAACTCTTTACAACTTTCACACAAAACTACTAAAATTTGAAATTGCACAAACAAGCATCGACATAAAATCTTTAAAAGAATACATTTTCCATACGGAAATTACACTGAAAAAGACACTAAGTGACACAGAATTCCAATCTTTTATTCAAACACAATGATCAACAACAAAGGCATTGACGGAAAAAACACAACACACACACCAATTGAAATTAGAGAATCATCAATACTAAATTTCGCGAATTCAAAATAATTTTTAATGAGGAATGGTTCATAAACAAAACGGACATCCATTTTCCCGACACAAGTAAGTGGCTTCTCTCACTGGGAAAAAAGTTTGCGATACCGACATACAACGATAACATTTCACCGATACACTTAATAGCCGGGTAAGGGGTCAGAATATGCCCGAGGCAAGCATGCCTGTCGTAAAAGGCGACTAAAAGCGGGTGACCAGCCAGGGTGTGGAAGGGTGTAGCGTTGGACAGCGTTGCGCCTCGAAAGAAAAACCCACAATGCCCGTAACTGGCACTGACAAGGCGAGTCGATGCCGCCTTAAAATAAGCATCTTGTCGAAATCCTGAAGCGTCTGATCCAGAGTGGGCGGCTCCCAGGTCAGCGTCTGTTCCAGATTGGGCGGCTGAAATTAAAAGTGAATTTGGCCACTATATTTGCAGCGCTTGCCGGATCCAGCTTTAAGCTTATAACTTACTGCGTTGGGCGTTGCCGAGAAGATTATACTAATGAATCATGGATCGAAAAACGATGGGAAATAACTCTCCAAGTGGTACCCACCAGAGTGTGGTTAATCCACCTGCCTCGGCAGCATGCACATCGGATTTGGAGGTGCAAGAAACATGCATAGTTAGGAATGATTCTCCTATAACTGGAACCAATATGGTTTCTCAAAATTTTAAACATCATGGAGGGCCGCTAAGGCTGCGTTCTTAAACTCCAGTGAAAAAATACTTGGGTTTCGACCCTCGAACAAGAAGCACTGGATGAGCGAGGAAACGTGGGGTCTTGTCGAAAAAAGAAGAAGCGCGAAAAAACTGAGAGACGACGCTAAAACTAGAGCGCAAAAGAACGTCGCCGAAAAGGTCTTTAACTCTCTCAATAAAGAAGTCAGGCGATCGTGCAGACAAGACAAAAGAAGAATGTATAACGACCTCGCGAGCGAAGCCGAAAGCGCTGCAAAGGCTCAAAATCTCAGGCAGCTTTACGATATCACCCGCAGATTATCAGGCAGAAAACTCCAACAGAGCCGCCCTATCAAAGACAACAACGGAAATCTCTTAACATCTGCAGACGACCAACTAAAAAGATGGAAAGAGTATTTTTGCGATATACTAAATCCCATGTCTACCACATCCCTGCAACCAGAATCACCAACTACAACTGCCGCAATGACTCGCAGTAGTAGTCGAATACAAACACCGCCGCCTACAATTGATGAAATTGTGAAAGCTATCCAAAGCATGAAAAACAACAAGGCCGCCGGTATAGATCAAATAACAGCTGAACTGCTAAAGACATGCCCCATAACATCAGCTAAAATTCTCCATCCTCTGCTCAACAAAATCTGGAGTGAAGAGCGTTTGCCAGAAGATTGGCTACATGGCATGTTAGTCAAATTGCCGAAAAAAGGTGACCTAAGCGAGTGCCGAAACTATAGAGGCATCACCTTGCTCTCAGTTCCATCAAAAGCACTGACGAAAGTGCTTCTGAGCAGGGTAAGCGAAAAACTTGATTCGGCCATTCGAAAGCAGCAAGCAGGACTCCGGTGAAACAGATCATGCGTGGATCAAATCAACACGCTCAGAATAATTGTCGAACAATCATGCGAGTGGCGTGCTGCACTTCAACTTGGCTTCGTTGACTATAGCACTGCCTTTGACAGTGTCTCCCGAGAAAACATCTGGGCGTCACTGCAACGAAGAGGTATTGCCGCAAAGGCCATAAACTTAGTACGTGCACAATATGAAGGCTTTAAATGCAGTGTGTTACACAACGGGTTGTTGTCACCGACATTCACCACTAATTCAGGCGTACGGCAGGGGTGTTTACTATCACCATCACTCTTCCTTATCGTTCTTGATGATATCCTAGATAAAGCTCTTAATAAGGCCAAAAGGGGTATTCAATGGAACTTTACCGAACATCTGGAAGATCTCGACTACGCTGACGACATCTGCCTCTTATCGTCCAAACATTCAGATATGCAAAGCAAAATTGAAGACCTTGTCTTGGAATCACAAAAGGCCGGCCTAAAAATCAACGTATCCAAGACTAAAAGCATGCAGCTAAACGCAAGCAATGACATCACGTTTAAAGCTGGCAGTGATGACATCGGAAACGTCGATAGCTTCACGTATCTAGGCAGCATTATCTCCATGGATGGTGGAGCAAAAGAGGATATCAACTCAAGAATAGCAAAAGCAAAAGGCGCGTTTGCTCAACTGAACAAAATATGGTCTTCATCCGTTATATCCACCAAAACGAGAGTGCGCATTTTTGATTCGAATGTGAAATCGGTTTTTTGTATATGGGTGCGAAACATGGCTTGTTACTGAACAACTTACGAACAAGCTGCAAGTATTCGTCAACAAATGCTTAAGGCGTATACTAAAGGTTTGGTGGCCTCGCACTATATCAAATGCCGAGCTACATCAAAAATGCAAACAGAAGGCTATAGCAAACGAGATCAAGCTGCGCAAATGGGGATGGATTGGTCACACTCTCCGGAAACCACACAGCGAAGTTTGTCGCCAGGCCCTTGAGTGGAATCCACAAGGCAGTAGAGGACGTGGTAGACCCAAAACCAACTGGAAAAGGTCGTTGGTAAAGGAAATCCAAGAATCGGGAAAATCGTGGCAAGAGATCAAAGTCATCGCAAGGGATCGTGACAAATGGAGAGATTTCATATTGGCCCTATGCTTCTCCTAGGAGTTAAAGGAGAATACATACATACATAGGTTACCGGACATAATCCCAACGGACATAATCCCCATTTTGGCCATGGGGGTTATGTCCGCAAATTTTTCGGACATAATCCCAATGGGGGTTATGTCCGAAAAATTTAATTAAGATTGAACAAAATTTTGCAATAATCCATTAAAAAAATGTATATAGTGTTGGATGTTATAGACTGATCAGCGGCCGAAGACCGCCGCGAAGCCGGTGTTGGATTTTTGGGAGTTTTAAATCCTGAGCTGCGGCCGCAGGCCGCCCACTTACCCCTACCCTTATGTAAAATTACTGTGGCTAGCAAACTAGGTGTTGGATATATTATAGACTGATCAGCGGATGAAGGCCGCCGCGGAAACGGTATTGGAATTTTTGGGAGTTGTAAATCCTGAGCTGCTTCTGTTGTCAATAACAAAATATCGTTATGGGGACTATGTCCGTTTTTTCCTGGGGATTATGTCCGAAACACTTGCGGACATAGTCCCCGTTGAAAAAATGGGGATTATGTCCGAATAACTTGCGGACATAATCCCCATATCGTGAATGGGGATTATGTCCGTGGGGATTATGTCACGGCACCACATACATACATAGACTAAAATTTGCACACAATATTATGAACTACAAAAGAAGACAAAAACTAACATCGAAGGAAAAATTCATATTACAAATATTCAAAACACAACAATTGACAAAAAAGTACAAAGACACAATTATCATCACAACAGCAGACAAAGGAAACTAAACAGTAATCATGTACAAAAGTGAATATGAAAAGAAAATGAAAGAACTGCTTGGAGAAAAAATACGTATAAAACTATCCGTACAGATCCTTCGCAAACTCTGCTAAGAACTAACAACACAATCATTCTCACGCTATACAAAAAAGGCTTCATTGATAAAGCAACGAAATTTAAACTAATGTGCTCAGCCAGCAATGCGCCAAAGTTATACGGGCTTCCCAAAATACATAAACCAGACATGCCATTACGACCTATATCGTCATCGATAGAAGTACCCTGCTACAAACTAGCTAAACACGTAGGTGCCATACTACAGAATATAATCTCTACGGACCTAAACATAAAGAACTCATTCGAACTACAACAAAAAAAATTTGCAACGTACCACTTGAAAATGAAAATAAATTATTTTCCTTCGACGCGATTTCACTTTTCACGAACATTCCGACAACCTTAGCGATTACAATAATAATGAAAAAATGAACGATCATTGAAAAACATACAAAAATACCAAAGAAAGACTTTTTGAAAATCTTAGAATTTTGCCTAAAATCTAACAACTATTTTCAATATGAGAATAAATTCTATAATCAAACATTTGGAATGCCAATGGGAAACCCCCTGTCACCAACGATCGCCGACATAGTTTTAGATGACCTTATTCAAAGTGCAATATTAGATCTAGACAAATTAGGGATTAAGTTTAAATTCATAGTTAAATATGTGGATGACATATTTGCCATTATAGACGAAAAAAACTTGACAATTATTCTCACAACACTAAATAAATACCACAAGAAACTACAATTCACAGTTGAAGCGGAACAACAAACAAATTACCATATTTAAACACACAGAGAAAACGGAAAATTAATTCTAGATTGGTACATGAAACCGAATGCATCCGGAAGAATCATGAATTTCAACTCTACGCAACCGTATCAGAAAAAACGCAACACGGCCAATAACTTAATACGAACCGCTCTAACGCTAAGCGACGCAACTTTCCACAGAGAAAACATCAACAAAATACGGAACATCCTTACGAAAAATAATTACCCAGCAAAGTTGATAGAACACCTGATAAGAAAAAACACATGTAACACAATTCAACAAACATCAAGAGATGGCAACCCTACACGGTTTTTTGCAATTCCGTACATACCAACATTAACTGACGACGCATCACTAAGACATCTTAAAAAAAAAAAAAGATGTTCGTTTCGCATACAAGCCGAACAATACACTTACACCACTGTTCACAAAGACAAAACACAAGTACAAGAACAACACAACATCGTTTACCAAATTAATTGTAATGGTAAAGAGGGAGAGAATGCAACGCAATTTACATCGGCACTTCAAAACGAAAGCTTTCCGTTCGAATTGGAGAACATAAAGGAGACGCAAAAAACAAAAAACAAACAACAGCTTTAGCGAAGCATCTAACAGAAAACGAACATACTGCAGACTTTGACAATGTAATGATACCAGACAAGGAAAGAAGAGAAAATGTTCGGTTCACTTTGGAGAGCCTTCGGATCAGGCAAAAACAAAAATCAGCTGTGAATCATAAAGAAGACTATGATAACATTAGTTTATGTTACAGTGTTGTTTTGTAATTTGTTTGACGTGGTACAAAAGTCTTTTTTTCTTTATATAAAATTGTGTAATTTATTATGTATTAATTTATTTAACAAATGTAAGATTTGGGTTTTTTTGACAAATGGTATTGAATCATATATATTAATGTTCTTAATTTTTTAGTTTTTTCAATAATAAAAATCCCCTGAGGAAGCCGAAACCCAATTGGCGAAACGTCGGGAAAATGTTATAAAAAATTTTGTTTTTTATTTAACACAAAAATAATTGACCAAAAAGCCTAATTACTCTACGCATTAAAACTAAAAATATTGGTCACAAATTAAATAAACATGAAATAAAAGATGTTGAATAAAAAATATTTAATTAAAAAAAAAAAATAAAGCAAAAAAAGTAAAAAAAAAAATCTCCCGGGCTGGGTTCGAACTCACGTTGTTCTTACTGCAGCCTTATAAAAAATCATTGTGATAGTGCTTTTAGTGCTATGGGGACAAGCACTTTTGAAGTGCTTGGATCAGAAGCGCTAGAAATTTTTCCTCTTGGGCCCAAGGGGAAAAGAAGTGCTTCAAAAACCCTTCTGAAGTGCATCCTTTTCACCAATAAGCGCTTCCGCTCCGTAAGAACAATACTTTCTTTTTAACATTGCATGTCATAGGATGTAAGCGAGCAAAAGCTTACCGCAGCCTTACCAAAAAAGAGTTTTTAAAGCGCTTATTTGTAATGCTGCGGTAAGCGTTTTTTCAATAAAATTAAAAAGAAGAAAAAAAAAAAACTGGCCGCGCCAGGATTTGAATCTACGACCCTCCGCGTGCTAGATATTTTTTTCATACATTTACCAACCATTTAGACCGCTCCACCAATGCCCGATGATATTAAATTGATATATTAAGCAAATGTTGTCCAAACAAAATTTGACATACAAATGCTCCTGCAGCATTACATAGAATCATTGTGCAATCAGTTTCAATTCAAGTAAGCAAAAGTAAATAAAAACTAGTAAGGGTGTAAAATTTGGCCTGGCCAAACATTAAATACCCTACACTGCAGTATTTTTAAAATTTTGCTCATATGGGAGGTGCTACGCCCTCTGGTCCGAGTTCACCCAGTTTTTGTTCAGAGCTTGCATTTATAGATTTTGGTGTCTGAGTGAAAAACGTTTTCAGCATAGTGTTTTGACGTTTTTGCATATATAGGAGGTGCCACGCCCTCTTGTCCGAGTTCCTCTAGTTTTAGCTTAGAGCGTGCATTTATAGTCTGTAGTATTTGAGTGAAGTTTGGTTCGATTATCTCAAAACTCTTTCAGTATAGCATTTTGAAGCTTTTGCTCATATGGGAGGTGCCACGCCCTCTTGTCCGATTTCACCCAGTTTTTGTTGAGAGCTTTTATTTATGATTCTTAGTGTCTAAGTCAAATTTGGTTCTAATATCTCATAAAACGCTTTCAGTATAGCGTTTTGAAGCTTTTGCCTATATGGGAGGTGCCCCGCCCTCTTGTCCGAATTTGCTCAGTTTTTTTTCAAAGCTTGCTCTTACAATTCTTAGTATTTATGCGTATTTTGGGTGAATTGTCGTGAAAAATACTCCTAAAATTGCATTTTGAATATATTTTTTGTATGGGCGGTAGGCGAGCTAACTTTGATGACGGAGGCAGTGTACCAAATTTCATTGAAATATCTTGCTCAGTTTTCCCAAAAAGTGTATTTCAAAACACAGCCAGCCACCCAGCCAGCCAGCCAGACAGACGGACATGGCTATATCGACTCAGGAGGTGACGCTGATCAAGAATATATATACTTTTCTATATCTACCACGCCTCCTTCTCTGCGTTACAAACGGAAGGACAAAGTGAATATACCCTGGGTGTAGGGTATAATGAGAAATTAAAATAGAAAAGTGAAATAAAAAAGCTTGAATAAAAAATATTTAAAAAAAAAAAAATTAAAGCAAAAACAAATAAAAAAACGGAAAAAAAATCACCCGGGCGGGGTTCGAACTCACTGCAGCCTTATATGGAATCATTGTGTAATCAATTTCAATTCGGTTAAACAAAAGTAAATTAATAAGAGAAAGGAAAATAGAAAAGTGAAATAAAAGATGTTGAATAAAAAATATTTAATTAAAAAAAATAAAGCAAAAAAAAGTAAAAAAAAAAAAATCTCCCGGGCTGGTTCCGAACTCACGTTGTTCTTACTGCAGCCTTATAAAAATCATTTTGATAGTGCTTCTAAATTTCTATGGGGACAAGCACTTTTAAAGTGCTTGGATCAGAAGCGCTAGAAATTTTTCCTCTTGGGAATATTTAATTCACACATACATACACATGTACATAGAATGTGGAGTGTTATATGCAAAATTCTATCGCTTTGATGAAAACAATTTTTATATATTAAAATCAGTTGCTAAAATATTTTGTGGAAAACGGTGACAAGCTTTTTAAATAAAAACTAACTAAAAAACGGCTTTGTGAAATAAACATATTAACATAAGTGAAATTAAAGAATTGTGAACTATTTCTAATATAATAAATACTAAATACGTAGACTGCTCGATATATTTCTGGCCTAGGCAAAACTAATTGTTGCTAGGTGCAATCTGACATTTCTATTGGAAAGTTTGATATTTTAAACATAAACGTACTCAGAACGTTTTGATGTACGACCATCATTTGTGTTGTTTACATTGACTTGAAAAAATCAATTTGGCAAAAAAATGGAATTAACTCGTGAACATTTTCGTGCGATCATTTTTCACAACTTTCGACGTGGATTATCACGACAAGAGTGCATCGATGGACTTAAATCTTTGTATGGCGATGAGCCACCATCCTATAGCACTGTGAAAAACTGGCTTAATGAATTCAATCGTGGTCGTCGCTCGCTCAAAGACGAATTCCGTGAAGGTCGTCCAAAAATGGCCGTTGTGCCAGAGAACATTGATGCCGTGCGTGAACTGATAATGCAAGATCGTCATTTGACATACCGTGAGATAGAGGCATCCTTGCACATTAGTTCCACTCCAATACATTCGATATTGCATGAACACCTGGCCGTAAAAAAGGTTTGTTCTCGTTGGATCCCGCACAATTTGACAATCGCTCAAAAAAAGGCTCGTGTCGATTGGTGCAAAGAAATGTTGAAAAAATACGATCACGGTGCTTCAAAAGACGTTTATAAGATCGTCACAGATGACGAATCATGGATCTATGCATATGAGCCCGAAACAAAATAGCAATCGACCGTGTGGGTCTTCGAAGACGAGCCAAATCCAACGAAAGTTGTTCGTGAGAAAAGCACTTCGAAGCAATTGGTCGCCTGTTTCTTCGGCAAAACTGGTCAACGTAGGACGGTCAATTCTGAGTAGTACACCACAATTTGTTTGCCTGAAGTCTTCGGAGAAATTCGAAAAACGAACAAGAGAAGACGAATCATTGTTCACCATGACAATGTGATTTCTCACACATCGGCTCAAACCAGCGCCTTTTTGACCGGCCAAAACGTCGAATTGATGGGTCATCCGACGTACAGCCCTGACTTGGCACCCAATGACTTCTTTCTATTCCCGCACATCAAGAAAAAAATTCGTGGTCAATGATTTTCGTCGCCAGAAGATGCTAATGAAGCGTTCAAAAATCATGTTTTGGAGGTGTCTCAATCGGAGTGGAAAAAGTGCTTCCACAATTGGTTTTAGCGCATGCAAAAGTGTATAAAACATGCTGGAGAATACTTTGAAAAACATTAAAACCATTTTTGATGATAAATATTCGCATTTTCATTATTAGGCCAGAAATATATCGAGCAGCCCACGTAAAACTAAAATCAGAGTTTTGTGACTATTCTTTGGAAAAAGGAAAAATCTAAATTTAAATAACCCTTCTGGTTAAACAATATTTGTGTATAACACTTCTATTTTGAAAAATTAATAAGAGAAAGGAAAATAGAAAAGTGAAATAAAAGATGTTGAATAAAAAATATTCAATTCAAAAAAAAAAAAAATAAATAAAGCAAAAACAAGTAAAAAAAAGTAAAAAAAAAAAAATTTCCCGGGCTGGGTTCGAACTCACGTTGTTCTTACTGCAGCCTTATAAAAAATCATTGTGATAGTGCATCTAAATTTCTATGGGGACAAGCACTTTTGAAGTGCTTGGATCAGAAGCGCTAGAAATTTTTCCTCTTGGGAATTAATGTAATTAAAGCTTTTGTTATTCTATTGCGAAATATTTTTATAAACATTTTACATTTGCACATAAGCCAAAGAAATTCACCAACAATGGCTAAAATTAGAAAAAAACTCTGGCAACCGCAAAAAATAAATGACATTTTAGTAATAGGGGGAGGACCAAAGCAGAACTGTTGTTGTCACCGACATTCACCACTAATTCGGACGTACGGCAGGGGTGTTTACTATCACCATCACTCTTCCTTATCGTTCTTGATGATATCCTAGATAAAGCTCTTAATAAGACCAAAAGAGGTATCCAATGGAACTTTACCGAACATCTGGAAGGTCTCGACTACGCTGACGACATCTGCCTCTTATCGTCCAAACATTCAGACATGCAAAGCAAAATTGAAGACCTTGTCTTGGAATCGCAAAAGGCCGGCCTAAAAATCAACGTATTCAAGACTAAAAGCATGAAGCTAAACGCAAGCAATGACATCACGTTTAAAGCTGGCAGTGATGACATCAGAAACGTCGATAGCTTCACGTATTTAGGCAGCATTATCTCCATGGATGGTGGAGCAAAAGAGGATATCAACTCAAGAATAGCAAAAGCAAAAGGCGCGTTTGCTCAACTGAACAAAATATGGTCTTCATCCGTTATATCCACCAAAACGAGAGTGCGGATTTTTGATTCGAATGTGAAATCGGTTTTGTAATATGGGTGCGAAACGTGGCTTGTTACTGAACAACTAACGAACAAGCTGCAAGTATTCGTCAACAAATGCTTAAGGCGAATACTAAAGGTTTGGTGGCCTCGCACTATATCAAATCAAAAATGCAGTCAGAGGGCTATAGCAATCGAGGTCAAGCTGCGCAAATGGAGATGGATTGGTCACACTCTCCGGAAACCACACAGCGAAGTTTGTCCCCAGGCTCTTGAGTGGAATCCACAAGGCAGTAGAGGACGTGGTAAACCCAAAACCAACTGGAAGAGGTCGCTAGAAAAGGAAATCCAAGAATCGGCAAAGTTGTGGCAAGAGATTAAAGTAATCGCAAGGGATCGTGACAAATGGAGAGATTTCATATTGGCCCTATGCTCCTCCTAGGAGTTAAAGGAGAATACATACAAAGGAGAACTGTTAGTGAGAGAAGTAAGAGGTCGTAATAGGGGGATGGCGAGACGGAAATGTTTGGCAGGGTAGCGGGAGGATGTAAAATTCAGGGTATAGGCGAGCGGGGTATTTTTGCAGGGTTGCATTAGGTACGTGGAATGACAAAACGTCAAAAGTCCATGGTGAATACTAATCAATGTAAACAATTGAAGCATTTTTTGTTCTTTATAAATATTTATAAATAAATTGCTGTGACATTGCAAGTCATCAATTAAATAATTTCTTTAATTATCATTTGACCATTTGCCTATATTTGAGGAAGTTTTAATTTTGGATTTCAATTAATACAGGCTATTTAAGATCTACTGTTTACATTTAGCAGAAATTAATTAAAATGGTTAAATAAAATCAGCTGTTTTTGTTTGACAACATCCGGCCACGTTTTTATGTTGGCTGTGATGAATTTCACCAAAAAATTAATAATACGTAAGGGATAATTAATGCGTGAATTCAATACTATAAACGATTTTTTCATAGTGTTTGTGTGGCCGAAAGTGTTGCCAGGTTCAATTAAAACGCTTTCGCCTTTAGTTCTCTATGCTTAAAAGTTTCCTATTGGTGTAAGTATCAAGTATAAAAATGTTGGTCCCGATCGGAAAATATTTGACCGTGCCCCCAGGCCGGGAGGTCGGAAAAACGCTATTTATATGAAAAATGGGGCTTTAATCGACAGAGTCAGTCCTATCTTTGAAATAATTTGACATAAGTGAATGAGATTTGGTATGTGTACGAACAATATTTGAGTTAATTGCATCCAATAAAAAAATAGGCGATGCTATGCCCCTTCCACCCGAAATACGGTACATATGTAATTGGCATTGCGGAAAATGTTTCTAAAGAAAAATGGGCGGGGCCACGCCCCTTCCTTCTAAAAACAAACAAATTTGTCAAACCTCTAAAACTATTTTGCACATCTGAATAAGATTTGATTTCAGGTGAAGTGAAACGAAGAGGATATGGCACTGTAATAATGTTAAACCAATTTAACGTACTTGGTATAGAAGCAGTATATTTTTTAGTTTTAGTCTCTTTGGAAGGGACACCAATCAAAAAAAATTTGGTCCCGATCGGAACATATTTGACCATGCCCCCAGGCCGTTAAAGGTCGGGAAAACGCTTTTTAAATGAAAATAAGGATATAATCAATTCTATCTTTGAACAATACTTGAGTTAATAGTATCCAACAAAAAAAAATGGGCAGCGCCACGCCCACTCCACCCGAAATATGTCGTATTTCTGAAAATATTTGTCTCAGTTAAATGATATTTTGATCGGGGCCACGCCCTCTAATTAAAAAAAAAAATAAATTTGTCATATCTCTGAAACTGTTTGACACAGGTGTTCTCATCACTTTATCTGAAATCAAATCTTATTCACTTGTGCGATATAGTTTCAGAGATATGACAAATTTGTTTTTTTTTTTAGAATGTGGGGACGTGTCCCCGCCCATTTTTATTGAAATTTTTTTCCCATTGCCAATTAGATATGTACAAACTCTCATTTACCAGAGTCAAAAATTTACAGAGATACGACAAATTTCGGGTAGAAGGGGCATGGCGCTGTCCATTTTTTAATTGGATACAATTAACTGAAGTATTGTTCATAAAGGGTATTTTTTTTAGAGGTATAGAACTTCGAATTGAAATAAAACACAAGAAAATCGTTTTAATGTCCATCAATTTGGCTTTATTGGAAGGATAATTTTATGCCATTAATGTTTAAATATGATTTCGGGCATGTGGCCTCCGCGACTGGCTCGAATAAAGCCAATTCTACAGGTCCAATTTTCAACCACTTTTTCGAGCATATGGGGCCGTATGTCGGCAATAACGCGACGAATGTTGGCTTCCAAGTCCCCTAACGTTTCTGGTTTGTTGGCGTAGAC
This sequence comes from Calliopum simillimum, assembly GCA_951812925.1. Lineage (NCBI taxonomy): Eukaryota > Metazoa > Arthropoda > Insecta > Diptera > Lauxaniidae > Calliopum > Calliopum simillimum. The sequence goes on along the minus strand of OX638371.1, from coordinate 47,673,806 downwards.
GAGCGACTTCACATATCCCCAAAGAAAATAATCCAATGGTGTCAAATCACACGATCTTGGTGGCCAATTGACAGGTCCATTCCGCGAAATTATGCGTTCATCGAATGTTTCCTTCAATAAATCGATTGTGACGTGCGCTGTGTGGCATGTAGCGCCGTCTTGTTGGAACCACAACTCATCCACATTCATGCCATCCAATTCGGGAACAAAATAGTCGGTTATCATGGCTCTATACCGGTCTCCATTAACGGTAACTGACTCTCCAGCATTATTTCGGAAGAAGTATGGCCCAATGACTCCACCAGCCCATAGAGCACACCAAACAGTCAGTTTTTGTGGATGTAATGGCGTCTCAAGGGTCTCATGTGGATTCTCTTCACTCCAAATGCGGCAATTTTGCTTGTTGACGTAGCCATTCAACCAAAAATGAGCCTCATCACTGAACAAAATTTTGCGATGAAAATCAGCATCGAGATCAATCTCATTTTCGGCCCATACACCAAAATCACGACGCATTGCATGGTCTCGCGGCTTTAATTCTTGCACAAGCTGGATCTTGTAAGGTCGCAAGCCAAGATCTTTGCGCAAAATCTTCCATAAAGTTGATGGAAAAAGCTCCAATTGCTGTGCACGGTGGCGAATCGATTCATTCGGGTCCTCTTCAACATTTTGCTCTACAGCGGCAATTGTTTCTTCGGTGCGCACTGTTCGACGTTTCTGCGGATGCGTATTATCACATAGAGTAAACGTTGTGCGAAAACGATCCATGGTTAACCGAATTAATTGCTCTGATGGACGATTATGTCGACCATAAAATGGACGGAGCTTGCGGTAAACTTCGCGAACTGAACCATTATTTTCGAAATAAATTTGCACGATTTGCAAGCGTTGTTCTTTTGTCAACCTGTTCATGATGAAATGGCAAACCAAACTGAACATAAATGACATTAGAGTTGCCAGATTTGACCACAAAATGCCAGTTTTATCTCTATTCGAAAAACAAACCTCTAAAAAAAACACCCTTTATATGTACTAAATCTCACACCCCAATGTCAAATAGTTTGAAAGATAGGATTGATTGTTTCCTTATTTTCACGTAAATAGCTATTTCCGACCTTTAACGGCCTGGGGGCACGGTCAAATATATTCCGATCGGGACTAAATTTTTTTTGCTTGGTGTCTATACTAATGCTGCTTCCATACCAACTAAGTACCTTAAATTGGTTTAACATTATTAGAGTGCCATATCCTGTTCGCTTTACTTTACCTGAAATTAAATCTTATTCATATGTGTTAAATAAATAGTTTGACAGATTTGACAAATTTGTTTTTTTTTTTTTTAGAAGGATGGGTTGTGGCCCCGACCATTTTTTATTTAAAATTTTTTCCCAGTGCCAATTACATATGTACCAAATCTCATTTCCCTGAGTCCAATATTTCCAGAGATACGACGAGTTTCTGTTGGAGGGGGCGTGGCACCGCCCATTTTTTATTGGATGCAATTTACTCAAATACTGTTCGTACACGAACCAAATCTCATTCACTTACGTCAAAAAGTTTCAAAGATAGGATTGATTATTTGGATTAAAGCCCCATTTTTTCATATAAATAGCTTTTTTCCGACCTTCAACGGCCTAGGGGCACGGCCAAATATTTTCGGATCGAGACCAAAATTTTTATGGTTGATGCTTACACCATTAGGAAACTTTTTAGCAAAGTTTTTCTCATTTTTATTTTTTGCGATAGGTTTAATAAGCAGTCATACAAGCAATCCTGCCACTCCACCTCAGTTTTGGTTTTATGCTTTTTTTCAAAAAAAAAAAAAACACTCACCACTTGATTGGAAAAGAAAATTTCACACGTTGCACTTTTGCTATTCACTGTCGGTTTTTTAGTCTTTGGTTTTACTATTTTTTTTTTTAAATAAAAAAATTTTAAATGTCGCAAAAAATTTCACGTATTTCTTTGACGATTGTAAGCGTATTAGGCTATATACATTTTTTCGTACGATGCCTCGCTTTTGAACAAAAAAAATAGCGTTCTGCCAGCCGCGGGCGTACAACAGATGAAAATTTTCATTTACCGACCGAATCCATCTTTATTGTTTTAGCAATTCATGCATTTAACAGTCCAGTACAAATTTGCACCACAAAGCTTTTTTTGTAAAATTGATATTTTGTGTGATGTGGTCGATAAACTAAAAAAGACTGAACATTTTACATCGAAATACACACTGTATAAAATTTTTTGACGAAGTATGTTGGGAAAAGTTACTTGTTGGACACTTAGCTACAAATTTAGTAGAATATAATACGGTTTCTTTAATAGACAGGGGCTTTGATAGAAAACTGAAAAGTCTCTAACAAAAACTTTAGAGGTCGATAAAAATCGTTATGCAGCTAACTTCGCATAACTCATACTCAGCTATGTTAGCGCTATCGTCCCAGTATAGCCTATCAAATTTTTCTTAAATTGTTGTACTGTGTAATTCCTCCCTCTCCCATATAAGAAATCGTAAGGTTTTTCACTAAACCCCCACCCCCCTAAAAATCATACGTAATTAATGGATGGCCCCTTAGACAAAAATGAGCAAAAAAGAAGAACTTATCATAAAGCGAAAATTTTCAACGGAATTAAATACAATTTTTAAATTAAAATTTTTGTACGCACTTTGATATTCAAAAATGTCTAAACATTTTTCAGGTGATACTTGCACCGCTTCCAGTACGAGAGAATTCAACATACATAAATGCATCTTTTATTGAAGGATACGATAGTACTGAAAATTTTATAATAACTCAAGATCCACTGGAAAACACTATAGCCGATTTTTGGAGAATGATATCTGAACAAAGCATTTCGACGCTAATAATGATATCTGAGGTAATGAAAATATACTTGGCATGTCTTTAAATTTTAATATTATCTAATTTAATTTTCTTCATAAGATTGGTGATGGTCCTCGGAAGTGTCCCCGTTATTGGGCTGATGACGAAATTCAATATGATCATATTACTGTTAAATATATACATGGCGAAAGCTGTCCCTACTACACTCGTAGAGAATTTAATGTAACAAATTGCAAAATTGACGATACAATTAAGGTAACCCAATTTCAATATAACGGTTGGCCAACAGTAGAAGGAGAAGTTCCCGAAGTTTGCCGCGGAATAATAGAATTAGTGGACCAAGCTCAAAACCATCAATTTAAGGAAAACAATTTTGTAAACACTGCACCAATAGTTGTTCACTGCAGGTAAAGTTAAAATAAAGCAATCAATAACACGGTTCGACAAAAACAATATATTTGTTGCACCCATGTGAAATTCCACTATATTATAAAGATAGACGTTAAAAAAAATACATGTGACTCGTCGTTTTCCTCCAGTATGTCATATTTTGTTTTAAACGATTTTTGAAGTTTTTATTCTTGAAGTTTTTATGATCACAGCTTAAATGTAAATGTAGTAGTTATGCATTAAACTATTTAAAAAAAAACATATTTTTAAAAATTCCGCGGTGACCCACGAAAACAAATTCAAGTTAATTTTAATAATGACTTTAATTTATGGAACGACTAACGACTTGGTAAAAATATACGCAATATTTTCTTCCAGATCTCTTTTTTTTAATATTAAGTACCTGGAGACCGATCCCTGATCGGTCGAAATCTTATTGTTTGAGCCGATGTTTTTATTCATATCTATTTTTTGTGATGAAATTCGTATCTTTTCACCCCCAATTTTCATGCTTTCAAAATGATAAATTTACCGATGAAAATAATAATAAGAAAATACTTGGAAAATATCAAAAGTTCAAAATTAATGGTTTTTGGTGAAATAGAAAAACGTTAAAATAATTGAAAGAAGGAAACCTAACGTAGCAGCACTCCTGATGCGAAATTTCGATAAAATTTAATAGTTGATATTAGATAAATAAATAAAAGAATAATTTGCCCAGATTATTCCGAGATATTCTTGCCAGAAGTTTGAGAAAACGCTGTTTTCAGGCTTGTGGCGTAACTACAGGAAAAGGTTAATTTCTTTTTTTTTTTTAATGGCATTAAAATTTACCTTCGGACTTTTCCAATAAGACTTTTACTTTCAGAGTTATTATCCTTTGAAGAGAAGGTATTTGAACATACAAAGGGCGAAATGTATTAGTATACAGAAACCGATTTATGGCCAAAGAACCCCCGAAATGGGGAACGCCTAAAATAAAAAAATGAGCTATTTCACGCGCTCAAAATATTTCGTCTTTTATATGGGGGCTGAAATACCTTGTCTTCAAAGGATTATAACTCAGAAAGTAAGAGTCCTATTGGAAAAGTCCGATAAGATATTTGATTAGGAAGTGTGTGGATATTCGATGCCATTAATAAGAGAGAAAGCTACGCCATAAGACTCAACACAGCGTTTTCTTCAACTTCAAGAAAGGATATCTCAAAATCCTGCAGGTATATAGTCACAATTCCGCTGATGAAGACGGATTCGTCGTCAAAAAAATACATAAGATTGCGTATAAGATATAAAAAGATCATTCCATCTTTTTTTTTTGTGACTGAGTAATTAACCAAAATTTTAACTTTGGAAACAGTGAGCGAGGTAATTATTGAACAACGCCCACTTTTCGTTATGCTTTAGATACTCATAACCCAGACCCGCAAAGCAAATTTCATCAAAATATGTTTAACCATTTGCGAGAAATAACATTTAATATGTTTTACTTGTATGAGAGGTTCCACGCGCATTTCCGATTTTTCAACCATTTTCAGTTTGTAGGTGCCTGATAGCAATTAGACTTCCTGCAGTTAAATTCGGAAAGATTGCCTTAAAAGTTTTATTTTTATAGCGTATTATATTTTTGTGGGCGGTACAACGCCCTTCAACGAGTTTTCCCAATATAACCACATACAACATATTAATCCCTGTTTTCAGAAGTAACATCTCCTAATTTTTTATCAAAATTGTTGGAGACGTTTTCGAGTAATATTGAATCAAAATTGTCAATGACGCCACCCTTTTTTCGTTTGTAACAAGTCATTGATAAGCACCACCTGCCTACCAAATTTCATCAAAATAACTTTAATGGTTTGTGAGTTAAGACATGATAAAATTTAAAATTTAGGGCGGTGCCATGCCCCCTCATGAGTATCTAGAAAGCTTAAGCCTTCATTTCATGCTAATATCTAACACTATTCCAAGTTTCATTAAAATCATTACAGCCGTTTTCGATAAAAAATTTTATTACAGAATTATGTAAGTACAAACATACAGTGAGAAGCAAAACTGTCAGCATTAGGGATTCCAATTGTTGCACTTTTTGCGATTCCGGGATTTACGGGATCAGAAATTTAAATCCCGGGATTTTTCGGGATTTGTATGAATTTTTTTTCTAAATAAAGCAGGAATTCAATATTAAAATTTCACAATATTTTGTCTTATAATACCCATACTATACAAAATATTAAAAAACAATTTCTTAAAAAAAGCATCACTTGTTGTTAAAATAAATGGTGTTGAAGTTGGCGATTTTTGTAATGTTCACAGAAAGGGTGCTTTTTCAAAAATTCATAGCTTACATAAAACTTTGTAAATTGATAACTAAAAGTAGCTTATCCCTTTTATTTTTATACCCTACACCCAGGGTATACAGGGTAGCTGATTCGAAGTGTTGCCAATTCAAAAGACTATATTTTTAGTTTCCATGCACAGATTTTATTGATCAAACGCTATAATTGTTGGGAAATGTTCAAATTTTAAGAATCTACTTGAGATTTTCGATATGGCCACCTTTGGCTTTAACTATGGCCCGTAGACGGTCGAAGAACGAGTCGCATGCTGCACGAATTTGATTTTGTGGAAGTTTGCGCCATTCTCGTTGAAGGGCCACTTTTAGCGCATCAACGCTCTGGTATTTTTTAGTCAAGACCTTCCTGTCCAACATACCCCAGATTGAGAAATCCAGCGGATTCGCATCAGGCGAATTTGAGAGCCATTGTTGAGCAGAAATGAAGCTAGGAACGTTTTTTTCTAACCATTCTTGATTCACACGAGCATTGTGTGACGGTGCCGAGTCTTGTTGGAATGTCCATGGCTTGCGACCGAAATGTTTGCGTGCCCACGGTAGTAAAGCACCCTCCAACACTGATTCACGATACACCTGGGCGTTTACTTTGACGCCAGCGGCCAAAAAAACGAGTGGTGAGCGCCCATCAGCAGTCACTGCAGCCCAAACCATCACATGCGGTGGTGCCTGCGTCCTGGTGGCCAAACGAACATTCAAATTTTCGTAGGACCTCTCTGTCAAGTAAACCCGATCATTTTGTTTGTTTACATATTGCTGGATACAGTAATTTTTCTCATCAGAGAAGACAATTGTGACAGATTTCCGGCGGCGTGCAAGCGCAACAACTCCTTGGCTCTATCGAGCCTAACTTTTTTTTGAGCAGGAGTGAGATCATGCGCCTTTAGGAACTTGAGGGCATTTAGTCCGAGCTTGTTTGACAATATGTGTTGCATTCGTTCACGCGATATTTTCAGCTCGGCAGCCATTTGTCTGCCACTGCGTCTCGGATTTCGCTCAATTCTGGCCTTCACCTTTCGAACCATTTCTGGTGATGTTGCAGTTATTTTCCGACCACCACCATGTCGTTTGGCAACGCTGCCGGTACCATTGTAACGTGTTATGGTCCGATACACAAACATTTTATTCACTTTTAAATGTTTCAGCTCACAAACAATTGCTGGTTGCGATTTTCCAGCCAAATAAAGAGCAATCACACTATTACGTTTGAATTCCATTTCGAAAATTTTTTATTTTCAATAAATTGACGCGCAAATGCTTTTGGTTACTTGTTGACAATAGAATGAACTAACATCATGCCAATTTTTAGACAGCTGTCATGTTCCATCTGTCAGATAAGTCTATCTGAAGTTGGTAACAGTTCGAATCAGCCACCCTGTATTCACTTTGTCCTTCCGTTTGTAACGCAGAGAAGGAGGCGTGGCAGATATAGAAAATATATATATTCTTGATCAGCGTCAACTCCTGAGTCGATATAGCCATGTCCGTCTGTCTGGCTGGCTGGCTGTGTGTTGAAATACACTTTTTGGGAAAACTGAGCAAGATAATTCAATGAAATTTGGTACACTGCCTCCGTCGTCAAAGATAGCTCGGGGGATTGAAAATGAGCAAAATCGGTCAACGGATACGCCTACCGCCCATACGAAAAATATATTCAAAATGCAATTTTAGGAGTATTTTTCACGACAATGCAACCAAAATACGCATAAATACTAAGAATTGTAAGCGCAAGCTCTGAAAAAAAAACTGAACAAATTCGGACAACAGGGCGTGGCACCTCCCATATAAGCAAAAGCTTCAAAACGCTATACTGAAAGCGTTTTTTGAGATATTCGAACCAAATCCGACTCAGACATTAAGAATCATAAATGAAAGCTCTCAACAAACATTGGGTAAAATCGGACAAGGGGGCGTGGCACCTCCCATATAAGCAAAAGTTTCAAAATGCTATACTGAAAGAGTGTTTTGAGATAATCCAACCAAACTTCACTCAAATACTAAAGACTATAAATGCACGCTCTAAGCTAAAACTAGAGGAACTCGGACAAGAGGGCGTGGCACCTCTTATATATGCAAAAACGTCAAAACACTATGCTGAAAACGTTTTTCACTCAGACACTAAAATCTATAAATGCAAGCTCTGAACAAAAACTGGGTGAACTCGGACCAGAGGGCGTAGCACCTCCCATATGAGCAAAATTTTAAAAATACTGCAGTGTAGGGTATTTAATGTTTGGCCAGGCCAAATTTTACACCCTTACTAGTTAAATGTTCTTTTTATAAAAAAATATAACTTCCAAAAAAACATTTTTTTTTTTTTTCACCAAAATTTTTAAAATTTAAAAAGGTTTCGCATTTTTTAAAAAAACCTGCCATAAATTTTTTTTAAAAGTACTTTAAATTAAAGTTTAATTTATTACTTTTAAAATGGTACATGACTTAAGATGGGACTGGGTCGCTAAATGAGAGTTTTAGGCATTTGAACGACCGCGGTAGGTACAACGCCTTTTTTACTCTCATAGTTTTGTTTATAAATATTATTTGGATTTATTAAAAACTCTATTGTTTTAAAAAAAATCTTAAAGAAGAAATCCCGGAATTCGTATCAACTAATCCCTGGATTTTCGGGACTGCAAAAAAGCCGCAATCCCGGGATCCAACAAGAAATATGAACTAAACTGAAGCTTAACCTTTCCTCTTTTCAAATATGTGAACAATTTTACCGAACTTCACACCATAAAACAAAAAATGAACAAAAAACCGTTTCGAAACATGCTGACAGTTTTGCACCACTTTAACTTATGTGCGTAGTCCTGGAACGTGAATTTTTCCTTGTGCAAAAAAAAAAAAACGATTCCGATTTCCAAAAAATAGCCTGAATGGCCATCTACGATTTTTCCTTGGAAAGTTATGGCCACTCTAAGATGACATTATGATATCTTATAATGGCTATAGCGTTATGGTTTGGACTTATGCCATCTTTACATGGTTCAAGTAATAAGATATATGGTTTTTACATAAACATATTCTTTTTGAAAAATATGGCCAAGAAGAACTTTATTAAAATTTATTAAAAATGAGGTCAAAAATTTTTCCTAAAAAAAAAAAAAAAAAAAAATCCAAAAAAATGTACACGTAGGGTAGAAGGGGGAGGTTTCGACACGTGGGAGGCTTCATCAGTGCTAAATTTTGCGATTTCTATTCACACCAACTCCCGCGTGTAAACCAAAAAGTCTTACTCCTAATGGTACGCAGCTATCATAAAAATTTCTCTGCGTAATTCGGCTAGGGTGCGTAGTTAGTCGTGATTTTGTATTTTTATAGCAAGTTGATGTAATATTTGCTTGTTGCTTTTTGTGTGATACTCGGTTAATAAACCATAAAAGTTCCGTTTTTTAGCAGATACTTACAGAAATTTTTACCTTTAATACTACATTTAAGGCTTTTGCTAAATAAATAACAAATAACTGAGAAATTTTGGAAATTTGGGAACAAGTGGATAAGGGAGGATTCGTCAAGCGTAAATGGGAGGATTCGACATCTGAAATTTATTCAAATAATTTAATTATTTTCCATGAATCTGATTTTTCACAAGATATGGAGTTCGGTACTTATGCCGATGTGCAAATGGATATAGAATCAGCCTGAATCATGTCCCGAACTCGTTCAAGGCTCTGACTTTCCTGGTCCGAATGATTTGCTGGATATGGCCCCGATTGAAGACGACATCCCTGATTTTCGTTCTCCTATTGCATTACCGGAAGCAATTCGTCTTTTACCATCTACATTCAAAAGGTTGAAGGTTTCAAAAAATCAAGGGAATCAAGAATTTATATGACTGACGAAGCCTCCCCAAAAGTGGGAGGTTTCGTCATTTATTTTAACTTTGGTTTATTGGTCACATTTCCGAAAATAGCAAACATATCGATTTTTTTGTAATTTACACAAGAAACACACATATTCATGCATAGTCTATATGTATTCAAAATAACATGCACAATTGCATTTGGAAGATATAAGGACTTTTTTGTTAGGGTGTCGAAACCTCCCCCTTCTCCCATATTCCTTGAACAATTCTAAGCATTTTATGCCATGTACACTTTTTTCGTAAGATGCCTTCCTCTTGAGTAAAAAAATCGTTTTTCCTATCACTGGGCTTTTTATCGCTTTTTTAAGAAAGCGCCACCTCTATAATTTTATTTTTTGCATAGAATAACTTCTTTTGACATCTATAATAAGAATTTACAAAAAATTCCGAGGTTCATCAAAATTTGATTTAAATTCTCCCACAACACCTTGCAAATGCATGATTTTTGGGCTTTCCAAGGAAAAATCGTAGATGACTATTCAGGCTAATTTTTGGAAAGGGGAAGAGCAAAATATTTTAGTGCACTTTACGGAATATAAGTAGCAGAAAAAATCCTTACGCCCTTGAACTTAATTTGAACTTGTAAGGGTGTAACCTTTTTCCTGGCCAAACATTGAATACCCTACACTAAAGTATTTCGAAAATTTTGCTTTTATGGGGGGTGCCACTCCCTCTTGTCCGAGTTCATCTACATTTAATTGGATTATATCAAAAAACTCTTTCAGTATATCATTTTGAAGCTTTCGCTTATATGGGAAGTGTCACACCTTCTTTTTCGAGTTCGTCTAATTTTTGCACAGAGCACGTATTTATAGTCCTTAGCGTTTGGGTGAAATTTAATTGGATTACCTCATAAAACTCTTTCAGTATTCCATTTTAAAGCTTTTTCTTATATGAGAGGTGTCACGCCCTCTTGTTCGAATTTGCCTTATTTTTTCTCAGAGTTTGCGCTAACCATTCCTGGTATTTATGTGTATTTTGGTTGCATTGTCGTGAAAAATACTCCTAAAGTTACATTTTGAATATATTTTTTGTATGGGCGGTAGGTTTTAGCCCAGGAAAATAAGACATTTTCTGCGAAAAAATTCCCAGTGGAAATTTTTCACCGGAATTGTCTTTATTTATGCATGATACACAAACTGTGAAAAGTCCATTGCAAAGTCGTATGCGCATAAAAAGTTATTCGGGCTTAAAGGTCGCTAAAATCAGTTTTTTGCAAATATCTCGCTAATGCTAACTTTTACAGAAAAATGTTGGTCTCCAATTTTGTAGCACAGGAAATTTCCTACAAAAGTACGTTAAAAGTATTTGCGTACGACTTCTAGTTTAGGAGATCACCCAATTGTTAACAGTTATGATATGAAATACTACCTATGAGTTCATACTAAAATATCTTACTTTACGGTTACTTCTATTTTTTGTAGATCTTGTAATTCTCAACAAATTTGGTTCCATTACTTTTTATCGTAGTACTTACCAATTCGCAGATATCCTTAAAAAACCAGTAATTTCGAAGCCTTAACGGTTATTCAAGAATATTTTTAAGGTCATGAGCCGTTCGAAAAAAAAAAATTTTTTACGGTATATAGAAAATTAAATTATCTTTTAAACGGCATTTTTATTTTGTTTGTACAACTTCTCATTGAAGAGTTATTGCAATTTAAAAAGTAAGATATTTTAATATGAACTCATATGTAGTATTTCATATCAAAACTGTTAACAACTTTTTAAATTGGGTGATCTCCTAAACTAGAAGTCGTACGCAAATACTTTTAACGTATTTTTGTAGGAAATTTCCTGTGCTACAAAATTGGTGACCAATATTTTTCTGTAAAAGTTAGCGTTAGCGAGATATTTGCAAAAAACTGATTTTAGCGACCTTTGAGCCCGAATAACTTTTTATGCGCACACGACTTTGCAATGGACTTTTCACAGTTTGTGTATCATGCATAAATAAAGACAATTCCGGTGAAAAATTTCCACTGGGAATTTTTTCGCACAGAAGCTCTTTTTTCGTCTTATTTTCCTGGGCTAGTTTGTCCTTTGAACGATTCCGCTCATTTTCAATAAGTCAAGCATAAGTCCTGAACATTTTAGAGAAAACATTTTTATAGAAGAGTTTAAGCTAATTGTATGAGCATTCGAAGTGTGTATTTGTTTTATATGGTGTTGATGTTCTTGTCCGGTCTTCTGACGACTTGAAATTCAAACGCCATTTCACTTCGTTTTTATTTTAATTTTATTTCATTTCACTTTATTTTAATTTTATTTTTGCCTTACTCTAACTTTATTTAATTTCTATTTTTGGTTGGGCTCACTTAGTTTTAATTTAACTTTATTTTATTTTGACTTCTAACTTTACATTTTATTTTTATTTTGCTCTAGTTCACTTGATTTTACTTTATTTACTCTTGACTGCTTTTCCGCAGCAACACTATAGTTAGAATTTTTCTTAAGCCCCCGTTCGTTTATTGAACGGTTTATTTATAGATAATTTCTGATTGTTGAAAAGAGCTTTAGTGTCATGAAACGAGCTTTTCACCTCGTTTCATACCTGAGCTCGTTTCAACCTTCGGGAAACGTTGTGAGCTTGCATTGCTAAACACCGATCGGTTCGATCACGTACGCGACTTCCGATTCCCAAGCTTTTGCCAGACACATTCCGTTCAGGTGTCCATAGCAAAAGCATGTTGTTTGTGTATTTAGTGTACTAATTTGTTTTGACTAAAATTGAAATCACACGATTGACGATGTTGGATACATTCCATTTTGGTATCCCACGGTTTGTCTTTAGCTGAAACTCGATCAATCGATGTGCAAGCAAAGGAATGTTCTGTATTTAATTATGGTGTATGTATAAAAATATTTAGTAGTCCCTTTTTGAATGAATTATGAAATAAGTGCTTAGCAAACTCACAACATCCCTCCCCCCTTAGGAAAAGAAAAAGTTATCGTTAGGTAACTTTTTCTTGACTATATTTTTCTTATTTTGAGTCCTATAATTATCTTAACATTATTATTGAATGATTATTTATTAGAATGAATTTAAATATACTCTAAATATTTTGTATTATTAAAAAAAAAATCAATAAAATTTTTTGAATTTTTTTTGTATGGATTTCAATTTTTAAGTTTTGTCAATTTAATTAAAGTTCTAATTAAAATAAAATTCTTCCCTAATTTTTCTTAATTGATTGTTAATTTTTGAAATGTATTTAAATTTTCATGTTTTAGAACTTTAAATAAATAGACTCTAACTATTTTGTAGTAAAAAAAATTTTCCTAATTGATTCATGGCTTGACCTTGGTTACTCCGGTTAGTTCGGCTCTGTATTGATGTCTTCTTGTTGGTTGTTGGTTTTGCCTCTTCTCTGGGAAATACATTGCTGTTGTAGTAATTCTGCTGTGTGCACGGCGTTGCACTGGACGTCATTGATTAACCTTGGATGCTATGTTCATTTTCTCTGATGGTCTACTTTTCTTGATTTTCATCATTTTATTTAGTCACAGAACTGTGGATCAGCTCGAATTCTGGTGATCTTCGTCAGTTTTCTGGGTGTATGGATAATATCTCTGGCCGCATTTATTATGGGTCTCCTATTGCGGTTTTTACTTCAGCTTGTTAGCATTTTATATTTTTGATCTGGTGGTTTGTGATTGTTTGATTAAATAATTCAGGTTCAATTTCTTCATCTTTTTCATATAACTTGGTCGGTTTTTGAATTCTGTTTTGGATCTTCGCACTATGAAAGTCAAGCTGCTGGATTCTGTTGATGATGAATAGGATTCCTTAACTTTGATGTTATGGGTTTGGCTTTCTCGATACGTTGTTCTGTAATTTATGCTTACTTCAAGTATTTCGGCATATCTGGTTACCCCTCTTTCTGACATCGAAAATTATGTTCTGGATCACTGCTAGATTCGTCTACTGGATTAAGTTATTGGTTAGTTGCTGTTGTTGGTTATATTTTAGATTTTGTTGGTTTAGTTCTTTTGAAGAATGTTTTCTTTCAGTATTTGCTCTTCTGTATTCTGTTGTTTGGTTGTCATAGGAAATTTTTGACAACCCGTTGAAGAATCAGCTTCTTCCGCATTCGATTGGTTTTTGCTGACCTCTCGTTTTGTGTTTATATCACCAAATAGAGTTGTTGGCAATGTATTTTCCCCTTCGGATTCATTTATAGGCTCTTGATGTCTTCATTTACGGAGTTTGTGATGAATGGTGTCTTCTGCTGGACTCGTTCAATTTATATTTCTTCTTGTTATGATGTATAAACCATGAATCATATACTTCTAATTGATAGGTTCTAATTTCTCTATATCATTTCTCTAAGATTTAAGTGAATTTGAATTCCAATTTAGTTTAAATCATTTCAATTTCATATTCAAATTTAAGTTTGATTCTATTCTATATTTTTTCCTTTATCTAAATTTTCATTTACTCGTTAATTATTTCAATTGAAGCTTAATTATTTGCAACCTTTATATATGTGTATGCGTTTTCCCCTTTAGCATACAAATATACCTACTTTACGGCATTGCATTCCGTTTAGTTAAAATTTTTAATTAAAATTTTCTTTTGTTTTAATCCCGTAATAATTTTATTGTTAAAATTTAGTTATTAATTTTTAGTTTAGTTTGTACTTTCTTTATTTAATTAATTGGTATTTTAGACCACTTAAAAAAAATATTTTTATCTCTTGTTAAAAATTCAAGGAATAAATATTTATATGTATTTTTTTTTTTTTTTTTCATTTTCGTGTATTTTATATATGTACATATTTTAAGTTCTAACATTGCCCAAAAAGGGTTCTTTTTTATTTATAGGTGCTGATTTATGAATATGCATTTATATCAATACGTGCATACAAATATATGTTGTTGCATGTATTTTTAAATTCTTGCAAATGTGCAACTTCAGCAATTCACGTGACGTGAAATGCCTCAAACCTAAAATTGTGTCATGACAACATGGTATCACTTTTCATAACAAAATCTTGTTGTTTATATTACCATTCTGTTTTTAACTTTCCATAAAAAAAAACAAAACAATAACAAATTTTATTATGCCATTACATTTTTTTTTTTTTTTAAATAATGACTTGGCTTTTGAAACTGTGTTGCACACTTTTTTACTTTTGTTAGTGTGTCATTTAATTTAATTAATTGAAACCTGTGCGTAAAACCCGAATTTGTTTATATATTCAGTTATGTTTTACTCCTCTTTTCCATTTTTACGCAGTTTATCGACTTACATATGGAATTCCATTCCTTGGGAATGGGGTTGTCTGTACTGCCTATTTACTTATTACAGGAAAATTTTCGTCTCTAACAAATGTTCCTTTCTGCGGAATTCATCGTTGAGACATAATCTACTCGTATATCTTTTAGTTAAAATTTTTGATTTTGTTAATTCCTCTTTATCTATCACACTCTCATCTTCTCTATGTTACATGATTCTAATGTTCCTATATGATTTTTGTATTTTCTAACACTGACAAATGATTAAATAAGACTTTTAATTTTTTTTTCCAAACTCAGCATAATATGCTGTTCCTACTTTAATATTTTACCTCTTTACTTCCACAAATATATAAATATACTTTTTTGTTTTATGCATTGAATAATTTTAGCAAATTGTTATGAATTTTCTTCTTTTTATTGTTAATAATAATTTCTGTAGTTACTGGCCCTGTGACATTTGTAACTTCGTAAGGTCCTACCCAAATTTTGGAAAACTTATTTTTCTTTGTTTGATTTTTCATTAACACTTTGTCCCCTATTTTGAATTGCACTGGATTAGTGGAGCTGTCATATTGTTTTTTAGACAACTCCTTGGCCTTATCTTGATTTTGCTTTACTAATTCATGTGACCTTTGAATTTGAAACTTTAATACCTTCGATTGATCATCCACGTTGTACACGGGTGTACATTTTCTTTTTAAATTTGTTGGCATTTCAAAATTAAACCCATAAAGTGTCTGAAAAGGTGTTTTCTTTGTTGAAGTATGTACTGTATTGTTATGTACATGCATGGCTGAAGCCAGCCATTGATCCCAATTCGAACCATCTTCTTTTGCAAAACTTCTCAAGTATTCTGCTAACGGTCTGTGACTTCTTTCTAATGAGCCATTAGCTTGCGGGTGATAAGGTGTAATGTGTAATTTTTTAATTCCAAGCATCTTACACGTATTTGAAAACAATTTTGAAGTGAAATTCGTTCCATTGTCAGTGACTAATATTTTCGGAATATTGTATCTGGCAATGATTTCATTATAAAATTGCTTTGAAACTGTGCTAGCTTCTGCGTCAGGGATCGCTACACACGACATGTATTTAGAGTGATCGTCTTGAAAAGTTAAAATGTATTTATTTCCTGATGTAGTCTCTGGCAGTGGCCCTACTATATCCATGTAAACTTTGTCAAATGGACGGCTTGGTGTATCCGTTAAAACCATGGGCATTTTTGTTAATTTGGAACTTTTGTTTGCTTGGCATTTAATGCAAGCCCTTACGTAGTTTTTCACGTCTTTTTGCATTCCTGGCCACTTGAACTGTTTTCTAATTCGCATTAAAGTTTTTACTGCCCCCTGATGACCTCCAAGTGGGCTATCGTGAAAATCTTTTAATATTGTCTTTATGTCTTGTGGATTGCTTAGTATTGTGACATTTGGTTTAGCTATTTCCTCTGCAGGAGTGTCCTCATCAACTTCGTTCGATACTTCTATTTGGTCATGGTCATTAGTTTTAGTCTTAGATCTTGTTTGTACTACAGTTATTTGCGTGTTTGTTTGTGGTATTCTACTAAGCGCATCAGCATTTAAATTCTTTTTCCCTGGTTTGTATATGATTTCGAAATCATATTCCGACATTTTATGTCTAAATCTAGCTAAGCGTGAAGTTTGATCTTTTAAATTTGCTATTCCACGTAGTGGTTGATGATCTGTGAAAATTTTAAAATGTCTGCCAAGTAAATAAGCTCTAAAATTTTTGGTTGCCCAAACTATTGCAAGAAATTCTTTTTCAATGGTAGAATATCTCTTTTCGGTTTCACTTAACGCTCTACTAGCGAAAGCTACCGGGTTATCCTTACCAACTTCCCCTTGCGAAAGAATTGCACCTAGTGCTTCATTACTGGCATCTGTTGTTAATAAAAATTGTTTAGAAAAATCAGGATATATTAGTATCGGTGGAGATATTATTGCTTTCTTTAAGTTTTCGAATGAGTTTTGGCATTCTGTTGTCCATACAAATTTTGCATTTTTTCGTAGAAGTTTATTTATTGGAAGTGCTAATCTCGCTGTGTCCTTAATAAACTTCCGGTAATAGTTGACGAGACCTAAAAATGCCTGTACATCTTTTTTGTTTTTAGGCACTGGAATGTTTTTTACGCACTCTATTTTTTGTGGATCCGGCAAAGCGCCGTGTTCAGAGCATTTATGCCCAAGATAGATTACCTCCCTACGCAAAAAGTTACATTTTTCAGTGTTTAATTTCAAATTATTTTCCCTTAGCACAGTAAAAACTTTACGCAATCTGTTTTCATGTTCCTTTAAATTTTTGCCGTATATCACTATGTCATCTAAATAAACAAAACATTCTAAACCTTGAAGCCCAGTTAAAATATGGTTCATTATTTTTTGAAAAGTTGCTGGTGCTCCAGTTAAACCAAATGGCATTCTGTTAAATTCAAAATGTCCTAATCCTGTGCTAAACGCTGTTTTTTCCTTGTCACCTTCTTTGACCAATACCAGGTGATATCCGCTTGCAAGATCTAAAGTTGAAAAATATCTGCTATGTCCTAATTGATCTAGGATTTCATCTATTCGCGGGATGGGAAAAACTTGTTTTATGGTGGCTTCATTCAATTTTCTGAAATCTATTACAAGTCTCCATTTTTTCTCTCCATCTTTTCCACTTTTCTTTGGGACGAGTAACAGTGGTGAATTCCAAGGTGAAGTACTTGGTGAAATAATACCCTCATCCAGTAATTTTTCCACCTGTTTATTTATTTCCATTCTGTGGGAATGTGGTAAACGGTACTGCTTTTGATTAATTGGCGGCTGGCCCTCTAATGTCGGGATCTCATGATTTAATACAGGAGTGTAAGACAACACATCTCCTTCTAAGAGAAATATATCGTGAAATGATGCGCACACACTCTCTATTGATGCTCGCTCTTCTATGCTTAAGTTTGGATCCAAATCAATTGATTCAAATAGTTTATTCAGTCTTGCTCTTACATCTTGTTGATTTATAGTGTTTATGGAACTATTTGCTATATTTTTGTACTCGTACAAAGAAAATTTTGCTAAAAAATTTTGATTTATTCTGTATTCCTTCTCAGAGGAATTCAAAATCGGGACGTATGCTATCCCATTCTTTACTTTAGTTAAAGTTTCTCCTAAATAAACTCCTTGTGAAAGCTCTTGTTTATGTACAATCACTTCTTTAGCCATGGTTTGCACTCTCAATGGTACTATTTTTGCAGTACGAGCCTCAATTGCTGTCACTGTGTTATATAGTACATTATTAAATGCATCCAATGAATCTAGTGTGAAAGACATTAATTCCTTATTTTCTTCATCAAAAAATAACAGTTTCTTTTGGATGGCATTTAGGACAGACCGGTTCCACAAATTGTCCCTACCTAATATCCCATCAGCAGGTATCCCGTGATCTAGTGATACCACATGTAGTGTTAAACTTAGATCTGGTTGATAACTATGCTGGATAGTAGTAGTTCCTAATGTAGTTATTTGGCCCCCAAACGCTCCACTTAAATTCTTTTTAATATTCCTGTCGGTTCTCGTAGAATGCGACATCGAATTTTGTTTAACTAAGCTTGTATCGGCTCCCGAATCGACTAAAAGAATAAGTTTTCCATTTTTGGCTTCTCTACAGGGAACTTCTATGAACACGTCATTCTGCGTTTCGCAGAGTCCAATTAGGAATTTTTTCATGCTATAGTTTGCAGTGCATCTATCAAACGTATTTTCTGTAGAATGATTTCTTGATGCTACTGAACCTTTATTAGCCTTTCCACAACTCATAGTATTTTTACCGACCGTACTTTTCGTAGGCTGATTTATTTCTACTACTGGAATGCTGTGGTTCTTATCCTTTCCATATTCTATAGTTATCGTACCAACCGTATTATTTTTAGATTGGTTTATTGTTCCCAGCTCGGCACTATTTGTAGCCGTATTCTGTTTAGCAGTGTATATACCATTTATGTTCTTTTGATTATTTAATTTAATTTTACTATTACTTTTCTTCTTCGTATGATTCACTTTTCCATTTTTGGGGAACGTGTTTATTTTGGGTTCCCCGACCATTAGTATTGGTTGGGCCCCATTCGGTTTCCCGAACCAAATTTTTCTCTATCAGTACAGTTATTCATTGCCTGATTTTTGGAATTTTTCTGTTTTTCTATAAAATTTTTATCCTTTCCATTCAATAATTCATTTATTATTTTTTTCATATTTTGTATTTCTATCTGAGGTGCATTATCTGGTGGATCCTTTTCTTTCCATTTATATTTTGTGCAACCTTTATTGTTTTTATGACCATATGTTTGGCATTTTTCACAGTAAGGCAAGTTCTTTCGCTTAAGACATTCGTCTCTCAAATGTCCTTTCATATTGCAAAATGAACACCTGATGGATGGTTTTTTAGTACTAGTTTTAGCACTTTCATCCCCAATAAGTTGTCTTTTTAAACTGTTCACTGGTACTTTATTAAAGTGTAAATTTTTATTGTAAGGGTCTGTATTATCCGACTGAATGCCGTTCACTGCCGGTTTCCATTCTTGGTCTTCTTGCATAAGATCATTTATTTTAATTGCCTCTTTGACTAGTTCGTCCAAATTATCCTCCTTTGACATTAGTGCAGTTAATTTTAGAGCATGATTTTTCAATCCCCGTTTAAATGCAGTTATCACAGATTTATTTAGCTCTCTTATAAATATGTCATCAGATACATTTCCATAAATTGATTTTATTGTATCTAATGCTTCTGCCCGTAACGCACCTAAACGCCTAGCAAACGCATTGAGTTCTTCTTCAGGTCCTTGAGTGGAATTCTGAATTTCACTTCTGATTATATCTACAGATCTTTCTTTGATGTACGCGGTCTTCAAAATTTTGTGCAATTCCTCTATTGTATTAAATTGATAACACCTAACCAAATCGTATGCATCACCGTACAATCGAAGTCTAACACAAGATACAAAAATATGTTCATCTTCAGGACAAACTACCCTTTTTACTACCTCGCACGCCTCCGTGAATCTATAAAAATCAGCGCGACCACCAGAAAAAACAGGTATTGTATCCCGAACTGATTTCAAAATATGTGTCAAACTTCTCCTTGAGTCATCGCTTTTTAACCGTGTGCTTATTTCTGTCTGTTGTTATTTTTCCTCTACCGCATAGGCTTTTAATTTATTAGTTAATGCTTCTTTATAAAAGTTATATAATTTTTCTGACCGATTGAACATACTTTCTTTAAAATAATCGTCACTTCCTGAACCTCGTCTCATGTAAATTTCACGATCCGTTTCTGTGATTTTGGTCCATAACATTCCTAACTTTATCAAATTGTCTACAAAATATTCCATGTTCTGTTCTTCCGGTGAACATTTATTAAAACTCTCAAACTGTTTTTGTAGCAATCCTATGTTTTCTTTTTGCTTCGCAAAAAGTTCCGCGAATTCCCTCATTCTGATTTCTGCATAGCTTTCGTAACTGGTTAGTGGTTCGTTTGCATTTTCAAATTCCTTGTATAAGCTCAAATTATTTTCTCCGCTTTCTGTAGTGAGTTCCCTTTTATCGAAAGGTAAGGGACTCCCGCTTAAAAGACTTGTTCCTTGCCCATAATTATTCATTATTTATTTGTTTTCGTTACAATTGAACCACGAATTTATTGAAAAACATTTGGTTATTTGTCTTTGTTGTTTCACTGTCATGGACAGTAAACCAAAAACTTCCAATTACAATTACACTAAAGCAATTAACTGCAAGCAAATGATATGAAAAAATTGCTGACGATATTTTGCATTATATATATGAATCTTTTAAGTTTCCATATGTAAATTTGATTTAGTTTTCTGTTTTCTTTTTCCACTGCTACGGATGAAAACAACGAACAAAACAAATTCAAATGACCAAACTAGAGCTTTAGATACGTTACCGCAAAACAAAATTTTATTTGATTTTCTATTTATTGTTGCTACTGTCGTTGTGGCTAAAATATTTCCTTAATGCTTGCCAACAAATAAACAAAAGTTTCAAGTTACACTTGCACTGAGGCTGATAAATGTATGCAACCGTTTCGCCAAAAATTGCTGATTTTGCTTTTTTGAGTGCAATGAACTTGTCTTGAAGTTTATTTGCGTTATTTTTCGTTTTTACTTGTCCCTGACCTATCGCAAAATTACATTAAACAAATTATTCTACATAACAATGCTAAAGACCAAAAATTGAAATTTTTACTTCTTTGCTTTTTGTTATTCTTGCTTCAATTTGTTATGCATAAAAGCTTTTAGTTGTTGATCGGTAGCAATGAATTTTACTCTATTTCTTCCGTGAAGGCAGAAATAGTTTTACCAAATAAATACTCTTTTATTTGCACTCAAAATTTTGCGTAATCTTGCTGATCGAAACGGAACTCTAGAATCACTTGAAAATAATTCTTGAGAACCCAAAACTAAACCAGCAAGATTTCCCGGTTATGAGAACAAGACTTCAATGAAGACTTTACAAACTTCAGCCCCTTATGAAGTGGCTTTAAAATTTGTAAACTGTTCAAACAAAAGAATTGCTCTTCCTCGGCAAAGATAGCACCTTAGATTTGCCTTTAATAGCCCTTCACATAAGATTCCCAAATCCCTAGTAATTATTTTTACCAAGAACTTCTGAAATCTTACACAAAGACCACTATTAAAACCAAATTTTAATTAGCTATTGCCGATCAACAATTAAAAAACAATTTTAATTATGATTTAAAATTTTCCGTCTTTACTTTTTCCTAGGGCAATGGACTTAATCCAATTTACAATTCAATCCCACAATTTTCTTTTATTGTACTTTTTTTTTCTACTAAAAATGAAAACGATTTCGATTTCATGCAACTGAATTTTCCTGAAGTTTACCGGTGAATTAAAATTTTTAAAACTCCTATTGTAATTATGATTTATGCATAAGAACTTATTCAACTTTTCGCTAGATGTTACATCTATCGAAAATCAAACGTTTTATTCGTTCTTTAAAAAAAAAATTTTTTTTTCTCTAATTTGTTAGATGTTACATCTACCAAATTATCGACGGATATTCTATTTTTGTAATGGTGGAAAATTTTTATATTTTTTTTTTTTTTTTAAAAGGAAACCCTAATTTTACAAATCCCTATCCGTGTAGTGTATTTTGTGTATTATATGCGCACCCGCTCATTCAGTTTAGCCACAAGGCTTTTCTTCTTTTAACACTCACCACTCTAACTGCTACCACCGTGTCCCACGTTGCGTATTCCTGGCTCGGAATACCGGCTGCGCCAAAATGTTGATGTTCTTGTCCGGTCTTCTGACGACTTGAAATTCAAACGCCATTTCACTTCGTTTTTATTTTAATTTTATTTCATTTCACTTTATTTTAATTTTATTTTTGCCTTACTCTAACTTTATTTAATTTCTATTTTTGGTTGGGCTCACTTGGTTTTAATTTAACTTTATTTTATTTTGACTTCTAACTTTACATTTTATTTTTATTTTGCTCTAGTTCACTTGATTTTACTTTATTTACTCTTGACTGCTTTTCCGCAGCAACACTATAGTTAGAATTTTTCTTAAGCCCCCGTTCGTTTATTGAACGGTTTATTTATAGATAATTTCTGATTGTTGAAAAGAGCTTTAGTGTCATGAAACGAGCTTTTCACCTCGTTTCATACCTGAGCTCGTTTCAACCTTCGGGAAACGTTGTGAGCTTGCATTGCTAAACACCGATCGGTTCGATCACGTACGCGACTTCCGATTCCCAAGCTTTTGCCAGACACATTCCGTTCAGGTGTCCATAGCAAAAGCATGTTGTTTGTGTATTTAGTGTTCTAATTTGTTTTGACTAAAATTGAAATCACACGATTGACGATGTTGGATACATTCCATTTTGGTATCCCACGGTTTGTCTTTAGCTGAAACTCGATCAATCGATGTGCAAGCAAAGGAATGTTCTGTATTTAATTAGGGTGTATGTATAAAAATATTTAGTAGTCCCTTTTTGAATGAATTATGAAATAAGTGCTTAGCAAACTCACAACAATGGTTGAAAAGAATTTCGCAAAGTTCTGGACCTTTAAAGTTGATATATATTAAATTTTGTGTCCTAATATTTGACTTTGGCGACCATTTTAGTATAAAAAGGTCCAATCAATATACCCTTTTATATTTGTTTTTAATTTGGTAGTACATTTTGTAGGTTTGAGGTAGGAAAGAAATACTAGGGGTATTCACGCGTTGATGCGCAATGCCCTTGCGTAGTTGCGAAAATGCGAATTGCAATAGTTTGACATTTGTCCAACAACAAACACATTGCCGAAATTTCCGCAATATTTCTGCAATTTCGCACTGCTTCGAAGGGATAGAGGAGATAAAGATCGTGGTGCCAAGCAAAGCAATATCCGTGTTGGTGACAAAGTGCTGCTTCAGAATGTAATATTCCCGAATAAACTGACAACGACTTTTGGCTCAGACGAATACGAAGTAATAGATCAGAAAAAGAATGATGTTGTAGTTCGTGGGAACGGCAAGGAGTTGAGACGTAATTTGAGTCATCTAAAAAAGGTTCCAACTTCGGACTGCTCTGACGATAGTGAAGGTGCATCTCTTTCTGCCACTCAGGTCAAAGCACGAGCTCAGGAACTCCAAGGCCACAAACTTAGATTAACGCTGAAGCTGAAAAACATTGGAGGGATGTGGCGACCTTCCAACTCTATTGAAAGTAAAGACAACTCAAAGCCACCTGACGACTTCGAATAAATGATATTTTTGTCAAATGATTTTCAAGAAAATAATTAGATTTGAGACGAGCGTGATTGCGAATTAAGCTGGAATTACAAGCAACGCGTCGTTGCTTTATCGCCTCACACGCTTCTTTCAGGAAAAGTTGAAACCCTGCATTCGTATGGAGTGAGCTACAAAACACAACGCGTTGAAAGTCAAAAAGCATATGACGCATAAAGTTGAGCAACTTTCAACTTTTTCTACGCTTTCTAGCGTCAAGCTTATTAAACACACCTTTCAATTTCAAAACGTATTTTTTTTTTAACTGTTTGGCTGCAAATATAAGTAAATAACAAAATATTTTAAATTAAAATTATTTCGGTGAGCTCCGAAAAATCAGAAAAACCTCTGGATACTTCCATTTTTTTAGCACAAACGGTTTTTATTTTTTCCAAATTTGTGAACTGTCAGCTGTTGTCATAAAAAACTTTGACGCGAGGAAGCGCGGCATGTAACTTGAAACGTAACACACGGGTTACCCAAATGCGTAGTGCTGTATATGAATTTTATAAAATCTAAGACTTTCCGAAATTATAAAATAAAATACGGACATCTGGAAACACATCCTTATGTCATCCTCAGCCAATCAAAATAATTAAAAATGACAACTGATCTAATTGGTGTTTTACTCAATATGGTGGATGCGTGAATTTCACTTTTTTATTTTGTTAATTTCTAATTAATCTCAAAACAAATGTATAAACAAATAAACTTTTTAAAACCCTGTGAACGTATTTTAACATTTACTGCTGGGATCATTTGATAGTGTCATCACTCCTATTGGGTGCATTTTTGGTCAAGATGAGCATACGGTGCGTCGAAAAATCAAATACAAAAAAGAAATGAGAGATGCAATTTCTATGGGTTGAAAGCAATCCCCAGGATGAATATGCTGCAAGGTGCAAATAGTGCAATCATTGTTCAATCTCTGTTAAGAGTACAAAAATCATGGCTTTAAAGAGTCATCGGGAAGGCGGCAAGCATATACAAGCCGCTAAACTGTGCCTTTAATAAATGAATGGATTCTCGAACCCGAAAATTTGCCTACGGAACATTCAGAACCTTCGACCTCTAAATGTGCAAATAATTCACTCGTCGATAATCGATCTTCAACCGAATTCGAAAAAACTCAAGCAGACTCAACGACGCAAGGTTCAGCTTCTTCACTCCTCCCAAATGACGTCTGTATTTTTAAAGTCTACTTAAAGGAAGCTCTTGTTGATAACGACACGAAAAATATCCTTCAAATCTCTATGGATGGTCTTAATGTTAATTTTAAAGTTTTGAAATTACTTTCTGTTGACTTGAGACCTGAAAAAGATGACCCTCAACTTTTGGACATTGGTTCATGTGGGATCTACACCCTTCACGGTGCTTTCAAAACTGGAATGAACGCAACTAATTGGGATTTCGTTGATCTCTTCAGAGCTTTGGACAATTTCTTCAAAGACGTTCCTGCTTGCCGAGGAGATTACATCCGGTTGCCTGCAGTTTCTATTGAAATTTTGCAACATAAGATGGCTTGAAAATACACCTGTTGCGCAGAGGATTTGGTTGATTTTGGAGTCAATCAAGAAATACTTCGATTCTTTCAAGAATCGATTATAAAAAGAACATCCAAAGTGCAAAAGTTTAGCAAAATTGTAGAAAATGCATCCAAGCTTTTATATCCAAACGTTTCGAGTGGTCTCCATTAAAATATTAGCCCAGGAAAATTCGAATTTTTCTGCAAAAAATCCCAAGTGAATTTTTTTCACCGGAATTATCTTAATTAATGCATGACAAATAAAGTGTGAAAAGTCCATTGCAAAGTCGTGTGCGCATAAAAAGTTATTAAGGCTCAAAGGTCGCTAAAATCAGTTTTTTGCAAATATCTCGCTAATGCTAACTTTTACAGAAAAATGTTGGTCTCCAATTTTGTAGCACAGGAAATTTCGTACAAAAGTACAAAAGTTTAGAAGATTACCCAATTTAAAAAGTTGTTAACAGTTATGATACGAAATGCTACCTATAAGTTCATATTAAAATATCTTACTTTTTAAATTGCGTTAACTCTTCAATGAGGAGTCGTAGAAACAAAACTTAAATACCGTTTAAAAGATAATTTGATTTTCTGTTTAGAGTACTCAGTCTTTTTTTCGAACGACCCATGGCCTTAAAGATATTTTTGAAAAACCGTTAAGATTTCGAAAGTTCTGGTGTTCGAAGGATATCTCCGAATCGGTAAGTACTACGATAAAAAGTAAAGGGACCAACTTTGTAGAGGATCACAAAATCTACAAAAAGGAAGCGATAAGTGTACACATAGAAGTAACCGTACAGAAGATATTCAATTAAAACCGGTTTTTTGGCATTTTAAGGTTTTTTTTGGAATATATTCTAAACGGTTGCTTCTATGTGTACACATATTGCATACTTTTTGTAGATCTTGCAATTTTTCACAAAATTGGTGCTATTACTTTTTATCATATGACTCTTCGTTTCTGAAATATTCTTCAAAAACCAGTATTTTCGAAATCTTAACGGTTTTTCAAGAATATCTTTAAAACCATGGGTCGTTCGAAAAAAAAAATTAGTACGCTATATAGAAAACCAAATTATCTTTTAAACGGTATTTTAATTTTGTTTGTACAACTCGTCATATATGGGGAAATCTCAGCAAGTGTGGACTTCGGGGTGAATAGGTCTCGGTTCGCCGAGTCAGCACCCGTTGCATTTCTCATCCATTCCAACATGTCTGGGACACTTATTGGATGATGCTTAATACAAAAACATGCGTATGCTACCGCCTGGAAGCTTTATTTTTTATTTTTTTTGCCAAAATTCGAGCAAAATCCACAAATTTTGAGTGTGAATTGAATAAGCCGCTTCCGTTATTGAGCCATAACTTTTGAGGCGGTTCAGCAAATTGTTTTGGGCTTTTAGTATCTTTAACTTGAATGTTAAGACGTAAGAAAAGCTGCATCCCGTTGATGTGCCTCAGGTTAGATATGGGTCTCCAAAGTTGTGTGAATGGTTTTTACCCAAAATCTGGTAATTTACGGTTTCTAAGATGCTGCTCTAGGGGCGATTATTTTTTCGCAATATTCCTCATGAAATATGATTTCTTAATGTTATGACTAAAAGTTATGTCCAGATAAAATGGTGTGCCACCACTGGTTCGGTGGTAACACACTTGAGAAGAAGCTCAAATGTCGATTTTTCATGCGAAATTACGTCTAAAAAAATGGTATTTTGAGGGGCACAAAAATCTGAGGGCACAAAATTGTCTTAAACTTTGCGAAATCATTGGACCTAGGGCCAATGAATATGTAAAAAAATCGCCCCTTAGTACATACTTAAACAATGGCTAATCTATATATATAATGACTGTGTATGTGTGTGAAGCATTATCACTCAGAAACTACTAAGCCAATTGAGCTAAAAATTTGGGAATAAGTGCATCTCAGGTATGAAAATGTGTTTATGCTATACACGAAGGTTTCCGAAGACCACCCGAAGGCTTCATAGTCAAAACGAAGAATATCTGGGTACACTGGAGGTAAGATATCTATGGCAAACATTCATCAAGTTCTAATTGATATTTTTCTGGGCCACCCGAAGTTTTCCGAAGGTCACCCGAAGGCTTGATAGTCAAAACGAAGAATATCTAGGTATACAAGAGGGAAAAAATCCATGGCGAACTATCAAAAAACTTTAACTGATAGTTTTTTGAAATTTTCGAAGGTTCCCGAAGGTCATTCGAAGGCTTCATTCTCAAAACGAAGAATACGAGAGGAAAAAAATATATGACGAACTATCAACAAACCTTAACTAATAGTTTTCTGTGACACCCGAAGATTTCCGAAGGTCACAAAAAATTATACGATCGTTAGATATGAAATATACTTAACGACCTTTTCTCACACCTACCCCAGCAATGAATTTCAATCCCATGTGAATCGAAAAAATTTGATTTAAAAAATATTTTTGTATGAAGGCCACTCTAAATAATTTTTTTTTTTTCAGAAAGCTTCCTTTCAATCCTCCTTCATACTTGATTTCATGAAAATCGGCGCAGCAATATGACCTTAAAATTTTTTTTATATTATGGGCCACCCTAGCTATGCATAGATGCTAATTTTTATTCTTCAGAAATATTCCCTTCAATTTCCATGCTTACTTTCATGATAATCGGTGCAGTATAACTTTAAAAAAGGGCCACTCTAAATATGCACCCTTAATAAAAATTTTTTAACCTAAGCTGTGCCTCTTGATATAAAAGGCAAATTCCATGTGAATCGAAAAAATACGCTTTAAGAAATTGTGTGAGGGCCACCCTAAATAAAAGTTTTATAGTTAAAGCTGTGCAACTTAATATAAAAACCACGTGGTTTAGAATTAATGTGAATCGATTAACCGGTATGTGAGAAAATCCGATTTAAAATATATTTTTGTATGAGGGCCACCCTAAAAATTCACTCTTGCGGAATGAAAAATACTTTATAACCGATTTCCATACCTACCAAATACATATAAAAAATTTCATAAAAATCGGTCGAGCCATTTCAGAGGAGTTCAAACACAAACACCGTGACGCGAGATTTTTGACGATATTGGGGGAGGCGATCGAAAAAAGTCAGTAACGATGGCTGTAAAATACTTCTAATGTATCTCACATGTTTGAAAAATAACTTCTTTTTTTTCGAAAAGTCCACACTTGCTGAGATTTCCCCATATATCGTGATATATCGCAATTTAAAAAGTAAGATTTTTTCACATAACTGTTAACAACTTTAAATGAGGAATTTTTCCCGAAAAGAAACACGTTTTGATCATCTGTGGATAAAACTTCTCGGCTCGAAAGATGAATTTTAAAACTTTGAGATTTTCGTGAAAATGGTTCTGTGTGGGATGTTGCATCCTTATAGTCGATGAGGGGCGCCATTCTCATTTAACAAAAGAAACACTAGATGCATTTTCGAAATTGATATTTGACTGTGCTAAGGTGGTGACGTGGTGGTCAGGGGGCAAAATTATTAGACGCTTTTGCCCATATGACAATTGAGCGTTTTGTAAGCGTCCGCCAACTCGGAGAATATCGTATTGATCAACAAACGTTGTTAAATTAGTCAATTTGCTCTTAGTAGACAAAAGTTTTCTTTTATGTAGATGATTTTTTCGGAATGAAATGAAGCTTGTTCGTTCACAGTTTATTTGTTTGCTGTATTTTGCTTGTTGGTATTATGACGAAAACGCAGAATTAAAGCTATTACACGAGTTAATCTATTAAGTAAAGAATATTTGTGAACAATAGATTCGGTACTGACGGCTATATTGATTTGAAGTCTCTTATTTTCGCTCTCTAAAAGGTCTTGATCAATCTCCGTGTATGCAAATTTTGGTTTCGGCTAATTTTCTGAAGGTTCGCATAACCATGAAGGTCCATACCACCATAAATCAAAGTTAGTCAGTTGATTTAGCGTTAGACCTCGTGTTGCACAATCTGATGGATTGTTCTTACTCCTAACATGATTCCAATTGTACGATGAAGTGTGATCCCAGATTTTTGCAATACGGTTCGCGACGTAAGTTTTCCATCGAATCTCATCGCCTTTCACCCAAAATAACACCATGCTTGCATCGGTCCAATAATATGTGTGATATCGTCTATAGATATGACTAAATCTTTTTTTACCCATGTGACTAGTTTTGCAGGCAATAAAGCGCCACATAATTCCACCCTAGGTATGGAAATAGGGTTAGTAGGTGTGACTCTACTTTTGGAGGTAAGTAAATAGGAATAAATAGTACCGTTGTCGCAAACCAAACGTAAATATACACTAGCTGTGTATGCAGAAGATGACCTGTCGCTAAATAGTAGGAGATACGAATAAGGAGAGATTTGCACCCATCTGTTTAATGGATGAAACCTATTTTATATGAAAGTAAATACGTTTAGAAACATTTTGTGAGTAGGTTGTCTAAAAAAATCCTGGCAAGGCTATGGTTCATTCCATATTGAAAAGTGCATTTTTTTGAAAAAATGCACCCATCTGTTTAATGAAAAAAATATATACCATTCGAAAGTTTAGAGCCTCTACAATATATTAAAGTAGGGTTGCCTATTTTTTTCCTGGCAAGGCATAGGGTTGTCAGGCTTTAAAAGGTCGGCCAAAACCACAAATTTGCACCCATCTGTTTAATGAAAAAATTATATACCATTCGAAAGCTTAGAGCCTCTACAATATGTTAAAGTAGGGTTGCCTATTTTTTTCCTGGCAAGGCATAGGGTTGTCAGGCTTTAAAAGGTAGGTCAATACCCCAAATTTACACTATCCCAGTAAAATCTTCGTTTACATGTAATCGGTCGAGTAATCTAAAAAATTGTTTGCATCGATTACTTTCTGGGTTACATAAGGCATTATTTTAACACATGCATGTCATTGGGCGTAATCGATTACCATAATAAAACATTCGCTTACATGTAATCGATCGAGTAATCGAAAATTTTTTTTTGTATGGATTACTTTCTGGATTACAAAGTCGTTATTTTAACACACGTATTTCATTGGGCGTAATCGATTACCCCAACAAAACATTGGCTTACATGTAATCGATCGAGTAATCGAAAAAATTGTTTGTATCGATTACTTTCTGGGTTACTTTTGCGTTATATACGTACTACATGGATGTAGTTATATAAGCAATTACTAATAATGCATTTTTTTATTAACGGAGAGTAGTGCGTTATAGAATGGGTTCTGCTCTGTGCCAAAAACTCATTGGGGAAACTTTATCTGAAATATTATCTATTTACTACAAGCTTGATTTTATTTATTTAAGGGCCCTTAATGGTAATTCTAATTAACACTTAACAAACTAAATTAAATTAAAACAATTACAAAGTAAATATCGTACGCATTAAAAAAAATATTTAAATTTAATTTGAATTATTTGGCAACGTTTTTTTCTTTATGCAAAAATTTTTTAAATGACGATTCTTGAGAAAATCAAAGAATACTTGCTTCGTCTTCCTTCTTTTTAATTTGCATCTTATAAAAAAGAAAGTTTGTTAACATTTAATTTGCAAACAGGTACATAAAGTGATTTTATACAAAGCTTTAAGATCGTCTTACCTTCCTTTATCCTCGACATAGCTTGAATTATCACAAAAAAATATGTATTTGAAAAAATCTATATTTTTAATTTATTTCTTATGAAATCTTAACGTCAAAATGACTTAAAAAACAAAAAATTTTAGGTAAGAAAAAAAACTTTGGAAATGATTTATGTCCTCATATTACCCATTGCATTACGTGTAATTGAAAAAGTAATTCATTATTTATTGCATTACATGTAATATTTAAAATGTTCTCACATTCAAGTAATGCGTTCGGTAATCAATTATCGTATAAGAAGCTACAAATTTATTCAAAAGTTTTATTGGGATGTGTTTAAAAAAAAAAAATGTTTAAAATGTTAAAAAAATCTGTTTAATGAAAAAATTATATACCAATTGAAAGTTTAAAGCCTCTACAATGTGTTTACGTAGAGTTGCCTATTTTTTTCCTGGCAAGGCATAGGGTTGCCAGGCTTTAAAAGGTCAGTCAATACCACAAATTTGCACTCATCAGTTTAACAAAAAATTATATACCATTCGAAAGTTTAGAGCCTCTACAATATGTTTACGCAGGGTTGCCTATTTTTTTCCTTGTAAGGCATAGGATTTCCAGGCTTTAAAAGGTCATTCAATGCCACAAATTTGCTCTCATCTGTTCAGACGAACCAAAGCTAATTTTGCTCGATCTCCTGTTGACTTAACGCTAGAGCAGACCATCAATGCTGATGCTAGCAATCAGTTGGCTGATAACCTTGCCGTAGACTCAATATCTGCACGTCAAAGATGGGCGCTCAGCCACAGTATGAGGACGAAAATATTAACAACAATCAAAGAAAATATCGGATTAACGAAAAAAGATGATACTTCGCACTCTTTGCAAAAAAGCAAAATTAAGAAAGACAAAGAAAGCCTACACAGTATCATTGAACCAATTAAAGATACAATGAATCCATTTGATGCTACTATTGATAAAAATTGTTTATTTAACATTTCGACAGGTAAAGCTGCATCCGCAGAAGTTGATAATTTCCTGCTTAACGTCAAGGCAGCTGGCAATCAACAGAAGTTAAATTTTATTTCCGAATGCTCTTTAAATTCTTCAAGGTTCGACAAACCCATAAAACGTAACAAACTTCTTAATTTCGCTTCTCAGTGCACTACCAAAACTTTGATGAATTAAAATAAAAACAAGAAGGTATTACTAAAAATGGAACGGGACATATGTGGGCAATTAGTATGAACAAAAAAATAGATCTTGAACATTGCTTGACTTTTCCACTAGCACCAATGCCGCCTGCTCTTTTCTCATGTGGTGGTGAAATGTTTAAAACTGCTAAATCAACTTTAGCGAAGGCTTTGAAATCCCAAACCGAAATGGTTGACCCACAAAATATCCACACCGAAATAATAGATGGTTTTTATTACCTGCACCTGATCGGATCCTCTATGCCACAAACTTTTGAAAAGGTTGCAGAGTCGATTCTTATAAAAATTTGTTCAACAAATGCTTCTGAGATACATCTGATTTTCGATCGCTATATATCACCATCAATCAAAGATTCCGAACGACAATGTCGAAAAGAGTTCGACATTCCTTATAAAATATCAGGACCTAAACAAACTAGATCTAAGGATTTTTTGCAAAGCCTTAAAAATTTTTTAACCCTTGACCATCAGTGCTTCTCTTATAAAGCTGATCAAAATTCTATAAAAAAAACAGAAGAAGTGGATTATTTATGTCATCACGAAGAGGCTGATACGAGAATTATTTTTCACGCTTACAAAGCAGCACCAGACTCTAGAATTTTGATAAAAGCCTCTGATACAGATGTTTTGGTTATTTTGCTGGGAAATATGCATAAAATAACACAGTCTATAATTTGGCTAGCCAATTCTGCGACAAAAAAAATAAATAATCAACACTTTGATTGCATTAATTGCACTGATTTGGCATTGAAGTTAGGTTCCAAATTATGCCAAAGTTTACCAGCTTTCCACGCATTTACAGGTTGCGAATACACGGCAGCATTTCACAACAAAGGAAAAGTGAACAGTGTTTGCGTCATTAACGGATGAAGCTGATATTTTGAATAGCGAAAAAATGGACATAGTACAAGAATTCACTGCCAGTATGTATGGAATAAAGCACTGCACCGTAGTTAACGATGCTAGATATCGCTTTTTTTTTTGAAAAATTACTCTTCGAAAGAAGATTCTGAACAGTTCTTAAAGAAAATAAAAAGCTTTGACTCCAACATTATACCACCATGCTGGATATCACTAAAACAAAAAATTTTAAGAACTATTTATGTGAATTTTATGTGGCTGAATGCAACGG
This sequence comes from Calliopum simillimum, assembly GCA_951812925.1. Lineage (NCBI taxonomy): Eukaryota > Metazoa > Arthropoda > Insecta > Diptera > Lauxaniidae > Calliopum > Calliopum simillimum. Next base: position 47,640,859 of record OX638371.1, on the reverse strand, counting down.
ATCCTGGACTTGTAAAGCTTAAGCCTGAAAACTATGGTTGGTTTTTCGATGGTTATTTAAAACCCACCGGATTTATTGGGGACCAAACTCCGTTAACAATAGAAGATGTAATAAAAATGACAGAAAGATACAGACGACGAATCTTTCGAGTTTGATCACCAAAATTTTACTTCCTATGAATCGGATGCGGAATAATGTTCTGTGATTTATTTTTTTACTAATTTTATGAACTTTTAGTCATTATTTGCAAGAATCTTAAATTCTATGCATTTTTGAACTTATAAAATCATTACAATTAGGATAGGAGAAAAAAACTACTAAAAATGGCTATGGTGACATATGTTTCGGTTACCGCCACGTAACCATCATCAGATCAATTTATGCTTTCATTTAATTTATTTTAAATTAAATGAAATAACAATTGAAAAAGTTTATTGATAAATGCGCTGTGTAGAGAGATTGAATTTGAAGGTTCCTAGTTCAATCCCGGCCTCAGACAAAAAGTAAAATTTTTCAATTATTTCATTTAATTTAAAATAAATTAAATAAAAACATAAATTGGTCTGATGATGGTTACGTGGCGGCAACCGAAACATATGTCACCATAGCTATGTTTAGTAGTTTTTTCTCTTATCCTAATTGTCAAGATTTTCTAAGTTGAAAAATGCATAGAATTTTATATTCTTGCAAGTAATGACTAAAAGTTCATAAAATTAGTATAATTTTTAAATAGTCAACATAAACCACTTTATTTTTTTTATTATTATGGCGGAGACTTAGTCGCACAACTTGCTAGGGTCTTCCACAATTAAAATTAGCTCTATATTGTTATTGTTGTTAAAGTAGTGAGAATGTTGTATATATATGTAAGTTCAATTTAAATGTTAGTGTGATATTATTTTGCGATCTTCAGAATAAAATGTTATGTAATTGAAAATTCGGCAACCCTGGCTTAAAACAAGTTTTTCACAGGCAACCCTGTATCACCGTGTTCGCAATGAAATTACCTTTATTTGAACACAAAATTTATTTATTAAACAGATGAGTGCAAATTTGTGGTATTGACTGACCTTTTAAAGCCTGGCAACCCTATGCCTTGCCAGGAAAAAAATAGGCAACTCTACGTAAACACATTGTAGAGGCTTTAAACTTTCGATTGGTATATAATTTTTTCATTAAACAGATTTTTTAAACATTTTAAACATTTTTTTTTTTTAAACACATAGTGCAAATTTGGGGTATTGACCTACCTTTTAAAGCCTGACAACCCTATGCCTTGCCAGGAAAAAAATAGGCAACCCTACTTTAACATATTGTAGAGGCTCTAAGCTTTCGAATGGTATATAATTTTTTCATTAAACAGATGGGTGCAAATTTGTGGTTTTGGCCGACCTTTTAAAGCCTGACAACCCTATGCCTTGCCAGGAAAAAAATAGGCAACCCTACTTTAATATATTGTAGAGGCTCTAAACTTTCGAATGGTATATATTTTTCTCATTAAACAGATGGGTGCATTTTTTCAAAAAAATGCAATTTTCAATATGGAATGAACCATAGCCTTGCCAGGATTTTTTTAGACAACCTACTCACAAAATGTTTCTAAACGTATTTACTTTCATATAAAATAGGTTTCATCCATTAAACAGATGGGTGCAAATCTCTCCTTATTCGTATCTTAGACTAAAATGAATGCTTTTCGGCGACGCTAATAGTTTTAATGAAGAATTTAACCCAGCGGGGAATCTTAAGCGACTCTATGTATGTAAAAGTGTCTGCAAATTGATGCCAGCGATTTTCCAACGAATTTTGGAGTGGATCATCCCAATCAATACTTGTAATATTATTGTTGGCGGTATCTATAAGCTTGGCAGTCCAAATATATTTAAGAATGATCTTGGCTGAAATTATTATTAGTGCTATAAGACCAAGCGGGTCATATAGCCGTGCTATGGTAGAAAGTACATTTATTTTTGTGGCCATAGAAGGAAGTGTAAAGTTCATTATGAAATAAAAACTATCGGTGGTGGGTTGCCAAAACATTCCGAGGGTTTTCACAGTGTTTTGAAAGTCAAGCAGAGCTCCGCCGCACTGATTATCCATAGGAATTGAATCTAATAATGTTGGATGGTTGTTTGCCCACTTCTTTAAGTGCATTTCTGCAGTCTGTAGTGCACCTTTGACATGTTGTTGAATTTCTAGCGCATTTTTCATGGTATCACTGCCAGTTAGGATGTCATCAACATACATATCCTCTTTAAGAATTCTTTTTTCTAATGTGTAGCGAGCTTTTTCATCTTGTGCGATTTGATGAAGGACGCGAATAGCTTTAAATGGCGCTGAGGGCGTGCCAAAAGTAATGGCAAATTAGCTGAATTTCGTTGGTTTTGTTTCGCCATAGGATGCGTTGGTACTGCGAGTCTTCTGGATGCATGTCAATTCATCTATACATCGTTTGAATGTCTGCCGTAAACACAAATTGGTGCATTCTCCATTTTAATAAAACAGCTGGAATATCATTTTGCAAAGGAGGGCCAATGCCAAACAGGTCATTTAGAAAATGGCCTTTTGAAGTTTTTGCAGATGCATCGAAGACTATTCGCACTTTTGTTGACACATGCGTGATGAGGTAACACACAGGAAGATTGAGATGGCTTTCCAGAAGACGAAATTATACAATGTTGACTTTCAGTTGTAGTAACTCTTGGTAGTTGATCTAACTCAAATAATGTTCGATAGCATCACGATATTGTTGGTTCGAGAATATTTTTCAACTGATGAAGTTTGGCCTAATAAAATCCAGCTGAAACGCGTACTTTGTGTAATACTCTGCCTGATAGCAATCAACTACCACCCAACGTCGAGAGAAAGTCCTCGGCTATGCCAAGGATCTTCTTTCGAACTAGAGCGGTAAAAAAGGTCCTTGCTAACCTCAATATTAACAAAGCGTCAGGGCCGGATGGCATATCAGCCCATGTGTTGCGAAAGTGTGCCGCAACACTGGCTCGCCCATTAAGGAATTTATTTAGCATTTCCTACACTTGTGGTGAATTTCCATCATGTTGGAAGGTTGCTAATGTCCAGCCAGTACCCAAAAAAGGCGAGGCTACCAACCCCAATAATTATCGGCCCATTGCAATATGCTCAGCGCTATCCAAAGTTATGGAAAGCGTTATAAACTTTCACTTTATGAATTATCTAGAGTGCAACGAATTACTTAATGATCGCCAATATGGCTTCAGGAGAGCTCGCTCTACTGGTGACTTAATGGCGTTCGTCACTGAGAGGTGGAACCAATGTGTCCACCTTCTTGGTGAAAGTATGGTTGTTGCTCTGGATATTTCTAAAGCTTTTGATCGTGTGTGGCATAGCGCCCTCGTAACAAAACTAATTGCATATGGCGTCGGTGATTCCTTCGCTCGTTGGATAACCAGCTTTTGCTGTGACCGTTCTATTCGTGTTGTCGTAGACGGTTTCACATCTAGCGAATACTCCATTAACGCTGGAGTTCCTCAGGGTTCGGTCCTATCCCCGTCTCTTTTTCTTGTTTTCATCGATGACCTTCTGTCATCGACCATTAATCCAATCCACTCCTTTGCGGATGACAGCAGTATTTGTCATTCTTATTGCTTCAAAAAGCGTCCAAGCTCTGAGGAGATTGTGAGAAAAAGGCGGTATATGAATGACACACTCACAAATGACCTCAAAACAATCTCCGAGTGGGGTCGCGCTAATCGGGTCGAATTCAACGCTAGCAAAACCCAATGCTGTCTGTTGTCTCACAGACGAGTGGATTGTCCCCCTCTACCCCTCAATATGGCCGGCGTAGACATTATGAGATCAGCGACTCTTGACGTTCTGGGCATATCGATTCAAGCTGATCTGAGGTGGACAGATCATGTATTCGATGTGTCGAAAGAAGCGGCCAAGTGTTTAGGTTATCTAAAACGGTGCAAGAAATACTTCACTCCTGTTGATCTTCGGACTGTCTATTTCGCCTATATTAGACCTAAGCTAGAGTACAATTCGCACATCTGGGCCGGGGCTCCAAAAACTACTTTGGAGCTGCTAGACAGAGTTCAACGTCGTGCGATGAAGTTGATTGGGGATGCGAATGTTGTATCCTCTATTGATTCTCTTGAACACCGTCGTAACGTTGGATATGTTACTCTTTTTTATAGATATTATCATGGGATGTGCTCTAGAGAAATTTATGGGCTGGTTCCGTCAATTCGTATATTTTCTCTCAGTGCTCGAACCTATGGAAAAACTAACAGCGTGTCGATTGGTCTCTTGATCAGCCCCAGAAATCTGCACATATGGATGTACGCTTAAACTGCAATGCTTGGGCTAAAGCTTCAGAAACTAAGGTGCCTTCCGATCCTGGATCTACACGGACGCGAACAGTGGCCTTATGACTCCCATATGGGCTGCTTATGTTTACTCTAGCCGTTACTAATAAAATTTTAGGAGAAATATGCTAGATGAATTCGGTAATATACTTGCTGCGTCAGCTATCGATGTCTTATGAGAATGAACAGTGTGGTTTGATGGATGAACTGGAGGTTCTTGACTATGAACTGGCGTAGGAGGTGTAGAGCTCCACGATGCTTGGCATCCATTGTTGCTAGAAGATGACGTTGGCTGTGCAGCAGCTATTGCATTTTTACTTTGATGAGTGTTGGTCGGAATGTGAAGCATGGTATGGTGACGTCCTCCACACTGAAAACAATTTTTGGAACTCGTGCCTTTGGCTATGAGGTGACGATTGCTTAAGCAATTTATGCAAAGCTTTGATCGTTGAACTAGTGGCTTCCGCTTCTCTTTTCGAGAAAAGAGGAACAAAACCGGATCCCATGTTCTTTTTTGAATAATGGACACCCCTCTTATCTTTCTTTATTGTTTTGGGCGGGTAAGGGGCCAGAATATGCCCGAGGTAAGCATGCCTGTCGTAAGAGGCGACTAAAAGCGGGTGACCAGCCAGGGTGTGGAAGGGCGTAGCGTTGGACAGCGTTGCGCCTTGAAAGAAAACCCACAATGCCCGTAACTGGCACTGACAAGGCGAGTCGATGCCGCCTTAAAATAAGCATCTTGTCAAAGTCAAAATCCTGAAGCGTCTGACCCAGAGTGGGCGGCTCCCAGGTCAGCGTCTGTTCCAGATTGGGCGGCTGAAATTAAAAGTGAATTTGGCCACTATATTTGCAGCGCTTGCCGGATCCAGCTTTAAGCTTATAACTTACTGCGTGGGGCGTTGCCGGGAAGATTATACTAATGAAGCATGGATCGAAAAACGATGGGAAATAACTCTCCAAGTGGTACCCACCAGAGTGTGGTTAATCCACCTGCCTCGGCAGCATGCACATCGGATTTGGAGGTGCAAGAAACATGCATAATTAGGAATGATTCTCCTATAACTGGAACCAATATGGTTTCTCAAAATTTTAAAATCCTTTCGATGAAAACTCGAACACGCATCGGCTCTTGGAATGTCCGAACTCTAAATGAACCAGGCAAAATACACCAAGCCGTTAGAGAACTCCACAAATTCAACCTTGAGATATTGGGATTAAGCGAGTGTAGATGGAACGGTGCCGGCGAATATGTACTTCCTGACGGCGAAAAATTTCTATACTCCGGTAGAGCGCAAAATGACATCCACAGGGATGGAGTTGGATTTTTGTTAAGTAAAACTGCAGTAAAGGCAGTAATGGAATGGAAACCTGTAAACGAAAGACTCATTTGGTGCAGATTTCGAACCCCCGCAAGAAATATTACCATCTTTCAAGCATACGCGCCCACCGAGTTGGCAGAGAGAGAAACCAAAGATGAATTCTACAGCCAGCTCGCCGCAGCAATAAACAGTGCTCACAAAAACGACATCATAATGGTTATGGGCGATTTGAATGCCAAAGTAGGCTCAGAAAACCTTAACCTAGAGCACGTGATTGGAAGACATGGTTTGGGTGCGAGAAACGACAATGGAGAGCTTCTCATTGACGCCTGCAATACAGCCGGTCTTGTCGTTGGAGGTACGCTATTCCCACACAAAAAATGCCATAAAGCTACTTGGGTGTCTCCAGACAACACAACCACTGAAAACCAAATCGACCACTTCTGCATTAGCAGAAAAGGAAGAGGGAGTCTTCTGGACGTACGAGTAAAGAGGACCGCTGACATAGGCTCCGACCACCATCTTCTCGTCGCGGTCATTCGACTAAAACTTGCCGCTAATAAACGTCCCAGCGAACAATCTGTAGCAAAAAAATTCGACGTGCTTAAGCTTAAGAACGACGAGATACGCAGATCTTTCGTAGAAGAACTTAAAACAGTTCCGTTCGATTGTGGTGGAAGTATTGAAACATCATGGAGGGCTAAGGCTGCGTTCTTAAACTCCAGTGAAAAAATACTTGGGTTTCGACCCTCGAACAAGAAGCACTGGATGAGCGAGGAAACGTGGGATCTTGTCGAAAAAAGAAGACGCGCGAAAAAACTGAGAGACGACGCTAAAACTAGAGCGCAAAAGAACGTCGCCGAAAAGGTCTTTAACTCTCTCAATAAAGAAGTCAGGCGATCGTGCAGACAAGACAAAAGAAGAATGTATAACGACCTCGCGAGCGAAGCCGAAAGCGCTGCAAATGCTCAAAATCTCAGGCAGCTTTACGATATCACCCGCAGATTGTCAGGCAGAAAACTCCAACAGAGCCGCCCTATCAAAGACAAAAATGGAAATCTCTTAACATCAGCGGACGAACAACTAAACAGATGGAAAGAGTATTTTTGTGATATACTAAATCCCATGTCTACCACATCCCTGCAACCAGAATCACCAACTACAACTGCCGCAATGACTCGCAGTAGTAGTCGAATACAAACACCGCCGCCTACAATTGACGAAATAGTGAAAGCAATCCAAAGCATGAAAAACAACAAGGCCGCTGGTATAGATCAAATAACAGCTGAACTGCTAAAGGCATGCCCCATAACAGCAGCTAAATTTCTCCATCCTCTATTCACCAAAATCTGGAGTGAAGAGCGTTTGCCAGAAGATTGGCTACATGGCATGTTAGTCAAATTGCCGAAAAAAGGTGACCTAAGCGAGTGCCGAAACTATAGAGGCATCACCTTGCTCTCAGTACCATCAAAAGTACTGACGAAAGTGCTTCTGAGCAGGGTAAGCGAAAAACTTGATTCGGCCATTAGAAAGCAGCAAGCAGGATTCCGGCGAAACAGATCATGCGTGGATCAAATCAACACCCTCAGAATAATTGTCGAGCAATCATGCGAGTGTGCTACACAACGGGTTGTTGTCACCGACATTCACCACTAATTCAGGCGTACGGCAGGGGTGTTTACTGTCACCATCTCTCTTCCTTATCGTTCTTGACGATATTCTAGATAAAGCTCTTAATAAGGCCAAAAGGGGTATCCAATGGAACTTTACTGAACATCTAGAAGACCTCGACTACGCCGACGACATCTGCCTCTTATCGTCCAAACATTCAGATATGCAAAACAAAATTGAAGACCTTGTCTTGGAATCACAAAAGACCGGCCTAAAAATCAACGTATCCAAGACTAAAAGCATGAAGCTGGAAAAGGTCGTTGGAAAATGAAATTCAAGAATCGGGAAAATCGTGGCAAGAGATCAAAGTTATCGCAAAGGAACGTGACAAATGGAGAGATTTCATATTGGCCCTATGCTCCTCCTAGGAGTTAAAGGAGAATACATACATACACATAGAAAAATTTTGCTTCTGGCTTCTAACGTCTATCCGAAGGCTTGGGTGATGCTCTGAGATTCATCTCTTGTGGTTCATGAGCGATGTTCCGATTTTCTATAGCGTCAAGAGTGACTAAACGACTATGAAGAAATGATTCAAAATCAGAAAATTTTGGAATGTGCGTCTTGTTTCCTAGAAAAAAACTCACATGCCTGATGCGTTTCTTTCGGAAGACGGGATGCAAAAAAAATGAGCAATCCAGTGGTCACATTGATCGATCGGAATGCTTAGATGCTTGATGGCGGTGATGCAAACAGTGACTGAATTGAAAGAACCTTTAAATCTTCTGACTTCTCTTTGACAAGTGCAGGTAAACTAAAAAGTATTTTCATGTGATGCATGAACAAAATACGAGGATTGTTGTATCTTTTTCCTAAGATCTTCCAAGCTACAGTATAATTTGCGTCGGTCAAATCCATCTGATGGATGCCTAAATCACGATCACAAGGCAATGCCTTTTTGAGAAAGTGAAAACGTTGAATGTTGTTAAGATTCTCATTTTGATAGATAAGCTGAGAAAAGGAATCATTAAATGTAGGTCAATCGACGAATGTTGGAACTGGTGAATTTGGCAGTTGGATGCTTGATACTTAACGTGATAAATTTGGTGCTGGAGTTGTAGTGTTGCTAGCTGCGCTCGCTTGGGTCGTTTCCGTTGGTGAAAAAAGCTCTTCGGAATTTTCAGTAATTGCGCATATAACCTCAAGGTATAATTCTTAAAAATTAGCACTAATTTTTTTGTAAAATATTAGTGGTTTTGTTCTTCTAATTGACTAACTATGACCTTATGAGAATTACTAGCCACGTGATACAACTGTCCAATTTGAGCAATGCGTTTGCTAAAGTGAGTTTTAATTTTTCGTCCAGTTCCTTCCTTTTTAAAATTAGTGAATATTTGTTTGAGTGCCTCATGTTTGTCAACTCTTCAGTCGAAAAATCGTCGCACTCACTCTTGATTAAAACCGAATACCAAACTCAATACCTATAGAACTTTTAAATCATTGCATACACACAAATACACACACCCATCTTAGATTTCTGCTTTCACGAATGTTGTTGTTAGTTTTGATGTAAGTTTGTTCTTTTACTGCTGCCTCAAAACTGTTACTAGCACGAGGCTGTAATTCGTTGTCTTCTGCGGCGAACTTCTTTACGAACAGTGAGGTTCAGTCCGATTTGCATGTAGAGTTCTTAATTCTCAATTTAATATTTGTTGTTGAATATTGAATTATATAGACGGAGAGCCAGCGCTTGGCTGACCCTCCTCATAGTATCAAAGCTGAATTTTTTTGTGAGTGTTCTTCCAATAGTAGGTATGAACTTCTGTTCTAATGAATTCCTGAGAGGTGGTGCCTACGTGAGATATCGGGCGCAAAAGGTCGACAAAAACAGTTTTTTACAAATATTTCGGTAACGTTATATCTACAAAAAAATAACTTCCACAATTTTGTAGCTCATTAAATTTCATATCGAAAAGTGGGGCAAATTGTTTTCGCACGACCTATAGTTTAGTAGATATGGTCCAGTGAAATTGGACCTTCCGATCCAACATACAAAATCCATAATTTTTTTTCCTTTAGTTATTTTTTTTGTAGATATAACGTTACCGAAATATTTGCAAAAAACTGTTTTTGTCGACCTTTTGCGCCCGATATCTCACGTAGGCACCACCTCTCAGGAATTCACTAGAACTGAAGTTCATACCTACTATTGGAAGAACACTCACAAAAAAATTCAGCTTTGATACTATGAGGAGGATCAGCCAAGCGCTGGCTCTTAGTCTAATAGGTTTTTTTGTATCCATTAATCAATTAAATGTCCTTAAATCGAATGGCAAAGTGCTCTCGTTGGACGCCAGAATTATGTGTGGGATGATGCATCCACATAGTCGTTAAGGGCCGCCATTCTCATTTAACAAAACTCTAATCGATAACAATTCAATTCGTTTATTTAATTCACGGTATTTAAATTACATATATTATAATAAATTAAAATTCAACTTTATTTAAAAAAAAAAACAAAATTTTCTAAAAACGTGGTTGACCGACCAGCACAAACTATATACGAGTATTGAACTCCAAAAATCAAAAACGTCGGAACCAATGTCATAAAAGTTGATGACATTTTAGTAGATCTGTTCGGAAATCAGTAAACTGCATATGATTATGAGGTCTGTTTCTGTATAGGTTCTTATATTATCACATGGCAACACTGCAGTCGAAAGGGGATATTCTGTGATCAAAGTGTGCCTTGTAGAAAACCAAAAAAAAAAAAACTAGTAAGGGTGTAAAATTTGGCCTGGCCAAATATTAAATACCCTACACTGCAGTATTTTTAAAATTTTGCTCATATTTTTACTTATAAAGGAGTTGCAACGCCCTCTTGTCCGAGTTCCTCTAGTTTTAGTTTAGAGCGTGCATTTATAGTCTTTAGTATTTGTGTGAAATTTGTTGGATTACCTCAAAAAACTCTTTCAGTGTAGCATTTTGAAACTTTTGCTCATATGGGAGGTGCCACGCCCCCTTGTCCGATTTTACCCAATTTTTGTTTCTGGATTACAAAGCCGTTATTTCAACACACGCATTTCATTGTGCGTAATTGATTACCATAACAGAAGATTCGCTTCCCAGTGTGCCAGACGGTTCAAATCTTCGCTTTTTTATCCGTTACGGATCCGTTACTGATCCGTTGGCGGGAGAGATTCCCAAAAAAAAAGCGAATCGTTTTTTTTTTTGGAATTTCTCCCGCAAACGGATCAGTAACGGATCCGTAACGGGTAAAAAAGCGAAGATATGAACCGCCTGGCACACTGGGTTATATGTAATCGATCGAGTAATTGAAAATTTTTTTTTGTATCGATTACAAAGGCATTATTTTAGCACACGCATTTCATAGAGCGTAATCGACTACCCCACTAAAATATTCACTTACATGTAATCAATCGGGTAATCTAAACATTTTTTTGTATCGATTACTTTCTGGGTTACTTTTGAGTTATATAAGTACTGAATCGATGTAGTTATACAAGCAATTCCAAGTAATGCATTTTTTTATTAATGGAGAGTAGGGACTTATGGAATGGGTTCTGTTTTGGACTAAAAATTCATCAGGAAAAAATTACCTGAAACATTAACTACATACTTGATTCGACTTTATTTAATTTTATTAATTTAATGTGCTAACAAGACAAAAACTTATAAACTAGCACTAATTGGTGAGTATACAACATATTGGGGGTTATCTTGAATCAATATTCCCGGAGAATTTTTCTCAGACTGCAGTGTATTCTCTATTGCAGTTTGAGAAAAATTCTCCGAGAATATTGATTCACGATAACCCCCATTAAATTACAAATGAAAAGTAAATATGTAAAAGAGATAATACTAATCTAATTAATATATTTTGTGAACTCAAATTAAAATAATTCAAAACAATTGGAAAAAATAAATTAAATACTTATTAAAAAAATTTTAAAATTTAATTTGTATTATTTTCTAAAAGTTTTTTATGTATTTAACCATTTTTGAATGGCCATTTTTGGCATTTTCACGCCCTTCCATAGAGAATCAAGGATCATTTTCTCCGTAGTTCTTTCCTTCTGATTTGTTTCTAACAAAAAAGATAAAGAATGTTCAAATTTTTCCTTCACCCAAAAAATTAAATAACACTATGCAACTAATGAGCAAAAAATTTTTCCCCAGGGAATGCTATTATTAATTTTATATGTAAAATGAGCTGCTGATTCTGAAAATCGCATTATTTTTTTTTTTATTTCGTGTCGTTTTCGAGATATCGGTCGTTTTCGGTTTTCGGACCAAAAAAAAAAGATAGTTCCATTTAAATACAAATATCTCAAGAACCAATGTTTGTATTCAAACGTGTTATATCTCATATTAAAGGTAATTAAATTACCTACAAATGATCAATTTTTGGTTGGTTTCTTAGCTTCGGCGAAATAAATTGATTTCTAAAAAAAAAACTTTTTTTTTTCGAAAAAATTAACAAAAAATCCAAATCCACTGCAGATTTATACAAGAAAAAATAACTTTTTTATAATTTTTTTTGTTAACTGTCGATAATTTGAAACTTTTTGTAAAACACATGAGAAAATCCAAAAAATTCTTAAAGTAAGCATTAAAACAAAATACCCGTGTCTCGTCGTTTTTCTCCAGCACGTCAGATTTTTTTTTAATCGATTTTTAAAGTTTTTTATTCCACTGTACATGAAAAAAACAAAAATAACGCATTCTTGTGTTGAATCGATGAATTTAACTATATGATCCTTACATTTGAGGTTTATTATGTGTTCAGTAAACTTATGCAGGATATTACGAGGAATACACTGTGTGTAATTTTTTAAGTCATGGCAAAATAACAATATACGGACACCACTACGTGATAAAAGACTAAAAAAAAAAGACCCGTGTCTCCCAATTTTTCCCAAAGTCCTCCACTTTTTTTTTTATGGGCCGCCAAAGATTTGGGGCCTCGGTATCATTTTCGTAAAAATGTGATCATTTTCTCAGGCTCATATCTTGCAAACCGTTCAGAATTTCGATTTACTCTCTGAGACAAAGTTGTAGCTCTTGTCATAAAGAACAAAAATTGCGAACATATAAAATCAAAAAAACTTCACCTTCCAGATCAAAATCGCAAAAAACTTTAAAAAATTCGATTTTTTTTTACCTTTTTTCCCGTGTTCAGGTCCATAGGTAGCAAACCGTTCAAAATTCAAGGAAACAATCAACTACAAAAATTTTCCTAAGATCTCAATAAACAAATTTCTAGAACATAGAAATTTCCTGGGAATTATTCTTAACACCGTTTTTTAATTTCATGTGTTTTTTATTTACTTCAACATTGAGATACTATGCTATCTATTACAAAAATATTAAAAAAAAGTATTCGTATTATGTTTATAATGTTGATGGCCCTGGACTTGCAAATCGCGCTCTCTTAAGTTGTGGATCCAAATCGTCGTCCGAATCTGACTCTGATTCAGAACTTATGGTGTCCACAGGCACGTTGCTTCCAGACTGCCCTCCATCATCAGCTCTTTCTTCTTCAAATACTTCATTAACATCATACAGGGTGATCTTGTGACTCCACCAACATACCTCTGCAAGCAATGCGTCGAGGTTTTTGCCTTTGTACCGTTTTTCCATGGGCATTGTGGTTTGGTGAAACCGTTCTCCTTGCTCATCGGATTCGGTAGGGAGTTGTTTGATAAAATCGTCAAAATGAAAATGAAGAAAATGCAGCTTTAATGTCATCGATGCGCCGATTATCTCAAAATAATGCAGCATTTCTTTCACCCATTCTCTTGCTTCCGGTTCCGCGTCTCGATCCCCTCCCAAGACTCTGGTGCATACACGCTGAAGGCAAATCCATGCCATTGAATGATTTTCATCAAGCGATGAATCAAAGTTGCTCTTGAATAGCTTTCTAATGTCAGGGCCATTAAGTACGCCTGTTAAATGAAAACAAAATATAAAGACAGAAAAGAAAACATTAACATAGTGTAAATAGTACAATTAGGTGAACAAAAATTCGTTTTAAATTTACTACAATACCTTTTTTAATTTTGTCATCGCTACGCTTTGGGAAAACGCTTTTCAAATAATCGAATGCGTTTGGACAATTTACAACGGCCACTTCGATGAATTTTTTAACAATTCCCAATTTTATGTGGAGCGGTGGCAGCAAGATGTCTTGAGTATTGTCAATTAAAGGTGCATTCTTCAGTCTATGTTGTTGTATTTGTTCATCCACACTTCCTCTTGGCCTCCACGAATTACATTGGAATTGATTCAGAGGTGAGCGTGAATCCCAATTACAAAGAAAACAAAAGAATTTTGGGAAGCCGCCCTTATCGATGATCCCTTGCAAAATGTTGATGACCTTCAAATCACAGCAAATCTTCCATTTATTTTCGTAATATTTGATTTTTTCCATTATATCTTTCAATGTTTCATAGCTTTCTTTCATGTTGATACCCATTGCTAGCGGAATGGAAGGTTTTCGGTTCGACACATGCAACAACACTGCTTTCAAGCTTGAAACAGAACCATCAATAAATAATCTCCACTCACTAGCGATGTAGTTCATTCCCATTTTTACCACCAAAGCTTTTATATCGTTGCAGTAAGCGAACGAATTGTCATCATTTAGAGTGTAGAGCATCTGAAATTCAGCTTGTCGTTTGCGGTACGCCGTAGAGTTAACATTAGCATGTGTGAGTTTTCTTTGCTTTAAAAAAGCTGTCAAAAATATTGCAAGTCGCTGCGATAATCCCAATATGGCCACAATGAAATCCATTTCCATTTGTGTTATTAGTTGTGGTCCATCTCTTCCCTGTTGGGGCTCATAATCGGTATCAAATGGATCTTCATAAGTAACACCACTTGCTCTAGTCATTCCTGTACATTCTGTACTACGATCTGGGGTTGGCGGCCTTGGTGATACAAAATTTTCAGGTACAAGCACTGGTAGTGTGGCTGTTGCAGTTGCTTTATAAATTTTGATCTTCTCAGCATGTCGATTTAGACCACATGTGTAATTTACGCATGCATAGCAACTGGTTGCATCATGATCACCTGGGCGATTAATCCAGTTTACCGGCTTACAATACTTCATAGTACCTCTGCCTCCACTCAACCATGCCATGAGATTGTTATAACATTGGCGACACACTGTATTAGGTGTGTAATTTTCACCGGTCAAGTCCACTTCGTCGAAAAACAATGTATATGCTCTTTTGAATTTACTAGTTAAAAGATTCTTTTCCTTCTGAAATCTTGTAGATGTTTTTTTTCTGGTTTGATGACCGCAAACGTAGCAAAATAAATCAATTTTTTCACACTGCATATTGAAATTGTCAGTTGCCAATGTTGTGTGCGAATTATGCAATAACACTTTCACTTTTTTTACTTTCACTGTCACTTTATAACTTTCACCGCTGAGCTCTCGTTGACGTCGCGCTGTGTAATGCCTCGATGTGATTGCCATTTATTTAATTACTTTGAAATACATTTTGTCTTAATACTACATTACATTACATACATTCTTTCTTAACATACACACGTATTTATCTAAGAGTTTCTTAATTAGGTTTATAAATTTGTAAAAATAATACATATCTTATTCTACTACATAACATAAATTATAAAATACATTGTTTACATTGCGTTAATTTTTTCCGAAAAAATTTAAAAAAAGGAAATTTCATTATTTGTTTTTATACTTAAAACTAAACAATATCTTAAAACTACCTAAAACTATATAACAACAGATAGAGAACCCTTATTTTAGCTCGTCATTAATTTTGCAGAAATTGACTAGTGCTATACACTGTGTTTCTGACGTCAAGTGTTTTAAATCTTCTATGGTAAAATAAGAGTTCTTTACCTGAATATATATTATTATTATTATTTAATACACTTAAATATATGGGTGACATGTGCTTATCTTCTATGGGGTATGCTATATCACTTTCCTTATTTAAATAATTATCTATCAGATTGTTATAGACAAAAGGCAACTTTCCTTAGTATTTCAACGCTAAGCCTACCAGGAATGAATCTATTCTTATTAATTTACCTTGGTCATAAACTACTTTATTAGGAGTATTTCTATAGGTGCCATTTTCGTATCGCTTAGCTCTAATACCCAAGCACACCCTGAGAGTGTATCTCTCGAAAATTCTTAGCCTTTCCATTTGGGCTGACGAGATATCAAACCAAATAGGGAATGCATAACCTAAAATGGGCCTTATAATTTGCTTATAGCAATTTAACCTTATCTCATGTTTGAGATGTTTTGCTCTGCGAAACAGGTTCGAGTAGCAGAAGAATATTTTTTTGGCTTTCGATAAGGTGTAGTCAATATGGGTTTTAAACGTAAATTTCCTATCAAAAATAACACCTAAATACTTAATTTGCCTCGATGTGAGCGTCGTGTCGCTTTTATATTGTGTGCTGCTGCTGTCGGTGCGTGATACCTAAGCGCTACCTAAACGGTCAATGCAGATGTTTGCTTCCAGGTAGTTTTTTGATAGAAGTTTTTTGATTTTATATGTTCACAATTTCATCTTTATGACAATAAGGGGATTCCTTTAAACTCGTAAAAGCCTCGAAAAGCACGTAAACCTCGAAAACTTTCGAGTCTCGTAAACAAAATTTAAAAATTTGTATGAAAAAAAAGTTTACCAGGCCTCGAAAACTTACGAGGCAAATTCGATGCTTAAATAGCCTCGAAAAATTACGAGAGCGATTGTTGTCAAATAAATGTATTGAAAAAATATTTTTTGTTTTGAAAATTGAATTTGAATTGAATATTTTTCGAATTATATGACAGCTGATACGTTGCTTACACGTTTTTAGAAATGTGTGTTCCTGAAAACAAGCTCGTAAACTTCCGAGTTTTTCATGGTTTACGAGTTTACGAGATTAAAGGTATCCCCTTAATGTGTTTCCAGGTATTTTTATATTTTGGCTTGTTTTTATGTGAATTCAATGCAGATGTTTGCTTCCAGGTAGTTGTTTAATAGTTTGGACACGGGAACTCACCCACCAGCTTGAGAATTTTTATTAGAATGCACTTACTATCATTGAAGGTACAGTGCACTCACACACTCGGCCTCCTCACTGACAATTATTTACAATCAACATTTTTGTTGAAAGTACTTTTGTTAGAAAAACCTCACTATCTCCGGTCTTAGAAGTGTAAATGCGGAGTATTATACCTTAAAAAAAAGCTTGAAGTGTTGTCTTTTACGGAGTCTAGGAATAAATAAGTTTACTAGGGCTGTTTTTTGAGAAAACCAAATTTTTATTAAAAAGTGAGATTAAAAAATTTTCGGCAAATTTTTCACTTTTGGGTGCTACCTAAACAGTGTTAAGAATCATCTCTAGGAAGTTTATATGTTCTAGAAATTTGTTTATTGAGATCTTAGGTAAATTTTTGTAGTCGATTGTTTCCTTGAATTTTGAACGGTTTGCTACCTATGGACCTGAACACGGGAAAAAAGGTAAAAAAAAATCGAATTTTTTAAAGTTTTTTGCGATTTTGATCTGGAAGGTGAAGTTTTTTTGATTTTATATGTTCGCAATTTTTGTTCTTTATGACAAGAGCTACAGTTTTGTCTCAGAGAGTAAATCGAAATTCTGAACGGTTTGCAAGATATGAGCCTGAGAAAATGATCACATTTTTACGAAAATGATACCGAGGCCCCAAATCTTTGGCGGCCCATAAAAAAAAAAGTGGAGAACTTTGGGAAAAATTGGGAGACACGGGTCTTTTTTTTTTTAGTCTTTTATCACGTAGTGGTGTCCGTATATGGTTATTTTTTTTTCGTGTTGCACTGTGATATTTTTGTATAAATTTTAACCCTCTAAGACCCTTACAAGTGGGTCATTTTGACCTAAATGTGGGGGTTTTAGAGGGTTAAAATTTTCTACAAAATTATTCCTCGTAATATCCTGCATAAGTTTACTCCACACATGATACACCTCAAATGTAAGGATCATATAGTTATTTGCATCGATTTAACACAAGAATGCGTTATTTTTGTTTTTTTCATGTATAGTGGATTAAAAAACTTTAAAAATCGATTAAAAAAAAATCTGACGTGCTGGAGAAAAACGACGAGACACGGGTATTTTGTTTTAATGCTTACTTTAAGAATTTTTTGGATTTTCTCATGTGTTTTACAAAAAGTTTCAAATTATCGACAGTTTACTAAAAAAAACCGAAAAAATAGGCAAAAATGCATTTTAGTAATTTATCAATGAAATGTATACAACTTTTGCATTTTCCCATCGATTTTTTTAAGTGGTATCTTATTTTCTTCACAAATATATAGTCTATGATACAAAAACAAAAAAAAATTATAAAAAAGTTATTTCTTCTTGTATAAATCTGCAGTTGATTTTGATTTTTTGTTAATTTTTTCGAAAAAAAAAAATGTTTTTTTTAGAAATCAATTTATTTCGCCGAAACTAAGAAACCAACCAAAAATTGATGTGAATATCATTTGTAGGTAATTTAATTACCTTTAATATGACATATAATACATTTGAATACAAACATTAGTTCTTGAGATATTTGTATTTAAATGGAACTATCTTTTTTTTTGGTCCAAAAATCGAAAATGACCGATATCTCGAAAACGACACGAAATAAAAAAAAAATAATGCGATTTTCGGAATCAGCAGCCCATTTTACATATGAAATGGATAGTGGCATTCAGTGGGAGATTTGGCTGTTGCATAGTGTAATTATACAAATTTTTTGTTTTAAGCCCAAGATTCAATTGTGCGAAATACAATTGAGGAGCGGCCGTACCAAAGGGCCTAAGTACCATTACAAGGCAAAAGCAAAGTCATACATATTGTATGCCATAATAATCGGTTATTTGATCAATAACATTTTTTCCATATAATACTATGTGGAATTACACTATCAAGTAAATTTTTCGTGAAAACAGAAAACAAATTTAATCGATCCTAACAAAATATCACGCGATTCATATTATAATACTACTTTTGCCTCGTAATGGTACTAAGGCCCTTTGGCACGGTCAGTCCTCAATTGTGCGTCTGCATTTTTTAACCATCTGTATATGTTTTATGTCCATACAATTGAGGAATGGAAGTGCCAAAGGGCCTAAGTACCAGTACGAGGCAAAGTAATGTCGTATATATTATGTGCCATAATACTCGGTTATTTGACCGGTATCATTTTTCCAACATAATTACATCAATTCCACATCATCAAGAAAACTTTTCGTGGAAACAGAAAACAATTTTAATCATTTCTAACAAAATGTCAATCAATTCATAAGTATTATGACATTAATTTTGCCTCATTCTGGTATTTTGGCCCTTTGGTACGGCCACTCCTCAATTTAGAAACAAAGACGATTTGAAAACTCAGACGCATCTCGTTTCACACAATTGCGTCTTGGATTAAAACAAAATTTATAAATATATGAATCTTTTGAAAGTGAAATAAGTCTATAAAGGAGCTAAAGTAATATGTGCCATAATAATTAGTTATTTGAACATTATATTATAACATTACTTTTGCACCTTGAATGGAATTATCTATATATTAATACGCAAGACAAAAATTTGTCCATCTTTTTTTCCTATTTTAGAAATTCACTGCAACTTTGAATACTACACTATTAGAAAAGTTGTTGTGTGTAGATGTGCATAAAGTTAAAATTGTTTTAATTTTTGCATTTTAGCCAGGTAAAATTAAAAACAAATTTTTCAATGTTCACAACAACAAAACACACGGTCACAGAAGCTAGAAAAAATTTTTTGTACAAAGAGAAAGACGAAAACTGACACATGTTTTTTTTTTTGCTGTGCTTTCGTTGCGTTGACATCGCACCAGGGATGACAAATGTGCTTTTTTTAGTGTGTACCAAATAGCAAGACAAGTACTAACAGCTCCCAAAAATGTATTAAAACTTCAATAGATCCAAGTTTTGCATTAAAATATATTTTTATGGAAAGAAAACATGTATTTTGTAGAAAAGTGTGAGCTAATGTAAATATTATTAATAAAAGGTCAGTGCGCACGAATTTGGTAGAATTTTTTTTTGTTTCTTCTAAAAACCTTTTTTTTGGGCATATGGTCGATAAAAGTTGTCACAGCTTCAATGCGAACAGAAAATTGTACTAAAAATGCTAATTTCGTACCAACGCGCTTTTTGGCATTAAGGACGATGATTTATTGCTTTTTTTTTCACTTTGCTGTACGTATATTTTTCGGATTGTGCGAAGACACACCTAGGGTACATGATGGCAGCAAATTAGATTTGTTGTTGTTTCGACAAGAAAATAAAAACAATCATTTGGGCGGGAGACTGAATTTTCAGCTGTGGTTTAGACGGCAGCGTGTTAACAAGTAGTTATCACTGTTCTTCTATAACGAGTTTGTGTGCTATCTCCTTCTTATTTTCTTTTACTTTATTCTGCTTTTCGTTTCCGCACCACTTCCCTCCGCTTGCCAAGACAATTGGTAAAAATGTGGTGCCACTATGTTAAAATCCTATTAAACACAGCTAATACACAGTTAATATTCAGTGTAGTATGGCAACATCAACAGTCTACTTTGTGCTTAATATTTAAACACGCAAATTTATCTGTGATAAAGTAAGCACTTTAGTTGTTGTTTAGTACGTTTCTCAGAACGTGCTCAATGAAACACTGAAAACTATCGTCTAAAACACAGCTTTTGGGAAGCTGGCACAGTAATTCATTTTGTGAAGAGCGTCGCTGACGGACTTAATGGGGTATAAGTGCTTCTATGGATCAAATAAAATGCTTTATAAAGAAGAAAAAATACATTATTTTAAGAAAAGAGTACAACAACTTAAAACAACTCAATCCATTTACACTTCGAGCTTATAGGCAAGCGGAGGGAAACGGCGCTTTTCATTTCTCTCCATTACCCTACAAACTCGAAGAGTCCTACGTGTCCATACCCTTCGAGTGACTTCACACTTACAACTTACAATAAAGCAGGGGCAGTGTCAGAGGTAGCAGCAGTGATCAGCTGTTTTTCGTTTGTCTTTTAATTATTTCAATGTTCCTCCCTTAATTTTTCCGTTTGTTTGGAAGTACTGCAGCAGTGGCAGTAAATTTAGAAATAGAGCTGA
This sequence comes from Calliopum simillimum, assembly GCA_951812925.1. Classification (NCBI taxonomy): domain Eukaryota; kingdom Metazoa; phylum Arthropoda; class Insecta; order Diptera; family Lauxaniidae; genus Calliopum; species Calliopum simillimum. Next base: position 47,620,408 of record OX638371.1, on the reverse strand, counting down.
GGGGCCGTTCACATATTACATAACGCGCCAGAGGTGAGAGGGGGTCGAACGATGTGTTACGAAGTTACGTTACTAAGCGTCGATTTTATAAATTTTATGCAACGATAAAATCAAATTACCAAAATTAAGATTTGTTATGTAACTAGGGGGAAGGGGGTTGTCCGTTTTGTTACGACCTGGGAGGGAGGGATTTAAATTGGTCGAAAATTGCATAATTTGTGAATGGCCCCTAAACATGACAGTACTGCTTACTGCTACTGTTCGTATGTAATTGTGTTACAAAGATTATCATCACAATATTTGTATTTGTTGAAGGACTTTATTAATTCCAAATTTGACATGCAGTGCCACCGCGATAATATGAACCAATTAAAACCAAGCTTATGCACTTTTGCGAGATAAACTCGAAATCTCGTAATATTTTTCAAAATCAATACGAATTTGAAAATGTTTTTGTAGAATATCGTAAGTGTGCTCGCGATCACATGCAATAATTTACAATTAAATAAACTTTAATATGTCGATTTTAACACCAAAATAATTATAGCTCTACCAACAAATTCATCAGTAGCGATTACACAATTTATTTTTTTTCTTGTGTTCAAGCTTAATTTCCAATCAATCAACAATCAACAATCAAAAATAAACAAATTTTATGTTATATTAAATTCCCAAGTGAATCCTGTGAAAATCTTCCAATCACCTAAAAACACCCACAATCAGAAATAAATTTCCTGAAATGATATTTTACATTAAATGGCAACATTGTTTTTAACCATCACACGTATTCTCTGGCAATCAATGCGTGTGTGAGCAGAACTGCGGCAGCGTCCAGTTTCGCATCGTGCCAATTTACACGAAGGGCACGGGCACGTCAAATTTGTAGGCAAACGGAGGGAAATGAAAGCACCAGTTCCCTCCGCTTGCCTAGAAATTTGACGTGCCCGTGCCCATCGTGTGAGTTCGCACATCTTGATAATAATCTTTGTTGTGTTATCATTGAAACACACTGTTTCTAAAAAAAACAGTTGATCACTGACGCTGCCACTGCAGCATTGTGTTTCAGCTAAAAGACAAAAGGCAGAGCAGCTACTTTGTGTTTTTATTTTGTTTTGTTTACATACGTTTCGCTTGAAATTGATAGACGGGATTTTTTAAATTGTACCAAATAGCAAAATAAATACTAAGTGTCCAAAAAGTACCAAAATTATTTAATTTATTTTCGGTCGAATTTCGACCACTGGGCGATACTAGTTATTATTATATTATAAACGGCTCATACATAAATTCACTATAAACTTATAGCTGCATAAATCACATCAGTAGAATGTTCTTGCCTTACAATACTTGCTTTTGTGCAATAAATATCTGCCAAAGATACGTAGAGTTTAATTAAACTTTGATCTTATACAAAGCTTGTATTAGCTTTTTAAATTGGACTTACATTACTTATCCTCGAAACAGTTACAGTTAAACAACCCAGTAAAATCTTCGTTTACATGTCATCGGTCGAGTAATCTAAAAAATTGTTTGCATCGATTACTTTATGGGTTACATAAGGCATTATTTTAACACATGCATGTCATTGGGCGTAATCGATTACCCTAATAAAACACTCGATTACATGTAATCGATCGATTACTTTCTTGGTTACTTTTGCATTATATAAGTACTAAATCAATATAGTAGGACGTTATAGATATATTCTGGGTTCTGTTTTGGGCCAAAAGTTCATCAGAGGAAACGTTATCGGAAAAATTGTCTTTTTACTATTCATTTCTTTCGAAATATTAACAAATGTTAACGTCAAAATGACTTAAAAATCAAAAAATCTTAAGTAAAAAACTTTCGAAATTTATGTTCTCACATTACCCATTGCATTATAGGTAATTGAAAAAGTATTTCATTATTTATTGCATTACATGTAATATTTAAAATGTTCTAACATTCAAGTAATGCGTTAGGTAATCCATTATCGTATAAGGGGCTACAAATTTATTAAAAAGTTTTATTGGGAAATAATATGTTTCAACACTAATTTACATTTTATATTTTTTATTTATTTCATTTGAAATATTAACGTCAAAACGATCAAAGAATCTTGGATAAAAAAAAAAAAATTTCACGATACAAAAACATAATAAGATACAGAATATATCTACAGACAGACTTAAAGCAGCATTCATTGACACTGACACTATTCCAAATAACACTCATACACAATCAAAAGTTAAAAGAGTTCGATTTAATTTGTTTAATATTCAAACTTTTAATAAATGGGGGGAATAATTTAGTGCTACACACACTACACTTAATTTTACTTTGCTGTTAATTTTATAAAATTGTTTTAAAAGTTTTAATATAAATTTCAAAAACTAAAAATTAAATTTTATAAATTCATTCAAATAAAATAAATTCAATTGTTCGCATCTCAAATCAATTATACCCTATATAAATATTTAAATAAATTAATAAAAATAATTTAAATATTTGGAGCTCTATACAATTTAAATATCTGGAGCTCCTACATGTATATCGATCTGGCGATTGCTAGTGTTGTTCTGTTACATACAAAGAACAAGTTTTGTTACTCACTTTTAATGCAAGGAAATAGTTTTGGAACTCACTTCGACTTTCACAATATTGCACTCTATCGATCACTATCGCCAAAGAGCCGTATGATGCGAAAATTAGTTCAGTTTTGACAGATAATGCATACAACATGGTGAACATGGGAAATGCTACTGCAAAGTCAATGAATTTATTAAATTCCACAACTCACATACCGCTAATATATTAGCTGGGATGTAATAAAGCAAAACGCATAGAAAATAGAAAGAGAATTGCACGTTCAAAAGGTCTTCAACAAAACTGGTCTAGAAGATCGTTTGCACTACTCGCTTGGTGAGTCAACGAGATACGGCGGGAATCGTTGGTTAAAAGTTTAACGGCGATGAAAGAAGTCGTAGCTGAATGCGAAGCTAAAGCGAAAGTGGATGTGGATGCTATAAAACCAAAAGAGAGCGTATCTGAACTTTCCTTCAATGTAAACTTTCTCGAATCAGTGAAGAAATGGCTTGGAATGCTTAATCCGGTAGCCAAACTAACAAACTACTGTTAAAGAAGCAATATTTCAGTTGCTGATGCTGCCGAAAAATGGTAAAATTTATTTGCTAACTATCCTGATCTTCGTGATTTATTAGAATATCGCTCCAAGAAAAATAATGTGTTCAACATCGTAACCATGACGGCAAAGTATATCCATCCAGCTTATCGCTGTAAAAAATTGAGTCAAGATCAGCAAGCAGAAGTGAAGAAGTACATTTTTAAACAACTCGACTTAGCTGGACTCAAATTATGCCGCATGTTCACGGCGAACCAAGGAACCTTCACTGCTTTAAAACAAACAAAAAAAAAGAGGCAAAAAGAGAGTTTTATTTTATTTTTCACTTCACAAACAAAAACAGCGTGGTGATATCTATGAAGAGTCATTGCCATTATAATTTTTTCTTTTTTTATTTAAATGCACGAGCAAATTTTGAAACTTAGGGCCATAAATAGTTTGTTAATTGTGTACTAATCAGATACTTTCAAGAATCGGGAAAATCGTGGCAAGAGATCAAAGTCATCGCAAAGGAACCTGACAAATGGAGAGATTTCATATTGGCCCTATGCTCCTCCTAGGAGTTAAAGGAGAATACATACATACATACAATCAGATACTTTAAAACTTTGACTTAAAATACTATCACAAAATTTGGGCATAGTAATTGTAATACCAATTTAAACCGTTATTATGTATAAATAAACAAATTCCATGGATTAACTTAAATAACTTTTTTACTATTTTTGTTACGATTTCTTTTTAGCTTGGGTACTGACAGAAGTTCAATATTTGTGGCAATGTGTATATTAGTTCAACAGCTAAGGACTGAAAATAGGATTGATATTTGTACAGCTGCGCGGAAACTAAGATCCCAGCGGCCGAAACTACTGGACACATACGTAAGCTACAAAATATTTTGTTGTTAGTATGATAAAATACATCTAAAAAAAAATTAAAGCGCTTGCAACTTAGTGCATGTGTGATAAATGAAACTTGTTTAAAAAGTGTGCGTGGTACTTATTTTATTACGCCCTCTTTTTGACTTCTAGTGTATGGTATTCAAGTTTGCTACCTTCCTATCAAATTTCATCAAAATAGTTTGAGTGAATGCAACGGAATTTCCGAAAAATGTGCCTCCAGAAAAGCTTCGAAAAATCTTTCGCAGCCATAAAATTTTTCCCTTAGCGATATTCTTTAAGTACCAAATGTTAAAGCGTAAAGAAGAATGTAAAATTGTGAAATTTTTGCCATTTGCCTCAAAAGGATTTATGTAAGTAAAACTTAGTAACCACATCTTACCTCTTAATGATTATTGTGTATGCATTTTCAAATGGTATACGTATAAAATTTCCAACATATTAGCTACCACTCAAGCAATTGTCAAATAGTATTTAAGCTTACTGTTCCAAGTTTTTTGTAAAAACACCAAAATTACAAAAACAAAGCAAAATGCATGTGTTTAATACTTATCGGAAAGCTGGCCGTTGTTACGTTCAATGATAATCACATCATATCATCAGGAGAATTTGCCTTCATTCAAAAGAACTTGACAAGCATACGATATTAAGCCCTTTGCATAGATTAGACGAGAATCACATCAAAAAATTAAATGCAGCATTTGCAAAAGTTCTTATTTTTAATGCATTTCTCTTTGTAACATGTAACGGTAAATATGTTGTGCAGGTATAAAAAGGATTGCACGTAGTTATGTCCAGCTCGGCTCGTCGGCTAACGGGTGGTTGTTCTTTCTTTTATTTACCTGGGGAATTTAAACCGCTAGTATCAAAAATTATTTAAATTTACGTGCTTAAACAAGAAGAAAAAGCCTTGAGGAAATTCGAAAAAATAAATTAAGTATTGACAAAATAAAATAAAATGTTCCTGCCGCTTGGAATTTTGACAGCATTATGGTGTTAGTTGCTGCCACTAAGCCCAACCATGATCAAATTTAAATCATAATGTTTCTTAATTGATCCCAATAAAACTGTTTGTTACCATAACAACTTCACCGTTTGTCAAAAATCAATTCAACTAATTTAAGCCAACATTATAATAAGGTTTATTAATGATTAATTAAATTTTAAGGACACTTTTTTTTAAATAAAGAAAATTGCCGAAATTTAATTATTATGTTTAATTTAATTAATCAAAATTCATAAAATTAAATTATTCAGACAAATTAAATATAACAATCTAAAACAAAAAGTAAAAAAAAATTTTTAATTGACAAAAATAACAATCCTAGCAACATAAATATGTTGCGAGAGATTTTGGCTTAACCTCTTTTTTCAAAATTTTTTTTTTTAAATTACCAACATAAAATTTAAATTCTTTTCAAATTACAACAAAAAAAATATTTAAATTAAAAAAATATTCATTGTCAAAAAATTGCTAATTTTTTTCCGGTTTTCTTTTACATAATGTTGACTGCTTTCAAGTTCTTTAAAATTGATTCATCTTCAAAGCGTTTCATAAAAATTCTTCTTTAAAATCTTGAATATCGATGGAGCCAGCAAATTTGTCCACAGCTTATTTTGCTGATGTGTTTTTTGTATTGTTTTGCTGTTTATTTTTATATTAATTTATTTCCAGCCGCTGTTAGATTTTTGGGAGTTTTAAATCCTGAGCTGCGGCCGTAAGCCGCCCACTTACCCCTTCTCTTATGTAAAATTATTGTGAGTAGCAAACTAGGTGTTGGATATATTGTAGGCTGATCCGCGAAAAACTTTCGGACATAATCCGAATAATTTGCGGACATAACATATGGAAAATAAAAAAAAAATTTTTTAATTTTTTGGGATTTTCCGGGGAAATTTAAGGAAAACACTTCATTCAAGGTCAGCTTGAAATACCTGCGTTAAAAATTTCATCGCTTACTATTCCCGCGGATTCGTCTGGCTGAAAAAAATAAAGTTAGCCATAAAAAAGTTTTTTGGGGATTTTCCGGAAAAAATTGGGAGTTTTTTGGAAAATGCTTTTAGCTCAAAATTAGCTCGAAAGTAGCTCTAAATTCCTGCGTTAAAAGATTTCATCGCTAAATTTTCCCGCAGATTCGTCAGGCTGTAAAAATAAACTTAGCTATGCAGAACAATCTTTCCGCTTTTCCGGAAAATGGAAAATTTCCCAGACAGCTCGAAATTATTGTTGAAAAGCTCGAAAATAGCTCAAAATTCCCAACCAAAGAACATCGAAATTCGTCTCATCTGCATAGCTCACTTTATGCACCTCACAAAAGTCTATATATAATTTTTGGAAAAACCTTGATGTTTCAGAAGTTTTACCCAATAGTGGACGTTGGATTTGATTAGGATGCTTAGTCGTTTTACATATTTCGCAAGAATTAACGTATGCTTTAACATCGGGCACCAATCCAGACCAAAAATAATAACGACGAATTCGCTCTATCATTTTATTGATACCACCATGTGATGATAACGGACTATCGTGTGCCTTACTCAAAACAACATTTACTAAGCTTTTCGGAATCCATAGCTTCCATACAAAGTCATCATGCGTTTGTTCACCAGTTGCATGCTCTGTCCTCCTATAAATAAAATTGTCGATAACTTTTAAGTCCGGAGTCCTATCTAGATTTTCTCTTATATTTTTTAAAAGGTTATTATATTCATCGGATTCAAAATGTTCTGAATCTTAGTCAACGAAAAGTCCACTATCAGTTTCTAAAGCACATAATTCATCATGTTTGTGACATGAGCCACTTAAGTGATGCATGATCTGTAATCATGACCCTCCACATAAGCGCGAAACTTTTTTATGCTTAAAATTGCAGCTAAGCATTCTTGCTCTGTAACCAAATAATTGCGCTGGGCTCGATTTAGCTTCTTGGACATAAATGCTATTATATGTTCTTCACCATTTGCATCTAATTGAACCAATGCACTTCCTATTCCGGTGTTACTTGCATCGCAGTGTATGAAAAATGGTTGCGAGAAATCTGGACTTTGCAACACTGGGGCAGAAGTCATGGAAGCTTTTAACTCTTCAAATGCTTTTTGCGACTCTTCACTCCATAAAAACTTCCGAGTGTTTTTTAGCAAATCGGTTAATGGACTAGACAGCGTGGCATAGTTCCTTATGAACTTCCGATACCAGCCGGACATACCCAAAAATCGCCGAAGTTGTTTTACGTAACGCGGAATAGGGAAATTAACAACAGCGGAAACTTTTTCCGGGCCATTACTAATCGTACCATTACCTACTATGTGACCAAGATAACGAACTTCTTTAAGATAGAAATTACTTTTTTCAACATTCAGTGTCAAACCTGAGCTACGCATGCACTTTGCTACTTCACGCAAAACATCGAGATGTTTTAGAAATGAGTTTGATACAATTAAAAGATCATCTAAATAGATGAAGGGGAATTTGCCAAAAGGCATCTTTTAAATCCAAGTTTGTAATAAATTCAGCCTTGGGAAGCCGACTTAATATCCCATCAATATTGGGCAAAGGGTATGCGTCCTTAACAGTAACAGTGTTAACTTTTCGGCTATCAAGACACAGTCTCACCTTACCAGGTTTTTGTACCACAACGATTGGAGAAGACCATGGGCTGTCAGATTCTTCAATTACTCCAAGTTGGAACATTCGATCTACTTCGCCATAAATTAATTTTTCAATTGCCGGGGAAACAGGAAAATGCCCCTGTTTGATGGGTTTTGCATCACCAACATCAATGATATGAGATATAACCTAAGCCTTCAACAGCAAAAGACGAGAAAAGATCAACAACGTTTTTGAGCTGTTTTTGTTGTATTTCGGTTAAATTTTGATTTCTTGAATCTAGAGTTGAATCATCAAATTTTATTTCAGAAACAATTCCATCGGGCAAAAGATCGAAATATTTCCAAAAATCGATGCCAAGGTACAAATTTTGAGATAAGCTTGGAATAATCAATATCGAAATGGACTTTGTTTTATTATGATAGTAATATCGGTATCTATTCGACCCACTATAGATTGAGAAGTACCATCAGCTGTACGAACAAACGAACGAATTTTTTTATAAGGTGCATTCGACTGTAGAAATTCACGTGCTGCTTGAGCACCAATGCAGCTGATGGACGCACCTGTATCCAATAAGCCAACAATAGTTTTGCCAAGTAAGGTAACTTCAGCACGCGGTGGACGAAGATCACTTGGTTTATCAAAAACGGACGAAATCAACTTGTTTTTAGTATCTTTTACATTTTTCCAAAAAGTGAGAATTCTACGGCTATAACGGTTTGGTGATTTTGTTAAATCATGAAAAATTCTAGTTTTAGCTTGATTGTATTCCAGCAATCGAATATGAAACGGTTTCAATATTTTTAAATTTGGTTCATTTTTATTAGGCGAAAAGTTTGTTTTAATTTTGTCATTAGAATTAGAATTCAAAATCGTTAATTTAGAATCAAGTTCAACGTCAGAGGAAACTTTTATTCTTTGTTGGTCATATGACGAATGGAATGCGTCTGAGTTGGAAGTTTGTGTGCACTTTTTAGTGCGTTCGACACCGTAGTTTTTTGAATTGCAACTGGGACAATTGGGCTTATAGGTATCTGCTTTACCACACCCATAACAAAAATATTTCGTTCACCAGTGCAGTCTTGGTAACGATGCCCATTTTTCTTACAATTCCAACAAATTAAAGAAATTGCAGAAAGTTCATTATCCCCTAAAGTTTCTTCGACAGAATCCTCGTTTACAGATACTAACTCAGAAACATTTCTACAATTCGGAAACGACTTGTTATAAGCTTGTTTCTTACAAATGTCTTGCAAGAAAAATTCCCTTTTTCGGCAGATGTCTCTTAGATGTTCCATACTATAAATTTGTAAATTAAGAATCTCATGTTGTATTTATGGTAACAAATTTCTTCGAAGTATTTCAACAAGTGTACTTTCAGCTAAAAACTGGAATAAACGATCCGTCAGTAACAGAATAGTTTCATAAAACGAATCAAAACTTTCATTTGGTCGCTGTTTTCGGTCGCGAATCATTTCCATAAAATCCTGGAATCACGATATTGACTTCTAAGTGCTGTACACAAGTCACGCCATTTAATAATTCTCACCAGCTTATGGTATCCAGAACCATTCAGTGGCTTTTGAGTCAAACAAATTGCTAGCATGACGACATAATAATTCAAAATTTCCGCCTAAAGTTTGGTTGGTCAACACCTCTACACGATATATAAAATTATCAACTGACAAACCATCATTTTAACAAGTAAATTTCAGTTTCCAATTATATATTATATGACCTACTTTTTCGGGACGAAGTAATAAGTCAGTGGCACTATTTGAAGCACTAGGCATTGGATCAGAAGCTTGAAAATTGTTACGGTTGCTTGTGCCAGAAGTTGGCAAATTAAGTAAGATCTAAAGTTTGATTTCCGATATTAGGCAAAGTTTCTACAATAGGTTCTCTAACAATGTTATTTGGCTGCTGCTCAATCGCAACAGTTTGCACTGAAGGTGTGCTTGGTCCATTAAGTCTAGCTAAACGTTCTTCTATTCGCGATTCAATTTGCAGCATTTGCTGACTTATTGAAGAACACAACTCAGCTACTTGTGCTCCGATTGCTTCGTTAATTATATTACGAATATTATCTTCCTGATGCGAAGGAAAAACTGAAGTTTTATTATTATTAACTTGAGCATTTCCAGCATGAGCTGCAGGCATGGATTCTAATTGTGCAGACCCCGAACTCAAATCAATAATCGGGTCACGTGAGGAACCTGCAGCAGAACTTTTAGCTCTTTCAGCAGCTTTTGTTTGTTTTCTTGTCTGGACACCTGAGTGTTGAGAATGTTTAGGAGTTTGAACTTCAATCACAGTTCCACAATCTGGACAAGTATTTATTGCTTGAAGATGCTTTAATATACAAGCTTTATGAAAAGTATGTCTACAAGGAGTTTGAATCATTTGAGCACGCACCCTAGTGAATTCTGCGCAAATATTGCAATATATTTGTGAGTTTTCTGCATCTGCAGTGAGATCTTCATTACTATGGCGTACACTTACCATTTTATTATATTAAAGTTAATGCAAGATAAACAAAAATTCTGTAAAGTATTGAGTTTTATCGAATGCAAATTCAAGATAATAGAGGTATTTAAAATAAGTAAGTTTTTATGCAAAAAAAAAAAATTTAATGTAAGTAAATGTGAATGATTTCTAACTACTGGTCGAAGTTGTTGCGGAATTTAAGAATCAATTCCAAAACAGCTGAAACAAAATAAAAAAAAAATTAAAGAAAAAGGTATGGTTTAACATGACGTATGTGTGATATTTATTTATACTGGCGATTAACTATGTAACTTTGGTACTTGAAGTTGTTATCTGTTCCAGTGATTTATCAAAATCTTATTACGAAATGAAAATGAATTTTGAATAAGACAAAATAAAGAGAAAAGACTTGAAAGATCTTAACTCAACTGGTTAACAGCTCTGTGTTAGAAACATGACGCTAAATTAAATTCCATGCTTAGTAAGACCTTTCAAAAGGGAAGGGAAAGGAAAGGAAAAAAAAAAGAAAGAAACGAAAAACTGAAAGAGTTTGTGAAGCATTCATACTATATATTTATTGCTAAAAGCTTCATACTAATGGTATATGAGCTTTTAATTTTTCCAATAAATAGAGTACTTCCAAAAAAAAAATGATTTCCTTTTCAACAGCCGAAATTTCTGGGGAGACCACACAGTACATATTTATGAAATTGTCACAAAAAGATGTTAATCAAAGACGTTGGGCGCCAAAATAATTTTTTTATCTGTAACATGTAACGGTAAATATGTTGTGCAGGTATAAAAAGGACTGCACTTAGTTATGTCCAGCTCGGCTCGTCGGCTAACGGGTGGTTGTTCTTTCTTTTATTTACCTGGGGAATTTAAACCGCTAGTATCAAAAATTATTTAAATTTACGTGCTTCAACAAGAAGAAAAAGCCTTGAGGAAATTCGAAAAAATAAATTAAGTATTGACAAAATAAAATAAAATGTTCCTGCTGCTTGGAATTTGTGACAGCATTATGGTGTTAGTTGCTGCCACTAAGCCCAACCATGATCAAATTTAAATCATAATGTTTCTTAATTGATCCCAATAAAACTGTTTGTTACCACAACAACTTTACCGTTTGTCAAAAATCAATTCAACTAATTTAAGCCAACATTATAATAAGGTTTATTAATGATTAATTAAATTTTAAGGACATTTTTTTTTTAAATAAAGCAAATTGCCGAAATCTAATTATTATGTTTATTTTAATTAATCAAAATTCATAAAATTAAATTATTCAGACAAATTAAATATAACAATCTAAAACAAAATCTTTCGACAACAAAGGCTTCACGCAACAAAATTAGAATTAGTAATTAAAATAATTAACTTAGTCCCTATTTATATTAAGAAACATTGCTATGGAAAACATTTTCAATTCTCTTTTAATGTTTCGTTTTCGTTTACACGCAAAAAATGTTTCTCGGCGACATGTCAACTCAGTTGTATGTTTTCTTATAGCTAACTACAAATTTCTCAATACGAATGACAAGCACAAAGCGTGTCTCATGTACGTGAAACAAAATTCCCTCTATCTTCCCCGTGCTTCTCTCTCTCTCGAACGAAATGTTTTAAGTCAAAATGTTTCATCGTATAAATAGGGACTTACTTGTTGATGACGTCCCACGGAGAAAGATCTTTCTGAGGGTCACGTACCACAGTAAAAAAAAATTTTAATTGATAAAAATAACAATCCTAGCAACATAAATAAGTTGCGAAAGATTTTGACTTAACCTTTTTTTTTAAATTTTTTTTTTTAAACTACCAACATATAATTTAAATTCTTTCAAATTACAACAAAAAAAAAAAAACATTTAAAGTAAAAAAATATTCAATGTAAAAAAAAATTGCTTATTGAAAATGCACATTATTTTTTTTCCGGTTTTCTTTTACATAATGTTGACTGCTTTCAATTTCTTTAAAATTGATCCATCTTCAAAGCGTTTCATAAAAATTTTTCTTTAAAATCTTGAATATCGATGGAGCCAGCAAATTTGTCCGCAGCTTATTTTGCTGATATGTTTTTTGTATTGTTTTGCTGTTTATTTTTTTTAATTCAAAAGTTCAATCTTCAATCTCCCAAATTTCTCTCTCATAAAAATTTTTTTTTTTCGATTCAAAAACAAAATTTTCTATTTTATATATTTTTTTTTTTTTTTTTTTTAAGTAAAAATTACGCAAGTTTGAAAAATTATTTTTTTGGCTACAATCGCCACTACATCTTTCATCGCCCTGCTATTTCTAAATCGTTGATATTATACTTTTCTTCCATAGCGCATGGAATAGTAAGCTCAAACCACCAATGACATTTGACACATGCTTGGATGGTAGCTAATAATGTAATCGTGGCACTTTTATTAAAAAACAAATTTTGATATGAAGTTTGAGTGTATAGATGTGTAGTTAAAGGCTATTTTTTATGTTTTTAATATAATAATTTTTATACAACATCAGAATCCTGAGTTGTCCTTGCTCAAAAGTGAAAAAATCACTGTTTTGTCATAAAGCTATAATCAAAAACAACATCTAGTAAAATTAACTTTTGTAAAAGGATTTGGATAGTCAAATTTATTGTCAACAAGTTATACCTTAACCGTTTTACAATTGGATCCTTACTTACCGAGTTAAAAGCGTTTAAAGTAATGATATCTTTCGATAATATACAAAGGATTTTTCGAGACCGAAAAATTACAAGTTTTATTATTTTTATCAATCAGAATTGTTAAAACTAATGTAAGTGCATCTGATTTTGGTGACATAAATGAACTCAACAAAAGATTTGTTGATTCATAGCGCTAGTTCAAGATCAAAATCTTTGTGACAGTGAAATTTTTGGCGATGTTTCTGAAAATAATGATGGCTTTAGTTTTTATTTTGTTAATCAGGAAAGTGTGTTGCGTAGTTTTCTAGCAATAAAGTCCAATGCAACTGGAATGGATGAAATGAATCCAACTTTTTAAAAGCATTGCTACCAAATTGCTTCCCCACTTTACCCACTTGTTTAATACAATTTTGACTAAATCATCATTCCCGTCAAACTTAAAAAAGGCCATAATCATACCGATTCCTAAATCTGGTAATGATTTTCGACCTATTGCGATTTTGCCTTATCTGTCAAAAGTTTTTGAAACGCTCAAATCACTGAATATCTCACTTTGTGCAGTCAATGAAGCCAAAAAACAGGCAAAATGAGGAAGTCCTCAAGAACAGCTCCGATTTTGATGATTTTTTTTTTTAAATTTTGTATTTTTTTAATTTAAAATCAGAAACATTTGCATCGCGGTCAGAATATATAATTTTTTAAACAATGTTTAAAAAACTTATGTTTTTATAAAAAAAAAATTGGAAAAAAATACAACAAACAAAAATTAAAATAGTCATTTTATATGTATTATATGTATGAGTCATTTCAGCTGCTGCGGACATATCCACACTAGCCCCATTGCAGTTGTCCACACTAGCCCCTTCATGTTTTTTTAAACAAAAATATTTTTTTTAATCTTACGGTAAAGTTCTTCAAAAATAATTTCAATGATTTCAATAACCACTAGTTTAAGTTGTATTATCTATTAACACTACAGCAAAATAATTATTAGTTTAAAAGTATCGCTGAAATTACGAAAAAACAAAAAACTTACTTTTCGCAGCGTAAAGCAAGTTCATGAAAAGCTGAACTGTCAACAAATGAATTTTCTTTTTTGGTGATGCAGATTTCAAATACCAACTTGAAAAAAATTAAACAGATACAAAAAATTCAAAGCGGGGCGAGAATTTGAATTTGTCCACACTAGCCCCCCCTCCCCTACATAAAAGTTAAAAATCGTATGTGGATTCTCATATGATTTTACCCTGCATGGTGTCATTTGCAAACGGTCATATTTGGCCTGGCCAAACATTAAATACCCTTCACTGCAGTATTTTGAAAATTTTAGTTATTATCTAAAAAAACGATTTCAGGTCACGCCCTCTAGTCCGAATTCGCATAGTTTTTGCTCATAGCTTACCGTCCCTAGTACTCATATGTATTTTGCTTGCGTTATCATATTCTTTGTATGGGCGGTAGGCGTGTCCGTTGGCCGATTTCGCTCATTTTCAATTCCTCGAGCTAACATTGACGACGGAGGCTGAGTACCGAATTTCATTCAATTATCTTTCTCAATTTTCCCAAAAAAAAGTATTTCCACACAGCCAGCCTGCCAAGACAGACGCACATGGCTTTATCGACTCAATAAGTGAAGCTGATATATATCACGGCGCACAGTGGGCTGGAATTTTTTAAAATCGCCAAAATTATGGAAACCCCTTAACTCAAGTATTGAAAGACAATTTTTAAGTTTTCGGGCCTACTGAATTCCAATTTCATAAAAATTTGGAGAAAAAAATATATGCCCGAAAGTAAAATTTTTTTTTTTATTTTTCTACTAAGTTAATTTTTTAAAAATGGATTTTTCTGGTTTTTGCCTCAAATCCTACGAACCAAGGACTTAGAAAACAATATAGAGGAACGATAGCAGCTATTTGCATATCTAGAACCTTAAATTATTAATCAAAATTTATGTAAAAATGCATTAATAGAAAACAATTTTTTAATCCACATCGCATAAGATTTACGTACACAAAATTTTTGGGGGGACAGTGCGGGAGCTAATTTATATTGATTTAGGGTCTCAATAGAATAGTTCTTTATCTGCAATACGCAAAAGCCAGGGATCTCCAGGGTACATAACTATTTTTGTGTTTTCTTTTAGGTTATAAGATTTTCACAGTTAAATTGAACGCACCTATTTGAGATCCATTTTCACATACAATATTAAGAATGATGACAAATATTTTTTTACAAATGCCATCTACTTACCTTTATAATTATTGTCTTGTACGCCGTTTTAAAATTTACAGTGCGGCTTGGAATATATTTCACTTCGCGTGAACCGTTTACTTTCAAATAAATATTTTTTAAAAACACACTTAAAACTTCTAACGAATATACGCTCAAAAGTATGAATGTGACGATACTGATTTTTTGGCACAGGATGTACAAATTCATGTACTTTCAAATAAGTGACATAAAAATCAAAAATTCAAAACTATAGTTTTTGTATTTTGCCGATTTAAAAAAATTCTAGCCCACAGTGCGGCGCTGTCCTGAGAATTTAAATAACGATAACAACACCCCTCTGGGGTTCTTCATATTATGATAGCCTATCAAATTCTGCATATTTTGGTGAATTTTTAAAAAAATCGTTAGAGCGGTTTTTGAAAATAATCCAAAAAACCGTTAAAATTGAAATGAAAAAAAGTTTTGAGTTGACACACAAAAATTAAATTTTCATCAATATTTTAACAAATAATGATTATAATGTGTATATATTATGAAAGCATATTGAATTTTAAAGAATATAAGACTAAGTAGAAAAAAAGCGATGGACCGGTTTTCAAAAAAATGGCAAAAAACCGTTAAAATTTCAATGAAAACCAATATTTTTAGTCGACATATGAAAATTAATTTTGCTTATTATTGTAACAAATAATGAAAATTATAAATATACACACATATACATATATCATTTATGCTTTCTATAGAATAAAAAGTTTACGTTCTTTAACAAAAAAACACTGAAAAAAATTATTAGGAAAATTCTTTATTTAAAAAACTATTGTTAAAATTGGAATTAGCCCGACAAAATTCGGATTTTTCTGCAAAACAGTTCGAAGTGAAATTTTGTCACCAGAATACTCTTTATTTATGCATGCAAAATAAAGTGTGAAAAAATCATAGTGAAATCTTCTACGCATAAAAAGTTATTCAAGGACAAAGGTCGAAAAAATCAGTTTTTTGCAAATATCACACTAACGGTTACTTTTTCAGAAAAATAGGTCTATACAATTTTGTAGCCCTGAAAATTTTCTTTAGAAAAGACAGCGGAGTTGTTTTCGGACGACTAATAGCTTAGGAGATATTCTAATTAAGAAAGTGTAAAGCTTGGTAATGCATACATGCGGTATATAAGTGTGCATAGCCACATGTTGATTTTTAAATTGCCATAACTTATGAACGATGAGTTTCACCAAAAAAACAAAACTATCAGGTTATAGGGAATTGTATGCTCTATAAATGATAGCAATGTATGTACACATACAGTTTACCGTTTAGGAGTAATTCAATAAAAACAGATTTTTTCAACGTTTTCCTTAATTTTTATGGTTTTACCTAAACGGTAAACTGTATGTGTACATACCCCAGTGCTTCGATGGTACAAATATAAAAATAATGTAATACTTTATAAAAAAGAAAAAATACATTATTTTCAGAACAGAGTGCAACAACTTAAAACAACTGTATCCATTTAAATTAGCTATGTTTTAGACGACAGTTTTCAGTGCTTAATTAAGCACTCTCTGACAAACGTATGGGAAATCAACAACTAAAGTGTTTAATTTAACACTGATAAACTTGCGAGTTTGATTTCTACTTAAGTACCAAGTAGATCTGTGAATGTTGCCGTTCTACTCTGAATAATAGCTGTGTTTAATGGGATTTTAACATTGTGGGCACATATTTTTATCCATCCTCTTGGCAATCAGAGGAAAGTGGTGCGGAAGCGAAAAGAATTATAAAGTAAAATAAAATAAGAAGGAAATAGCTTACAAATTCAATTCAAATATTAACATGCTGCCGTCTAAAACACAGCTGTTAACATATTTGTTTTTGTTTTTTTCCAAACGGGAATTATTCTTGAAGTTGAATTTTCAATTAGAAAAAAAAAAGCCAAAGTGAACGGATATGATTATTTTAAGTTGAATCTGCGCTAATTTTTGGCAAATTTGAGTTTTTTACCTGCTATTTTGCAACAGAATACAAAAAAATATACATAAGAACTGGTTCACAAACGTGACTAAATTGTCGGGCGATAGCACTGTTACAGTGGGAAGCGGTCCCTCCGCTTGTCAACAAATAGTACTATCGTCTGACGATTTAGTTGTGTGTGTGAAAAGCTCTAAATTGTTGTAATAGAAAAATCTGAAAGAGAACAAAAAAAAAACCGGATTCCCACCATCCATATGCCCTACGTGTGACTTGTGAACAAAGCATGTAGCATAAAGGGGAATAGCTGAAACACTGCGGCAGCGGCAGTAATCAGCTGTTTCGTATTTAAATACTTATTGTGAAGTCACACAAAGGGCATGGGCACGTAGGGCACTTCGAGCTTATAGGCATGCGGAGGGAACGGTGGTTTTCATTTCCTTCCATTACCCTACAAACTCGAAGAGCCTTACGTGCCCGTGCCCTTCGTGTGACTTTACATTTACAACTTACAATAAAGCAG
The DNA here is from genome assembly GCA_951812925.1 of Calliopum simillimum. Lineage (NCBI taxonomy): Eukaryota > Metazoa > Arthropoda > Insecta > Diptera > Lauxaniidae > Calliopum > Calliopum simillimum. The sequence goes on along the minus strand of OX638371.1, from coordinate 47,602,915 downwards.
GAGCAGTGTCAGCGGTAGAAGCAGTGATCAGCTGTTTTTCTTTTGTCTTTTAATGATTACAATATTCCTTCCCTTAATTTTTTTGTTTGATTGGTAGCACTTCGGCAGTGGCAGTAAATTTAGAAATGGAGCTAAGGGGCCGTACACATATTACGTAACGCGCCAGGGTGGAAGGGGAGTCGAACGATTTGTTATGAAGTGCAGCATGGAGGAGGGGTCATCAACTGCGTTACTTAGCATCGATTTTATAAATTTCATGCGACGATAAATTCAAATTACCAAAATTAAGACTTGTAACGTAAAATGGTCGAAAATAGCGTTGCGTAATATGTGAACGGCCACTAAACGTGACCGTACTGCTTACTGCTACTGCTCGTATATAATTGTGTTACCATTGAAACACACTGTTTCTAAAAAAACAGCTGATCACTGACGCTGCCACTGCCACTGCCGCATTGTGTTTCAGCTAAAAGACAAAAAGCAGAGCAGCGACTTTTTGTTTTGTTTTGCTTGCATACGTTTCGCTTGAAATTGACCCAAGGGATTTTTTAAATTGTACCAAGTAGCAAAAAAAAGTATCAAGTGTCCAAAAATTACCAAAATTATTTAATTTATTTGTGGTCGAATTTCGACCACTGGGCGATACTAGTAATATTAATTGGCTGGTATTCTGTTAGGAATCTATAAAATTGTGTGTTGAATTGATGATATTTATTCCAAAAAATTATATCGGTCAAATGACCGATTTATAATAAACGATTCATATTTTTTCATGGATTTTTAGTATAGACTGATTCCATTTCAATTCATACGGTGAGTGTGCACTTAGGTTTGCGTATCAACTTCAAACTAGCAAAATATTTTTTTTGAATCAAAATAAGGGAACACGTATTTTTTTTTTTTTTTTTTGATTTGGACTAAAATTGGAGATTTTATGGCGTTTTGCAGGAATTTTGCCGAAAATTTAATTTTGAAAAAATCATGAAGTGCATTCGGTTTTTTCAACAGCATTTCTTTATTTTTCAACTTTTTATATGAATCGAAATGTAATTGATGCTCCATGGTTTTTTTTTCAAGATATCTTGAAAAACTTGAATAAAACCTATAAATTTAAAATAACCGAATTTCTTATTTTCGAGACACATAATAAGTTAGATGGAACCTAAATATACTCAAGGTATAGAAAACCAAGCATTGGTTGTGTTTTTTGCGATTCAACCGTACTTTGGCTTTTGTTTCTTTTCGGATGTTCTCGGGATTTTTATTAGTTTTTTTTTCGATTACTTTCATGTAATTGTGTTGTTCTGGCTATGTAACAAAAAGTTAACCCTCTGGTTCCCTCACTCTTCCAAGCATGGCATTTTTGAATACTTTTGCATTTCTTAGCATTCAGAATAAACAAAATTGAACAGTGAAAAAATGCGAAGAAATGCAAAAGTATTCAAAAATGCCATGTTTGAAGAGTGAGGGAACCAGAGGGATAACTTCTTGTTACATACCCACAACAGCACAACACAATTACATGAAAGTAATCGAAAAAAAAAAAAACTAATAAAAATCCCGAGAACATCCGAAAAGAAACAAAATCCAAGGTACGGTCAAATCGCAAAAAACACAAACAATGCTTGGTTTTCTATACCTTGGGTATATTTAGTAGAGCTGCGACATCGACCGGAAAACATCGATTTTTTGAACATCGATGTTTTCTGAATTAACCATCGATGTTAAAAAAATATCGCCAAAAAAAGATCGATGTTTGGCAACATCGATTACTTTTTCAGTTCGTTGAAAACTCTGACGAAACGAATCAAATATGTCTCAAATTTTTTTTAAAACATAAAATTAAATAAATACTTTTATAAATGGAAAAATTGATGCGGTCTTGAAGCAAAGCATGTTTCTGTATTAATTTAAATATTCCACTTCAATATCAAATTATATCGGCCATAACTTTTTGAAGATCTTATATACCTAAAAAAAATTATTTTAATAAAATACTTAATAAATATTTTTTTTAAACTTAATAAAAATTTTTTAATTTTTTTCCATGCCCCAATGGCCCTTAAAAGTAAAAAATAGGCGGATTTTTTTCTTTCTGGCGTAGGAGGTATGCACAATTTTCCGGCGCCATTTTAAATTTTTCTGTTTTTAAACATCATTTTCATATTCAATTACTTACCTCGAAAACCAACTCGGTAACATTATTTTCCATTTTTAAGTACACATTTCAGTAAAATTTGTAGGTCTTTGTGGGCTTCATTAGGGTCTTAAAGAAAAGAAGTTGAAGCCGCATAAATCCAAAGTGTTGGTTTTAACTAAATTCAATTAAAAACAAAACGAACCGTGTCCGATCAAAATTTGGTCTTGTTCAACAAAACTAGATATGTTTACTTAGTTTGACTGAACTATTTTTGTTTCACAAAAAACATAATTGGTTGAAAATTCACCATGCATGATTTCTGTTATTACTTTCTTTAATTTTCTTAGAATAAATCATTTTTGTCAGTATTTTATGTAAAAATATGCAAAAAAAAAAAAATTTTGGGAAAAAAAATTCCATAATTTTTACCTTTAAGGACCAACGGGACACGGTGAAACAAAAAGTGCTTGACATGTCTAAGGGCTTGGTAAGACTGTTACACTTGCTACTAAGACACTTTATATCGTTCATTTAATGGCAAATCAAATCAAAATTTCGTCTATAATGAGGTGTTTTTCATAAAGAATCCCTTAGTAGCTTATGGTAAACCCAAGATTTTTCATCAAAGTATGTTTTCCAGTACATGATGAATTAATGAGCATTTGAATTGCTAACTTTTTAAACAATTTATTGAATATAATTTCTTCCAAATTTTCTTAAAATTTTATTTTTTGCTCAGTCATTTGTAGGTTTATTCACTAAATCTAGAATAGAACTGTCATTTGTCATATGATCTTGTTCTGCAAAAGCTTGAAATTTTTACAATAAAATATTTTTATTGGTAAGAATAATAAAATTTTAAGTTTAGTTTTTCGGTCCGGAAATAGCCTTTGATTGTTATTGCGAGATATCCTTCATTTAAAGGCTTATAACTTGGGACGTAGTGATCCAATTGAAAAATAGTTAAAGTGCGGCTTGTTAAGGGTAGTTTTTGCTATACGTAGTCGTTAACGAGAATTAATTATACCATTTGCTGTTTTTGTTATATAGTTTTAAGTAGACCTCAAAACAGTGATTTTTTCACTTTTGTGCAAGGATAATTCAGGATCCTGACGTGATAGAATAAAATTAAGATCATATTCGTAATAAGAAGGTCTCGACTTATCATAAATTGCTATAAAAACTGAAAACGGAAAGCCATGTTTAAGCTGGACCGGGGTAGAGGCTTAAAAACATGGACCACAGCAGTTTCTGACAGCATCCACTTTCTTGTTACTTGTAGTCAGACTTATGAGAATCTCAGCTCAGTTTTTGGTACTCACATTTTGCATAATTAAGTCCATCTTCGGCTCACTTTATAAGAAAATTCGGTAAAAATTAGAGATAAAGTTAAGAAGTATCCGATAAATTTATAAAAAAATAAGCAACTCCATTTCCAATTAATGCATCTTGAACAGGAAAACATACTTTTGATGAAAAATCATTGATAAGAGATTCTTTATGACAAACACCACTTTCTAGACAACATTTTTATTTGAAGTTTTTGTATGGGGCGATGAACCAATCCAGAAAAACGGTTAGCACCAATGAATTCCCCATGCCCGAATTAGGTAAGAATGACATATTTCCCGTCGGACCAAATTTTCAACTAGTACAGTGTAATTGGTATTGCGAGGCAAATTTCATGGTAGAATAATAACAAATTAAATTATCTTAAGCTCCTATTTTCCATAAAGAAAAAAGACTATTAAATTTGTTAAAAACTACATTAGAGAATAAATCATTTTTGCAGCCATTTTTTGTGGACTACAATTGAGGAAAGTTATATGTATTGTTTGCATATATACATAAATTTGAATACTTTTGCATAACTGCCGGTGGTTAAATCAAACTTTAAAACATATTTAATTTTTCACACTCGATAGATTTTTTTTAAGAAATACCCATATCGTCCCTTAGCTTCCAACACCGCGCAAGTCGAAAATTGGCGGTTTTGACATTTAAATGCCATTAGATAGTGCTTCTCATTGCGCGTCTAACCATTCGTCACATTATGTAGGTTTCAGTCATTCAGAAGCCGTAATTCAAAAAGTAGTAACAGCGCGCAAGTCGGTTGCCCTCTGAACACCGCCTAAGTCGTTCGTCTGTCATACTTTTCTCGTAATAGTACTTCGCGCTCCGTGAATATTATATTTTTATGTGAATTTAATCGCTAAAAGGTCTATGCAAGAAGTTTTAATAAAAGATTAAGAGGTAAACTATGTAATAAAGTAATGTTTATAGATCTATGCGAATTCATATAAAAAAAAAATGACAATAGAATATTTTCATTTAGTTAAGCGGTGTTTACTAACTATTTTTTTTTAACCTATGCGGTGTTTCAAAATGTATTTTATTTATTTTAGAAAGCTCAATAATTGAAATACACTATGGATGGGAAAGAAATTGATTCCTGGAGTGATCCGAGCGCAGGTGATGAATTGTTATGTGCCCAAAACCAAATTTCTGATATAATTGATAATGAAAACAATACTCAATGAAGAGATAAAAATAATATAACCCAGAACAATATGCAGCAATCCAGTGCCTCTGCTACTCCATCGTGTTCTTCAAAAGTGGTCATACTCAGTGATGTTCCATATCATGGTAATTTGTTAAGTCATTTAAAACGACAGAACAAGGCGGCAAAAGATCCAAAGAAATATAAACGCAATGTTAATAAAGAATTACGGATGAAAGGTAAAAATTACATAGGATACAGAAGAGACAGAAAAGCAAGGACTAATGAAACATTTAAAGTGCAACAAGACGTATTTAAGCCTGCAAGATCCATGAAACCACCGTGCACTTCTGCGTTTTGCAAGAAATCAAAACTCAGATCATGTGACAATATAAACGAACAACAGCGGCAATATTTGTTTAAAAATTTCTGGAAAAACATGAACTGGGAGCAACGAAGATCATTTATAACTTCTCACGTTAATAAAGTACCAAAGAAAAGTACAAAAAATCCAGAATCATCCATTCACGACGCCAAGTCTGTAAAAAAATGTTCTTGGCCACTCTTGGCATTAAAGAATGGTTTGTCAGATATTGGCTGACAAAAACAGACTGTGCCATGCCTCCCGACTTGCCTACTTCAACGAGTAATCGCAAAAATCAGGAGAAAATTAAAGACCACAAATATGTAGAAAAGTTTTTAGCAGGTCTTCCAAAGATGCCGTCGCATTACTGTCGTGCTAAAACATCACGAGAATATTTAGAACCAATTTTCTCGAACATGACACAGCTCTATCACACATATAAAGAGAATTGTGAGTTCGAGGGTAGAGAATGGATTGGCCGTAAATTATTTGACAAATTATTTACGAAACTCAATCTCAGCCTATTCCACCCGAAGAAAGATCAATGTGACGTTTGTTGCAGTCATAAAACTGGAAACATTACGGATGAAGAATACTCTCAACATGTTTTGAAGAAAGATCGAGCTAGGAAAGAGAAAGATTCTGAGAAAGGTATTGCACAGTCCGGAGCTTGTCACGTATTTACACAGGATGTTGAATCTGTAAAATTGGCCCCGTATCTTCAAGCTAGTGCAATTTATTATAAAACTAAATTATGCGTCCATAATTTTACATTATACAATTTAGCAACTAAGGATGTAATGTGTTATTGGTTCGATGAGTCAAATAGCACGCTTGAAGCCTCCGTTTTTGCTTCATGCTTAGTAGACCATCTAGGGAAGGTTTTGAGTCTGAAATTATTGCCTGTGATTTTATATTCCGATGGCTGTTGTGCTCAAAATCGCAATGTTACCTTAAGCAATGCTTTATTACGTTTAGCGATTGAGAAAAATATTGTGATTACTCAAAAGTACCTGGAAAAAGGCCATACCCACATGGAATGTGATTCCGTACACAGTGCAATAGAGTGTAAATTAAAAGGTAAAGAAATTTACCTTCCACAACAATACATGGCTATAACTAAGACTGCTAGGAGTGATCCTATGCCTTACGAAGCTCGTTACTTAGACTATACCTTTTTTACTGACTTTTCGAAGGAATTAATTTATAAATCGATACGGCCTGGTAGAAAAGCAGGTGACCCAGTCGTCACAGACGTACGTATGCTAGAATACAGGCCAAATGGCACAATTTGGTACAAAATTGGTTTTGATGACGAGCTTCAGACGTTACTACATCGTTCCACGGCAATTAACAGCATTAAACAAATAAATCACCTGCAGAAATTGTATGCAACTAGAATACCAATTACAAAACGAAAGTATGAAGATTTGCAAGACCTAAAAAGTGTATTACCATCTCGTTGCCACTCTTTTTATGATGACCTTCCGCACAACAATCGATAAAGACTGAAACTATTTGACTAGAGATTTCGAGCATTATTTTTTATTTTAATAATTTCATTACTATTGCATTTTGTTTCGTTGGAGTGTATTAAAGACTATGTTTTAAACATTTACCTATTATAATAAAAAAATAGTAATTGCACTTACGCTCTAAAGGTTCGTGTTTCACCAAATAACTTTAATGAATTGATCTCAACAATGTAATTCTTAAAATTTAGGTTATAGATACGTATGTTAAAACGATTGTTAATTGCTCTTTAAATATTTCTTAACAAAAACTTTTCTTTGTAAATCATCTATTAAAACCTTATTCCCTAACCTTTCCGCAAACAACACCGCCTAAGTCTAATAAAATATTAGTCAACACAGCTCAAGTCATAAAATAATAGTTAAAATAAAGTTAATTATCAAAATGAGTATAAATAATTATTTCTTAACCGCTAACTAGTGTATTTATTAAGAAATAACAAAAAAATTCCACCGATTTTTTAAATTAGACAGTTTTTTTCGTCTCCTGTAAAGTAGCTAAAAATGACTTACGCGGTGTTGGAAGCTAAGGGACGATATGTGACTTATCACTTATAGATACAATTCCGTATAAGCAGTGGTTTTGTTTTTTTGGTGCAACTCACCGTTCATAAGTTATGCCAATTCAAAAATCAACAAATTTATATGCAAACGCATAAGCCGCAACTTTGCTAGTTTCCTAATTTAGATATCTCCTAAGCTATAACTCGTACGAAAACAATTTTGATAGGACATTTTAAAAGCTTCAATATAGTCTGCCAATATTTTTCTCCTAAAGTTACCGCTAGCGAGATACTTATTTGCAAAAAACTGATTTGAGGCGCCAATTTTTAAAATTTTTAATAGTGAAAAATTTTTCATCACCATTAAAGGAATTTTGAATGCGCATTGGTTAAACATAATTTGTGAAAACATCGAATAAAAACATCGACGCTAAAAATCGATTTTGCAAAAAAAATCGAACTCTAAACATCGATGTTAAAAACAGTCGATGTTTTTGTAAAACATCGATGTTTCATCAACATCGATGTCGATGTCGCAGCTCTAATATTTAGGTTTCATCTAACTTATTATGAATGATTTTTGTGTCTCGAAAATAAAGAATTCGGTTATTTTAAATTTATAGGTTTTATTCAAGTTTTTCAAGATATCTTGAAAACCAAAAAATGGTAGAAGAATGTGAGTGCCATTTTCGGAATCAGTATCGCAAAACCGTCTAGGAAAGTGAAAACTGAACTGTGTAATTTTTCTTATTCATTTTGTAGACAAGAACGCAATTGTTACATAAAAAAGCAAGAAAGCCTTCATATCTGGAATAAAAAGGACGTGCTTTACTATCACTGTGCAAATATTCGAGAAAAAAAAAGATGGTGTTTTTGAGAAAATTTGCATTTTTATTTAAAATATAAAACTCAATTTTAAGGAAAGTAAGGGTTAAAGAAATTATTTTTCCCATATTACGTAAAAGAATTTCATGGAGCATCAATTACATTTCGATTCATATAAAAAAGTTGAAAAATAAAGAAATGCTGTTGAAAAAACCGAATGCACTTCATGATTTTTTCAAAATTAAATTTTCGGCAAAATTCCTGCAAAACGCCATAAAATCTCCAATTTTGGTCCAAATCAAAAAAAAAAAAAAAAAAAAATGCGTGTTCCCTTATTTTGATTCAAAAAAAATATTTTGCTAGTTGAAGTTGATACGCAAACCTAAGTGCACACTCACCGTATGAATTGAAATGGAATCAGTCTATATTGTTCTGCAAAATTAAAAAAAGCGGCAAATTGATTTCCCAAAACTGCCACTGTCGCCTTGGAGAAAAATGAATGTCAGATTCGGCATCCTGGCATCCAAAAACACTTGAGTTGGTGTTTTGATTGAAAAAATCCAGGTAAAAATATGACTCGTTTATTTTGAAATCGGTTATTTGACCGATATAATTTTTTAAATAAATCAATTCCACGCTATCAAGTAAACTTTTCGTAAGAATAGAACCCAATTTTATTGATTATTGACTGAATACCAGCCAAAACATATTATGACATTACTTTTGTCTCTACATGAATTTTGAAAATTTAGCATAAAAATAAATATTAAACGCAAGGTAAAATTTTTAATCGAAAATGCGCCGAACTAAAGTTGAACGTAGAGGTATGGTTCCTATTGAAATTAGTTAAAATTATAACCTGCTACTGATTTCTACTTGTATAGTATTTTATGTATTCAACTTGTATTGTTTTATTGTTTTCTGTCATATGGAGAATTTTCATTCAATTTTTAATTCTTCTCTGGAATAAACGTTTTTCTTTTATAATAAAACTATTAGTTTTTCATTAGGTTATGAGCCCAGACTTCAATCTGCTCAATTATTAAAAAAGGCCATCATGTATAAGAAGAAAAATTTAAGAAATAATTCAAGAAGAATAAATCTTGTTTCAGCTTCAGTTCAGTTCGGTTCTGTTTAAAAAAAAAATGTCTTCAAGCAATGCACTAGCAATGATTGAAAAATTGATCGGAAGGGATAACTACAACACTTGGAAGTTTGCCATTCAGACATATCTCCAACACGAAGAATTATGGAGTTGTGTTGTGGGAACCGGGACTGTTGATGCTAAGCTTGACATGAAAGCCAATGCAAAAATTATTCTGCTTATTGATCCCATCAATCATGTGCATGTACAAGATGCCAAAACATCTGGGAATATCTAGCCAAGGCGTTCGATGATAAAGGATTAACACGCAGAGTTGGTTTGTTGAAAGGCTTAATAACTACCACATTAGAAAATTGCCAAAATATAGGGGAATATGTAAACAAAATCATGTCAACGGGACACAAACTAAGAAACATATCATTCGCTGTAAATGACGAGTGGCTAGGTACGCTACTTTTAGCTGGCTTACCCGAAGTTTATAAGCCTATGATAATGGCGTTAGAAAGTTCTGGTGTACCGATAACATCTGATGCAATCAAGACTAAGCTCCTGCAAGATGTCAGGAGCTCCGGGTCTGCTGCGTTCTATGTGAATAAAAATTATGGCAACAAAGTAAAATATGTTGTTGAAGTTTTGTTTGACTTTGTCTTTAAAGTTGTTGTGTTTTGAAAATGGGCTCAAGTCAAAGGAAAGTATATTTAAATTTATCCCAACGTTTCGCGAGAAGTTCCTCGCTTCATCAGGGGAGTCTTTATTTAAATAACACTGAAAAGAACATAATTACAATAATTTGAATTTTAACAATTTTAGGAAACTAAACTTACATTATTTAGCTATTTACACCAAATTTTTTAATTTATAAAAGACGTTAAAGACAATGCAAAAATGCGAAAATAAATTAAAATAAAAATAAATAAATACATATAACACGGGCACAAACATTGAACATTAATATTGCACGTATTATAATTGCAGCTACCCAAGAACTAAATTATATGCTTTGTAACTTTCTTTGTCTTCTTTGGTGTTCATCGTATTGTTGATCTTTTGTCGTATGCGTAGGCTTTCCAATATAAATCTTTTGTTGTATTTTCTCTCTTTGTCTAATATTTTGATATTTTCGAAGTCAGCTGTGTGTTCGTTTTCTAACATATGTTGAGCCAGAGCTGTAGTCATCTTTCCTTTTTCGATGTCCGTTTTGTGTTCTTTTAACCTAGTGCATACCGAGCGCTTCGATGTGCCGATATACGTTAAGTTGCAGTTGTTGTCATCTCTGTTGTTTCCTTTGCAGCTTTCTTCGTAGACAATATTATTTTGCTCGTGCAATTCTATTTTGTCTTTTTTATTTTTAAATATAGTCTTTAAAGTGTCTGTAAGCAAAGCATACTTCGTTGTCTTTTATTATTGTCTTTAAACTTTCTTTGTTTGTCAAATACGGTATGTAAGGGACCGCGACGTATTTATTAGGGTTGCCATCAACTTTTTCTTTTGTGGGATTTTTACCACTTTTGGTATCTCCAAATTTTTTAATTAAATTGCTTATAATGTATTTTGGATAGTTGTTCACTGTTAGTATTTCCGTTATTTTCTTGATATTATCTCCTTTAAACATGGAATCGCTTATGTTGAGGACTTTATGTATGAAATTATAAGCCGTGTTAATTTTTTGTTGCATTGGTTTCGTGGATTTATAGTTCATCATTCTATTTGATGCTATCGGTTTTTTGTACCAATTAAAAATAATTCCGTCTCCTATTCTATGTAATTTTGTATCAAGATAAGCGATGCTATTATTATTTTCATCCTCCAGTGTAAATTGTATCATATTATGGTACTCATTAAGTGTTTTTAATATGATATCTTTGTCTTTAGATTTAATAACTGCCAATATGTCGTCCACATACTTAGTTATAAACTTTATTTTTGTTTTTCTTGTCTAATTCCTCTAAGGTTATATCTAGCAGGTGGTCCAGGATGCTATCCGCGATTGTTGGGGATAGAGGGTTGCCCATTGGCATTCCAAAAGTCAGAATATAAAATTTGTTGTCAAAACGTAGATAATTGTTTTCTTTAAGACAAAAGTCCAATATTTTTAGGAAATCTCCCTTGGGTATTTTTGTTAATTCACTAATTGTATTCCACTGTTTTAATATGGTTTTTATACCAGTATAGATTGGTAAATTAGTAAAAAGCGATATTTCATCGAAAGAAATAAGTACTTCGTCTTCATCTAATTTTACCTTACTTAATTTTTCTTTAAGTTGGAAAACATTTCTGATGTTGTATTCCTTCGACACTAGGTTTTAAAGGATTTTTCCAATGTATTTGGCTAATTTGTAGCATGCCAAGTTGCAGGCATTGAAATAAGCTGTAATAATACCCTATTTCTGCAGTAATAACTTCAAATTTGCAGTAATAACTTCAGAATATTGTAAAAAATTGTAATAATAATTTTCACCTTAATTCATATTACTTTGTTTTGTGTTAATCGTTGAAACTAAATACTCATTTTATTTAGCTTATAAAATGTAGCAACCACAATAAGTACTCGGCAACTCTACTTTAAACATATTTTTATAAATGCATTCGAAGAAAATTTCGCTATAAATTTTCAATTTTAAATTGAACCGTTGCCATGATATCTGTTATTTAATATAAATATATAATATTCATCACTTGAATAAGACATTAAAAAAAATTTGCTAAAAATTGCAATTAAAAACAAAAAAAAAAATTCTGCAGTAATAAATTTTTCTTATTTCAACCCCTGCCAAGTTGGTTGATGAAGATATTGGCCTAAGTGGGAAATTTTGTTTGTGGATCTTTGGTAATCCGTACAGTCTAGGTGCTGACGCCCCGTCACACATTAATTTAAATTTTTCATCCTTGGTGATAAACTTTTTTCTAAAAGCGAATTTACGATTTTATTATTTTTATTAAGTAATTTGGTTGTTGGGTCTTCACGAATAGTTTTTTATGTTTGTTTATCGTCTAATAAATTTTGAGGATAAGTTTTTCTTCTGTTGTATTTTTTATAGTTCTCCTGTATGTCATAATTCTATTTACTATCTTGTTTCGTGTTAATTCTTTTTCTCTATAATCTTCAATCGTTTTAATAAATTGTTCTATATCGGCTATCGTATGTATCGATGAGAAACTTTCGTTGGTAACGGGTAAAGCAAATTTTTCTCCTAAAGCCGGTAACCATTTGCTTTCCATAGGAAAATTTATGTCAGTTTTATTGACAAACCAGAGTTATTATTTATTTTTAATTTTTTTAGCGTAAGGTTGTTTAATTTCGATGAATGTGTCTACTTTGATACGTTAGTATGTATGTATGTACATAGTTTCTTGTGTCTCAATGAATTTCTTAAATTCTTCGTCAGTAAGATTTAGTTCTAAGTTGGATTTCGTTTGTAACAAACTTTGTTTTGTAATTTTGATGTTTTTATTCGTCTCCGCTATTGCTAAGCTCAGAATTTTAGAGTGAAAGTTGTCCAAATGTTTGTCCATCTATGAGAATAGCTTGTTCTTCTAGAAGATATTTTGTACGTGCTGTTGTGCTTGATATGTGTTTTTGAATAATGCCATATTGTCTACATGAAAGTAGAAAACATAGCCTTGTCGTCATTTTTGCTTGTTTTTCATTAAGCTTGCAGTAATGTTTAAGTTTCTTCCTGATACTGTTATTTTATTTTTTTTTTGATGTTTTCAAAAAAGTGTTTTTCCATTTTTGTGTCACTTATTAAAGATGTATACAAACTTGATTAGTTGTTAGTTGTCGGCAGGCCCTCCGAAATGTTTATATTGTTGAAGTTTTGTTTGATTTTTTCTTTAAAGTTGTTGTGTTTTGAAAATGGGCTCAAGTCAAAGGAAAGTATATTTAAATTAATCCCAACGTTTCGCGATTCTCCGAAAACTGAAAAAGTGTACAAAGGCCCACGGTGTTTCAAGTGCAATAAACATGGGCATATATCTAAGAACTGTAAATCCAAGAAGGAACAAAGTTCTAATAAGGAATCTAGATATGTTGCAGTGTTTTCAGCGACAACAAGCAATGATGGTGGCTGGTATATTGATTCAGGGGCATCCATGCACCTCCGATTGCAAGTACTAGAATTGCCAATGATAAAATGCTTCCGGCTAAAAGTGTGGGCAAAGTTAACTTAAATGTTGTTGGAATAGATGGTAATATAAAAACCATTCAGGTTAAAAATGTCTTATATGTACAAGAGTTGGCAAGCAATCTTTTATCTGTTAGTCAGATGATTAATAATGGATGTTCTGTACAGTTTAATAATAGTGGCTGTAAAATATTCAATAAAGGTAATCAAGAAGTTGCAGCAGCAAAACTCATTAAGAATATGTACCGGCTTGTTACGCATAGTATACCAGTAAATCAAATGAGTCTGATTATTACACATGGCATCAGCGAATGGCACATTTGAATCTGCAAGACTTAAATAAACTAACAGAATGCACCAAAGGAGTTGATTTTATTAAAAACAAAAATAAAATAATTTATGAATTTTGTCAAGAAGGAAAACAACCCAGGTTGCCGTTTCCAACAGGAGGTTCCGGGCCATGCAACCTCTGGTGTTAATACACTCTGACGTCTGTGGACCAGGCCTGACGAGAGGGGGGGGGGGTAAGGGGGGGATTCCCCCCAGGCCCGGAGTTTTTTGGAGGGCCCGGATTTAAGCAGAAACAAAATCTTCATAAATAAAATTTATAGTAGTATTTTGCAAGCTTGCGAAATGATATTTACGCTCAACTAGAGGAAACGGGCCCAACCAATGAACACGAAACAAGCACTTGAGAAAAAGCCCGGGCCCGAAATTTTTTTTTTTTTTTTCAAACGAGAAAAAACAAAGGTGATACCATTGCCTGCTAACTTTTTGGGCAAATCTAATAAGTTTTTTTGTTTGACTTAACTTACTCCATTTTCATTCTAAGCACTTCACATAGACATTATTTTCCATATTTTTATTTAATAACAGAATTCTTTCCAAGTTCGTGCTTCTAAACCTTCGTGTGATTTACGGGTCCTCACGGGCCTCTAAATTAAGGGCTTTTGTGGTTAGGTACGGGCTCGCATGAAAATCGATTTCAGAGCCCGAGCCTATCGCTGGTAAGTAGAGCCCCACGGGTCATGATTAAAACTAGAACCAACGCCCATCTTTGCTCTCTCAAGCGTTGCTCCCACAGCCAAATTTTATTTTTTTGCCAAAATATGGCTTCGGGAATTAATTACAACTACAACAACAAAAACAAAAAGTGTCGCTCGGACCCGGTTTCAGAAATATAGCCATTGGAAGATCGCGATATATCTTTTATTAAAATCGGTATAAGTTAAGAACCCCTAGATGGATTTTAAAAATATTGATGTCATATGAAAGGTATTTTACCGGACTATATGATTGCTGGCATTGTTGTTGTTTAAAGTTCCTAATTTCAAGAAAATTTATTCGGTCCATTTTTGTTTTTTTGTATAAAAATTTATTAATGATGCAATTTCAGATACATGTTGCATACCAAATGAAAGGAAATCAATTGGACTTCTTAATTTAGTTATTAAAATTACAGGTTAATAACACATTTTTAGGGAAAAATAATGGTTTTTTGGGAAAAAAATGGGGTGAATTTTTGAAAAATTATCATATCTCGAAAACTATCACTCAAATTGAAAAATTTGTGCAGCAATTATATAGTCCGATAAAATACCTTTCATATGACATCAATATTTTTTTAAAACACATGCAGGGGTTCTCAACTTATACCGATTTTTATAAAAGCTATATCCCGATTTTCCGATGGCTATATCTCCAAAACTAAGTCTGAGCGACACTTTCCGATTACACATTCTTTGTGAGAATAATAACTTTAACAAAAAAAGTAGCAGTATCAACAGCTGCATACATTACAAACCGGTGTCCAACAAGTGCACTGTCATATTTAACGCCTGAAGAGAAATGGTCTGGAAAGAAACCTGATATTGGACATTTTAAAATTTTGGGTGTGACGCTATGGTCCATACGCCAAAAGAAAAACGTCAGAAATTGGTCCCTAAGGCAAGTAAATTAATTTTTATTTGTTATTGTGAGAATACCAAAGGTTACAGACTTTTCAATCCAACATCAAAGAAAATAGTTATAAGTAGAGATGTTATAATTATTTGAAGTTGAGCTGTTTGGTCATGTTAAAATAAAAATTCAAAAAGTTATTTTAAGAGATGTTATATTTCTTGAAAATTTTTTGAAAAGGAAGTATGTAACGGTGCCACTGTCAAATAACTCCGATGGTAAAATTGCAAATGTGAACATAAATACCCAGACAGAATCATCTAGTTCAGATGTACAAATCAATGAAGAAAGTAATATAAATAATACGTCTGATGCTAGCAAAAGTGATCATACTTTTTATTCTGATGATGGTACTGCGGATATTCCTGAAAGAAACAATTAAGCAGTTTAAAGTGGTTATAATACCAGATCTAAAACCAGAAAATTAATAATTGAACCAAATTCTTTTCTGTGTCAGAAAAGAGATCAAAATCATTCTGACATACCAAATACTTATACTGAGGCTATTTCCGCGGAGGACAGTGATCAATGATTACAGTCTATAAAAGAAGAACTCAGTGCACACGAGAAAAATAAGACTTGGGAGTTGGTAGTAAAACCACCAGGAGTGAAGACAATTGGCTGCAAATAGGTCTTCTGTATTAAAGACGAGCCATCTGGTCTACGCTATAAATCGAGACTTTGTGCAAAAGGTTGTTCCCTAAAGTATCCAATAGATTATACTGAAACATTTTCTCCAACTGTTAGATATGATTCAGTACGAATGCTGCTGTCAGAAGTATGTCAACACAATTTAGAAATGATACAGTTCGATGTAAAAACAGCATTTTTATATGGTGATATAACAGAAGATATTTATATGACACCACCTGAAGGGCTTACTGTTCCAACAAATTACATTTGCAAACTTAAATGGTCATTATACGGCTTAAAGCAAGCACCCCGTTGCTGGAATCATAAATTTGATTTTGTACTTAAAAAGATTGGTTTTAAAAACAGTCATTCAGATAAATGTGTCTATACTGGTGCTCTAAAAAAAATGAAGGTATGCCTTCTTTTATATGTTGATGATGGATTTGTAATATCCAAAGATAAAGGTGCTTTATTAGAAATAATAAACAATTTGAAAGAAAATTTCGAAATAAAAACATGTGAACCTAAAAATTTTGTAGGGTTACAAATAGAAAGACTTAAAGAAGGTATTTTTGTTCATCAAACAATATACATTGAAAAGTTAGTTTAATATGATTTATGCAAATGGTAATACTATTCCTGTTGATCCTCATACTACTTTAAAGAATGGTGAAAAATCAGCAGAGAGTAATACGGATATAACATACAGGAAAGCAGTTGGGTCTCTTATTTACCTTGCAATAGTAAGTAAGACCTGATATTATGTATTCTGTCAGTTTATCGAGTAGATATCTCAACTGTTTTGATATTACACACTGGAATGTTGTAAAAAAGATATTGGGTGCTATTATTGATTCCGTCGGAAAGCATTTTCCGCGCGGAAGCAAATTTCGCTATTCTTGATTCCGCAAAGTAGATACATCTGTCATCACTGTTCCGCAAAACAGATAAATTTGGCATTCTTGTTTCCGCAAATAATTTGACAAATTTCACAACCCTGACATCGAAGTGACGTTCATTTTTGTGTATTCTTGATTCCGACGGAAAGATATATTTCAGTATTTTCCTTCCGCGAAATTTTTGTGTCGGAAAGACTATAAAAAGTTAAAAATGTATGCTTTTTTGATAATTTTGCTCTTTTTATTGATAAGGAAATTAAGCTAAATATTAAATATCAATTTTAAACACTTACTACTACACAATAGTCGGTTTAATTAAAAATTACAAAATTTATTTTTAAAATAAAACTCAAAATTCATAAAACATATTTAATTTTATTTTATTAAAAAAAGAAAACAATTCATCTTTATTTTGATTAGATATACAACTAAAATAGAAGTCACTTTCACATCCAACCCTCGCTGCGGTGATCAAACGATGCAATCATGTAATCAATGGAAAAAAAAAATTTTCAACAAACACTTTTTTACAAAAAACAACTTTATAGAAACACGCGACTTCACCGAACTCTAAAATGTATAGAGAATTAATCTTTAAATCGCACTGAAAAAGCTATTTTATCCACATGAAAAAATTATCAAAGATTCATAATTTTTCTATGTTGACATTTTTATTTATTTTTTATCCTTTGTCATCTGTCAAAATGTTAGAGATGTTCTTACTTCAGGGTTCCCATTATTCTCGTTCGATATTCCTCTTCCGTCGGAATCAAGAATAGTAATTCTCATATCGAACGATATTTCTTTCCGCGAAAATTTCCTTATCGAACGGAATCAATAATAGCACCCATTGAAATATTTAAAAGAAACTCAAATGTACGGACTATATACAAGCCAGTTAAATAAAATATTACCGAAGGCTATAGTGATGCGGATTACGCAAATGATGTAAATACGAGAGGTTCAATGACAGGATATGTGTTTATGAAGAATAGCGCAGTAGTCACATGGTCAACTCAACGTCAGCAGAGCGTAGCACCCTCTATTACGGAAGCTGAATTTATGGCAGCATATTCTGCTACGAAAAAAGCCGTAGAACAAAAGTGAGCCAATTTTGGCTCGACACCAACAACATCAATATTTCTGTACAACATTCACAGAAATAATTTTTGTTGTTTTTTTTTCACGCTCGTCAAAATTTCGCGTTTTTGTTGCTTTTGCGTACACACAAAATCGAACTCGAACCAACATAAAACAACAACAACGACTACGTCGCATCAAAATCAAAAACAACGAACAATATGGGTATTAATGCGTTGATGCGCAGTTGCGAAAATGCAAGTCTTTTACGCACTAACGCCTGTACGTTCAATGTGAATATTTTCATTTGAGAAATTGCAGAAGTAGTGCGAAATTTTCGGCAATGTGTTTGATGTTTTACAAATGTCAGACTTTCGCAAACCGCACTTCCGCAACGACGCAGGAGCATTGCGCATCAACGCGTGAGTACTCCTACTTTTTGTGTGTGTCCCAGTTCTTAGAAATTTTGAAAATTGTTGAAATATTATTGTTGTAAACGAGGCATGAAAAAACAACAAAAAATTTTTTTGTGATTGTTTAATTCGAATTTGAAGTTATTGTAAAAGAGAAAATTTTGCGCTGACTGCGCTGCATGCGCTTGGCTCAGTGATTTGAAAACGCTGACACCCTTGCTTTATGGATAAAAAGACTTCTACTGAACATTCGTGAATATAATCAAAACTCAATGGGCCTTATCGTAAATAAATATTCTCGAGAATTTATTTGCTAACTCCCTGGTTTGCAATCGCAAAAAAATTTCGTGGAAAGGGAAAATCACTGGAAAAATTATGTAATCGGCAATAAGTTGGTAGCGGGTTTTTTCACTTTTATTTGTTAAATTTACTCCTCAACTTTTTGCTAGGGAGTACTAATGTATAAATGAATAATTATAAATATCGTTTGACAAATTAAAAACTTTGGTACAACAATTTTAAAGCTTATAGAAATAGCTTTCATATGACACTAAAGTTTTTAATATCCATCCAAGCGTTTCCAACTTAAACTGATTCTGCTACTTTTCACTTAAATTTTTTTTTTTTGGAAACTTTTTGGTGCAAACTTTTGATTTTTCAAATCCACTAAAATGATTAAAAAGACATTTTTTACTTTAAAAAGCAAAGCATTAACTTAAATTTCACTGCTACATTTGTTTTGTTTTCTTCTTTTGCAATTGCTCTTCTTCTTCGAATATGCCACTCATAATAAGAGAGCTGCCGTAAACATTTGGTTTTTATCACAGCTCTCAGCGTAGCGTCTTTACAGACTTTTAAAATTATTATATATCGAAATTTTCAGTCTGACTGAAATTGATTTTTCCTTTTAACCTATAATTAGGTTATGTACGATACACGCGCCTTGAAAAAACACGTGTAACGGGTCTAACTTTAAGACACACGCGAACGATTACACCCGAGAGCACGTCTGTACTCGGTCACGGACAAAACGAAAGACCCTTTTGTAATTGCTGTTTCTTGTTTATCTTTTTTTTAAGTCAGCTGTCAAAATCCAGTGCAAAATAGAAAAAAATGTCAACGATTTATGGAAAAAAGCGTTGCCACATGTTTTTTTTTTTGTGCAAAATGTCTACGAAATTAGAAAAAAACCGGCGTTCCACCGTTGTTTGCGGTATGGGAAAGACTCCGCGCTGCCAGATGTTGTTTTTGTGTAAAATGTCAACGCTCTTGGCAAAATACAGCGTTGCAAACTGGTTATTTCTGAAAATGTCAACGATATTAAAATAAAAAAGTATCCCTGCAGGAAGGGGGGTTTCCATTCATAAAATATTCACTACTTCCGGTGCTCCTTCCCCGGGAGGGAGAGAATGGAAACTCTCTTCAGATTTACGATAAAGCCCAATATGCTCAAACGTCAACAATCAAAGTGCGATTGCAGTCATTAAAAATGTAGACTACCACAAGCGATGAAAGCATATTGACATAAAATATTAATTTGTCAAAGAAAAATTTCGAGAAAAGGAAATACATAGATCTAAGTTATGTTTGCATTAAGGAGCAATATGCTGATATATTTACAAAAGCTCTTCCAAAAGACAGGTTGCAGTACTTAAGAAGAAAATTGGGTGTACATTTGTTTCCTAATTAAATCAACAAGTAAATATTAATTTAAAATATATTATGTACTTTACATAAAATTGAAATGTAGTAAGGTTTTAATTTGAATGGGAGTATTGTATAAAATTTTATGTATTCAACTTGTATTGTTTTCTGTCATATAGAAAATTTTCATTCAATTTTTAATTCTTCTCTGGAATAAACGTTTTTCTTTTATAATAAAACTATTAGTTTTTATTAGTTCCTTAGGCAAATATTCATAGAATTGAATGAACTTTCATCCTAGATTGGTGTTTTGTTTGAAAAAATTCATCTAAAAATATGAATCGTTTATTTTGAAAGTCTGACATAAAATTCGGCTAAATGCTCGACATCACTTTGTCAAATACATATCATCAATTCCACACCATCAAATAAACTTTCGTAAGAACGGAATCCAATTTTATTGATTATTGGCAGAATATCAGGCAAATCATATTATGACATTACTTTTGGCTCCATAAGAATTTTTAAAATTTGGTATGAAAATAAAAAAAATATTAAATGCAAGGTAAAATTTTCGATCAAAAATGCGCCGAACTAAAGTTGAACGCAGAGCACGGTGTGCCTTAACCCGTTCTAAATCGGACGTCGTAGCACATCAAATTTTTTTCCAGATTCTGTTTACTTATCGTTCAAATGATGTATAAAAAAATTTTCGTGACTCCTCGACTAAATTTTGAGATAATCGCTTTTCCAATTGGGGCATTTTCCCTTACAAAAAGAAAAAAAAATTTTTTTTAACTACATTAAACAAAAATTAAAATAATCACAATCGATGTGTTTTACAATGCAAAAAGCGAATACAACCTCAGAATTGCTCTATCGTGTATAGTTTATGAGATATTGTAACCTAAAGACCAAAAAAAGTCGTTTTTTGCCATTTTTTGAAGCTATATAACTATGTAACATATCATTTATTCATCAAATGTGGCTTAAATACTTGAAAACCCCAATCTTTTGCTTTAAAACCTAATTTAAATTATATTTATATCTTCATGCTTCTAAGAGATATCGTAGACCGAAATGTTGTCAAAATGGGTTTTTTTGCACTTTTATGTTTTTTTAGGTTAGGATATCTTTGAAAGAAAAAAAGATATCAACATAATTTAAATTAGGTTTTAAAGGCAAAGATCAGGACTTCAAAGTTGCTTACCAGATTTAACGAAATTAAAATTTTTTTCACATTTTAAACATGTTCAACGAACCGACATTTCAAAATTCAGCCGTATGCCATACACGTAACAACAACACTCGGGTGTCAAACGGTTGA
Organism: Calliopum simillimum; assembly: GCA_951812925.1. Taxonomy (NCBI): domain Eukaryota; kingdom Metazoa; phylum Arthropoda; class Insecta; order Diptera; family Lauxaniidae; genus Calliopum; species Calliopum simillimum. Next base: position 47,581,867 of record OX638371.1, on the reverse strand, counting down.
ATTTAGAAGTAGTCGGTTCGTTGAACATGTTTAAAATGTAAGAAAAATTTAAATTTCGTTAAATCTGGTAAGCAATTTTAAAGTCCTAATCTTTGCCTTTAAAACCTAATTTAAATTATGTTGATATCTTTTTTTTCCTCAAAGATATCCTAACCTAAAAAGACATAAAAGTGCAAAAAACCCGTTTTGACAACATTTCGGTCTACGATATCTCTTAGAAGCATGAAGATATAAATATAATTTAAATTAGGTTTGAAAGGAAAAAATTGAGGCTTTCAAGTATTTAAGCCACATTTGACGAATAAATGATATGTTACATAGTTATATAGCTTCAAAAAATGGCAAAAAACGACTTTTTTTGGTCTTTAGGTTACAATATCTCATAAACTATACACGATAGAGCAATTCTGAGGTTGTATTCGCGTTTTGCATCGTAAAACACATCGATTGTGATTATTTTAATTTTTGTTTAATGTAGTTAAAAAAAATTTTTTTTTCTTTTTGTATGGGAAAATGCCCCAATTGGAAAAGCGATTATCTCAAAATTTAGTCGAGGAGTCACGAGTGAAAATTTTTTTATACATCATTCGAACGATAAGTAAACAGAATCTGGAAAAAAATTTGATGTGCTACGACGTCCGATTTAGAACGGGTTAAGGCACACCGTGAGAGGCATAGTTCCATGGACAAATTTTCATAAAATTGATTGATTTTTCACATAGGGGGGTAGCCGAGGTCGATAAAATTTCGTCAGTACAATTAGGCTCACCCTAATATTTATATATAGAGTTATGTAGACAGACGTGGGCCACAGGTTGGAGTGGGCCACCCAAGTTATTTTAAGATAAGTGACATCTATGTGAAACCGCGCACATTAATTATCGTATTTAGACGCGAGGTCACTTTTTATAAGCATTTGGGGTTATAAACCTGCTTTCACTCTGTCCAGAGAAACGTGCTGTAGGTTTTGGCGAGAAAGTTTTTACCCTCGTACCCTTTCATACGATTTGTGATCGAATTTTTACGAGAAATACTCAGGTAAATATGCAATATGTTAGTAAATGCAAAGTGATTATTCACGTTGTGTTTTTGTGGAATGCATATGCAAAAAAAGAGGATTGTAGGTAGAAGTGGGCCATTATTTGTGGACAGACATGGGCCATTTGAGTAATGCCGTTCTTTGCACAGTAAGGTGTTTTTATTAATTATGCAAATGTCTTATTTACTCATTTTTATCATTTTAGCTATTATGCTTCCAAAAAAAAGAAGGTAACCACCAAAAAAGTGGTAAGTTATGAAAAATCGCAGATACCAACAAAAGATTCAAAAGAAGTCAATTGTTCACAACCAGCTGTGAAAAAAGGCAAAAAAGGAAGTCCTCGGTTTCTTCCGATGAAGACATTGATTTTTGTATGATTTGCACTAAATTGATGCCGACAAAGCTTACAAAAAAAATTCCTTCGAATGCGACATCTGCGACCGACCCTTCCATTTACAGTGCGTCGATATGACCAACCGCACCGACTTCACGTGCGTCAATTGCGAGTAGGATCTGTGCTTTATCACTGCGAAATGTTTTTTTCACAACATCTTTGTAATTTCTACTTTATCACTCTTTTTTACAGACATTAAATAAACATTATTAAAGTCCATGTTTTTTTTAATTTTTGACCCTCATTTTGCGTCAAGTATTTTGAATTTTACGAAAAAAAAAAAAAATTCTTTACAACTGAATTTAAGAAATCTGCTACGATGGAAAGTTGAAAGTTGAATTTTTGAAAAATTTTAATTTTTCACCATTTTACAAAAAAAAAATAAAAACATGACCCACTTCTGTCTACATCACCCTACTTTTCTATATCTGCGACGACTCCTTCTCTGCGTTACAAATGGAAGAACAAAGTGAATATACCCTGTCTACACACTCAAGATCATTTTTTAGCTCATTTTGAAGACGAAGGACAGAACTTAATATGCATATAAGATTAATAGAAAAGAGCAAAACCGTTTCGTGCGTCTTCTATACAACCTCAAAAATCATGTGTTTGAACACTTGGGGTAGGATATTTCGGAAAACATACAAGATATAGCGATTTTGATTTTTTGTTACGATTGTATCTACTTTTTAAAAAAAAAAAAAAACATTTTTCAACCTTTTTTCAAAAACTGCGTAATTCTAAACAAAATGAGCCATGTTGGATCAAAATTGGTGCTTGTTATACAAAATTAGATTTTGTTACCGTATTTGCCTGCATAAAAATAAAAGTAAAACCTTTTGGAAAAAATTTATATATTTTAAATCGAGGGTGTCAGCGTAGAACAAAAGTGAGCCAATTTTGATTCGACCAACAACAACAATATTTTAGTACAACAATCACAGAAATAATTTTTGTTATTATTTGAGCTCATCAAAATTTCGCGTTTTTGTTGTTTTTTTTTTTTTTGCATACGCATAAAATCGAACTCAAACCAGCATAAAACAATAACAACGACTACGTTGCATCAAAAACAAAAACAACAAACAATATGGGTATTAGCACGTTGATGCACAGTTGCGAAAATGAAAGTCTTTTTTGTACTAATTCTGAACGTTCAATGTATATATTTCCATCTTGCGAAATTGCAGAAGTAGTGCGAAATTTTCGGCTATGTGTTTGTTGTTTTACTAATATCAAACTTCGCAAATCGCACTTTCGCAACGACGCAAGGGCGTTGCGCATCAACGCGAGAATATCCCTAATTTTTGTGTGTGTTTTAGTTCTCAGAAATTTTAAAAATTGTTTGAATATTATTGTTGTTGTAAACCAGCCACAAAAAAACAACAAAAAATGGTTTTTGCGCTTGGCTCAGTGATTTTAAAACGCTGACACCATTGTTTTAAATTTCCTCTTACCGAGTTTATTATAACTTGATCCCTGAGTTTTTTGTAACTTTTTGAAATAAAACTTTTAAGAAACTGGTTTAGACCAAAGTTATTAAAAACTTTAATGCAAAACAAATTTTCAGCAAATTACTTGAAAAACTTTCAAGGTCTGAAGCCATTAGTACCATTTTAATATGTGTTTTTATGAATTTCTTTATATTCTTAATTTTTTTTGAAATTTTTTAAAGTTTTCGTTAAATAAATGAATATTGTTAAACACTATTCGTCGTTTTAATATGCTTCAAGAATCTTAATTCAGAGACGATACGACGATAAAAACTAAAACTACTTACAAACAATAGTTAAAACTCCTATAGGATCGAATATAATACATAAAATTGAATGATGTCATATGACACCAATATGTACAATTAGAGGGTGTTATATGACACTTTTGGAAACACTATGACACTCTCTTTTCTGAGTTGATGGCAACGCTGCTATTAACTCTTCTTATGTAGACCATTTTTAAAATTACTTTTTTTAATATAGTCGTTTTGAAACTTTTGATATCTTCTTCTTACTATATTAAATCGTTGGTACGGATGTTTGTCATTACTTACCGCCTAAACCACTTAACGTATTGACACCATTTTCACACTATATGTTTTTTTAGTGCTACGATTGGTATACATTTTATATGAAGAATATCAAACTAGGGGGTGTGGTACCCCCATACGAAAAACCACCATTTTATTTATTATTTTATTGCTCAACTTCTGTCCAGATTGAAAACATAGGCGCATAATCATAGTCAAAATAAAGCATTCTTTAAGATCAGTAGAGTATGCTTTTAAATGGAGTATGCTTTAAGTCATTCATAGTCGGTTTAAAGCATATTCTAAAGCTTAAAGTAAACTTCAACTTTAAAATGGAGAAAAGCTGTTGCTAAACCAGTTAGCAATCTGCCAAAATGGAGAAAAATGCCACTATATGAAAATTTTCAGTGTGTTGAAATTATATTTTTGTGGAAAACAATAGCAAAATGTTTCATTTTAGAAAATTGGAAGAGGTTTTGATATAAAATATTTTTTATTTAATATTTTATAGTACAGTCATTTGGTAGTTTTACCTGGAAAGTTTTGCGGGATTTTTGCAAATGAGTTATTTTATAGATATCGATGTGCTCTTTCAGAATTTCAACTTTGCTACCTCGAATCGTGTTCGCTCGCGCCGCCATATTGGAAAATGGCGCCTAAAACGGTTACATTTGGAGAAAAATATTGTGGAGCAATATTTTAGCTTATAAAATTTTCTATAAAAATGACCCCTCAATTGTTTTCGTATGACTTATAACTCAGGAGATATCCTAATTAAAAATTTCAAAATTAGTAAATTGTGCATGCCGCTTATGAATAGGCACAGTGATGAGTTGAGCTTAAAATTATGATAACTCATGAACGGTGAGCCACACGCTTAAAGTAAAAATATTTGTTTATAGGAAATTACTTGCGCTATAATCTACATATGATTTTTTTTTTCAGATGACCTGTAGTTTAGGAGATATTTTTATAAAAAACCTGAAATTTTGAAAAAAAAAAGTTTTTTAACAAAAAATCTCCAAAACGGTTAGTTTTAGAAAAAAACATTTTCTCGCATTTTGTAGAACGTTCAATTCCCTATAAGGGTCTCTCCGAACTGTTTTTTTGTCCGACTTACCGTTCATGAGATATCGCGTCTTGAAAATCATTCAAAATTGGACATTGCACTACGCGCAGTACTATGTTCAGTTTTGAATGATTTTCAAGTCGCGATACCTCATGAAGGGTAAATCTGACGAAAAAATACTTCGCAGAGATCCTTCTAGGTAATTGAACGTATTACAAAATGCATGAAAAATTTTTTTTCTAGAACAAACCGTTTTGGAGCTATTTTGAAAAAACGGTTTTTTTCTAAATTTTAGGTTTGTTTAAAAATTATCTCCGAAAAAACAAATCATATTTATTTTGTAGCGCAAGTAATTTCCTATAAAGAAACATATTTACTTTAAGCGTGTGACTCACCGTTCATGAGTTATCGTAATTTTAAGCTCAACACATCACTGTGCCTATTCATAAGCGGCATGCAAAATTTACTAATTTTTTTCAAATTTTGAATTATGATATCTCCTGAGTTATAGGTCATACGAAAACAATTGTGGGGTAATTTTTATAAAAAATTTTATATGCTACAATATTGCGCTACAATATTTTTCTATAAATGTAATCGTTAAAGAGATATTTGTAAAAAACTGATTTTCGACGTCATTTTTCCAATATGGCGGCGCGAGCGAACACGATTCGAGGTAACAAAGTGGAAATTCTGAAAGAGCACATCGAAATCTATAAACTAACTCATTTGCAAAAACCCCGCAAAACTTTCCAGGTAACATCATTTTAGTCACCCAAATGATTGTACTATTATAGTTGATAACGATTTGAAAAAACTACAGCGCATTGTTTAATTGTTGCTTAATAAACAACTTTGCGGTTTCTTGGAAGCAATATTTTTCTGCATTTCTGCTGAAATTTTTTTCCGTAATGCAATAAATGAATAAATTAGTAAAAAATAGTTAATTATTGTTGATTATTAATTTATTTACTTTTATTTTCCCTGTCATCGCCAAAATAAACGCAATTTGTACTTATTTAATTTCAATAAATTTTTGGTTTTTTTTAAATTTGACATGTAAACATACTCGCTCAGTTGATTTTTTCTCTCTATTTTTGCAAAGAGTTACCATATTGAATTATTTTCTGCTCTACATAGTCGCTTCTACGTAGAAGCATGCTCTAAACTGACTATGATAGTATACTCTTTGTAGTATTTAGTATTTTGCTAACAGAAGCCGGCTTTTATGAGGAACTATGATTATGCGCCATAGACTTTATCCTAATCAAAATCATTCTGCCACCTACAGGAAAGGGCAGAACAATGTCTTCCGGGCCAGCTAGTTAAAAATATATTTTTAAGGCCTATAGAATTGCTTATAAAATAGAATTCCTTGGTAAGCTGCAGTCAGTTATAGCAAGCAATAAAAAACAGGGTGACATTTTATACCTTCCATACCTTTTTTGCATTTAACTGAATAATAAACAACAGTTGGTAAATAATTAAATCAAATAATCCGTTTTCTTTTTTAGGCACAATACGAGTTCCTACACCGTGCGATTGCAAATTATTCCGAACTGCACAATCTATCAACTGAGTCGGAAGTCGATTAACAACTGTTGTCTTATGAATATGATCCATACGCCGTAATTTGATTCATTACAACCCGTGCATACGATATCTCTATTCATGGTAACCATGTTATATGTATGTGACTCAAATATATTGTAATTAATTTATACTGAATTATAGTTAAATAAGTGAAAAACAAACTGAAACAAGTCTTTTGTTTATGAACATTATTTTTTTCGGCTTAAGTTTAGTTTAACTGCGAATGTTACATATTTTAAACAAAATTATTTTTGTTCTTAACCCTCTAGCTGGCTTTCAAAAAAAAAAAAAAATAATTTTTTGTAGCAACTAGTTAAGATTTTGCGAAAAAAAAAATTTTTTTCTAAACGATTCTATTAATTTTATGCTATATACACTTTTTTCGTAAAATGCCTTGTTTTTCTCTACTAAAGAATGCCATGACTATATTATTAAAACCTTTTGAACCAACATCGTGTATACCAATACATATGATACAGTTCCTAGACATGTGGCAGCCCCTGTGAAGAAACGTCAACGGTGAACCTGTTGTGAGAAAAGAATTAAAGTTTTAATAAAGACTGTACCGAAAAGAAACTGCAAACTTTAAAATTAATTTTTCTCGCAAAGTACACATTTATTTAAAACAAGGAATGTAGAGTTAGAAAGTGTCATCAATTGTGTGTTAATTCTTTTAACATTCTCCGGTATTCTAATATATGTCGCGTATCGATCATGACATGCGCAAGAAAATTGTGCACAATTACTGTACTAAAAAAGAGATACAGGCCAAGCGCTACAAAATCAGTGTCAATAGTGTATAAATATTATTATCAAGTACGAGAGTGCGTATCATCTCCAAAGGTAAAAAAAATGAAAGAAAACAAGGTCCAGGTGACCCAAAACGAGAAAAGAAGGTATTGTCTTTGATAAACAAAACTAAAGTATCTTAGTAGGGCATTTGGCAAAAAAAAAACTGGAAGCAGCATCGATGATGCAACGAGTGAAGCAACCTTAAAACATACAAAAAATAAAACCACCCTAAAAAAGTGGAAGTAAGGTTACAGTTGGTAAAACAAGGCTTCGAATATTGTACGCCGATTTACTTAAAGATATGACTGAATGAGTTATAATGGAGTTATTTTTTTGACCACGAATTTTAGGAAATGGTCGGGGAACAAACAAATTCACCACTTTGCACATTTCACATATCTTGTGGGCGCTCTAATGTATATAAATTTAAAATATAATGAAAAATTTTCAATCGAAAATGCGCCGAACTAAAATTGAGTGTAGAGGTATGGTTCCTTGGTAATTTTTTCTTAGAAATGAATGAACTTTCAGATAGGGGGGTAGCCGAGGTCGATAAAATTTCGTCCATACAATTTGGCCCACCCTAATATATAAGGGTTTTTTGGCCTTTTTGAAAGGATCTTCGTTGATTTCTTTCAATATCGAACGCTCTTCTTGCTCATTTGATATATTGTATTGACTTTCTTTGCTTTTTTGGTCAATAGAGGTTATCTCGGAACCTCATGAATATTTCGTGGTCAATAGATTTACTTTTTCGTAATTTTTCTCTCGGTTTTACCTTCATAATACCAGTTAACCATAAATTGCATTATTTCGATAGTAGATTGCTTGCCATTTGGAGCCATTTGAAGATATTTTACATATATTTTAATTTATTGTTTACATTGTTTACCACTTAATGCAATGAACGACCCAATATTAGGAAAAAACGCACGTTTTCCGCGTGGAAGCAAATTCTTCTATTATCAGAGAAATCGATATATCTGTCATTTCTGTTATGCAAACAGATAAATTTGTTGAAGTATGATAAATTTATATTGAACTTATTATTGTTTCCGCACATAATTTGAGAGATTTAACATCGCTGACATCGAAGTGACGTTAATTTTTATGTATTCTTGATTCCGCCGTATAGATATTTTAAAGTTGTTTCCTTTCCTTGTGTCGGAACGATAACAATAAGTTAAAAATGTATGCTTTTTTGTTAATTTTGCTGATGTTATTGATAAGGAAAGTAAGCTAAATATTTAATAACAATTTAACACTAATCATACCAAGACTTAATATATACCTATTTCTACCATAGCGGGTCAAATGACCCGACTTTATGTTTCACGCTTGAATGTATGAAATATGGATGTTAGGAAGGAAATAAAAATATAAACAAAATAGTATGTTGAGCATTTCTATTACAAAAGCAAAAAATAAAAATTTTTAATTCATAGTTCATCGCATTTTTTACATATAAGTGTGTCCATTGTACATATTCCGCAAACATATTTTTTACATTTAGAGCAAATTTTGTTGGTTTTATTTTCTTAACAGTATCCTATTTGACATCTCATACGTTTATAAGCATCTGTAGTAGACTTAAGCAACGATTCTTTCGTATTTGTTTCTTGTTTTATATAAACTCCAATCGGAACCCAACACTCTCTTTGCTTCTTCTATTGTGCATGTTCTTATATGGTTCATAATACGGTGGTCAATTATCAATGAAAATGCAGTACTAACTTTACCTTTCATTATATGACGTTTTGCATATCCTGTTGGGCCTACTTCTTGCCTGAAAATGTTATGAAGTGGTGCTCTTCCAGGTGTGCCCCCTACTTGCATTTGATGCCTAACAGATCCATTATTCGCAACATTTTGTTCATTTATTTCTACTTCACTTTCTTCCGAACTTGAGAGTAATCTTATTATTTTTCGGCCACTACATACATTCACAATATTTTGCTCTTCATTGTCAGTATCTGTAGAATCAAACTCATTTTCATTTGCAACCAATATATCTTCATTTTCAGAAAATTCATCTTCACTAATTTCTGAAAACTCTTCGCCAATATTATTTATATCTTCTAAGAACTTGTACTGTCTTTTTTGCTTCGACATTTTTCTGGGTAAAAAATGACCTGTATTACTATAAAAAAAAAAAATATAAGCTAGGTACTTACCAAGACTTTCAATTTTTGCCACTTTTTCTTACACAAATTTGATATTTTCTTGAAATTATTCGTTGAATTACTTTACGCAACAGTCTTTGGAAGAATGTGCAACTTACTGACTACAAATATGACTCGATAATCTCATAAAACAACAAAATTCTTAACGGGTCAAATGACCCGTTATGGTAGATATCGGTATACAACAACGATTACTCAGAATAGACAAAACAAAACAAAAAAATTTTTTTTAAATGTACATTAATTACTTAGAAAAAGTCATGAAGTCAAATGTGCAAACGCAATAAAATTATACGTGCATTTTCAATGCAAAAGTACAAAATGGGTCATTTGACCCGTTATGGTATGTTTAGTGTTAATTATCTTTAATTTAATATATAGTACATAAATATTGTATCTAGATATATTTGTAATTAAGTGAAACCATCTTTTTGTTTTTTGGTCCAAAAACCGAAAATGACCGATATCTCGAAAACGACGGGAAGAAAATATGATAATAATGTGATTTTCGGAATCAGCAGCCGGTTTAACATAGGAAATGAATAGTGGCACCTACAAATGTAAATTTTTTTTAATCATTTTATATTTACAAAAAATCATTAAAGTTTCACAGTTTTTCCCTGTTGACACTTTTAATTTTTTTTTTTTTTGTTTTCCTTTGTCATCTGTCAAAATTTTAGGGATGGATGTTCTTATTTCAGGGTTCCCAATATTGTTTTTCGATATTCCTATACCGCCGGAATCCAGAATAGTAATTTGCATATCGAACGATATTTTTTTGCGCGAAAATTTACTTATCGAACGGAATAGCACCCAATATTTTGGATTGAATTTTCCACAGCACAGCCTTCGAATTGGTAAAAATTCTCTTCACCACCGGAATCAATATCACTGGGTACAAGTTGTCTCTTATTATTTTTGCAAAAACCAGCAACTGCCATAAGCAAATTTTTTCAAATACAGCTGGCAGGATGCCATTTATTATGAAGTAGCAACAGCGTCATTTTCATATTGATCAATTTTGTTTTTGCTTATGGCAGTTGCCGCTTTTTGCAAAAATAATAAGAGACAACTCGTCCTCAGTGATATTAATTCCGGTGGTGAAGAGAATTTTTACCTATTCGAAGGCCTTTCTTAAGCCAGTAACGGCATTCTACTGTATGCTGGTGCGAAAAAACGTGAGAAGAGTTTGACTGCTGTAATTTCTGTGCGTGGGAGGATTTATGTGCGTAAAGATGCTAATAGTGAAGCGAAGTTGGATCGCATTGTTGCGGATATGTATTATTGTGGTGATTTAACTTTGTTTGTAAGTAACAAATTGTATTTTTATTTATTTTTATACCCTACACTCAGGAAGTCGTTGCAGATATAGAAAAGTATATATATTCTTGATCAGCGTCACCTCCTGAGTCGATATAGCCATGTCCATCTGTCTGGCTGGGTGTGCGTGGAAATACACTTTCTGGGAAAACTGAGCAAGATAATTCAATGAAATTTAGTACACTGCCTCCGTCATCAAAGTTAGCTCGTGGAATTGAAAATGAGCGAAATCGGTCAACGGACACGCCTACCGCCCATATAAAAAATATATTCAAAATGCAACTTTAGGAGTATTTTTTACGACAATGCAACCGACATACACATAAATACTAGGAATTGTAAGCGCAAGCTCTGAGAAAAAACTGAACGAATTCGGACATGAGGGCGTGGCACCTCCCGTATAAGCAAAAGCTTCAAAACGCTATACTGAAAGCGTTAATTGAGATAATCGAACTAGATTTTACTCAGACACTAGCAACTATAAATGCAAGCTCTCAGCAAAAACTGGGTGAAATCGTACAAGAGGGCGTGGCACCTCCGATATAAGCAAAAAATTCAAAATGCTATGCTGAAAGATTTTTTTGAGATAGTTCAACTAAATTTCACTCAAATACTGAGGCACCTCCCATATGAGCAAAATTTTAAAAATACTGCAGTGTAGGGTATTTAATGTTTCACCAGGCCAAAGGTTACACCCTTACTAGTTTGTTTTTTCTCATTTCGATTTCTTATCCTCTTAGTTTATTTTACGTTTGAAGTCGTACAATTTCTAATTGACTTTGACAGGCCATACTGATAGCTCTTATTGTGCTAATGAGACTCATACTTACTTTGCAAACAAAATTATAGTTTTAATGTGGTACATTTTAATTATAGAAGTTTAAATGGTGTGAAACTTGATTATCCGAGGTATATTTTTGAAAACGTGGCTTACTAATGATTGTCCGAATAATTATAGTTTTTATGGATTCAAACTTTTTGGGAGCAATAGATGTGGTGGAGTTGCGAGATGTTATAAGTCTGGTCTGACTGTTAATTATGATATTTGCGAATTTTTGAATGTTGAAATTTTTGATAATAGTACTAAAGTACTAAATTATTTGTTTATAATCCGTCCCGGTGCAGCAGCGTAGAGCCTTTTTTTCGCTGATTTAAGCAATAGACTTATTGATTATGAATGCATAGTTTGTGGCGATTTCAATATCAATCTTCTGCTTTGTAAACTTTAGCCATAACTTTACCCACTGTGGTTTAAATCTGGTCAATTCGGCTTTACCTACGCGTTTTGCTAATGAACCTAGTCTTACTGATTGTGTATTCAAATTTGTCTGACCACAATCTTCTGCACTTTTAATCTTATTTTGGTAATAATACCTCACCACTTTCTTTTTCCTACCCTGATTACAGTTCGATTAATTTGAGTGGGTTGGCTCAGACTTGGCTGATATCTGTTGGAATGATTGTTGGTCCGTTGATTCATTTGAAGAGAAGTCAGGTCTACTTATGGCTAAGGTGGAATCGGCTTTCAGGTGTCATGTTTCCTTTCGAACAGTTAATGCATCTAACTCGAATATGCCGTGGTTTACATCTCGTGTATGTATGCGATCAAGAAAATAAAAAGACTTTAGTCAAAATAGAAAATACGCAGCATTTGGGATGAATTTATTTATTTAAAAGGGCTATTCCGGCTAAGACAGCAGAAAGTCTTTCGGAATACATTTCAGAAATACTTTCTTAGATTTTTAAAGACTGCCTAAGACATTCGGTATTCTGGCGCAAAAAATCTTTTAGAAAATTCACCTCACAAAAGCTTTAGTGGTGAACTTGTCAAGTTGTGCAAAATAAGTTCATCTTCTTGCGCGCCGCGATATAATATTGTGCAGAAATTGTTGGTACATACATGTTTTTACACAAACTTTTCTTTTCTTTTGTAACTATTAAAACAAAAATTAGGCCAAAAGATCTATAATTTTGTAGTTTTTCATTATCACACACAGAAATAAAAATTTAACAACTGCCAAACCTTAGGCAGCTGTTGGAACAATTTTACTTTAAAAACTGTTGTTTTTTTTTATTTTTTTTTGCCCAAATAGGGCGCTGGGGATTAGTTACAACAACAACAACAAAAAGTTCTGGTCAAACCTACTTTCGGAGATATAGCCATCGGAAGATAGGGTAAAGCTTTTATGAAAACCAGTATAAGTTCAGAATCCCATGACGGATTTTAATAATATTGGTGTCATATGAAAGGTAACTGGCTACAAAACCGGTATGCAAAAGTTTTAAATCCAAGTCATAGTTTTCGAGATATGGCGAATTTTCGAAAATTTTTACCAGTTTTTTTTGTTTTTAATTCACTATTTTTCCAAAAATGTCGTTTTAACAAAAATGATTGAATTGATTTCCAAAATATGGGTGGTAAAGGTAATTTAATAAGCTACAATATTGATATTTTTAAATCTGGATCGTAGTTTTCGAGATATTACTTTTCTGAAATTTGGAACGATTTTTTCCCGAAGTAAATTTGTAAAAGAGTAGGGGTGAGTGGGCGGCCGCAGCTCAGGATTTAAAACTCCCAAAAATCCAATACCGTCTTCGCTACAGTCTTTGGACTCGGATCAGTCTATAATATATCCAACACCTAGTTTGCTAGCCAAATTCCAAATTTCCGTTGTAGTTGTTGTTCATGAAAACTTCATTGGCTTACTTGTTTTCCTATAAAAAATGTGCTAATGAAGGAAATGAGGTATAAATTGCATATCAAATGAAATAAAATTGATTAGACTTCCATAATTTGTTACAAAAATTATAGGTTAATTAGACATTTTTTTGGAGAAATAGTGCTTTAAAAATAAAGAACTGGTCAAAATTTTCGAAAATACTCCATATCTCGAAAATTTTGACTCGGAACTAAAATTGTTTGTACAACGATTTTGTAGTCAGTTAAAATACCTTTCATGTGACACCGATATTATTAAAATCCATACCGGTTTTCATAAAAGCTATATCTCGATATTTCGATGGCTATATTCCGAAAGTAGATCCGACCAGACATTTTTGATTACAGATTCTTTCTTAGATCTAGGCTTAAAAAAATATTAACAGTCGATAATCTAACATTAAGCGCAGCTGTTTTATGATAAAAAATTATAAACAAGCAATAAAATACATTTTTCTTAATTGTTCATTTTTTCACATAATATAGTTTTAAGTTTTAAGATGTTCTAAGACCTCCTACGTAGCAGTTATTAAAAGTCGTATTCATAAAGACGGAAAAGAGCTATCTAAATGCTACAAGAATACCAAAACATCTTCGTTACAACTTTCGTAGCAGTGACGACTGTGGTGAGCTGTTTGACAGCTCTAATACTGTTGCCAGGATAGCCCTATAAGTCTTTGGAACAGATCCTTACAGGCTAAGGCAATTTTAATAAATATGAAGTAAGACAATCTTAAAATTAATAAACTATTATAAAAGCCTGACCAGGGGCCCTATTCTCTAACTTGCTATCTCCTATTCTACATCGCCAAAACTCTAAAAATTCAAATTTGGAGATTGTAAGCTAAATTCAGATTCTCGTTGCTAGCAATCTCTAAATTTGTAGCTTATTTTTAGAGATTCAATGCGCCATCTAGTTTTCAATTTCAAACTTTTTCGACTCCAGCGTAAAAAATATGTATTAAAATTTTACTGAAAAATAATTTTAATTAAACAATATGCTATTGAAATGAAAGTACTACAGTAGCACAGTGACAAAGGTCTCAAGTTCGACACCGCAACATAAAGTTTTTTTATGTTTTTTAAAATATTTACTATGTGTAATCAGTAAAAAATACTGGGATTTTCAATAAATTTTTATGGTTTAGTTTTTTCCGTGTGCTGTCTTCTCATTTTTTCTGAAAGCCTTCCTCGATTCGATCTTTATAAGATAAGATTCCATGTCATAAATGAATTCATATACGTTTGTTTTACTTTACGTATAAAATGTTAGTTTAAGCACAAAACTACAAAATAATACAAAAATGCTTTATTAACCTTGTCGAATAGCCTTTGTAGGAATTCATAAAATAAAATGTACTACCCGGGAGTGACGAGTGCCACGTTTGTAAGCATTGTTGTTTGACGTTATATTCCTTAGCTAAAAAATTTTTAAAACTTTCACAAAGATAAAGAATGCAATACATAATAGCGGGAAAAAATAAACTTAAACATATTTCATGAACATTTGTATAAAAAAAAAAACTTAACAAATAATTATCGAACCTTGAACATTTAGCTTGAAAAACAAAAATACAACCACTAGGCTTCTCCATTTATATTTTATAATGAAACAAAAATGTATAATATTCAAATGATTCAATGCGCCATCTAGTTTTCAATTTCAAATTTTTTCGACTCTAGCGTAAAAAATTTGTATTAAAATTTTAGCTGAGTTTTCTCCAATAGTGTATTCTCTAAAACTCGTTTGCCAAAAATTTGAAGTATATAATCTAATTTTTGGAGAAAGCTATTTTGAAGAAACAAATATTTGCTAAACAATCTTAAAGGTAAGTAAATAGGTAGTTATGTTGCAAAAATTATTTATTTTTAATACTCTAATTTTTTACAACAAAGCAAAAAACCGCTCTTGTTGAATATATAGATTTGGTAAGACCAAATTACATATGTTAATCTTATTTTTGAACTACCATTTATATTTTATGTATGGACATGCAGATTTGTAAGTGATTCTGGAAAAAATCTTGGCCCACAGAGCGTTGACAACTGAATACAAGCTTCTGTTAAAGGAAATTATAAAAGTTGTAATGATATTGTAGAAAAAACCTCAACGCTATTAACAACCGCAGCCTCTTTAGGAAGCCACTAATTCTTTGCCTATTTGTCATACGTGGACATACTTCTTCTTTCAAATTTTAGCAAAGAGATTTTGGTAATCTGAGAAATTCAACAAATATTTCGGCCGATACATCGAAAGGTCTTTTCATTTTTTTTTTTTTTGAAAGCTTTCCTCGATTTGTAAGATAAGATTCTATATCATAAATTAATTCGTATATGTTTGTTCTACTTAACGAATAAAATGTTGGTTTAAGCACAATACTATGAAATAAAAATGCTTTATTAACCTTGTCGAATAGCCTTTCTAGGAATAAAGCACGATAAAATTGTTGTTTGACGTTATTTCCTCAGCTAAAAACTTTTTAAAAATTTTACAAAGATAAAGAATGCAATACATAATAGCGGAAAAAAATAAACTTAAACACATTTCATGAATATTTGTATTAAAAAAAAAAAATTAACAATTATCTTGCCCGCTATGAGAATCGAACCTTGGACATTGAGCTTGTAAAACAAAAATATAACCCCTAGGCTATTCTCTTTATTTTTTCATTATGAAATTAAATTTATAATATTCAAATACTCTGGCGGCAAAAAATTTAAATAAAAAATTTTCGGTTTGTGTCTAAATATTGAAGAAAATATTTTAGCTAGGCAAGTTGAAATACAGAATCGCATTTATGCCTAATCTCTAAAAAATGTTCGATTCAAAATTTTTAGCATTTAGGAGAATAGGGCCCCAGGACTACTATATTGCCAAATTTGAGCGAAATCGGAGACAAAAAAATTTTCAGCTGGTACACTTGACGTGTTTTGCTTCATATATGTATGCGTAACTTTTTTTACTATTTTTTTGTGACGTGTCCCTTCCAATTTTTGATTCTTATATAAAAAGTTTGGTGAATGTGCCTCAAAAACTGTAGAATTCCACAATTTTTGAGAATTCCTCATATATGTATCAATAACAATAGTCACTCGTGATTTTGCTACTTTAGTAACAAGTATCAACAATTTTTTGGTTACTTGTTACTTTTGTAACTAAAAAAATTTTTGATACTTGATACAAAAGTAACAAAGTATCAGTAACAAAAAGTCACAATTTTGCCCATCTCTGACTCGTATGCAATAGACATGCTCTCAAGAATTGTCTAGTTCAGTTTTGGCTACAATATTGTTTTAACAGTTTGACAAAATATGGAACGGTTTGCTAGTTAGGACCAAAACTGGTGTAATTTTTTGGAGTTTTTGTAATTTTGAGGGACCAAAAGCAAATTTTTTGGGTCAGTTCAGTGTTCCACAATTTTTTTTCCTTTAGCTAAAACTTTGCAGAAGACAAAAAAACAAAATCTCAAACGGTTTACGAGATATAGCCGAAAAAGCTTTGATAAAGCCAGTTTGAACAAAATTTTTAAATGGTCATAATATTCGACCTGGAGCCAAACTAGCAAAATCCAAAAATTATTTTGCTAGGAACATTATGAACTTTCAGAAACAGCAATCAGAAAGTTATTTGGATTCAATGACCCTAAAAATGTTCCACAGTGTTATGTTTATATTAATTTTTGATACAAAAAATCCCTTCAATTCTTATTTTAAATTTGAACAATCGGCATAATTTTGCGAACGGTGCTAGGGCCGGTATCATCCGTTATAGTATGGAGGTCGATTTTAGAAAAAGGCAAAATTTTCTCTTCTCTTTATTAAAAAAAGGCGTAAAAATAACCGCGAGTTACTATTTGGAAGAGGTTTTGAAAAAGCATGTGCTGCTACAGACCACGCCGTTATTTGAACTTTTTGCTTCCAACAAAACTCAGGTCCAGCGCACAAGGATAAAAGTGTTTACAACTGGTGCGAAGCCAAAATTCAGTGTTTTATTTCATAAGATGAATGCCCGCCATTTTCCCCGTATGTACATCCATTGGATTAATATGTATGGGACTTTATGAAGGACAAAATAAAGAATATAGTCAAAGAGCCAGCGCTTAAAAACAACTTAACGTTTCTAAAAGCTGATTTTGTTACAGTTAGTTATAGTAATTGTGTACATCAATAATCTGTCGGTCAGTCAAGCGAACTGTAGAAGAGGCGGCTGCTATATGGCGTCAAACATGTAAAATTTCGGTTTTACTGCAATCTATTTCTAAAAGCTGAAACTTCTTATATACGTTATATAATGCATACAAATAACTGTTTTGTCGGTCAGTCAGTTAAACGTTTAAACGGGGCTAGTCAGCCAGCCCCAATATATGTGCAATAAATGAATCAAGCCAAAATTATTTCTAAAAGCTGAAATTTTTTTTAGGGGTACTTTATTGTATATTAACCACAAATAAAGCAGTCAGTCAACTATATTGTAGAACAATCTCCGTCAGCAAGCTCAACAAAACAAAAAAAATATAAAAAATGGTTTCTAAGAGCTGAAAATTTTTTTAGGGGTACCTAATTGTATATTAACCACAAATAAAGCAGTCAGTCAACTATATTGTAGAACAATCTCCGTCAGCAAGCTCAACAAAACTGCTTTATTTGTGGTTACTATACAATTAAGTACCCCTAAACAAATTTTCAGCTTTTAAAAACCATTTTTTTTTTGTTTTGTTGAGCTTGCTGACGGAGCTTGTTCTACAATATAGTTGGCGGACTGCTTTATTTGTGGTTAATATACAATTAAGTACCCCTAAAAAAAATTTCAGATTTTAGAAACCATTTTTTTTTAACCCTAAACAAATTTTCAGCTTTTAGAAACCATTTTTTTTTGTTTTGTTGAGCTTGCTGACGGAGATTGTTCTACAATATAGTTGACTGACTGCTTTATTTGTGGTTAATATACAATTAAGTACCCCTAAACAAATTTTCAGCTTTTAAAAACCATTTTTTTTTTGTTTTGTTGAGCTTGCTGATGGAGATTGTTCTACAATATAGTTGACTGACTGCTTTATTTGTGGTTAATATACAATTAAGTACCCCTAAACAAATTTTCAGCTTTTAAAAACCATTTTTTTTTGTTTTGTTTTGTTGAGCTTGCTGATGGAGATTGTTCTACAATATAGTTGACTGACTGCTTTATTTGTGGTTAATATACAATTAAGTACCCCTAAAAAACTTTTCAGCTCTTAGAAACCTTTTTTTTTTTTTTGTTATGTTGAGCTTGCTGACGGAGATTGTTCTGCAATATAGTTGACTGACTGCTTTATTTGTGGTCAATATACAATTAAGTACCCCTAAACAAATTTTCAGCTTTTAAAAACCATTTTTTTTGTTTTGTTGAGCTTGCTGACGGAGATCGTTCTACAATATAGTTGACTGACTGCTTTATTTGTGGTTAATATGTACAATTAAGAACCCCTAAACAAGTTTCAGCTTTTAAAAACCTTTTTTTTTTTTTTTTGTTTTGTTGAGCTTGCTGACGGAGATTGTTCTACAATATAGTTGACTGACTGCTTTATTTGTGGTTAATATACAATTAAGTACCCCTAAAGACATTTTCAGTTCTTAGAAACCATTTTTTTTGTTTTGTTGAGCTTGCTGACGGAGATTGTTCAACAATATAGTTGACTGACTGCTTTATTTGTGGTTAATATACAATTAAGTACCCCAAAAAAATTTTTCAGCTTTTAAAAACCATTTTTTTTTTTTTTTTGTTTTATTGAGCTTGCTGACAGAGATTGTTCTACAATATAGTTGACTGACCGCTTTATTTGTGGTTAATATACAATTAAGTATAGTAAGTTAGGGTAATGTGGACTATGTGGGTAATGTGGTGCACCCTTTTATTTCCCATATATAACAATTACACTGGTCGACAAATTTCGAAAAAAATTTCGACTGGAGAATAGGATGCTGTTTCTTAAGCAATTTGGGTGCGCTGAATTCGAATCTGCAATCGGTTTTTCTCTATCAGGTCAGGTTTTTGAGATAATCGACCTCTTCGATTTTTGAGGTTATAGCTCCATTTTTTCGAACATATTTTGAGAAACCCAATTTTGATTGAATATGTTTTTAAACTATTATAGAGAAAAATTCTTAAACTTTCAAGAAGTGTACCAATATCTATGATCTGATTCAAATTGTCTGAGTTATAGCAACGAAAAGTTCATTTGTATAGTAGTTTTTTACACTTTTTCGTGTTTAAGCCATATTAAACACGGTTTTTTTGCCAGTAGCTTATACAAATATATATTTTTTATATTTTAATTCAATAGTGTATTTAATTGCAAATATTTGAAGTTAAATTTTAGCAAAATCGGATCATTTTTTTAAAAGAAATTAAGGTTTTAGTGAATTTTTCTCTATAATATTGTGAAAACATATTCGATCAAAATTGGGTTTCTCAAAATATGTTCGAAAAAATGGAGCTATAACCTCAAAAATCAAAAAGGTCGATTATCTCCAAAACCTGACCTGATAGAGAAAAACCGATTGCAGATTCGAATTCAGCGCACAAAATAACTCTAGGAACACTATTTGGTTGCTCCAGTCGAAAATCGTGTAGACCAGTGTTATGGTTGTTTGTGCATATTAAAGATCGAAAAACATATTTTTACGCTCTTTGGCTTTTCTGTTATGCTCCTTAACGTGTGCAATTTCTTAATATAAGCTGTGAGGTCAAATTGACTTTCTTTAGTACGTACTGAATAGCTAAATAATTTCCTCAGAACTCTGTTTTCTAAAATTCATATAACTCTAATGCAATTGTGGAGCTATTATTCAACGAAAAAATGCATAAGCACGTCTGATTTTACATTGTTTTTATATATTAAATGATTATTTCAAAAAAGTGATGTTTCCGGGTAATGTGGCCTACCCCATATTTTTTAACGCTGATTACTATTACACCTTAAAAAGCTAATTACATGTGTGGGATACCCGAGTTTGAGTAATATGATGCACTATTTTATGTATGATTTGGTATTCCTTATGACTTATTCATTTATTAGTAAGAATTTGGTTTATCTTACTAAAAATATTCCTTAGTAAGCCTTTACAGCTATTTTATAGCAATTAATCTAGCAGTAATCTAAAATAATACAACTCGACTTTTATTCAACAAAAGTTGCGAATAGCGGTACTACTTTAGGAAATGGACATGGTGATCCACATTACCCAACAGTTTTCTTTTACAGCTATTTTTAAGTACTGTCAATTTATCTGGCCTCATGCTTGAAGAAGTTAATATTTTAGTTTATGAATTATATAATAGTAAAAACAATAGAATAACTAATACTAATTAATTGGCCAAACTAACCTACTACCATTACTTTGGTAGAAATTGACGAAAAGGAAAAAGGTAACCACATTACCCTAAGTTACTCCACCCCTAAACAAATTTTTAGCTTTTAGAAACCTTTTTTTTTGTTTTGTTGAGCTTGCTGACGGGGATTGTTCTACAATATAGTTGACTGACTGCTTTATTTGTGGTTAGAATACAATTAAGTACCCCTAAACAAATTTTTAGCTTTTAGAAACCATTTTTTTTGTTTTGTTGAGCTTGCTGACGGAGATTGTTCTACAATATAGTTGACTGACTGCTTTATTTGTGGTTAATATAGAATTAAGTACCCCTAAAAAAATGTTCAGCTCTTAGAAACCATTTTTTTTTGTTTTGTTGAGCTTGCTGACGGAGATTGTTCTACGATATAGTTGACTGACTGCTTTATTTGTGGTTAATTTACAATTAAGTACCCCTAAAAAAAATTTCAGCTTTTAGAAACCATTTTTTTTTTTTTAACCCCAAACAAATTTTCATCTTTTAGAAACCATTTTTTTTTTTTTGTTTTGTTGAGCTTGCTGACGGAGATTGTTCTACAAAATAGTTGACTGACTGCTTTATTTGTGGTTAATTTACAATTAAGTACCCCTAAAAAAAATTTCAGCTTTTAGAAATAATTTTGGCTTGATTATTTTATTGCACATATATTGGGGCTGGCTGACTAGCCCCGTTCTAACATTTAACTGACTGACCGACAAAACTGTTACATATTTGTATGCATTATATAGAGTGTATAAGAAGTTTCAGCTTTTAGAAATTGATTGCAGTAAAATCGAACTTTTATATGTTCGAGGCCATATAGCAGCCGCCTGTTCTACAGTTAGCTTGACTGACCGACAGATTATTGATGTACACAATTACTATAACCAACTGTAACAAAATCAGCTTTTAGAAACGCAAAGTTGTTTTTAGGCGCTGGCTCTCCGGCTAATATAAGACATCTTCAGTTGCATCAATTCAAGCGTCGCACACTGGGGCAAATACGTTACGCGTGCGTGAATTCAGTAATGGAACGAAAACATATCAATTAGAATACGACCCAAAAAAATGTATTCAATTGCAATTGCTGCATTCAGGAAATATTCCCATTCCTATCAGACCAATTCCAATGAGTAAATAAGTATTTGCAACCATCATTGGAAAGTATTGAAGGAGCATCTGGAGAATCGTTTCAACCATCAAATGTAACTACACAATGCAACCACATTGAAAAATACGCAAAATCGTCAAAAGTTATCGTAGCGACAGTCGATTGCCTCAGCCAAAGAACTAAAACAAGTGAAGATGAAGCATCAGAAGTAGAATAAAATTGATAAAAAAATATATCCATGTAAAACATACAAAATTTTTACAAAAAAAGGATTTTTTTAACATTTTGCTGCACTTTTTGTAAGCCTGAACACTCAATAAGTTGCAAAAGTGAAAAGTTGGACCAAACTGAATAGGTATCTGTTGAAAAAATTGTTGAAATGGAAAAAAAATACCTGTTTTTTTATTTAAATGTTTGTATTTTAGTCAAATTTTCAAACTTGAATTTCTCAAAAACAAGAGCCACACCATAAAAATTATTATGACCATTGAAATCAGCATACTCGAATTATGTTTACTACATGAGTTCCATCAATGCACTATAGGTCAAAAGTCACACTTTTTTGGCCAAAATTCATAATGTCCATATTATCATGGATACCGACTGCAAAGAATAATTCTGAAAAAAATCTTAACCCTTGGACTACCGGGTCAAACATGGCACGTAATAAATTCTCTAAATAAATAACACATACCAGCAAGGTTTTGTTTTTAAGCATTTCCAAAGTAACTCTATACGTTGAATCCGAATCCGAGGTCAGAATTGACCCACCACTTCAGGATTTGGAGATATTTGAGGTCAAACCCATGAAAAATGGCTATTTTGGCTATTTTTGAGGATCGATGCAAACTGCACAAAATTTTCAGTATTTTTTTTACCAAATGTATCACGTAGTTCCGTTATATTTCTTCAAAATGAGCTCTTAAAAAATGCCATGCGATACTTTCTTTAAAAGTTATGGCCGATTTAAGATGACATGTCATGACATCTTGAAATCCCTTAAAACGGGCAAAACGATACAACTTTGGATTTCATGATATCATCTTAAATCTGCAACTTTTTAAGAGCTCGTTTTGAAGGTGAAAAGTGGTACTCAAAAAAATAAAAAAAATTTTGTGCAGTCTACAACTAACCTCAAAAGTAACAAAAGTAATTATTTTTCGAATAATAACCTCAAATATCTCTATTTTTCAAAATTCCTAATGTAAAAATGATGCGCACTTCTACCCAAGTTACTTGTTCTAGTAGTATCTTCAGTATTTTCTAATAATATATTGACAAACAGCTTTTTCTTTTTCTTTTTCGTCTGTCTTTCGCAACCAGACTTAGACTTTTTTTTCAGTTACCTGAAAAAAAAAATTCCTTAAAAAAAAACGGGCAAAATCGGGCGTCTATATTTCTAAATAACATTAACAATAGCAACGTCTTACTAGTTTCGGGTTTCTTAGGACTAACAAATTCCAACAAAATTTTAAAAGCTTACACGAAGTTAAAAATTTAAAAAAAAATACTAAAAGTCAGGCGTCTAATTTGAATTTGAAAATTTTTCACAGAAAACCAAAATATATTTAAACTTCTTGAACTACATTGCCTTATACATAACATTATCAATTTTATAAATTTTTATTTTAGAAAAGAACAAATTATTTTAATTACTTTTTATTAATTGAAAAAAGGAGTTAAAATCACGCCTTTTTTGCGTTATCGCATTACAAGGCAAATGCATCAACTTTCATACATCGCTGAGGAACGGAAAATTACTTTTTCCCAAAACAAAAAACCCTTTTGTTTGTATTGAAGTAATCTCCGTTACACTGCATCAACAAAAACTCAATAGCAATACTTATAAAAATTTAATTTTGGCCAAAAAAGTGTGCCTTTGACCTATAGTGCAATGTTAGAATTTCCGACTAGCACAGTGTAATAGATAATTTGATTAGGTTTCAAGCCTATCCAGTTATTAGTTGTCATTCAAAAATATTCTGTTCGACTACCTTTTGCTAATTTAAAATTTACATCGATTTTTGGTACGTAAAATATTTTATCTTGGATTGCCCACATTATTCAAAATTTCTAATTTTGCTATAGAAATGGCCTCTAACTTATTATTTGTTACGAGACAAGAACTTATAAACATTATGTATAGTTCTGGACAGGATAATTTTGAACAGCAATTCGGTTTTTTGTTAAAACAGATTCTTGATCAGCGTCACCTGCTGAGTCGATATAGCCATGTCCGTCTGGCTGCCTGGGTGGCTGGGTGTGCGTGAAAAACATTTTCTGGAAAAACTGAGCAAGATTATTCAATGAAATTTGGTAAGCTGCGTCGTCAAAGTAAGCTCGTGGTATTGAAAATGAGCGAAATCAGACAACGGGCACGCCTACAACCCATACAAAAAATATATTCAAAATGCAACTTTACGGGTATTTTTCATGACAATGCACTATAGTTGAAAAGGCACTCTTTTTTGGCCAAAATTCAATTTTTACAAGTGTTGCTATTGAGTTTTTGTTGATGCAGTGTAACGGAGAATACTTCAATACAAGCAAAAATGTTTTTTGTTTTGGGGTAAAATAATTTTCCGTTCCTCAGCAATGTGTCAAAGTTGATGCATTTGTATTTTACTGAGATAACTCAAAAAAATCGTGATTTTAGCTCTTTTTTTCGATCAATAAAAAGTACATAATTAAAATAATTTGTTTTTTTCCAAAATAAAAATTTATATATATTTATTCGGATTTAACGCAAAGAATTACTTCGGAAATGCTTAAAAACAAAACATTGCTGGTATGTGTTATTTATTTAGAGAATTTATTACGTGCCATTTTTGACCCGGTAGTCCAAGGGTTAAGATTTTTTTCAGAATTGTTCTATTAGCCTAGAGTCAACATAAGAACTACATTTGCAGTCGGTATCCGTGATAATATGGGCGTTATGAATTTTGGCCAAAAAAGTGTGCCTTTTGACCTATACTGCAATGCAAAAAAAATACACAAAAATACTACGATATTGTATGCGCAAGCTCTTAAAAAAACTGTGCGAATTCGGACAAGAGGGCATGGCACCTCCCATATTAACAAAAGCTTAAAAATGTTATACTGAAAGCGTTTTTTAAGATAATCGAACTAAATTTTACTCAGACACTTGGGACTATAACTGCAAGCTCTCAACAAAAACTGCCAAATTTCACTCAGACTCTAAGAACTATAAATACAAGCTCTGAGCAAAAACTGAGTGAACTTGGACAAGAGGGCGTGGCACCATATAAGCAAAATTTTCAAAACTCTGCAGTGTAGGGTATTTAATGTTTGACTAGGCCAAAGGTTACACCCTTACTAGTTTTTAACTTGACTTTAGTAACAGTTATTCGTCGCCAAGTTGCACAGCGCTTCTTATACATGGCGTATTTGCTCATAATACAAAGTTTAATGTTTTACAATTTGGAAGAAATATCTTTAGATCTTTGTATCCGTTTACGAATGGAATATTCCTTTAAAAGAAAAAAATTAAAGTTACGCAACATTTTATTTATTTTTATAATTTTTTTTTTTTTTAAGTATTACCGAACTTAGTGCAATTTAATATTCATATATGGCTCTCATATACATCATTTAACTGCTTGTTGAGCTTCCTTCTTTGAGTTAACAAGATCAACAAGTTCTTTAACTCTTCGAAGGCAATCTTTTTTGGTCCTTTTAGGTACACATTCTGCAATACGATCCCACCGATCTGGTGTCGAAATAGGAAATGATTTAATCGCCTGTTCTAATAGAGCTTGCTCTTCTTTGGTCCAATTTTTTAAAGAAATCGACACTTTACTTGGTTTTTCCGAACTATCGTAAAAAGGTGTGCTATTTTCCTTAACAAAAGAATTATTTTCTGAAGTGTTCACTGTTATATCAAGACAAGTTTGCACATCTCTTTTCTTTTTTTCAAAACTCTCAAAAGCAGCCTCATTAGCCTGTGTTTTTAAAGAGTTTTTTGAAAAATCACTGTTTTGAAGTGCTTTAGCTTTATTCAAAACATCTCGAGCAATAAAATTAGCTTCAGATGTTGTGTGTTGGTTGAGAAATGTAGCTATGACTTCCCACCGCTGAGCCGTTCCTGCTGGAAATAGATTGACAGCCTTAATAAGCAATTGGACACTTTCAATGTTCCACAAATCAATTTTTTTAATATTCTTAACGTCTTTCCCTGTTTTTTTCTGTGTCAAATGCGCTTCTTCTAATTCAGTTTGAATCTTTTTTTCCGCATTTTTTAAAGCAATATAAAATGATTCATTACCTGAAACTTCTAGTTCTTTATTTAACGATTGTAATTCGCTCAAACTATAAAATTCACAAATTTTTTCAATTCCTTCCATGTTTTTTAACATATCTTTTTCATTGCTACTAAAGTAATTGCAATCTTTAGCTTTGTCACGCAGAGCTTTTCTTTCTTTTTTCAGAGCTTTTTTTATTTGATCCTTTTCAATACGAATTTGTTCAATTCGTTTTTGTTCAGCTTTCTCAGCTTTCTCTCTCGCACATTGGGCTTCTCTGTAGGCACGTTCCTGTTCGGCCTTCATTGCTTGAGCAGCATCCATTTTTGCTCGTTTTAGAGCCAATTTTTTTTCCTTCTCCTCGTTTTTAAATTTTTGAATGCGTTTATCATTATTGTAAGCAAGATCTACTAGAGTTCGAATTCTTAACATTTCTTCCTTCTTACGCTTTATTCTTGCAGCTTTGTTTTCCTTTTCAATCCATCGCCTTTCATCGCGGTCTTGACCTTTTTCTTTATCCTCTTCATCTAAGTAACTAAACTCCCTCCAACTTTTAAAATCGTACCAGAAGTTATAAAACTGATCAACATCTTCACGTTTTGAGTTTTCGTCTCCAAACTTTGGAACATTTTTTTTTTCACTCCACCTTGCATTTAGGCTGAAATATTTACGAAATGACTCATAAAAGTTATTTTCTATATCTGTTTGAGTTGGAAAAGAATCGTCAAATTCTGGATCAATGGAGTCGTACGCTCTTCGACCTTTTGGAGTACCTAAAATAACAATAAACCTTATTAAATCACATTCCTTTTTAAATGAACAAGTTATATTTTTAAAAACAATAACATTGCAACAAAATGAAAAGAGATTTTAGTCCCTTGGGTATCATAGTGTTTTTGTTTTCTGATAAGCAATGAAAAATAAAGACACGTATTTTACCGAATATGTGCAGCAGTGATTTTTTTTAATTTAAAGTTGGCATTTATAAGCAAAACTGTACTAATATCGGTATTTCAAAATTAAAAGACTTAATGATAATTTTCTTATTTCTATTTTACGAAATAATTTAAAAAAAAGGGGTTTTTTGGCTTTTTTCTTCTATGTTCGTCGTCAGATTTTTTTTTTTTTTTGTAAATGTGATATTTTTTTATCATTTTATGCGAACCATTTCAATGC
The DNA here is from genome assembly GCA_951812925.1 of Calliopum simillimum. NCBI lineage: Eukaryota > Metazoa > Arthropoda > Insecta > Diptera > Lauxaniidae > Calliopum > Calliopum simillimum. The sequence goes on along the minus strand of OX638371.1, from coordinate 47,554,814 downwards.
TTTAATATTTCGTAAAATAATAATGAGGAAATCGTCACCGAGTTTTAATTCTAAAAGAATAACATTTGTACATAAAACAAAAGCTATTAAGCGTATTCTCAAGTAAATTAAAGATAAGGACATGAGCAACATTTCATAATAAGATGGTTTTTTCATAAAATCTCAAAATACCATATAAAATGCGAACTTTAACCTTTGAGGTGTCATAAAATTAAAAAAATCACTGTTCCACTTATTCGGTAAAATATTTCTCTTTTTACTTTTCATTGCCTATCACGGCGTGTCTTAACCCGTTTTAAATCGAACGTCGTAGCACATCAAATTTTTTTCCAGATTCTGTTTACTTATCGTTCAATTGATGTATAAAAAAATTTTCACTCGTGACTGTGACTCCTCGACTAAATTTTCAGATAATCCCTTTTCGAATTGGGGCATTTTCCCATACAAAAAAAAAAAAAAATTTTAACTACATTAAAAAAAAAAATTAAAATAATCAGATTCGATGTATAGTTTCTGAGATATTCTAACCTAAAAACCAAAAGAAGTTGTTTTTAGCCATTTACATAACTATGTAACATATCATTCATTCGTTAAATCTGGTTAAAATACTTTAAAGCCCTAATCTTTTTCTTTAAAACCTAATTTAAATTATGTTCATATCTTCATGCTTCTAAGAGATATCGTCGCCGAAATATTGGCAAAACAAGTTTTTGCACTTTTGTGTATTTTTAGGTTAGGATATCTTTGAGGAAAAAAAAGGCATCACCATAATTTAAATAAAGTTTTAAAGGCAAAGATTAGGACTTTTAAGTCGCTTACCAGATTTAACGAAATTAAAATTTCTTTCACATTTTAAACATGTTCAACGAACCGACTACTTCTAAATTCAACCGTTTGACACCCCGAGTAAAAATTGAAAAAAAAACATAGATTTTCAGTGATAAAATTCATGTATATTAGATATTAAAGTAACAAAAACAAATGTTTATTGCAACGCAACGTAAACTAAATATTAACCGTATTCACGATCTTGTTGCATCGTAGCAAATGCAAAATTATTTTAAATTACAAAAACAAATTCTATTGAATTTTCAAAAGCAAGAGTCTTGAAAGCAAGACCAAATTTGCAACACAAAAACCTATTGCACGATTGATTTCCAATAGTCTATTGTGACTGATTTTATTTTTTTCATTTGTGATTGGCACAATTGCTTAATGACTTTTATGTTTTTGACAACCGTATTTGTCACAAATTGAAGTTAAAATGTAAACAAATACAATTAATTTTCAATTATTTCGTTTTGATTTAATTAACAAAGATTTCTACGTAATGTTTGAATTAAGCACATTGTATGTAATTAATAAAATTGTGATTTTTTTCTAAATACGCACAATTATTCAGTAAAATTTCTTTTAAATCAAAATAAGATATCAAATAAATTTTAAATTCAAAAAATATTTGACAGCAAAACAAAAAACAGCTGTTCTGAAACGTTTGCAATATCAATTTACAACAGTGTGTGCTCACAATTATTTACTCTTGCAAATTTGCATTTGCTACGATGCAACAAGATCGTGAATACGGCTATTAATTCTTGATTCAAGAAAAAAAAAAAAAAATTGTTAAATTTTTTGTTACGAAGAAGCATGAAGATATAAACATAATTTAAATTAGGTTTTAAAGGAAAAGATAAAGGCTTATAAGTACTTCAACCACATTTAACGAATAAATGATATGTTACATAGTTATATAGCTTAAAAAATTGGCAAAAAACAACTTTTTTTGTTTTTAGGTTACAATATCTCAAAAACTATACACGATAGATCAATTCTGAGGTCGGATTCACGTTAAGCATTGCACATCGAATGTGATTGTTTTGATTTTTGTTTAATGTAATTAAAATTTTTTTTTTTTTTTTGTATGGGAAAATGCCCCAATTGGAATAGGATTTATCTCAAAATTTAGTCCAGGAGTCACTAGTGAAAATTTTTTATACATCATTTGAACGATAAGTAAACAGAATCTGACGTTCGATTTAAAACGGGTTAAGGCACGCCGCACAGTGTCGCGAGTAGGGGAGATGTGTGTACCTTGGTCCGAGTGTACCTCGGTCCGAGTGCCGGTTGCCACTCAACAGTTGCACGTGTACGATAATGTTCTTCTATGAAATTTTCCACTAATACCGGTGACTCATATAAATAGACTTCAGACCGTTAAGCTGTACGCGTGTATAAAAAGCGACGGAAAAACTGTTTTTTGTGTGTAAAAATTTGTTTTTGGAGTAAGCTACGAAACGTTTTGTGAGGAACTTACTTGAAATATTTCAGTTTTACAACATCAGGAAGGAAGCTTAGTTATTGTTTTAAGCTTTTAGTGTGCTTTAGATGTATTATCATTAACATGTGTTATGGGTGTTGACAGTTTTTAAAACATGCTGTCTGTGTGTACCTTGGACCTAGCTTATTGACCAGCGAGCCTTTTTCGACGGGCAACCAGGAAACCATAATCGCCTCTCAATATAATATTATTATTGTTATTTACGTGATTAATGTATTTATTTGCAACCATTTTTGTTTAATTAATTGTTTTTTACTAAATGCACTTTTTTGTGTTATAATTTTTGTTTATGATTAATTTTTTTTTTTTATTGAAAAAAATGTTACTTTTGATTACATAATAAATGGTTCTTTCATAATTTATTACCAAAATACAATGTATTCTCTTTTATTTTTAATAGTCCAAGGTACACTTGCATGGTGTACCTTGGACCGTTTGAGATTGCAACGGAAAAAGTAATATTTCTACCCAATGGTAAGACAAAGAAATATCATTGTCACGTCATTTGATGCTGCAAGCATTGTAGAAATGTAACTTAATCAAAAAACTAAAGAAACTTTTTTGGAAAATCCAGCACACTGAAAAAACTGAAAAGCGGACCAAGGTACACACATCTCCCCTACGGCCAAAAGGGTCATAGTTAGAGTCTAAAATATAAACTCATCAAGAATGGCATATTGTTAAATATACTTAAACTAATAGAAATTTAAAAAAAAAAATTAATATATCTTAATAGCATAGTTATACGAGCCCCGTAAACTTAAAATTTTGGAAAGATAGAATAAGGGCCAGTTTTTCAGTGCAAGTTTAACTCATTTTCTGGTTTAAACTAAGTTTAAACTCAGGAATGAGTTTTTCAGTTAATGTTAAACGTTGTTTAAACTAAGTTTAACTGAACGATATTGGCCGTTTAAATTCCGTTTAACCTATAATTTTGTTTTGACAACTGTTGATAAATAAATCAAAATTGACACATTTTATAAAGAATAAAACGAGAAAAAACATAAATAAATGAATAAGAAAAATCCATAATTTGGAAAAGAAGAATTTATTTCAGTTATTCTGAAGTTTATTCTTCGTCTTTTATTTTATTTTGAAAATAAGAAATTCACAAACTTTTGACCACTATTTAATGTGATCACGTTCTGCAGATGATTTTCAATCAGTATGACCATAAAATTCCTTAAACATTGGATCAACCAAGATGTCCTTGGGCAACACTTTGATACTGGCTGCCTTTACCAGGCACCAACCTCCCAACCGGGTACATTTTTCATTAAATCAGCTTCTTCAGCGGTGATATAGTAAATGTAGGCCAACCGTTGTGGTGGCCAAGCGCCAATAATTGAAAGCCTGAAAAATAACTTTTCGCAGGAATACGCGCAATCGAAATTTTCTTGTAGCCACCCGCTGCTTTATTGTTGCTGATGATTCTAAAAATTAAATTTCTCGCTGCGAGTTGTCAAAAAATTTTAATATTTATTCGTCAACAGCTTGTCATTTTTCAGTAATGCCTACTTAAAATCAAATTAACGAGTGTCAATTACACTCGCACTGAAAAAGTCATTTCATAGTTAAACGAGTTTAACAATTTAAACGAGGTTAATAAAACTTAATTTAAACGAAGTTTAAACTTGCTCTGAAAAACTGGCCCTAAGTGTCACAAATAAAAAGAAATTCGTTCCATGATTCTTAAATCTAAAGCAGACATATTTTACTAAATACCTTAGTTTAAACTAACTTTTTAGGATCAAATGGCATTTTTCCTATATAGTAGAGTAATTTTTGAGCAGATTTTTGTATTAACCTTCACGGTGAGCTTGAAAAGGGGGAAAGTAAAGCTAAAATGGATCCGAAATCGGCTAATGCAGAAAGTTTCTATATTGTTTCTAATGTTAAAATTAAAATCCAAGCTGCTCGTCTTCGCTAGTTATGCACATTTTTGTGTTCATGGTATGCACTTGCATGAAAACCATATAAAATTAAAAAAATTAAGAAAAAAAAACAGAACAAAGAAATATAACAATAATTACATTAAATGTAGCCTAAACAAGGAAAAAAGACCGTTTTTGCTATATTTTGAAGCTATATAACTAGAAAATAGAATATTTATACGTAAAATCCTAACAGTTTCTTGAAGTTATAATCTTTTTCTTTAAAACTTAATTTAAATTATGTCAATAGTTTTATGTTTCTCTGAAATATCGTAGACTGAAATAATGAAAAAACATGTTTTTTGCACTTTTTTAACTTTTTAGGTTAGGATACCTCCGAGAAAAATAAAGATATCAACATAATTTAAATTATGATAATTTTATATCGAACTAATTAAACACTCATTTTTGCAATTTAGAAAAAGCGCGTTGGTACTTTCATTAGTACTATACAAGCAGAAAAACAGTCAATAAACTAACTTCATAATAATTTAAATTAGTTTTTAAAGAAAAAAAATTATAGCTTTAAGTTATTGTATCGGATTGTACGTATAAATGTTCCATATTCAAGCTATATAGCTTCAAAATATAGCACAAACGGTATTTTTTACTTGTTTAGGCTAAGATATCTCAAAAACCATATAAGATACAGAAATTTTAAGGCCGAATTCGGATTCAGCATTGCAAAATACATTTAATGTAACTATTGTTATATTTCTTTGTTTTGTTTTTTTTTTTCTGAATTTTTTTAATTTTATATGGTTTTCATGCAAGTGCATACCATTAACACAAAAATGTGCATAACTAGCGAAGACGAGCAGCTAGGATTTTAATTTTAACATTTTTTTAATCTAGAAACAATATAGAAACTTTCTGCATTAGTCGATTTTGGATCCATTTTAGCTCCACTTTCTCCCTTTTCAAGCTTACCGTGCCTTTTTTTTACAGTTACTTTATTGGACATATGTTTTTTTGCTTATTTGTGAACTCACGGTGGTTTTTAAAAAATTTTAACTTTTTGAAATACCACCCGCGATTTTTTTCAGGGATAATGTTGGGGGACCCTTCTAGTATCTAAATCCGCAAACCGCGAAATCGAACGTCCAGCCGTTTTTTTTTTTCGACCTTTTAGTTTTTTTAACGATTTTTGAGTATGTCTCGGTGTGTATATACATATTATGTACACATATATATGTATATACGTACATATATATACTTGTATATATATATGTGTGTAATATATATATATGGATATATATATACATACATACATACATACATATAAAAGGTATCGTTTCCGCACCATTTATTTTTTAAAAAAATCGGTTTTTTCGTATTTAAGAAAAACACAAACAAAAACCGGAAACAAAAGTAGTCATTCTAGATGTGATTTTTGATGCTTTATCCGATTCCGGTATTAGAATTACTCTATTACGTCTGGACTTTGAGATATCCTTACATATATGTTTAAAGGACACAATTTTTTTCCTATTTTTGAAGTTATATAACAAGATAAGGTAATATTATGCCATAAAATCTGGTATGACAGTTAATAGCCCTAGTTTTTTCCTTGAAAACTCAATCGAACCGATAACGATATCTTTTTTTTGTCGGAAATATCTTTGCCTAAAAAGTTAAAAAAGTGCAAAAACACGATTTTTGGCTATATTGGATGTTATATGCAGGACACACAAAATTTTTTTGGGAATTTTTATTACCAGAAACATTTGGTACTTTTTTTTGGCTTTAAATTGAGCTATCAAATGTTTATCTGCAATATTCCTCTGCAAAGTTATGTTAACTTTAAAATCACACCATGAAACTTAAAGCGAAAAATCTCGATTTTCGGCTATATTTGAGGTTGTATACAGTACGAACGAAATTCGTCTGCTCTTTTTTACTAACCGAAGCATTTAAAACCATTCTTTATCTTCAAAATGAGCTAATAAGTGGTCTCTTGTAATTGTTTTCTAAAAAGTTATGACTATTTTAAGACGACATGTTGCAGCAATATAAGGAATACTCGTACACTGTGAGTTTGCACTCCATAATGTAATTTTTAAATGGTCATAACTTTGTGGAAAACAACCACAAGAGACCTCTTATTTGAAGCTTATTTTGAAGATAAAGAACGGTTTTAAATGCTTCGGTTAGTAAAAAAGAGCAGACGAATTTCGTCCGTACTGTATACAACCTCAAATATAGCCGAAAACCGAGATTTTTCGCTTTAAGTTTCATGGTGTGATTTTAAAGTTAACATAACTTTGCAGAGAAATATTGCAGATAAACATTTGATAGCTCAATTTAAAGCCAAAAAAAAGTACCAAATGTTTCTGGTAACAAAAATTCCCAAAAAAATTTTGTGTGTCCTGCATATAACATCCAATATAGCCAAAAATCGTGTTTTTGCACTTTTTTAACTTTTTAGGCAAAGATATTTCCGGCAAAAAAAAAGATATCGTTATCGGTTTGATTGAGTTTCAAGGAAAAAACTAGGGCTATTAACTGTCATACCAGATTTTACGGCATAATATTACTTTATCTTGTTATATAACTGTTGTAACTCTACCTTAAATATATTTAAAGCATATCGCCATCTCTATGTAAGAATTATAATGAATTGCTTGTAACGTCATTTAGCATTACGCATTCTCTCTCATTCACTTCTTTCTTGATATGTAATTGTCATACAGAACAGACGTGCTTTTGTATAATATTCTTTAGTTTAGTATTTTACTTATAATGTATTAACTTCTTAGTAATAAATAAAATATGAATTGGATATATAATCAAGCGTGCAGAATTTATTCCACTTGCATCAAAATATATTAGTGGCGACGAGATAAAAAAGAGAAACAAATAAAAACAAAGAAAAAAAAAATCAACGTCAGACGTCAACGACATAACCTGAAACAACGTGGGAATACCATAACCTGAAACAATGTGACTTTTTCTTAAATCCAGCAGAACATAAAGGGGAAATTTAAAATGGACGCAACTCAGCTCGAACAGCTTATTCAAGCTATGAATGAAAATCAAAAAATATTAATCGACACCCTTATGAAGCAAACTCAACAGGCGCAGGGAACTCAAAGACAAGAGAGTCCAGCTCAAAGTACGACTATTAATATTACGCACGTGCCGACGTTTGAGAACTTCGATCACAAGAAAGAAAAATTCACATATTATAAGCAACGCTTCGAAAATTACATGAAAATGAAGGATTTATTTGGGGATAAGCCTAAATGTGCTCAAATGCTATTGAATTCAATTGGCGCTCAAAATTATAATATTCTTGCGGCTTTAGCAGAACCAAAAAAACCTCATGAGCTTTCGTACGATGATCTTATCAAGGTCTTAGAAGACCATTTGTCACCAAAGCGCAGTGAACTGGTGAGCCAGCATTTATTTTTGTCAACATATCAAGACGACCAAAGTTCAATTGCAGATTTCGTGGCTAAATTAAAACGTGACATAAGTGATTGTGGATTTGAAAACACTTGCGAATGTGGGAAAGCAGTTCCTGCAGCTAATTTGTTTTTACGAGCACAATTTATTCGTGGCATGAAGGACAGTTTGATCAAAGAGCAAGTGCTTCAATCAAAATTAACATCCTTTGACGAAATAGTGAGTAAAGCTATAGCTCTCGAAGTATCAAAAGCAGACAGCCGCGAGTTATCGAAACCCTTACCATCGACTTCTAGTACAACGATAAATGCTCTCGAGGATGTAAACAAGGTAAAAAAACAATCGAATTCAATGAAGCAAGGTAAGTGGTCGACATCATTTCGGGGACGAAATCAACAACGATTGATAGTGAGTATACAGTAAATAATGGAATTCTTTTTAAGGAAGATCGAGTTGTGATACCAAAAATTCTCCAGCCGGAGGTTTTAAAAGAGCTACATTCAACGCATTTGGGAATCACAAAAATGAAGCAATTAGCGAGACGCCATTGTACTTGGAAAGGCATTGATAAAGATATTGAGCGGTTAGTAAGATCCTGCGAAGATTGTGCGCAAATCAAACACAACCCACATAAAGTACCAGTACATCATTGGGATTTTCCAGAAGGAAATTGGGAACGCGTACACATCGATTACGCTGGACCTTTTCAGGGCCATTTTTATCTAGTTTTAATCGACGCTAAATCTCGTTGGGCTGAAATTAAGGCAACAAAAGATTCACCTACATCAATAGACACAATCAATCTTCTTAATGAAATATTTGCAACTCATGGTTACCCGCAAGTGATGGTTTCCGACAACGCTTCAATTTTTACCAGTGAAATATTTACAGAATACTGTAAAATAAATGGAATTCGACAAAAATTTACGGCACCTGGACATCCACAAATGGGTTAGCTGAGCGCAACGTCCAAACACTTAAAAACAGGCTAAAGGCAATGTCAAATGAAAGGATTCCAATTCATCAAAAGCTTCAAAAAATTTTATTACGTTACCGAGCTACTCCTCTGCTTTGTGGGAAAACACCATCGGAAATGTATCTCAATCGACAGATAAGAATCAAACTGGATGCCATGCAGCCATATATAGACAAGAAAGCAAATCAAGATAACACTTCACATGTTCACTCATATACAGTGGGGGAGAGAATTCAAGCAAAGTTCTTCCAATTTAATAAATCGTTATGGAAATTTGGAACAATAATCAAGAAATTAGGTAAACTTCATTACATCGTTAAATTAGATGAAGGAAGAACTATCAAACGACATATAAATCAACTACAAAAATCAAACGTACCAATGAAGGAGGTTACATTCGGAGATGCTATTATTATACCGGATAGCAGACTAAACCCGCAAGAACAAGCAATTGTGTTCGATCCGTTTTGTTATGAAACCAGAAGATCCGGAATTCCTGAAGTCATCGAGACACATAACCACAGCGATAGGAATCAAGACTTAGTAGAAGCACCATTGGAAGCTCCAGCCAGACCACGCCGCCAGAGACGTCAGCCAGCGTATTTACGTGACTATGAAATTTAAACAAAATTTAAAGACTCTATCAGTTTCAATTAAAGTGGGGGAGAACTGTTGTAACTCTACCTTAAATATATTTAAAGCATATCGCCATCTCTATGTAAGAATTATAATGAATTGCTTGTAACGTCATTTAGCATTACGCATTCTCTCTCATTCACTTCTTTCTTGATATGTAATTGTCATACAGAACAGACGTGCTTTTGTATAATATTCTTTAGTTTAGTATTTTACTTATAATGTATTAACTTCTTAGTAATAAATAAAATATGAATTGGATATATAACACTGTACTAGTTTTTGGGACCTTTTTTTTTGGTCTTGCGGAAGATAGGTCATTCTTACCTAATTCGGGTATGGGAAATTCAGTGGTGCTAACCGTTTTGCTGGGTTGGTTCATCACCCCATACAAAAAGTTCAAATCAAAATTACGTCTAGAAAGAGGTGTTTTTCATAAAGAATCTCTTAATATATTCTGATAAATCAATGATTTTTCATCAGAAGTATATTTTCCAGTCTATGATGAATTAATAGACATTAGAATTGTTAACTTTTAAATCAATTTATTGGATATTTTTTTACTTTAACGTTAAGTTTTTCCGAATTTTATTAAAATTTAAGTTTTTGCTGTCGTTTGTGGTTTTATTAACTAAATCTAGAATAGAACTGTCATTTGTCATATGATTTTGTTCTCTAAAAGCTTGAAATTTTTACAATAAAATAATAAAATTTAAAGTTTTTAGTTATCGGTCCGGAAATAGCCTTTGGATGTTATTGTGAGATATCCTGTCTTTAAAGACTTATTACTCAGGATTTGGTGATCCAATTGAAAAATAGTTAAAGTACGGCTTGTTAAGGGTAATTTTTGCTATCCGTAGTCATTAACAAAAATTATTTTTACTATTTGCTGTTTTTGTTACATAGTTTTTCATAGACCTCAAAACAGTGAGTTTTTTACTTTTGTGCAGAAATAACTCAGGATCCTAACTTGATAGAAAAAAACCAAGATCATAATCGTAATAAGAAGGTCCCGATCCATAATAAATTTCTATAAAAACTGAGAACGGAAAACCATATTTGGACCGGACCGGGGTAGGGGCTTAAAAACATGGACCACTGCAGATCCTGGCAGTATCCACTTTTTTGTTACTCATAGTCAGACTTATGACAAACTCAGCTCAGTTTTTCGTTCTCACATTTTGCATACTCAAGTCCGTCTAGCACCCACTCTATAAGGAAATTCGGTAAAAATTAACGTTAAAGTTAAGAAGTATCCGATGAATTGATAAAAAAATTAGCAACTCCATTGCCAATTAATACATCCTGAATAGGAAAACATACTTTTGATGAAAAATCATTGATTCATCATAATTTAATAAAAGATTCTATATGAAAACACCACTTTCTAGGCGAAATTTTGATTTGAACTTTTTGTATGGGGCGATGAACCAATCTAGCAAAACGGTTAACACCACTGAATTCCTTATGCCCGAATTAGGTAAGAATGACCTATTTTCCGTAAGACCAAATTTCCAACTAGTACAGTGTAATCAAGCGTGCAGAATTTATTCCACTTGCATCAAAATATATTAATAACTTCAAAAATAGGATAAAAAATGGTGTCCTTTAAACATATATGTAAGGATATCTCAAAGTCCAGACGTAATAGAGCAATTCTAATATCGGAATCGGACTAAGCATCAAAAATTACATCTGGAGTGACTACTTTTGTTTCCGGGTTTTGTTTGTGTTTTTCTTAAATACGAAAAAACCGATTTTTTTCAAAAATAAATGGTGCGGAAACGATACCTTTTATATGTATGTATGTATATAAATATCCATATATATATATTACACGTATATATATATACAAGTATATATATGTGCGTATATACATATATATGTGTACATAATATGTATATACACACCGAGACATACTCAAAAATCGTTAAAAAAACTAAAAGGTCGAAAAAAAAAAACGGCTGGACGTTCGATTTCGCGGTTTGCGGATTTAGATACTAGAAGGGTCCCCCAACATTATCCTTGATAAAAATCGCGGGTGGTATTTCAAAAAGTTTAAATTTTTTATAAACCACCGTGAACTCTAAAGAAAAGTTTTGGAGACCATAAAAAAAGATTGACCCTACTGGCTTAGTTAGAAACAAAAGAAATAAGTACAGTGTACAAGCATATGAAAAAAAAGTGCCCCGATGTGCCCCAATTTTTTTTTTTTTTTTTTTTCATTTACTTTCTAAAGTGACCCCTGCGGGTAAGGGGTCAGAATATGCCCGAGGTAAGCATGCCTGTCGTAAAAGGCGACTAAAAGCGGGTGACCAGCCAGGGTGTGGAAGGGTGTAGCGTTGGACAGCGTTGCGCCTCGAAAGAAAAACCCACAATGCCCGTAACTGGCACTGACAAGGCGAGTCGATGCCGCCTTAAAATAAGCATCTTGTCGAAATCCTGAAGCGTCTGATCCAGAGTGGGCGGCTCCCAGGTCAGCGTCTGTTCCAGATTGGGCGGCTGAAATTAAAAGTGAATTTGGCCACTATATTTGCAGCGCTTGCCGGATCCAGCTTTAAGCTTATAACTTACTGCGTGGGGCGTTGCCGAGAAGATTATACTAATGAAGCATGGATCGAAAAACGATGGGAAATAACTCTCCAAGTGGTACCCACCAGAGTGTGGTTAATCCACCTGCCTCGGCAGCATGCACATCGGATTTGGAGGTGCAAGAAACATGCATAGTTAGGAATGATTCTCCTATAACTGGAACCAATATGGTTTCTCAAAATTTTAAAATCCTTTCGATTATTGGCCCTATGCTCCTCCTAGGAGTTAAAGGAGAATACAATACATACTTTCTAAAGTGACCTCGATTAAAATTCAATAACAAATTAATAATCTTAGGAGAGTAAAATTAAATATCTCAAAGAAAAAAATTGCTGCGAGCTTGAAACTTGGACCATAATAACTTCACAAAAAAAAATCCTTAGCTCAACAGGGGGTTAAACCCCCTTTTTGGGGGTTCATAGATCAAAAAAGTAATTTTTTGACAAATAACTTAAAAACTGTTCATTGGAGAAAAAAAATAAAGTTGATGTAATTCTGCAGATTTTGGTTTTTAAGACATCTTACTAGCATAACTATTGACCGAGATAAGTAATTTTTAAGAGTCATTTTTTTCGTTTTCTAAAACGAGCGACTACCAAAATTGTAAATATATCATATTAACTTTGAACTCTAACGTCCATAACTTTTTTTTTTCTGAACCGATCAGAATAGATCAAAAAGGATTTTAAAGCTTAAAGTTTCGTCTTTTTGATTGCAGTTTTTAAATTCAATATTCTTAAGTAAGAGTATTCTTTTTTGCTATCTAAAATGTATGAATTTCCTAAATTGAAATATTTCACTTTAATTTTAAGTTATAACTGCTATAACTTTTTTTCTTCTTATCCGATCGTAAAAAGTCAAAAAGCATTTAAAAGGTTGACATTTAAACTTTTAAATTGTATAAAAAACCTTTTAAAAATCACCCGATACTAATACTGAGGGTAGGCTTAAAAAGGGGCCATTTTCTAAAATTTTCATAATCCTAACACAAAGCATCACTGTGCAAAATTTTATCAAAATCGTTTAACGTTTACTAATTTTGGCCGCTCTTTATATGGGCTCGCGACACTGTGCGCCTTGCTATCAAATAAACACTATGAGGCACTGTAGACACTGTATGCATAGGCTGACTTCCTAAACTAAGGTTGCAATGCAACACTGCAATGCATTCGGTTCCTAAATAAAGTAGCAACATTTTTGACAATGTCATATGTTCCTTTTTGAACGGAAACTTTTTTTACTACACAACAGCTGCGCAACTAGCGCATCAATTTTAATATTGTTGCTTAAAATTTGGCGCGAAGCAATATGGATGAAATAAAGTAAATAGTGAATTTAATTAACAATTATGTTAGTTTTATAATATTTTAAGCATGTTTTTAAGCATGTTTTCAAAATTATTCATTTTAACAACACAACAACCACTTCGAGCAATTTTTGTGTTCCTTTATTACTGAAAAATCCAACGTCAAAGTTTGACAAAGCAACATTTGTAACAGTGTTGCCGTGTAAATGTTGCGCATGTGAAAACATGGTTGCACTGCAACTTTAGTTTAGGAAGTCAGCCATACTTGCGCAAAATCAAAAAATCCTCAACAAAAGGTACTGAGTCCGAATCCAGACACATAAATGCTCTGTCAAGTAGATTTATGGATATCATATTAAGTACTATTCTGGTTTCGTTATTATTTTTTTTTTTGTATTGGGCTAGTAGGTATACACTTCTTCTCGAAAAGCGCTCTAGATGTCAGAGGGTTATTTTGTGACGAATATACTTAAAAGCACCTGTTTTAAAGAACAAAATATGTAAACGATTACCTAAGATTTCGTAAGCTTTTGTAATACAGGTGAAATAGTCATCTTCCGTTTTAACTAGTTCTCCATTGGCTTTCCTTTTATCAGGGTGATGTTGAAGCACAATTTTTCTATATGCACGTCTTATATCGTCATCAGAAGCATCAAACCTAAAATTTAATTAAGAAAATTTAATATTTTGAATTATGCGATTTCGCTCGAAGCACCTGTGTAGCTCAATCGGCCAATTGCGCATTTTTAGATAAGTGCATGTTTTTAAACGAGCTTTAGTCTAAATTTATAATCTAAGATACGAATAAGGAGGGATGTTAATGAAAAGTGTTTTATATGTTGAGTTAAGCATACCACACTACATACTTTTTTTATCCTCTATCGATAGAAAAAATCAAAAATTGTTCTTTCCGTTTCTGTACCATTTTACTCACTCTGTTCTTCATCTCGATGAAGACATCATTACGGCTAAAAGTCTTAATGATATAGTCTTATCCTTTAATAATGCTGTTATCGGTTGTTTTGAACATTCTGTACCAACATTTTTTATCTGCTTCTTCTGGCCCAATCTGGTTTACTAATGTGATACATAAATTGAGAAACTTAAAATGGTTTATGTTGACTATATGAAAATTATACTAATTTTATGAACTTTAGTCAATGTTTTGCAAGAATCGAAAATTCCATGCATTTTCCAACTTAGAATATTATGACAATTAGGAGAAGAGAAAAAACTACTGAACATGGCTATGGTGACATATGTTTCGGTTACCGCCACGTAACCATCATCAGACCAATTTATGTTTTATTTAATTTATTTTTAAATTAAATGAAATAACAATTGAAAAATTTTTGAACTTTTTGTCTGAGGCCGGGATCGATCTATGAACCTTTCGAAATCAATCTCTCTACATAGCGCATTTACCAACGGACTGCGCTGTGTGCCCTCGGAAAAATTGGTAGCTTAAGTGCCTATATGCATGTAGCGTGGTTTCATTCTCTATACTCCTTTGTCATCATTCATGTTGTGTTTGTTTGGTAAGGCTCAGCCATTGGCTGAGAATCAATACCGTTATATTATATGACTGACAAGTGTTGCCAGTTGCACATATTTGGCGTGTTCTCCATGATTACTTAAAATGGTTTATGTTGACTATATGAAAATTATACTAATTTTATGAACTTTAGTCAATGTTTTGCAAGAATCGAAAATTCCATGCATTTTCCAACTTAGAATATTATGACAATTAGGAGAAGAGAAAAAACTACTGAACATGGCTATGGTGACATATGTTTCGGTTACCGCCACGTAACCATCATCAGACCAATTTATGTTTTATTTAATTTATTTTTAAATTAAATGAAATAACAATTGAAAAATTTTTGAACTTTTTGTCTGAGGCCGGGATCGATCTATGAACCTTTCGAAATCAATCTCTCTACATAGCGCATTTACCAACGGACTGCGCTGTGTGCATAATTGCATAATAATTGATACCTATTCCTTGCAGCACAATAATTGGTGTAGTCTGTAGATTTGGACGACATTTTGAACTTCCTGTAAAGTTTAGATTTTAAGTTTCTCAATTTATACTAATTTTATGAACTTTAGTCAATGTTTTGCAAGAATCGAAAATTCCATGCATTTTCCAACTTAGAATATTATGACAATTAGGAGAAGAGAAAAAACTACTGAACATGGCTATGGTGACATATGTTTCGGTTACCGCCACGTAACCATCATCAGACCAATTTATGTTTTATTTAATTTATTTTTAAATTAAATGAAATAACAATTGAAAAATTTTTGAACTTTTTGTCTGAGGCCGGGATCGATCTATGAACCTTTCGAAATCAATCTCTCTACATAGCGCATTTACCAACGGACTGCGCTGTGTGCCCCAATTTTTCCGAGGGCACACAGCGCAGTCCGTTGGTAAATGCGCTATGTAGAGAGATTGATTTCGAAAGGTTCATAGATCGATCACGGCCTCAGACAAAAAGTTCAAAAATTTTTCAATTGTTATTTCATTTAATTTAAAAATAAATTAAATAAAACATAAATTGGTCTGATGATGGTTACGTGGCGGTAACCGAAACATATGTCACCATAGCCATGTTCAGTAGTTTTTTCTCTTCTCCTAATTGTCATAATATTCTAAGTTGGAAAATGCATGGAATTTTCGATTCTTGCAAAACATTGACTAAAGTTCATAAAATTAGTATAAATTGAGAAACTTAAAATCTAAACTTTACAGGAAGTTCAAAATGTCGTCCAAATCTACAGACTACACCAATTATTGTGCTGCAAGGAATAGGTATCAATTATTATGCAATAAAGCCTATCAATCATACCTACAAAAGGTAAAACTAAACTTGAAATCCGATCCCAAGTCTTTCTGGAGCTTCATTAAATTTAAACGAAAGAATAATGCCTTTCCAACGGCAACGAAATACGATGAAGTGGAATCCGATGATGATTTTAATATTTGTAATCTTTTTGCAAAATTTTTTCAATCCACTTACTCATCGTCCATATATATGTAATTGTAATGATTATCCTTTTCCAGTAGTTACGGGTCTGGTAAGAATGCCACATATTGATAAGACCATTGTCCTTAGCAAATTAAGCAAACTCCTTGATTGGTTTTCCAAGTCTTTTGCTTGAATGGATTCGTTCTTATTTACGCAACAGAACTCAGTGTGTCTTATTTAAGGGAATAAAATCAAATGAATATCCCGTTACATCTGGAGTTCCCCAGGGCAGTCATATTGGTCCATTATTATTTATTTTGTTTATGAATGATATGCCATCCGTCATAAATACTAGTTACGTGCTAATGTATGCCGACGAAGTCAAACTTTTTAAGCCTATCAAAAATGCATTTGACTCTTTCTGCCTACAACATGATATTGATAATTTTATTGCTTGGTGTAAAATTAATTGCATGACCTTAAATTTAAATAAAGGCAAATTAATGTCATTTTCACGCAGGCCTTTAATTCTTTACAACTACAAAGTTGATGATTGCATTCTGGAACGTCTTATATCCTTTGAAGACCTAGGAGTAACCATGGATTCCAAACTGAGCTTTAATCTACATATCTCCAAAATTGTAAGCAAAGCTTATAGTGTTCTCGGTTTCATGAAACGTTGGTCTAAAGAATTTTCTGATCCTTACGTAACAAAGTTATTATTCACCTCGCTCGTACGACCCATTTTAGAGTATAGTTCTGTTGTTTGGAGTCCTCATTATGAATGCCATATCAATTCTATTGAGTCAGTTCAAAAACAGTTTCTTTTATTTTCTTTAAGAAATCTTCCATGGGATCCTAGCATCAATTTGCCCCCTTATAGACATCGGTTGAAGCTAATTAATTTACCTACTCTAAAAAATCGGAGAACCATGCCTAACATATGTTTTATATTTAAGCATATAAAAGGCGATATTATTAATGAATACTTATTAAGTATGGTAACCTTTATTGGCCCTATGCTCCTCCAAGGAGTTAAAGGAGAATACATACATACATACATGGTAACCTTTAATGTACCTTATCGCCCAACTAGAAATATTGAATTTTTCCATCTGAGTCATCATAGAACTGACTTTAACATGGTTTTTAATGTAAACGATTTTAATGAATCCTTTCATCAAATTAATAAAAAAATTATAGATTACTTGGAAAACATCATTCTGTAAGATTGCAGCGGCTTGTCACAGAGTGCTACTTTGCTATTTTCTTTAAGAACTAAGCGTCCATTGTGCACGCGTTCTTTTGAATTTGAGCATCCACAGTCCATAACTGTGTCAACTTTTTACATCGCTAAGCTGCGGTATCATTTCCAGCCTACAAGAAATACAAATACATCATTCACTAATTTCATTACGATGGCAATTTATCGTACCAGCTTCCACAAAGCGTTTCATCTAACGCTGTGGCCATACCGCTCCTTCCAGCGCTTTTCGTCGAGATAGTGATTGCAATGTACAGCGTCCTTCTAGAGCTAGGGTGGTTCGTGAGCACTATTCTCTGCCGTGCCATAGTTCCTGGCCAAAGAGTTTAGAAAAGCAATTTAAGGAAACTCTTGCGAGTATCTCTCAAATTGCATATTTCAATAATGCTTTGTTCCGGTACTATTTGAACCACTTTCCTTTTTTTGTAACCACTACTTTCATCATACCAGCTTCCACAAAGCGATTCATCTTACGCTGTGGGCCATAGCGCTCCTACCTGCGCTTTCGTCGGGATAGTGGTTGCAATGTATAGCGTCCTTATAGCGAGTATTCTTTCAAATTGCATATTTCAATAATGCTTTGTTCCGGTACTATTTGTACCACCTTGTTTGTAACCACTACCTTCGGATTCAGCCGGAGGTTACCTTGCTCTTATTTGTGAGCTGTTTTATACCAATTTATAATTTTTAGTCTCGATCATTTGTTTTAAGGGGGGCTTCTCATGTAAAGTTTTCAAAAAATCGATTTTTTTTTTTTTCATAGGTTGATAGAATAACGTCTTGGGAGTGTATTCCCAAAGTTTCATGACTCAACTCTAAATATTATGGAAAATATGATTGATTGAACCAGCGCGCTCGGGCGCGCTTTGTGTGCGATTTGGCTAACTAACTCAAACTTAAACTTTAACTATGGTTTTAAAATCGCGGTACACGATTGCGAAAACACTACTTAACCGATTTTTGATTTCTAAAAAGTGTTTTGCAGATTATTAATTGAACGAGTGCATGAATGTCTGAAATTGTGGAAAAAAAGTTATTTTATACACTTTTTAGCCCCATCTAGCGACAAAAAATTACGAAAAATAGCACTTTTTTTTCAAGACGTGATTTCAATATTGTAGAATCGAATTTTTTGGAGTTGCAGACATTCATGTACTCAGGGGAACCCTGCGGAATAATAAAAAATTTTGTTTTATGTTTCAGATAAAAACTTTGGGCTCCAAAATGTACCGCGATAAATCCGTCAGCCGCGTCACGCCACACGCGACATTTAATAAGTCCGCCATTTTGTCATTTTAGTTTTTGAAAAAATGCTTTTTTTATAGTTCAAACATGTTCTTAAATATATGGAAAAAATTATTTGTGTGTGTTTTTATTTTCCGAGCGAAAAAAAATCCCGAAAAACAACTACTTTTTGACGTGTTACATGAGAAGCCCCCCTAAAAGATTATATTTTTGAATTGTATTTAAAAAATCATTATTGTAATTTATAAGGGCAGTACAGCTCAGTAAATTAAACTTAAATAAATAAATAAAAAATAAATAAATATAGTAAATTTCATTAAGTACAAAGAAAATATTTTTTTTGATGCATTTTTATTATTTTATTTTTGTTATTCTAATCGTACTTAGGTAAGCAATTAGCAACAAAAAAATATAAAAGCTATGTAAGTGTTAGTATGGCGGCTGGCTATCTTTGGGCTGGCCAAAAATATAACTATTTGTAGTGTCTTTACGAAATATGGTTGCATCATCTCAAATAACGCTTGCTCTAAGGAGCACAGTGGACGGCTTTGTATGGAACGGCGGTCATAAATAGAAATAAAAGAGCAATACTCTTGAAATTTGGTACAGATGATTTCTGGATTAACACAACTAAAATTTGTGAATACGAACAAAATCCGCCCACGGACACGCCTTTGGTACACAAGGTTCTAACTGACAAAATTTCTTGAACTGAACAAAAGATTGGACTGGAAAAATTACAAAGTTGTATCTGAAATATTAAAATTATTTATGGGGCATTCCACATAAAATATACCACCAACATTCTTTTTTTTTGGTAAAACATTTTTTTTTGGTAAAACATTTTTTTTACGACTCAGCAGATGAAAATATTAGATACGTGGTACAAGCCATTTCAAAACGATCAAGATTTTTTTTATGGCATCCGATTTGGCTATAAATTGGCATAAGCAATAGTTGCATAGTGGAAAAAATTACTACCAAATATTTTTTCAAAATTTAAAAAAATGGCGGAGATATGGGACTTTGAAATTTTTAGGTTAGTTTTTTTTGAGAAGCTATAACATCAGCTAAAATTCTCCATCCTCTGCTCAACAAAATCTGGAGTGAAGAGCGTTTGCCAGAAGATTGGCTACATGGCATGTTAGTCAAATTGCCGAAAAAAGGTGACCTAAGCGAGTGCCGAAACTATAGAGGCATCACCTTGCTCTCAGTTCCATCAAAAGTACTGACGAAAGTGCTTCTGAGCAGGGTAAGCGAAAAACTTGATTCGGCCATTCGAAAGCAGCAAGCAGGATTCCGGCGAAACAGATCATGCGTGGATCAAATCAACACGCTCAGAATAATTGTCGAACAATCATGCGAGTGGCGTGCTGCACTTCAACTTGTCTTCGTTGACTATAGCACTGCCTTTGACAGTGTCTCCCGAGAAAACATCTGGGCGTCACTGCAACGAAGAGGTATTGCCGCAAAGGCCATAAACTTAGTAAGTGCACAATATGAAGGCTTTAAATGCAGTGTGTTACACAACGGGTTGTTGTCACCGACATTCACCACTAATTCAGGCGTACGGCAGGGGTGTTTACTATCACCATCACTCTTCCTTATCGTTCTTGATGATATCCTAGATAAAGCTCTTAATAAGGCCAAAAGGGGTATTCAATGGAACTTTACCGAACATCTGGAAGATCTCGACTACGCTGACGACATCTGCCTCTTATCGTCCAAACATTCAGATATGCAAAGCAAAATTGAAGACCTTGTCTTGGAATCACAAAAGGCCGGCCTAAAAATCAACGTATCCAAGACTAAAAGCATGAAGCTAAACGCAAGCAATGACATCACGTTTAAAGCTGGCAGTGATGACATCGGAAACGTCGATAGCTTCACGTATCTAGGCAGCATTATCTCCATGGATGGTGGAGCAAAAGAGGATATCAACTCAAGAATAGCAAAAGCAAAAGGCGCGTTTGCTCAACTAAACAAAATATGGTCTTCATCCGTTATATCCACCAAAACGAGAGTGCGCATTTTTGATTCGAATGTGAAATCGGTTTTATTATATGGGTGCGAAACATGGCTTGTTACTGAACAACTTACGAACAAGCTGCAAGTATTCGTCAACAAATGCTTAAGGCGTATACTAAAGTTTTGGTGGCCTCGCACTATATCAAATGCCGAGCTACATCAAAAATGCAAACAGAAGGCTATAGCAAACGAGATCAAGCTGCGCAAATGGGGATGGATTGGTCACACTCTCCGGAAACCACACAGCGAAGTTTGTCGCCAGGCCCTTGAGTGGAATCCACAAGGCAGTAGAGGACGTGGTGGACCCAAAACCAACTGGAAAAGGTCGTTGGAAAAGGAAATCCAAGAATCGGGAAAATCGTGGCAAGAGATCAAAGTCATCGCAAGGGATCGTGACAAATGGAGAGATTTCATATTGGCCCTATGCTCCTCCTAGGAGTTAAAGGAGAATACATACATACATAACTTCGGTTGCATTTATCCAATTTTCAATTCTATGGTGTTAAATGATTTGTCTTAAAACAGACTTTAAAATAAAAACTAGCAAACATTTTTTTTTCTTTTTATATATAGTTTACACTGAAAAAAAAAATTTAAATTGAGTTTCCTTTTAATATTTTTTATTTTTCTTGTAAAAAAAGCTACAAGTGTAACTTAGAAGTCCTCCAAAAATTGGAGTGGGCCTCCCAGTGGTTCTCCAGAAAAACAATAAAATGTAGCTTTTGCCGCAATTTTTCAGTACAATTTTTTTGAATTTGAAATTTTTAATTAAACGTTAATTTGAATTTGAAAAAAGTGCGTTGGTACTTATATTAGTACTATACAAGCAAAAAAACAGTCAATAAGCTATTTTCAGCATTTGAAAATTTTTTTTAATAAAAATTTTAAATTAAAAAAATGTACTGAAAAATTGGGGAAGATGCTACATTTTATTGTTTTTCTGGAGAACCACTGGCAGGCCCACTCCAATTTTTGGAGGACTGGTAAGTTACACTTGTAGCTTTTTTTACAAGAAAAATAAAAAATATTAAAAAGGACGTATTTTGGGAAACTCAATTTAAATTTTTTTTTTTCAGTGTAAACTATATATAAAAAGAAAAAAAAAATGTTTGCTAGTTTTTATTTTAAAGTCTGTTTTAAGACAAATCATTTAACACCATAAAATTGAAAATTGGATAAATGCAACCGAAGTTATAGTTTCTCAAAAAAAACTAACCTAAAGAAAATTTGTAAACAAATAGATTTTTTTGCCTTTTTTTATTGAAATAAGTTGCAAAATTATTTTTTTAAATACTGTCCAAATTTGAGAATGGAGAGTTAATTATTAACGGAGCAATCAACTTATTAATTTAAATTTTCAAATGAAAATAGGAAAAATTTTTAAAGAAATAGTTTTTTTTTTTTTTTTTTTTTTTTTTTATTTAATTGAACTTTCCAAAGGAACAACTATACCAAATATCAATAAATAACACAAAACAACAATTATGATATATCAATACGTATTAACACACAAATAAAACTGGCAAAAAGTCGGCTTCGCAGCCGGGCAAGGCTGGTGCAGTGGTAACGACTTCTGCTACCAACCTGGAGATCCTTGGTTCGTCTCCCGCCCAGACCAAAAACACAAAAAGTTTTCAAACTTGCAATTTTTCAATTATAATTAATTTAGTAAAATAAATATAATTATAATTACAACAAAAATAGACTGATGAGTCTTTGTGGCGAAAGACGAAACATATGTCACTATAGCCGTGATTTTAATCCGTTCCTTGATTTGTCATAATTATGTGTTAGAAAAATGCATTGATAGATTTATATGTAAATCGATCTTTGCAAATATATGACTAAAAGTTCAATTAAATAAAATCAATTTTCACACACTTAAAAAAAATTCTTAAAAGTTATTTGGGAGAACACGCCCTGATAAGGTGGAAACACCTGCAATCGGTATTGAATTTGTTCCAAAGGAACAACTATACCAAATATCAATAAATAACACAAAACAACAATTATGATATATCAATACGTATTAACACACAAATAAAACTGGCAAAAAGTCGGCTTCGCAGCCGGGCAAGGCTGGTGCAGTGGTAACGACTTCTGCTACCAACCTGGAGATTCTTGGTTCGTCTCCCGCCCAGACCAAAAACACTAAAAGTTTTCAAACTTGCAATTTTTCAATTATAATTAATTTAGTAAAATAAATATAATTATAATTACAACAAAAATAGTCTGATGAGTCTTTGTGGCGAAAGACGAAACATATGTCACTATAGCCGTGTTTTTAATCCGTTCCTTGATTTGTCATAATTATGTGTTAGAAAAATGCATTGATAGATTTATATGTAAATCGATCTTTGCAAATATATGACTAAAAGTTCAATTAAATAAAATCAATTTTCAATATAAAATGTCATTAAGTAACACACTTAAAAAAAATTCTTAGAAATAGTTTTTTTTTTCAAATTTGGACATGATTTTCTAGGTCTTTATTTTTAATAAATTAAAAAATAATTTAATTCGACAAGCTCGGACTCAACTTTGACTTGTTTGAACGGCTCGCGCGCGCGAAATGCAGTGAGCGTTATAGGTGTATTCCCGATTTTCTGAATCAGGTTGAACATTTTTTTAATCGGTCTTTAAAGTTTTCTATACATGTGTTGAGTCGACAAACTAAATTGTCTTCTGTCTTCTGAAGACTTATTGAGGATGTTAAGGGGAATATTTTTGTAGAAAACTTTAATCCTTTACATCCCACAAAAAAGGATAGTTTTTGTAAATTTCTCGAAAAGGTGCAAAAAGTACCCCTTAAACGGGGGAATAATGGATCAATATGTACTACAGAAATATTTACTATAAAATTTGGTTGGATTATCTCAAAAAACTCTTTCAGTATAGCGTTTTGAAGCTTTTACTTATATGGGAGGTGCCACGCCCTCTTGCGCGAATTTGCCCAGTATTTGCTCAGAGCTTGCGCTTACAATTCGTTGTATTTATGTGATTTTTGGTTGCATTGTCGTAAAAACACTTCTAAAGTTGCGTTTTGAATATATTTTTTGTATGGGCGGTAGGCGTGTCCGATGACCGATTTCACTCATTTTCAATCCCATGAGCTAACTTTGATGACGGAGGCAGTGTACCAAATTTTATTGCATTATCTTGCTCAGTTTTTCCAAAAAAAGTATTTCCACACACAGCCAGACAGACGGACATGGCTATATCGACTCAGGAGGTGACGCTGATCAAGAATATATATGCTTTTCTACATCTGCCACTCCTCCTTCTCTGCGTTACAAACGGAAGGAAAAAGTGAATATACCCTCGGTGTAATGTACAAAAACTGTCCCTTATTTGATTTTGTCATGACCTTGGGACAACAACTTTTATCCAAAAAGTAGTTCTAAAGTTTTACAGTGGGATGAAATTTTGAAAATACGTTCCTTGTGCGCATCTTAGCAATATATTTCTATGGTTAAGTATCAGATATTATTTTTATTCACTTTGTCCTTCCGTTTGTATCGCAGAGAAGGAGGCGTGGCAGATATAGAAAAGTATATATATTTTTGATCAGCGTCACTTCCTGAGTATATAGCTATGTCCGTCTGTCTGGCTGGCTGGCTTGGCTGGGAAAACTAACTAAGATAGTTCGATGGTGATTCGGTACATTGTCTTTGCCGTAAAAGTGTGCTCGAAGGATTGAAAATGAGCCAAATCGGTCAATGGACACTAGGGTGCAGCACTTTTTCAAAATAATGGGAAAATTATAGGTTTCACCAAAGATTATCTTGGGAACAGGCCTTATAACAAAGACTGCATACTTAGTTTTGGTCAAAACCCCCGAAAAGATGGCCCGCCCGGGGCTTGAATGAAGGTCTAAACGACAAAAATCATTGTTTTTTCGTAGTTTTTATATTTTATCTCAAAAACCACGAAACTATTGGTAGTAATTCATCGTAAATCTTTGAAAAGAATTAGTTTGGATTTTTTTCAATTTTTGTCAAATACGGCTTTTTTTGAGTATGAGCGACTGTATACCCTAAATACCGTAGAAAATGTGTACTATTATATCCCAAAAGCTGTAGGAAATATATTTTGCTATATTTTGCTTATGATAGTCATCTTTCCACAGCTAACAATTTGTGCCCTAGAGGCCGATATTTGTAATAAAAAAAAATCGAATTTTTAGAAATTTTAATTTCGAAGCAACCTTTTGATGTTTTGCTTGCAAATTTTCCCAAAATTTTTGTAAAGAATTTAAGATAAGGTTTAAAGCTTTCAAACGTAGTCTTTAAAATAGAAATTGGTTGAAATTTACGCGAGATATGACAGTTTTTATATACTCTGTGATACAAAAAAATAACCAAAAATCATATCTGCACAATAAAAAAATACTCTTATATCTCTCTCTTATAACTTTTATATCTTGCGTAAATTCTAACCGATTTCTTTTTCAAAGACCACGTTTGAAAGCTTTTAACTTTTTCTTAAGTGGCCTTATAAAATTTTTGGAAAATTTGTAAGCAAAAACATCAAAACGTCGCTTAAAAATAAAAATTTCTAAAAATATGATTTTTTTTTCACAAAAATCGGCCTCTAGGGCACAAACTGTTAGCTGTGGAAAGATGACTTTCAGGAGCAAAATATGGCAAAATATATTTTCTACAGTTTTTTGGATATAATAGTACACATTTTCTACGGTATTTAGAGTATACAGTCGCTCATACTCAAAAAAAGCCGTATTTGACAAAAATTTAAAAAAATCCAAACTCTCAGGCTGAAATTCGCAAGGAAACCACAAACCGATTTTGACATTTTTGATCTTAAAAGTTGCGCTGTTTATTGTTTATTAACGTAAAGTAATAAACATAAAAAAATCTTAAGTTGTGGCTGCAAAATACACTGTGAAACAAAAATACCCAAAATAAGAACTTTAAAAAAATACCAAGTATGTAAAAACTGTCATGTCTCGCGGAAATTTCGACCGATTCCTACTTTAAAGGCTACGTTTGAAAGCTCTTGACTTTTCCATTAGTTTCTTATCTAATTTTGGGTATGTTTCAAAACAAAAACATAAAAAAGTCGCTTTTACATGATATACAATTATTTTTAACAAATTTCGGCCTCTAGCGGGAAACCGTTTTCTTTTGGAATAAAGATTTCAAAGCAAAACTATAGGAAAACAAATTTCCTACATTTATTGAGGTCTAAAGTTTTTGTGTGTCTCTTGTATCTTGAGTTATAGGAAAAAAAACCGTTTTTTAAATCAAAAAATTTGAACTTCTTCCGGGACTTCCATAGGGCAAACTTCACTATAGAGCAATGAGAAAAATACAAAAAATGTAGAAAATTAATTCTTTTCAAAGGTTTAGGATGAATTACTACCAATAGTTTCGTGGTTTTTGAGATAAAATAAAAAAACTACGAAAAAACAATGATTTTTGTCGTTTAGACCTTCATTCAAGCCCCGGGCGGGCCATCTTTTCGGGGGTTTTGACCAAAACTAAGTATGCAGTCTTTGTTCTAAGATCTTAATCTATGATAATTTTTGATGCACTCATTTTTTTTGAATTTTGCTGCACCCTAATGGACACCCCCTACCGCCCGTATAAAATATATATTCAAAATGCAACTTTAGGAGTATTTTTCACGAAAATGCAACCAATATACACATAAATACTAGGAATTGTAAGCGCAAGCTCTGAGCAAAAACTGGGCGAAATCGGACAAGAGGGCATGGCACCTCCCATATAAGCAAAAGCTTCAAAACCCTATACTGAAAGGGTTTTTGGAGATAATAAAACTTAATTTTACTCAGACTCTAAGAACTGTAAATGCAAGCTCTGAGCGAAAACTGGGTGAAATCGGACAAGAGGGCGTGGCACGTCCCATATAAGCAAAAGTTTAAAAATACTACACTGAAAAAGTTTTTTGAGATAACCCAACTAAATTTTACTCAAATACTAAGGACTATAAATGCACGCACTTGACGAACTCGGACAAGAGGGCGTGGCAACTCCCATATAAACAAAAGCATCAAAACGCTATAATGAAATCCGTTTTTTGAGATAATCCAACCAAATTTCACTCAGACATCAAGAACTATAAATGCAAGCTCTGAGCAAAAACTGGGTGAACTCGGACAAGAGGGCGTGACATCTCCCATATAAGCACAATTTTCAAAATGCTGCAGTGTAGGGCATTTAATATTTGGCCAGGCTAAAGGTCACACTCTTATTAGTTTTTTTATGCCTTAACTCCAGGTGAAAAATTTGAGATATCACACGCGTCATTCCGAATATTTTTGAGATCTTATTAAAATGAAAATCGCATCAAGCCAAGGTTTTTCATTAAATGGCTTGGTTTTTATTCAATTACGATCTCAAAAATACATGGAGTGAATCGCTTAAAAATAAAAATTTCTAAAAATATGATTTTTTTTTCACAAAAATCGGCCTCTAGGGCACAAACTGTTAGCTGTGGAAAGATGACTTTCAGGAGCAAAATATGGCAAAATATATTTTCTACAGTTTTTTGGATATAATAGTACACATTTTCTACGGTATTTAGAGTATACAGTCGCTCATACTCAAAAAAAGCCGTATTTGACAAAAATTTAAAAAAATCCAAACTCTCAGGCTGAAATTCGCAAGGAAACCACAAACCGATTTTGACATTTTTGATCTTAAAAGTTGCGCTGTTTATTGTTTATTAACGTAAAGTAATAAACATAAAAAAATCTTAAGTTGTGGCTGCAAAATACACTGTGAAACAAAAATACCCAAAATAAGAACTTTAAAAAAATACCAAGTATGTAAAAACTGTCATGTCTCGCGGAAATTTCGACCGATTCCTACTTTAAAGGCTACGTTTGAAAGCTCTTGACTTTTCCATTAGTTTCTTATCTAATTTTGGGTATGTTTCAAAACAAAAACATAAAAAAGTCGCTTTTACATGATATACAATTATTTTTAACAAATTTCGGCCTCTAGCGGGAAACCGTTTTCTTTTGGAATAAAGATTTCAAAGCAAAACTATAGGAAAACAAATTTCCTACATTTATTGAGGTCTAAAGTTTTTGTGTGTCTCTTGTATCTTGAGTTATAGGAAAAAAAACCGTTTTTTAAATCAAAAAATTTGAACTTCTTCCGGGACTTCCATAGGGCAAACTTCACTATAGAGCAATGAGAAAAATACAAAAAATGTAGAAAATTAATTCTTTTCAAAGGTTTAGGATGAATTACTACCAATAGTTTCGTGGTTTTTGAGATAAAATAAAAAAACTACGAAAAAACAATGATTTTTGTCGTTTAGACCTTCATTCAAGCCCCGGGCGGGCCATCTTTTCGGGGGTTTTGACCAAAACTAAGTATGCAGTCTTTGTTCTAAGATCTTAATCTATGATAATTTTTGATGCACTCATTTTTTTTGAATTTTGCTGCACCCTAATGGACACCCCCTACCGCCCGTATAAAATATATATTCAAAATGCAACTTTAGGAGTATTTTTCACGAAAATGCAACCAATATACACATAAATACTAGGAATTGTAAGCGCAAGCTCTGAGCAAAAACTGGGCGAAATCGGACAAGAGGGCATGGCACCTCCCATATAAGCAAAAGCTTCAAAACCCTATACTGAAAGGGTTTTTGGAGATAATAAAACTTAATTTTACTCAGACTCTAAGAACTGTAAATGCAAGCTCTGAGCGAAAACTGGGTGAAATCGGACAAGAGGGCGTGGCACGTCCCATATAAGCAAAAGTTTAAAAATACTACACTGAAAAAGTTTTTTGAGATAACCCAACTAAATTTTACTCAAATACTAAGGACTATAAATGCACGCACTTGACGAACTCGGACAAGAGGGCGTGGCAACTCCCATATAAACAAAAGCATCAAAACGCTATAATGAAATCCGTTTTTTGAGATAATCCAACCAAATTTCACTCAGACATCAAGAACTATAAATGCAAGCTCTGAGCAAAAACTGGGTGAACTCGGACAAGAGGGCGTGACATCTCCCATATAAGCACAATTTTCAAAATGCTGCAGTGTAGGGCATTTAATATTTGGCCAGGCTAAAGGTCACACTCTTATTAGTTTTTTTATGCCTTAACTCCAGGTGAAAAATTTGAGATATCACACGCGTCATTCCGAATATTTTTGAGATCTTATTAAAATGAAAATCGCATCAAGCCAAGGTTTTTCATTAAATGGCTTGGTTTTTATTCAATTACGATCTCAAAAATACATGGAGTGAATCGTACATCATAAATTTTTAACCTTGTGTCCCAAGGTCATAATAAAACCAAATAAGGAACCGTTTTTAAAACACATTTACCAATTACATTTTGTTTTTGTGGGTCTATTTGACCCATTTGGGTTAAAATATTACACAAAGTATTCTACGGAAAACTTCATTGGAGGTCACCGAAGTCAAGAAATGCTTACAACTTAAGAATTATATCTTAAAAAAATGTATTTAACATGAAATGTGTGAGGTCTTTATTGATATTGACGATTTTTTGGCCTTGGCGGTGAATTTTCAACTTTTTCGGCAAATATCAGTGAAATTTTATAGCAAATATTTCTGTGGCTGTGCAGAGTTGGGCAAATTTCATTACTTTTCAATGCATTACAGGAGCATTATTGCATTATTGCTAATGCAAAAAATCATTGCATTGATTTTTGGAATTAAATGCTATTGCAAAATCTATTGCATTGATTTTTGAAATTTATTGCTATTGAAAAAATCTATTGCATTGATTTTTGAAATTTATTGCAATGATTTTTGAAATTTATTGCTATTGAAAAATCTATTGCATTGATTTTTTAAAATTGAAAGGTTCCCCACCAACCAACCACGACTCCATTTCTATTTTCCTTCTTGTTCTTCCGAGGCTTCCTTCAATTGTCCTGGTTGGTTTCCATTTCACTTCATCATTTCATAATTTATACTCTAATTTTTACCAGTGTTCACCTTTTGGAGGACTTGAATCTGGATCCAAACATGTTCCGTTATCGCACTTTACGAGCTCAGACAAAGCAACCATTATTGGTAGCTGGCTGTAAATTTATTATATCATAATTGGACAGTGTGATATTTACGTTTTTGTGTAGATGTCGTAGAACAAATGATATTAAAATGTCAAACAAATTTTGTTGTTTTCAACCTCTTATTAACAAAATATTGGTTTGGTTTTTTTCAAAATAGGTACTTCTAATCATTTAAAATCGAACTGCATTAACAAGTCGAAAAAAATTTGTTTGAGGGTTGACTCATTATTGCATAACAGTGTCCAATTATTTTGTCACACTATTTAAATTAAAAAAAAAAAAATTTTTTTTTTTTACTATCGAACGTTGAGTTCTTCCATTATAACAAGCATTTCTGAGTGTCCTCCGATCAGTTTCATCACTTATGTTGACTCCATTATATTAAGTAAGGTTTCTATTAATGTCCACTCCTGAAGTACGTGGTTGATATTTAGTTTTTCGTATGATATCCGACCTATCTCGAAGGCCCAGTTTCGATAACCTACCATAGCGTTGTAATTTATGGAACTTTTTTCTTTCTATAAGGCTGTGGATTAGGGCGTTTCAAGAAAACAACTTTTTTGATTTTTTTCAAACCTTAAAGCGGATTTGTGTGTATTATGTATGGGATAAAAATAACCCATGAATTTTTTCAGATTTTTTATTGGTCATTTAGAGGTCGCGATATCAACTTTTTAAAAAAATGTTTCCAAACTGTAAAAATAAATTGTTTAATACCTGTTTTATTGTTCATAAATAACTCTGACTAACTAAATCACTCACTTTTGAGTCGCTTGGACCCGTAGAATACGAAAAAAGTCATGAAGATGAAAAAACTAGCAACGCCCTACTGGATAGACCCGTGTATTCAACATAATATCACTGATTTTTTGATATTTTTGTCAATTAATTGCCTAATTTTGGTAAAAAAACGTTTTTATTAATTGTGAAAAAGAAACGTCAAAACATATTGAAGAACATATGAAAAGGTAAGTAAATTAAATGAGTCATATTCTAAAACAGACATGGTAATTTGCCTGGCACAGTGATGTCTTAAGCTTAAAATTACGATAACTCATGAACGATGAGTCACACGTTTAATGTAAAAATATTTGTTTATAGGGAATTACTTGCACTACAATCTACATATGACTTTTTTCAGATGACTTATAGCTTAGCAGATATTTTTATAACAAACCAGAAATTTCGAAACAAACCGTTTTTTCAAAAAATATCCAAAACGGTTAGTCCTAGAAAAAAACATTTTCTCGCATTTCATAGAACGTTTAATTCCCTATAAGAATCTCTCCGAACTGTTTTTTCGTCCGACTTACCGTTCATGAGATATCGCGTCTTGAAATCATTCAAAATTGAACATTGTGTTATGCATTGTACTGTACAATGTTCAATTTTGAATGATTTCAAGACGCGATATCTCATGAACGGTAGGTCGGACGAAAAAACAGTTCGGAGAGATTCTTATAGGGAATTAAACGTTCTATGAAATGCGAGAAAATGTTTTTTTCTAGGACTAACCGTTTTGGATATTTTTTGAAAAAACGGTTTGTTTCGAAATTTCTGGTTTGTTATAAAAATATCTGCTAAGCTATAAGTCATCTGAAAAAAGTCATATGTAGATTGTAGTGCAAGTAATTCCCTATAAACAAATATTTTTACATTAAACGTGTGACTCACCGTTCATGAGTTATCGTAATTTTAAGCTTAAGACATCACTGTGCCAGGCAAATTACCATGTCTGTTTTAGAATATGACTCATTTAATTTACTTACCTTTTCATATGTTCTTCAATATGTTTTGACGTTTCTTTTTCACAATTAATAAAAACGTTTTTTTTACCAAAATTAGGCAATTAATTGACAAAAATATCAAAAAATCAGTGATATTATGTTGAATACACGGGTCTATCCAGTAGGGCGTTGCTAGTTTTTTCATCTTCATGACTTTTTTCGTATTCTACGGGTCCAAGCGACTCAAAAGTGAGTGATTTAGTTAGTCAGAGTTATTTATGAACAATAAAACAGGTATTAAACAATTTATTTTTACAGTTTGGAAACATTTTTTTAAAAAGTTGATATCGCGACCTCTAAATGACCAATAAAAAATCTGAAAAAATTCATGGGTTATTTTTATCCCATAATACACACAAATCCGCTTTAAGGTTTGAAAAAAATCAAAAAAGTTGTTTTCGTGAAACGCCCTACTGTGGATAGTCGAAATACTTCTTCCAACGCCACTTGCAATCTCCTTAAGGGTTTTTCCGTCCTCAAGCATAAAAACTTTTTTTATTCAAGAGTGGTTTCTTCTGATTTTCTTCTTATCTTACTTTTCTAAAAAACAAAGTCTTTCGCTTAAAAAAAAAAAGTGACAAAACAGAACTGAGCTACCCCAAACTTACTGTAAGTTGAGTTTGAGTGAGTTTGAGAGTGTCTCCAATACTTTTGGATTATTCTTTGATTTCGTGTTTAAGATATTGCCATATTTTTTGGAATTCCGAATACTTTTGTGTATTGAATTTAAGTAGGAATTTGTTTAAAAGCTCTTTTTTTCATTTTTTAGTTACATTTTAGGAAAGCTTCTTTTAATAAATAAAACTATATATTTTCCAAGTTATAATTGTTAAGAGTGATTCAAAAAAAATTAATTCGTAATTAAAAAATTTTATGGTTCTCTAAAAAATTTCCAAATTCCGAACACTTTTGTGAGCCACTGTATATTTATTGACAAAATTTCTTTTGGAGATTGTTAAATCTATATATATATAAATGAAATGGTGTCCGTATGTAGCTTATGAACGCGGAAACTACAAGGCCGATTTACATCATTTTTTTTAAATTGTTTGTTGTGGTCTGTAGAAGGTTCTAAAGGGGGTGGGATGCCACTGAGGGGAACGGGGGTTGCACCCCCCATACGAAAAAAATACAAAAAATTCTATGTCTCTATAGTTATACAAGCTATGAATATGAAAATTAATGAACTTACGCATAATGTACATATCTACCATTCACCATGCAAAACTTGGGGGATATTGGGTGTAGGAGAATTGCATCCACTTTTCAAAAATACACAAAATGCTATATTTCTTCACATATCGCAGATATCGTTATAAAACTTGGCACATACATGAATATGCTATCTACCATTTACTTTGAAAAACTTGGGCGGAGGGGAAGGGGGTGAGGAGGGGGAGTTGCACCCTTCATACAAAAAATATATAAAATGCTATATCTCTGTACCTATGGGAGCTATGATTACAAAAGTTGATACATGGATCTTTAAAAACCTTGGTGATTGGAAGAGAGGGACGATGGAGATGGATGGAACTTCGTACGTAAAGGCATCGGGAATGGGCGAACGAAGTCGCAACCAGGCCAGCTAGTATTGTCTAAAAAATATGAAAAAAACATTTTTTTTTTATTTTTAGTTTCCCTTGGCTGCTGTAGAGGGCGCATCCAAAAGTTACTTTTTAAACGGTAGGACATGTTGTAGACCTCCTGTAACAGATTTTTAAAAAATTCAAAATGGATTTTATTCTTAAGACTCAAAACTATACAATAAGCCTCTAAAATTCATACTTTTTTATATTTTGAAGTTTTTGTATGAATATTTATGAAAAATTCGAAAAAATTGAGGGACTTACCCTCAAAAAATGCCCCGTTAAAAAAAGGGGGGGTATTTTTAAAAACTTTCAGAGGCTTATTGTTTAATATTTTTTATGAGTAATCGAATGCTCTTTGGTTTTTTAAATTCGGTCGAGTAGATTCGGAGAAAAATGTCCTACCAGTTTGAAAAGTAATTTTTGGATAACGCCCTCTACAGCAGCCAAAGGAAACTAAAACTAAAAATAAAAAAAATAAAAAATTTTTCATATTTTTTAGACAATATTTAACAATGTACAAATGAAATTTTGTCAATAAATATAATAGTTACTTGTTACTTTCGTATCAAGTAACAAAATTTTTTTTTGATACTGATACAAAAGTAACAAGTAACTAAAAAAATTGTTGATACTTGATACAAAAGTAACAAGTAACAAAAATGTATCAAGTTACAAAAGTAACTAGCTGTGCCCATCTCTGGTTGGGAACCCCTGGATGGATTTGTAAAATATTGGTGTCATATGAAAGGTATTTTGACAGCCTATTAAAATGTTTCAAACATAATTTTAATTGGATTCATTGTTTTCGAGATATGAGCTTTTTTGAAATTTTGTGAAATTTTTCAATTACAACAACAAATAAATCAACAACACAAGCAACAACAACAACAAAAACAACAACAGCAATAACAACAACAACAAAATACTTTTCATATGACACCAATATTTTCTAAATCCATCTAGGGATTCCCAACTTATAGCAGTTTTCATAGAAGATACATATTCTGATCTTCCGATGGCTATATCTGCGAAACTAGGTCCGAGATACCCTTTTTGATCACATATTGTTTTTAATACCTAAGAGCTCAATGATTAAAAATTAGTTTCAGAATTTCAGCGAATTTATCACTAAACGACACATGAACCCCATTTTGACCTCCATATGACCTTGAAATCATTTTTCTCAGACGTTCTGGAAAAAAATGGACGTCAAAGTCCCTAGGAACCACATAGTCTGGTCAAAACGCCGTGACATTTTTTTCTTTTTGTAAACCTGTGTAATTGGATTTTCTATACACCGTATTGAAATTTTTTTGGAGACTCGTGGTCTTAAAGATATTCTTGAAGAACCGTTAAAGTTTTGAAAATACATGTTTTTGAAGGATATCTCTGAAACGGTAAGCCATACGATAAAAAATAAGAACACCAATTTTATAGAGAATCACAAGATCTACAAAAAATAAGCCATATGTTTACACATTGAAGTAACCGTTTAGAAGATATTTAAAAAAACCTTTAAATGCCAAAAAACCGGTTTTTATTGGATAACTTCTATACAGTTACTTCTATGTATACACATATGGCTTATTTTTTGTAGATCTTGCGATTCTATGTAAAATTGATGCGCTTGCTTTTTATCGTATGACTTACCGTTTCAGAGATATCCTTCAAAAACCAGTATTTTCGTAACGTTAACGATTTTTGAAGAATATCTTTAAAACCACGAGTCGCTTAAAAAACATTAATACGGTTTTTAGAGAATCCAATTGTCTTTTAAACGGTCTTTTAATATTTTTTGTACGACTCTTCGTTAAAAAGTATTCGCAATTTTAAAAGTAAGATATTTTAGCATGAACTTATAGGTAGCATTTACATATAACAACTGTGCACAACTTTTTAAATTGGATTATCTCCTAAACTATAAGCCACACGAAAACATCTTTACAAAGGATATTTCCTGTGTTACAAAATTGTGGACAATCATTTTTCTGCGAAAGATAGCGTTAGTGAGATATTTGCAAAAAACCGATTTTAGCGACCTTTGAGCCTGAATAACTTTTTTTTTTGCGCACAATGGACTTTTTGCACTTTATCTATCATGCTTAAATAAAGAAAATTCCGGTGAAAATTCTCATTTTCCTGGGCTAAGTGCGATAAATCTATATTTATGCAGTAAATTTATTATATTTTGTTATTCAAAACCAAATGCAACCAAAATGTTCGCACAACACAATTTGCTCATTGCCATTCAAAGTGGCTATCAAAGTCGAGTATGGGCCCCGAAGTGGTCCGGGTGTGGGCACCCCTCTTTTTATTTAAAGCGTGTGTTTTACTGATATATCATCGTGGATGCCAACGTTACTAATCTTAATGGTATTCTTATGCCATTTTACGCTTTTTTAGTGGAACGGAAAGAACCAATAGGCTCTTTAAAGACATCGTAGAAAAAACGTTATTTTAATTAAGTGTGGGTGTTGAGGTGGCATAACACTTTGCAAAAAATCTCAATAGTTTCCAGCCAATTAGACCGAGGAGCAGATGGCGGGCATGGATTGATACAAAAAAATCATGCTTGGCAAAAGAGCAATGTCAACAAGGGCAAGAGATTACATCACCTAGCTAGCTTAATTTGCAAAAAAATTGACCAGTCATTAGCCGAAAATAATCAAGTCTAGTTTCGAAGCAACAGGTATGATGACATTCAATCCAGACGTTTTCAGTGAAGCTGATTTTGTTAAAGCCGTTGAGCAGAATTTGTTAAATTTTTGTGAGTCAATGTCTCTGAAATAAGTTAATTTTGCTTTCTTCTCCATTTGATAGCTTTTAATTTCATATTTTCCCATTTATAGTCGATTTTCTAAGGGTGCCCCAACCGGACCTAAACTTTTTTTTGTCAAAAATTATCACTTCACTATTTTTTTGATATAATTTTTTCAACTGATGAAATCAATTTACTTTCTTCACAAATAGTTAGCTAAGGCGTTTAGCTTTCCATTCACACTAATATGTCTGCATACTATACATTTGGACAAAAGTTATGAGTCGAAAACAAAACGGTGCCCACACCCCGTACCCTTCCCCTATAAAAAAAACTTCAAAGACCGATTAAAAAAATTTCGACCTGCTCCAGAAAATCCGGAAGAAATATATAAATTACCTTAAGCAATATTTTCAGAATATATTGGTTTTTTTCATTTGTGCAAACAAAAGTTGAATTTTGTCGATCGGTGTTATGTTGAAAAGTTATGAAAATCCGAAGATGTACAGGCAACTCCCGGTATAACGAATCCCGCTTTAACGAAAATCCGATCAAACGGC
Source organism: Calliopum simillimum (assembly GCA_951812925.1). Classification (NCBI taxonomy): domain Eukaryota; kingdom Metazoa; phylum Arthropoda; class Insecta; order Diptera; family Lauxaniidae; genus Calliopum; species Calliopum simillimum. The sequence continues at coordinate 47,518,361 of OX638371.1, read as the reverse complement.
TAAATAATTTACATTAAGTACCTAAAAATTTGCACCGCTGAATGATGAAAAAAAAATATAAAAACAAGTTAGTTAAAAATGGAAAATAAAAAGAAAAAATGGGAACAGGTACCGTTGGTTTTCAACACCTACTTAGTTTTTTTTTTTTTTTTGCTTCAGCATATTTTTTTTATCACATTTGGACTGACTGGATCATTGAGAGTGAAGTTTTTATTAACAAGGGAAATAGGAAAAGAATTTCATTTTAGCAAAAAAATTTGACCCGGCCTAGTGTATATCCAAGGATGGAAAAGGAGTTTACAATTGGTTTCTCAACCAAAGAAAAAAATATGCCCCCGTGAATGGAATAGCATTAAAAATTAAAGCCTCGGAGATACAAAAAGTCTACGATGGTGAATTTAACGCAAGTAGTGGCTGGCTATTGAAAGAGTCTGGTCAGAAATTATCTTCAAGAGCAGATTTAGTGTAGTCTTTTAAAAAATGCAAATGCTTCTGGCACAAAGAAAATTAAACCTATTCTGATTGGAAAAACGACAAAAATTACACGCATTCAAAAAATGTATGGACGACTGCCGGAAACATTGTTTTTTTTTTTTTTTTTTTGAAATGTTCGCTTCTGAGGTTAGTAAGAATTTAAATAGAGAAGATTTTTTTCAAATAAGTTGGTTTTTTTTTTTAGGTAGAAATATTTAAAGGTACATAAAAACATTGCTCACTTTTCTTACAATATATTGCTGATTTTTATGTATGTTTTACAGAATGTCATTAAAAATTAGTAATCGATATTGCCAGACACTTTCCGTGGGCGGTAATTTCCGTCAAACGCTTCAAAGTTCGCAAAAAAATAACGTTTAAGTTTATAAGTTTACTTATAGTCTAAGCCTTAATTTTTAAATTAAATACTTAAAAGGAACTATTTCAATACTATTTGTAAGCAGCCATACAAATCGTAGGGGCCAAACATCCTCACACAAATTTTAAATGCCGTCGCACATCCGCGCGAAAAGATATGAAAATATTTTTACCGTTAGAATTTTAAAAAAAATACGTCAATACGATAAAAAAAAATAGCGGTGATTTCAAATCAGAAGGAATTTTTAAAATCGGTCTGGCCGATTTTTTTTAAATCCCGATTTATTGAAAAAATTAAAAATTTGTACTGAACAAAGAGAAAAAACGGAAGTGCCTTCGCGGGTTTTGATCAATCTTAATCGATGCTGATTAATCGATGGTAAATTTCATAACCATTCAGAAAAAATCCGGCCGACCAATTTTTTTTTGCCGAAAATGACCGGCAGACCTATTTTAATGGTGGGTACAATTTCTCTGTTATCACGGAAATTTGTTTTTTTTTTTTTTTTTTAATTTACGTGTTTTAATGTCAAATTTAAAAATATCTTGGTTAGGGCGGGCCGAAAAATGAAAATTTTCGAAATTAATAAGAGCCTAGTGCGGAAAAGTTGTCATTCGGGTTTATTAATTAACATGCAAAATTATTTTGAAATTGAATAATATCTTGTGCTGCCTCTCGGGCATTAAAGTTTGAGAACTTGGGCCAAAATAGACATATTTTCCAAAAACTATAACTTTTCCATTTTTTCAAAACCGCTATCAGACTTGTTCGGAAAATGTTCTCCTTGGACTGTTTTAACAATCTAATAAAATATATTTCACATTGAATAATATCTTCAGGCAGAAACTGAGCCTCGAATTTAATGAATATAGGCCAAAATAGACCTTTTTTTGTTTAAAAAAAAAACATTTTTCAAACTTTTTGAAATCGTTAGTAACCAAATACGGTAAAGTTTCCCCTTGGATTACATAAATAGACGAAAAAATATTTTCGGAATCAGATATCTGGAACGACGTGCATCATAGCTGAGCCGCCTTAGCTGCAAAATATCAGTAGCAATAAGCTTCAAGAGATGATTAAAGATGAAAATCCATTCATTTAAATATTTCGTTAATTGGTTAGTAACTTGCCACTAATTTTTCCAATTATTTCCATTCTTACGGCTCTTTCCACTGCCTGACTGTGACATGGAAAATATGATATTTCCAAAAAAGGTGGGTTTCTATCTTTAATCTTCTCTTGAAACTTATTGCTTCTGATATTTTGCAGATTAGGCGGCTCAGCTATGATTTGATCAAAAACAACATTGGCGCATACACTTTAATGATAAATTCTACCAAGATTTTCAAATTCTCGGACACATCTTTGGTTGCAATATACGAACGCAAAACTCGATTTGCTGCTGTCATCAAACGGACATGCGACGGCTTTCCGCAAAAAGTGCTGACCAATAACCTGTTGTTATGACTTTGTAAATATCATAAATGTACTGCTGATGACAACTCAAATGTTTACGACATTTTTTTTTTTTTGCAATTGAAAATGGATCATCTAACTTTGAAAAGTTAACGACAGGCTTAGATTCACAAGTTTGGAGATCTTTTTCTATTGGACCGGAGAATGTTTCCACACCACATGATTTCCCATCTAATTTAGGTAGAAGGTGTCTTGGTGGTAGATCATTCATATGCAGTAAGCATATGAGCCATTGCAGAGTTCTTCCATTATTTTTTTCCAATAATCGTAGAACTCCACTTTTGTATCCAGGTTTAACTACTGTTCCGTCACTTTGAACTACCACAAGGGTTCCTGTAATAATTTTATTTTGCGATAGGTATTCTATAATGCTTATTTTAATGAATTCTACTGTAACACTTGTCGGTGAAACATGCCCTAGATAGTGAGAACCTGGCTCTTGGATTAACACTACATGCTCTTCGGTAACAGCTGTTCTGTATTTTTTCCACTTTTTTTCTGTCTTCTTAAAATTTTTCTTCGTTCTTCGTTGCCACGTCTTTGCAACTCAAAGCGCATTTTTTCCTCTATCTATTTCTTTCTTATCTGTAACTTTTGAAGTATCTGATTCACTCACCATATCCACATCTTCTAGGACTTCTTCGCCTACTTGATGCAACAATTTCAAAAGTTTTAAATACGTTCGGAAAAAAATTTCTGATATGGTCCGAATTCCTAAAAATAAAGGTGCGTGTGACACAGATCGATATTTCCAATTTATTTATTTAATCCAAGGGGAAACTTTATCGTACTTGACCAATAAGGAATTCAAAAAATTTGAAAAATGCTATTTTCTGAAAAATCTTCAGTTTGGCCGAAATTCGTAAAATTCAAAAGTCGGCCTCAGCCTGAAGATATTACTCAATGTGAAAAATATGTTACTAGTTTTTTTAAACAGTCCAAGGGAAATATTTTCTGCACTAGTCTGATAGCGATTTTGAAAAAAATAGAAAAGTTATATTTTTTGGAAAATATGTCTATTTTGGCCCAAGTTCTCAAACTTTAAGGCCCGAGAGGCAGCACAAGATATTATTTAATTTCAAAATAATTTTGCATGCTAATTAATAAACCCGAATGACAACTTTTCCGCACCAGGCTCCTATTAATTTCGAAAATTTTAATTTTTCGGCCCGCCCTAATCTTGGTATACGAGCTTAGAAACTGCCGGAAGTACCCACTGTCGCACCATTAAAATAGGTCTGCCGTTCATTTTAGGCAAAAAAAAATTTGGTCGGCCAGATTTTTTCTGAATGGTTATGAAATTTATCATCGATTAATATTAAGATTGATCAAAATCCGCGAAGACGGCAAAACCTTCCGAAAATTTAATAATTCAAAAATCATGTAAAAATATTTCTGCCAGGCTACAACCATGCTGACCAAGCTTTTCTTATTCGTCTTAGTGTAAAATACCATTTTGCATTAAAAATTTCAGAATCCGCGATGACGGCACTTTTAGTATTGCCGGCTCCTCGCCTATTAAGTTTGGACCAGACAGAAAAAACTAGACAGCTATAAAACAGGCGTTTTCCTGCGTTTTAGAAAAAGGAAAAAATGGACTCTTGCTTAAAAGTTACACATCTCGGTAAATTTTTGCGCTAGAAATACGAATATATACAATTTTTGTCCAGAGGTATTTTTTGTGTGACGCATATATTTTAAGTAATTCGCTAAAAATTTTTTTAAATTCAAGCCCCAAAATGGTGGATTAAAAAATAACTCCAGGCAAATGTACGTGTACATGTTAATGTACATAATTGTGCACATTTTCGTTTATTAAACATCTTTCTAGTAAAAATTTACCGAGATAAGTAACTTAAAAGCAAAAGTTCATCTTTGATTTCTTTGCTTTAAGCGAGACACAGGTGATTAAAGAAAGGCACTTCCGTTTTTTCTCTTTTTTTATTACAAATTGTTAATTTTTTCAATAAATCGAGATTTAAAAAAATCGGCCAGACTGATTGTAAAATTTTTAGAGAGAAAACTAAATTTTACTCTCAGCGAGACAAAAAACTACAAAAGTACGAAAACAGAAAATTGGTAACTAAATTTTTTTGTCATGAATGTGTCAATTGTGAAATATAGCAATTATTAAATTATTGATGGAAAAACGAGCTACAGGTCAGTATTAATTGTCAAATCATTTAAATTTAATTGTCGATATTTCGTTTTTCTTTGAAAAACATCACCAGGAACAACTAAAAAATCGAACATCGTAGAACAATAAATTTTTTTCCAGATTCTGTTTGCTTATCATTCAAATGATGTATAAAAAATTTTCGCTCGTGACACCTCGAGTAAAAATTGAGACCCTATTTCTAGTTGGGCCATTTTCAACATAAAAAATAAAAAATTTAACTACCACAAACGCGATGCTAAACGCGAACACAACCTCAGAATTGCTCTATCATGTATATTTTGTGAGATATTCTACATCGAATGTGATTATTTTGATTTTTTTAAATGGGGAAACGGCCCAACTAGAAAAGGGGTTATATCAATTTTTGCTCGAGGTGTCACGAGCGAACATTTGTTTATACATAATTTTTATGATAAGTAAACAGAATCTGGAAAAAAAATTTCATGTGCTACGACGTTCGATTTAAAATGGGTTCAAGCACGCCGAGCGGTCAATTAAATTATTCGAACTAAGATCATAATGTGCAGTTAGTTGTGATATACTAGAAAAAATCTTTGTCAGAAATAAATCAAGAGTTTACGGATTCGATCTTGTTGCTGCTGGTATATAAGAAGGATTACTGGGAAAACATATAGAAAATATGGGGAAATATTATGTCAGACATGGGGAAATTTTCTCGAGACATCCCTCTCGCTTTAAGGTTAGAATATCTCTAAGAAAAAAAAAAAAGATATCGAAATAATTCAAATTACATTTCAAAGAAAAGGGTAACATCTCCTAAATTTTCATCAAAAGACGTTTTGAAGTAATATTGAAAATATAAAATCAACATTTTAAATTTCTTTAAGAATTTTTTAAGTATTTTACTTAATGACATGTATATATTGAAAATTAATTTTTAATTGAACTTTTAGTCATATATTTGCAAAGATCGATTTTCATATAAATCTATCGATGCATTTTCTAACACATAATTATGACAAATTAAGAAACGAATTAAAACACGGCTATAGTGACATGACAACTGCTAAAAAGAGGGCGTGGCACTTTTTCGATCTCGCCCTTTTTTTATTGATTATAAGGCATTGATAGTCAGTAGCTGTGAACCAAATGTTATCGAAATATTTTTTATGTTTCGCGAGATATGGTCGGATTAAATTTAATATTTGGGGCGGTGCCATACTTCCTCATGACTATCTACAAATTTATACCCTAGCTCATTTTTCTTTCTACATATACAAATGTGCATCATTTTCAAAAAACTGTCAGTTAGAAGGATTTGCATATCTAGGTAAAAATTCAACATTGTTCTTTTCATACCATTCAACTGCAGATTTGTTGTAATGTCATGAAGCAAAGCCTCAGAGCATTGGACTTTCTCAGCTACTTTTCTTCCCGATATATTGGGATTATTTTCAACAAGAGATATCATCTTCTTGGCAGCATTAGGGTTATCAAATATTCCACTTCCTTGCTTTCTACTAACGGTCAGGCGTTCTTTATAGGTTTTAATAACACGGGAAATAGTATTTCGCTAAACCTAAGCTTTTCTAGCGATTGCTTTGAAAGTCCAATTTAGATTTTCGTTAAATATTTAAAAATTTTTTCACTCACTTCTATTTTGCAACTCATGGTGAAACCATAAATTAACGAATTAGTAAAAAAAAGTAGCATGAAGATTTGTACATATTTACCAAAAGCAACTTGATTAAATTTTTTTTTTGTTAATTTTTTTGTATTTGTATTAACAAGTAATAATGTGTACACTAGTGTCATCGTGTGCAAGCCTTACAACAATTTTTTTTTTAGTTCCAAAAAGTTCTAGCGATTGCTTTGAAAGTCCAATTTAAATACGTTCGGAAAAAAATTTCTGATATGGTCCGAATTCCTAAAAATAAAGATGCGTGTGACACAGGTCGATATTTCCAATTTATTTATTTAATCCAAGGGGAAACTTTACCGTATTTGACCAATAAGGAATTCAAAAAATTTGAAAAATGCTATTTTCTGAAAAATCTTCAGTTTGGCCGAAATTCGTAAAATTCAAAAGTCGGCCTCAGCCTGAAGATATTACTCAATGTGAAAAATATGTTACTAGTTTTTTTAAACAGTCCAAGGGAAATATTTTCTGCACTAGTCTGATAGAGATTTTGAAAAAAATAGAAGTTATATTTTTTAGAAAATATGTCTATTTTGGCCCAAGTTCTCAAACTTTAAGGCCCGAGAGGCAGCACAAGATATTATTTAATTTCAAAATAATTTTGCATGTTAATTAATAAACCCGAATGACAACTTTTCCGCACCAGGCTCCTATTAATTTCGAAAATTTTAATTTTTCGGCCCGCCCTAATCTTGGTATACGAGCTTAGAAACTGCCGGAAGTACCCACTGTCGCACCATTAAAATAGGTCTGCCGTTCATTTTAGGCAAAAAAAAATTTGGTCGGCCAGATTTTTTCTGAATGGTTATGAAATTTATCATCGATTAATATTAAGATTGATCAAAATCCGCGAAGACGGCAAAACCTTCCGAAAATTTAATAATTCAAAAATCATGTAAAAATATTTCTGCCAGGCTACGACCATGCTAACCAAGCTTTTCTTATTCGTCTTAGTGTAAAATACCATTTTGCATTAAAAATTTCAGAATCCGCGATGACGGCACTTTTAGTATTGCCGGCTCCTCGCCTATTAAGTTTGGACCAGACAGAAAAAACTAGACAGCTATAAAACAGGCGTTTTCCTGCGTTTTAGAAAAAGGAAAAAATGGACTCTTGCTTAAAAGTTACACATCTCGGTAAATTTTTGCGCTAGAAATACGAATATATACAATTTTTGTCCAGAGGTATTTTTTGTGTGACGCATATATTTTAAGTAATTCGCTAAAAATTTTTTTAAATTCAAGCCCCAAAATGGTGGATTAAAAAATAACTCCAGGCAAATGTACGTGTACATGTTAATGTACATAATTGTGCACATTTTCGTTTATTAAACATCTTTCTAGTAAAAATTTACCGAGATAAGTAACTTAAAAGCAAAAGTTCATCTTTGATTTCTTTGCTTTAAGCGAGACACAGGTGATTAAAGAAAGGCACTTCCGTTTTTTCTCTTTTTTTATTACAAATTGTTAATTTTTTCAATAAATCGAGATTTAAAAAAATCGGCCAGACTGATTGTAAAATTTTTAGAGAGAAAACTAAATTTTACTCTCAGCGAGACAAAAAACTACAAAAGTACGAAAACAGAAAATTGGTAACTAAATTTTTTTGTCATGAATGTGTCAATTGTGAAATATAGCAATTATTAAATTATTGATGGAAAAACGAGCTACAGGTCAGTATTAATTGTCAAATCATTTAAATTTAATTGTCGATATTTCGTTTTTCTTTGAAAAACATCACCAGGAACAACTAAAAAATCGAACATCGTAGAACAATAAATTTTTTTCCAGATTCTGTTTGCTTATCATTCAAATGATGTATAAAAAATTTTCGCTCGTGACACCTCGAGTAAAAATTGAGACCCTATTTCTAGTTGGGCCATTTTCAACATAAAAAATAAAAAATTTAACTACCACAAACGCGATGCTAAACGCGAACACAACCTCAGAATTGCTCTATCATGTATATTTTGTGAGATATTCTACATCGAATGTGATTATTTTGATTTTTTTAAATGGGGAAACGGCCCAACTAGAAAAGGGGTTATATCAATTTTTGCTCGAGGTGTCACGAGCGAACATTTGTTTATACATAATTTTTATGATAAGTAAACAGAATCTGGAAAAAAAATTTCATGTGCTACGACGTTCGATTTAAAATGGGTTCAAGCACGCCGAGCGGTCAATTAAATTATTCGAACTAAGATCATAATGTGCAGTTAGTTGTGATATACTAGAAAAAATCTTTGTCAGAAATAAATCAAGAGTTTACGGATTCGATCTTGTTGCTGCTGGTATATAAGAAGGATTACTGGGAAAACATATAGAAAATATGGGGAAATATTATGTCAGACATGGGGAAATTTTCTCGAGACATCCCTCTCGCTTTAAGGTTAGAATATCTCTAAGAAAAAAAAAAAAAGATATCGAAATAATTCAAATTACATTTCAAAGAAAAGGGTAACATCTCCTAAATTTTCATCAAAAGACGTTTTGAAGTAATATTGAAAATATAAAATCAACATTTTAAATTTCTTTAAGAATTTTTTAAGTATTTTACTTAATGACATGTATATATTGAAAATTAATTTTTAATTGAACTTTTAGTCATATATTTGCAAAGATCGATTTTCATATAAATCTATCGATGCATTTTCTAACACATAATTATGACAAATTAAGAAACGAATTAAAACACGGCTATAGTGACATGACAACTGCTAAAAAGAGGGCGTGGCACTTTTTCGATCTCGCCCTTTTTTTATTGATTATAAGGCATTGATAGTCAGTAGCTGTGAACCAAATGTTATCGAAATATTTTGTATGTTTCGCGAGATATGGTCGGATTAAATTTAATATTTGGGGCGGTGCCATACTTCCTCATGACTATCTACAAATTTATACCCTAGCTCATTTTTCTTTCTACATATACAAATGTGCATCATTTTCAAAAAACTGTCAGTTAGAAGGATTTGCATATCTAGGTAAAAATTCAACATTGTTCTTTTCATACCATTCAACTGCAGATTTGTTGTAATGTCATGAAGCAAAGCCTCAGAGCATTGGACTTTCTCAGCTACTTTTCTTCCCGATATATTGGGATTATTTTCAACAAGAGATATCATCTTCTTGGCAGCATTAGGGTTATCAAATATTCCACTTCCTTGCTTTCTACTAACGGTCAGGCGTTCTTTATAGGTTTTAATAACACGGGAAATAGTATTTCGCTAAACCTAAGCTTTTCTAGCGATTGCTTTGAAAGTCCAATTTAGATTTTCGTTAAATATTTAAAAATTTTTTCACTCACTTCTATTTTGCAACTCATGGTGAAACCATAAATTAACGAATTAGTAAAAAAAAGTAGCATGAAGATTTGTACATATTTACCAAAAGCAACTTGATTAAATTTTTTTTTTGTTAATTTTTTTGTATTTGTATTAACAAGTAATAATGTGTACACTAGTGTCATCGTGTGCAAGCCTTACAACAATTTTTTTTTTAGTTCCAAAAAGTTCTAGCGATTGCTTTGAAAGTCCAATTTAAATACGTTCGGAAAAAAATTTCTGATATGGTCCGAATTCCTAAAAATAAAGATGCGTGTGACACAGGTCGATATTTCCAATTTATTTATTTAATCCAAGGGGAAACTTTACCGTACTTGACCAATAAGGAATTCAAAAAATTTGAAAAATGCTATTTTCTGAAAAATCTTCAGTTTGGCCGAAATTCGTAAAATTCAAAAGTCGGCCTCAGCCTGAAGATATTACTCAATGTGAAAAATATGTTACTAGTTTTTTTAAACAGTCCAAGGGAAATATTTTCTGCACTAGTCTGATAGAGATTTTGAAAAAAATAGAAGTTATATTTTTTAGAAAATATGTCTATTTTGGCCCAAGTTCTCAAACTTTAAGGCCCGAGAGGCAGCACAAGATATTATTTAATTTCAAAATAATTTTGCATGTTAATTAATAAACCCGAATGACGCACCAGGCTCCTATTAATTTCGAAAATTTTAATTTTTCGGCCCGCCCTAATCTTGGTATACGAGCTTAGAAACTGCCGGAAGTACCCACTGTCGCACCATTAAAATAGGTCTGCCGTTCATTTTAGGCAAAAAAAAATTTGGTCGGCCAGATTTTTTCTGAATGGTTATGAAATTTATCATCGATTAATATTAAGATTGATCAAAATCCGCGAAGACGGCAAAACCTTCCGAAAATTTAATAATTCAAAAATCATGTAAAAATATTTCTGCCAGGCTACGACCATGCTAACCAAGCTTTTCTTATTCGTCTTAGTGTAAAATACCATTTTGCATTAAAAATTTCAGAATCCGCGATGACGGCACTTTTAGTATTGCCGGCTCCTCGCCTATTAAGTTTGGACCAGACAGAAAAAACTAGACAGCTATAAAACAGGCGTTTTCCTGCGTTTTAGAAAAAGGAAAAAATGGACTCTTGCTTAAAAGTTACACATCTCGGTAAATTTTTGCGCTAGAAATACGAATATATACAATTTTTGTCCAGAGGTATTTTTTGTGTGACGCATATATTTTAAGTAATTCGCAAAAAATTTTTTTAAATTCAAGCCCCAAAATGGTGGATTAAAAAATAACTCCAGGCAAATGTACGTGTACATGTTAATGTACATAATTGTGCACATTTTCGTTTATTAAACATCTTTCTAGTAAAAATTTACCGAGATAAGTAACTTAAAAGCAAAAGTTCTTCTTTGATTTCTTTGCTTTAAGCGAGACACAGGTGATTAAAGAAAGGCACTTCCGTTTTTTCTCTTTTTTTATTACAAATTGTTAATTTTTTCAATAAATCGAGATTTAAAAAAATCGGCCAGACTGATTGTAAAATTTTTAGAGAGAAAACTAAATTTTACTCTCAGCGAGACAAAAAACTACAAAAGTACGAAAACAGAAAATTGGTAACTAAATTTTTTTGTCATGAATGTGTCAATTGTGAAATATAGCAATTATTAAAATATTGATGGAAAAACGAGCTACAGGTCAGTATTAATTGTCAAATCATTTAAATTTAATTGTCGATATTTCGTTTTTCTTTGAAAAACATCACCAGGAACAACTAAAAAATCGAACATCGTAGAACAATAAATTTTTTTCCAGATTCTGTTTGCTTATCATTCAAATGATGTATAAAAAATTTTCGCTCGTGACACCTCGAGTAAAAATTGAGACCCTATTTCTAGTTGGGCCATTTTCAACATAAAAAATAAAAAATTTAACTACCACAAACGCGATGCTAAACGCGAACACAACCTCAGAATTGCTCTATCATGTATATTTTGTGAGATATTCTACATCGAATGTGATTATTTTGATTTTTTTAAATGGGGAAACGGCCCAACTAGAAAAGGGGTTATATCAATTTTTGCTCGAGGTGTCACGAGCGAACATTTGTTTATACATAATTTTTATGATAAGTAAACAGAATCTGGAAAAAAAATTTCATGTGCTACGACGTTCGATTTAAAATGGGTTCAAGCACGCCGAGCGGTCAATTAAATTATTCGAACTAAGATCATAATGTGCAGTTAGTTGTGATATACTAGAAAAAATCTTTGTCAGAAATAAATCAAGAGTTTACGGATTCGATCTTGTTGCTGCTGGTATATAAGAAGGATTACTGGGAAAACATATAGAAAATATGGGGAAATATTATGTCAGACATGGGGAAATTTTCTCGAGACATCCCTCTCGCTTTAAGGTTAGAATATCTCTAAGAAAAAAAAAAAAAGATATCGAAATAATTCAAATTACATTTCAAAGAAAAGGGTAACATCTCCTAAATTTTCATCAAAAGACGTTTTGAAGTAATATTGAAAATATAAAATCAACATTTTAAATTTCTTTAAGAATTTTTTAAGTATTTTACTTAATGACATGTATATATTGAAAATTAATTTTTAATTGAACTTTTAGTCATATATTTGCAAAGATCGATTTTCATATAAATCTATCGATGCATTTTCTAACACATAATTATGACAAATTAAGAAACGAATTAAAACACGGCTATAGTGACATGACAACTGCTAAAAAGAGGGCGTGGCACTTTTTCGATCTCGCCCTTTTTTTATTGATTATAAGGCATTGATAGTCAGTAGCTGTGAACCAAATGTTATCGAAATATTTTGTATGTTTCGCGAGATATGGTCGGATTAAATTTAATATTTGGGGCGGTGCCATACTTCCTCATGACTATCTACAAATTTATACCCTAGCTCATTTTTCTTTCTACATATACAAATGTGCATCATTTTCAAAAAACTGTCAGTTAGAAGGATTTGCATATCTAGGTAAAAATTCAACATTGTTCTTTTCATACCATTCAACTGCAGATTTGTTGTAATGTCATGAAGCAAAGCCTCAGAGCATTGGACTTTCTCAGCTACTTTTCTTCCCGATATATTGGGATTATTTTCAACAAGAGATATCATCTTCTTGGCAGCATTAGGGTTATCAAATATTCCACTTCCTTGCTTTCTACTAACGGTCAGGCGTTCTTTATAGGTTTTAATAACACGGGAAATAGTATTTCGCTAAACCTAAGCTTTTCTAGCGATTGCTTTGAAAGTCCAATTTAGATTTTCGTTAAATATTTAAAAATTTTTTCACTCACTTCTATTTTGCAACTCATGGTGAAACCATAAATTAACGAATTAGTAAAAAAAAGTAGCATGAAGATTTGTACATATTTACCAAAAGCAACTTGATTAAATTTTTTTTTTGTTAATTTTTTTGTATTTGTATTAACAAGTAATAATGTGTACACTAGTGTCATCGTGTGCAAGCCTTACAACAATTTTTTTTTTAGTTCCAAAAAGTTCTAGCGATTGCTTTGAAAGTCCAATTTAAATACGTTCGGAAAAAAATTTCTGATATGGTCCGAATTCCTAAAAATAAAGATGCGTGTGACACAGGTCGATATTTCCAATTTATTTATTTAATCCAAGGGGAAACTTTACCGTACTTGACCAATAAGGAATTCAAAAAATTTGAAAAATGCTATTTTCTGAAAAATCTTCAGTTTGGCCGAAATTCGTAAAATTCAAAAGTCGGCCTCAGCCTGAAGATATTACTCAATGTGAAAAATATGTTACTAGTTTTTTTAAACAGTCCAAGGGAAATATTTTCTGCACTAGTCTGATAGAGATTTTGAAAAAAATAGAAGTTATATTTTTTAGAAAATATGTCTATTTTGGCCCAAGTTCTCAAACTTTAAGGCCCGAGAGGCAGCACAAGATATTATTTAATTTCAAAATAATTTTGCATGTTAATTAATAAACCCGAATGACGCACCAGGCTCCTATTAATTTCGAAAATTTTAATTTTTCGGCCCGCCCTAATCTTGGTATACGAGCTTAGAAACTGCCGGAAGTACCCACTGTCGCACCATTAAAATAGGTCTGCCGTTCATTTTAGGCAAAAAAAAATTTGGTCGGCCAGATTTTTTCTGAATGGTTATGAAATTTATCATCGATTAATATTAAGATTGATCAAAATCCGCGAAGACGGCAAAACCTTCCGAAAATTTAATAATTCAAAAATCATGTAAAAATATTTCTGCCAGGCTACGACCATGCTAACCAAGCTTTTCTTATTCGTCTTAGTGTAAAATACAATTTTGCATTAAAAATTTCAGAATCCGCGATGACGGCACTTTTAGTATTGCCGGCTCCTCGCCTATTAAGTTTGGACCAGACAGAAAAAACTAGACAGCTATAAAACAGGCGTTTTCCTGCGTTTTAGAAAAAGGAAAAAATGGACTCTTGCTTAAAAGTTACACATCTCGGTAAATTTTTGCGCTAGAAATACGAATATATACAATTTTTGTCCAGAGGTATTTTTTGTGTGACGCATATATTTTAAGTAATTCGCTAAAAATTTTTTTAAATTCAAGCCCCAAAATGGTGGATTAAAAAATAACTCCAGGCAAATGTACGTGTACATGTTAATGTACATAATTGTGCACATTTTCGTTTATTAAACATCTTTCTAGTAAAAATTTACCGAGATAAGTAACTTAAAAGCAAAAGTTCTTCTTTGATTTCTTTGCTTTAAGCGAGACACAGGTGATTAAAGAAAGGCACTTCCGTTTTTTCTCTTTTTTTATTACAAATTGTTAATTTTTTCAATAAATCGAGCTTTAAAAAAATCGGCCAGACTGATTGTAAAATTTTTAGAGAGAAAACTAAATTTTACTCTCAGCGAGACAAAAAACTACAAAAGTACGAAAACAGAAAATTGGTAACTAAATTTTTTTGTCATGAATGTGTCAATTGTGAAATATAGCAATTATTAAATTATTGATGGAAAAACGAGCTACAGGTCAGTATTAATTGTCAAATCATTTAAATTTAATTGTCGATATTTCGTTTTTCTTTGAAAAACATCACCAGGAACAACTAAAAAATCGAACATCGTAGAACAATAAATTTTTTTCCAGATTCTGTTTGCTTATCATTCAAATGATGTATAAAAAATTTTCGCTAGTGACACCTCGAGTAAAAATTGAGACCCTATTTCTAGTTGGGCCATTTTCAACATAAAAAATAAAAAATTTAACTACCACAAACGCGATGCTAAACGCGAACACAACCTCAGAATTGCTCTATCATGTATATTTTGTGAGATATTCTACATCGAATGTGATTATTTTGATTTTTTTAAATGGGGAAACGGCCCAACTAGAAAAGGGGTTATATCAATTTTTGCTCGAGGTGTCACGAGCGAACATTTGTTTATACATAATTTTTATGATAAGTAAACAGAATCTGGAAAAAAAATTTCATGTGCTACGACGTTCGATTTAAAATGGGTTCAAGCACGCCGAGCGGTCAATTAAATTATTCGAACTAAGATCATAATGTGCAGTTAGTTGTGATATACTAGAAAAAATCTTTGTCAGAAATAAATCAAGAGTTTACGGATTCGATCTTGTTGCTGCTGGTATATAAGAAGGATTACTGGGAAAACATATAGAAAATATGGGGAAATATTATGTCAGACATGGGGAAATTTTCTCGAGACATCCCTCTCGCTTTAAGGTTAGAATATCTCTAAGAAAAAAAAAAAGATATCGAAATAATTCAAATTACATTTCAAAGAAAAGAGTAACATCTCCTAAATTTAGATTTAGTGGAGTCTTTTAAAAAATGCAAATGCTTCTGGCACAAAGAAAATTAAACCTATTCTGATTGGAAAAACAAAAAAAATTACACGCATTCAAAAAATGTATGGACGACTGCCGGAAACATTGTTTTTTTTTTTTTTTTTTTTGAAACGTTCGCTTCTGAGGTTAGTAAGAATTTAAATAGAGAAGATTTTTTTCAAATAAGTTGGTTTTTTTTTTTTTAGGTAGAAATATTTAAAGGTACATAAAAACATTGCGCACTTTTCTTACAATATAAGTGCTGATTTTTATGTATGTTTTACAGAATGTCATAAAAAATTAGTAATCGATATTGCCAGACACTTTCCGTGGGCGGTAATTTCCGTCAAACGCTTCAAAGTTCGCAAAAAAATAACGTTTAAGTTTATAAGTTTACTTATAGTCTAAGCCTTAATTTTTAAATTAAATACTTAAAAGCAACTATTTCAATACTATTTGTAAGCAGCCATACAAATCGTAGGGGCCAAACATCCTCACACAAATTTTAAATGCCGTTGCACACCCGCGCGAAAAGATATGAAAATATTTTTACCGTTAGAATTTTAAAAAAAATACGTCAATACGATAAAAAAAAATAGCGGTGATTTCAAATCAGAAGGAATTTTTAAAATCGGTCTGGCCGATTTTTTTTTAAATCCCGATTTATTGAAAAAATTAAAAATTTGTACTGAACAAACAGAAACAACTGAAGTGCCTTCCTTTAATTACCTGCGTCTCGCTTAAAGCAAGGAAATCAAAGATAACCTCTTCATACTTTTGAGCGCAATTATCACGGCTACATTTTAACATAAAAAAATTTATAGTCCGGGAGCCGGCAATACTAAAAGTGCCGTCATCGCGGATTCTGAAATTTTTAATGCAAAATGGTAGTTTACGCTAAGACGAATAAGAAAAGCTTGGTCAGCATGGTTGTAGCCTGGCAGAAATATTTTTAAATGATTTTTGAATTATTAAATTTTCGGAATGTTTTGCCGTCATCGCGGGTTTTGATCAATCTTAATCGATGCTGATTAATCGATGGTAAATTTCATAACCATTCAGAAAAAATCCGGCCGACCAATTTTTTTTTGCCGAAAATGACCGGCAGACCTATTTTAATGGTGGGTACAATTTCTCTGTTATCACAGAAATTTGTTTTTTTTTTTTTTAATTTACGTGTTTTAATGTCAAATTTAAAAATATCTTGGTTAGGGCGGGCCGAAAAATGAAAATTTTCGAAATTAATAAGAGCCTAGTGCGGAAAAGTTGTGATTCGGGTTTATTAATTAACATGCAAAATTATTTTGAAATTGAATAATATCTTGTGCTGCCTCTCGGGCATTAAAGTTTGAGAACTTGGGCCAAAATAGACATATTTTCCAAAAACCATAACTTTTCCATTTTTTCAAAATCGCTATCAGACTTGTTCGGAAAATGTTCTCCTTGGACTGTTTTAACAATCTAATAAAATATATTTCACATTGAATAATATCTTCAGGCAGAAACTGAGCCTCGAATTTAATGAATATAGGCCAAAATAGACCTTTTTTTGTTTAAAAAAAAAAACATTTTTCAAACTTTTTGAAATCGTTAGTAACCAAATACGGTAAAGTTTCCCCTTGGATTACATAAATAGACGAAAAAATATTTTCGGAATCAGATATCTGGAACGACGTGCATCATAGCTGAGCCGCCTTAGCTGCAAAATATCAGTAGCAATAAGCTTCAAGAGATGATTACAGATGAAAATCCATTCATTTAAATATTTCGTTAATTGGTTAGAAACTTGCCACTAATTTTTCCAATTATTTCCATTCTTACGGCTCTTTCCACTGCCTGACTGTGACATGGAAAATATGATATTTCCAAAAAAGGTGGGTTTCTATCTTTAATCTTCTCTTGAAACTTATTGCTTCTGATATTTTGCAGCTTAGGCGGCTCAGCTATGATTTGATCAAAAACAACATTGGCGCATACACTTTAATGATAAATTCTACCAAGATTTTCAAATTCTCGGACACATCTTTGGTTGCAATATACGAACGCAAAACTCGATTTGCTGCTGTCATCAAACGGACACGCGACGGCTTTCCGCAAAAAGTGCTGACCAATAACCTGTTGTTATGACTTTGTAAATATCATAAATGTACTGCTGATGACAACTCAAATGTTTACGACATTTTTTTTTTTTTGCAATTGAAAATGGATCATCTAACTTTGAAAAGTTAACGACAGGCTTAGATTCACAAGTTTGGAGATCTTTTTCTATTGGACCGGAGAATGTTTCCACACCACATGATTTCCCATCTAATTTAGGTAGAAGGTGTCTTGGTGGTAGATCATTCATATGCAGTAAGCATATGAGCCATTGCAGAGTTCTTCCATTATTTTTTTCCAATAATCGTAGAACTCCACTTTTGTATCCAGGTTTAACTACTGTTCCGTCACTTTGAACTACCACAAGGGTTCCTGTAATAATTTTATTTTGCGATAGGTATTCTATAATGCTTATTTTAATGAATTCTACTGTAACACTTGTCGGTGAAACATGCCCTAGATAGTGAGAACCTGGCTCTTGGATTAACACTACATGCTCTTCGGTAACAGCTGTTCTGTATTTTTTTCCACTTTTTTTCTGTCTTCTTAAAATTTTTCTTCGTTCTTCGTTGCCACGTCTTTGCAACTCAAAGCGCATTTTTTCCTCTATCTATTTCTTTCTTATCTGTAACTTTTGAAGCATCTGATTCACTCACCATATCCACATCTTCCAGGACTTTTTCGCCTACTTGATGCAACAATTTCAAAAGTTTTAAATACGTTCGGAAAAAAATTTCTGATATGGTCCGAATTCCTAAAAATAAAGGTGCGTGTGACACAGGTCGATATTTCCAATTTATTTATTTAATCCAAGGGGAAACTTTACCGTATTTGACCAATAAGGAATTCAAAAAATTTGAAAAATGCTATTTTCTGAAAAATCTTCAGTTTGGCCGAAATTCGTAAAATTCAAAAGTCGGCCTCAGCCTGAAGATATTACTCAATGTGAAAAATATGTTACTAGTTTTTTTAAACAGTCCAAGGGAAATATTTTCTGCACTAGTCTGATAGCGATTTTGAAAAAAATAGAAAATTATATTTTTTGAGAAAATATGTCTATTTTGGCCCAAGTTCTCAAACTTTAAGGCCCGAGAGGCAGCACAAGATATTATTTAATTTCAAAATAATTTTGCATGCTAATTAATAAACCCGAATGACAACTTTTCCGCACCAGGCTCCAGAGGGCGTGGCACTTTTTCGATCTCGCCCTTTTTTTTATTGATTATAAGGCATTGATAGTCAGTAGCTGTGAACCAAATGTTATCGAAATATTTTGTATGTTTCGCGAGATATGGTCGGATTAAATTTAATATTTGGGGCGGTGCCATACTTCCTCATGACTATCTACAAATTTATACCCTAGCTCATTTTTCTTTCTACATATACAAATGTGCATCATTTTCAAAAAACTGTCAGTTAGAAGGATTTGCATATCTAGGTAAAAATTCAACATTGTTCTTTTCATACCATTCAACTGCAGATTTGTTGTAATGTCATGAAGCAAAGCCTCAGAGCATTGGACTTCCTCAGCTACTTTTCTTCCCGATGTATTGGGATTATTTTCAACAAGAGATATCATCTTCTTGGCAGCATTAGGATTATCAAATATTCCACTTCCTTGCTTTCTACTAACGGTCAGGCGTTCTTTATAGGTTTTAATAACACGGGAAATAGTATTTCGCTAAACCTAAGCTTTTCTAGCGATTGCTTTGAAAGTCCAATTTAGATTTTCGTTAAATATTTAAAAAATTTTTTCACTCACTTCTATTTTGCAACTCATGGTGAAACCATAAATTAACGAATTAGTAAAAAAAAGTAGCATGAAGATTTGTACATATTTACCAAAAGCAACTTGATTAAATTTTTTTTTGTTAATTTTTTTGTATTTGTATTAACAAGTAATAATGTGTACACTAGTGTCATCGTGTGCAAGCCTTACAACAATTTTTTTTTTTAGTTCCAAAAAGTTCTAGCGATTGCTTTGAAAGTCCAATTTAAATACGTTCGGAAAAAAATTTCTGATATGGTCCGAATTCCTAAAAATAAAGGTGCGTGTGACACAGGTCGATATTTTCAATTTATTTATTTAATCCAAGGGGAAACTTTACCGTACTTGACCAATAAGGAATTCAAAAAATTTGAAAAATGCTATTTTCTGAAAAATCTTCAGTTTGGCCGAAATTCGTAAAATTCAAAAGTCGGCCTCAGCCTGAAGATATTACTCAATGTGAAAAATATGTTACTAGTTTTTTTAAACAGTCCAAGGGAAATATTTTCTGCACTAGTCTGATAGCGATTTTGAAAAAAATAGAAAAGTTATATTTTTTGGAAAATATGTCTATTTTGGCCCAAGTTCTCAAACTTTAAGGCCCGAGAGGCAGCACAAGATATTATTTAATTTCAAAATAATTTTGCATGCTAATTAATAAACCCGAATGACAACTTTTCCGCACCAGGCTCCTATTAATTTCGAAAATTTTAATTTTTCGGCCCGCCCTAATCTTGGTATACGAGCTTAGAAACTGCCGGAAGTACCCACTGTCGCACCATTAAAATAGGTCTGCCGTTCATTTTAGGCAAAAAAAAATTTGGTCGGCCAGATTTTTTCTGAATGGTTATGAAATTTATCATCGATTAATATTAAGATTGATCAAAATCCGCGAAGACGGCAAAACCTTCCGAAAATTTAATAATTCAAAAATCATGTAAAAATATTTCTGCCAGGCTACGACCATGCTGACCAAGCTTTTCTTATTCGTCTTAGTGTAAAATACCATTTTGCATTAAAAATTTCAGAATCCGCGATGACGGCACTTTTAGTATTGCCGGCTCCTCGCCGATTAAGTTTGGACCAGACAGAAAAAACTAGACAGCTATAAAACAGGCGTTTTCCTGCGTTTTAGAAAAAGGAAAAAATGGACTCTTGCTTAAAAGTTACACATCTCGGTAAATTTTTGCGCTAGAAATACGAATATATACAATTTTTGTCCAGAGGTATTTTTTGTGTGACGCATATATTTTAAGAATTTGCTAAAAAATTTTTTAAATTCAAGCCCCAAAATGGTGGATTAAAAAAATAACTCCAGGCAAATGTACGTGTACATGTTAATGTACATAATTGTGCACATTTTCGTTTATTAAACATCTTTCTAGTAAAAATTTACCGAGATAAGTAACTTAAAAGCAAAAGTTCATCTTTGATTTCTTTGCTTTAAGCGAGACACAGGTGATTAAAGAAAGGCACTTCCGTTTTTTCTCTTTTTTTTATTACAAATTGTTAATTTTTTCAATAAATCGAGATTTAAAAAAATCGGCCAGACTGATTGTAAAATTTTTAGAGAGAAAACTAAATTTTACTCTCAGCGAGACAAAAAACTACAAAAGTACGAAAACAGAAAATTGGTAACTAAATTTTTTTGTCATGAATGTGTCAATTGTGAAATATTGCAATTATTAAATTATTGATGGAAAAGAAGGATTACTGGGAAAACATATAGAAAATATGGGGAAATATTATGTCAGACATGGGGAAATTTTCTCGAGACATCTCTCTCGCTTTAAGGTTAGAATATCTCTAAGAAAAAAAAAAAGATATCGAAATAATTCAAATTACATTTCAAAGAAAAGGGTAACATCTCCTAAATTTTCATCAAAAGACGTTTTGAAGTAATATTGAAAATATAAAATCAACATTTTAAATTTCTTTAAGAATTTTTTAAGTATTTTACTTAATGACATGTATATATTGAAAATTAATTTTTAATTGAACTTTTAGTCATATATTTGCAAAGATCGATTTTCATAAAAATCTATCGATGCATTTTCTAACACATAATTATGACAAATTAAGAAACGAATTAAAACACGGCTATAGTGACATGACAACTGCTAAAAAGAGGGCGTGGCACTTTTTCGATCTCGCCCTTTTTTTATTGATTATAAGGCATTGATAGTCAGTAGCTGTGAACCAAATGTTATCGAAATATTTTGTATGTTTCGCGAGATATGGTCGGATTAAATTTAATATTTGGGGCGGTGCCATACTTCCTCATTTATACCCTAGCTCATTTTTCTTTCTATATATACAAATGTGCATCATTTTCAAAAAACTGTCAGTTAGAAGGATTTGCATATCTAGGTAAAAATTCAACATTGTTCTTTTCATACCATTCAACTGCAGATTTGTTGTAATGTCATGAAGCAAAGCCTCAGAGCATTGGACTTTCTCAGCTACTTTTCTTCCCGATATATTGGGATTATTTTCAACAAGAGATATCATCTTCTTGGCAGCATTAGGATTATCAAATATTCCACTTCCTTGCTTTCTACTAATGGTCAGGCGTTCTTTGGTGAAACCATAAATTAACGAATTAGTAAAAAAAAGTAGCATGAAGATTTGTACATATTTACCAAAAGCAACTTGATTAAATTTTTTTTGTTTATTTTTTTGTATTTGTATTAACAAGTAATAATGTGTACACTAGTGTCATCGTGTGCAAGCCTTACAACAATTTTTTTTTTAGTTCCAAAATGTTTCTGATTTTAAATAATAAAAAAAAAATATAAAATAAAAAATCATCAAAATCGGAGCTGTTCTTCTACAAAGCCTGCGGCATATGTATGTATGAATTCTCCTTTAACTCCTAAAAGGAGCATAAGGCCAATATCGCGATCCCTTGCGATGCCAGCAACCTTTTCCAGCTGGTTCTCGGTCTACCAAGTCCTGGCGACAGACTTTGCTGTGTGGTTTCCGGAGAGTGTGACCAATCCATCTCTACTTGCGTTTGCTAATGCTCTCTGGTTGCATTTTTGATGTAGCTCGGCATTTGATATTGTGCGAGGCCACCAACCTTTAGTATACGCCTTAAGCATTTGTTGACGAATAGGTACTTGCAGATTGTTCATTAGTTGTTCAGCTACAAGCCACGTTTCGTACCCATATAACAAAACCGATTTCACATTCGAATCAAAAATGCGCAATTTCGTTTTGGTGGATATAACGGAAGAAGACCATATTTTGTTCAGTTGAGCAAACGCGCCTTGCCTTTGCTAATCTTAAGTTAATATCCTCTTTTGCTC
Source organism: Calliopum simillimum (assembly GCA_951812925.1). Lineage (NCBI taxonomy): Eukaryota > Metazoa > Arthropoda > Insecta > Diptera > Lauxaniidae > Calliopum > Calliopum simillimum. Next base: position 47,495,836 of record OX638371.1, on the reverse strand, counting down.
CACCAACCATGGAGATAATGCTGCCTAGATATGTAAAGCTATCGACGTTTTCGATGTCATCACTGCCAGCTCTAAACGTAATGTCATTTCTGTTTGCGTTCAGCTTTATGCTTTTAGTCTTGGATACGTTGATTTTTAGGCCGGCCTTTTGTGATTTAAGGCAAGGTTTTCAATTTTGCTTTGCATATCTGAATGTTTTTACGATAAGAGACAGATGTCGTCAGCGTAGTCGAGATCTTCCAGATGTTCGGTAAAGTTCCATTGGATACCCCTTTTGGCCTTATTAAGAGCTTTATCTAGGATATCATCAAGAACGATAAGGAAGAGTGATGGTGATAGTAGACACCCCTGCCGTACGCCTGAATTAGTGGTGAATGTCGGTGACAACAACCCGTTGTGTAACACACTGCATTTAAAGCATTCATATTGTGCACGTACTAAGTTTATGGCCTTTGCGGCATTTCCTCTTCGCTGCAGTGAAACCCAAATGTTTTCTCGGGAGACACTGTCGAAGGCAGTGCTGTAGTCTACGAAGGCAAGTTGAAGCGCAGGAAGCCACTCAAATAATTGTTCGACAATTGAGGAGTGGCCGTACCAAAGGACCTAAGTACCATTTCGACGCAAAAGTAATGTCATACTTTGTATGTGCCTAATAGTTGGTTATTTGACTATTATAATTTTTTTAACTTAATGACATCAATTTCACACTATCAAGTAAATTTTTGGTGAAAACGGAAAACAATTTTATTAATTTCTAACAAAACGACACCCGTTACATATTATGACACTACTATTGCCACGAAATGGTACTTAGGCCCTTTGGTACGGCCAATCCTCAATTATTCTGAGGGAGTTGATTTGATCCACGCATGATCGGTTTGGCCGGAACACTGCTTGTTGCCTAGCCGAATCGGGTTTTTCGCTTACCCTGTTTAGAAGCACTTTTGTCAGTACTTTTGATGGTACTGAGAGCAAAGTTATTGCTCCATAATTTCAGCACTCGCTTAGGTCACCTATTTTCGGCAATTTGACTAGACAATCTTCTGACAAACGCTCCAGATTCTGGAAATCAGAGGATGAAGAATCTGAGCTGATGGAATGTGGCACGTTTTTAGCAGTTCGGCTGTCCTTTGAACTATGCCGATGGCCTTGTTGTTTTCATGCTTCTAATAGCTTTCACTATTTCATCGATTGTGTTTGTATTTGACTACTACTGTGAGTCACTGCGGCACACAATGGGAGATTGTGGCCATAAATAGGTAAAATTTGAAAGTGCTATGGATTAAAAAAATTTTTACGCTAATCGTCAGATAATACTTAGGGACGGAAAAAAAACTATAAAAGTTTAAAATTTTGTTTTGGCTTAGCAACACAGTGAGCCCAAAGTTGGACTTTAAACAGAAAAAATGCTCTACAGAACTTTTAAAATTAGGAACTGCTGGATAAACGCTCTAGTTAATTTGTTTTAAGCCCGATCCACTAATGTAGCATATCGTTAGAAAGTATATTGTTTCTACTTTGTTAAAAATATTTTTTTTTTTTTTTTTTGCCGATTTTATGTGAGTTATAGTGGTTTTTCAAATATTTAAAAAAAAATGGTAAAAATGGAAAAATTGCAAACTTTGACATAAAAAAAAAAAAAATACATTTTCTGATTTTCATTATTTTTCAATATAATATGTGGCCAAGTGTGCTTAATCGATATGCAAAGTCCCTACTGCCTTTTTTGAGAACTTTTTTTTTATAAACTTTTTCATATTGTGGTTTTTGACGGGACAAAATAAGTTGACTTTTTTGGAACGCTATTTTTAATTTGTTTGCATCGAAATATATCAAGATAGCATTTTGTCAAAAAGTACAAGCATTTAGCTTTTAAAAAAACATTTGTTTGAGTTTTTATGTATGATAGGTGAATTATGGTGATTTTTCGAAAATTTAAGCTCAAAAAGCCAAAATCGATAAATTGTACAAACTTTGACATTAAAAAAAAAAAAAATACATTTTCTGATTTTCATTATTTTCCAATATAATATGTGGCCAAGTATGCTTAATCGATATGCAAAGTCCCTACTGCCTTTTTTGAGAACTTTTTTTTCTATGAATTTTTTCCTGTAGCAGTTTTTGCGAAAAAAAATATTTTTATTTCTTTACATTCTGCAACGTTTTACAATATATTTATCATTTTTAAGACTGTAAAGTCTTCTTAAATTCCAAAAAAAAATTTTTTTAAGAGAAGTGTGACAGGTAAGTGCTATATTTCCTCCTTTAAATCCCTCTTGGGACTCACCCTTTCTTAAAATAAGCCAAGAGCATATTGAAGGCTATACAAAAAACATTATAATTGGTATAATATCATACAAGCACTTCAAATACCAATTGGTAGTCTTTCCGAAAAAGCTCAGGAAGCATCAAACAAAGTTTTTAAAAGCGCTAGGTTACACAACAGCAGATTGTGCTCTAGAGTAGCAAACAACGAAGACGTTTTGCATTACATGCTGATCTCTTCTGATCCGATTATTAGCCAAATCCGAGTAAAACGTGATAAAAAATATAAAGAGTTATCACCAGAAGCTCAAGAGGTGTTGCAATTAAATGAAAAAACTAATTAAAATAAATTAATTTTTTGGTAGGCGTGGCACTGCCCATTTTTCTAGTGCGGATTATTTGTTCTGATGGTCTTATCATATATATCAAATAATATCTATCTTCGTCAAATATTTTCAGAAATATGATGAGTTTTTTTTTGAAGGCGTGGCACCGCCCATTTGTCCTAGGAACATTATTTGTCCTGATGATTTTTAAACATTTACCAAATCTCATTTATCTGCGTCAAAGAGTTTCGGTCAATTTTTTGGGGGGCGTGGCACCGCCCACTTTTTTAGTATATAGCTTAGCCTTTTTTTGTACTAGCATAATATAAAAACTTTTTTAAAATCGGATACTTAATTTCCGAGTTAATAAGGGACAAATACACAAACAAACAAAATCTATTTTTTATATAGTAGATTTTCGTTTATTCCTCATATCTTGAAAACTATAAAAGATAGCGCAAAATTTTTAACATTTTTGAAATAAGCGGGGTCAAGTTATTGAAAATTGATACCTATTTTGAAAAAAAATTCGGACCACGCCCCAACTTTGTATGGGAGGTAGGCGTGTCCGTCGGCGGATTTTGTTCATATTCACAGATTTTTATTATTTTAATGTAAAAAACATCTGTACCAAATCTCAATAGCCTAGCTCTATTATTACTATATATGACCGCCGTTCCATACAAACCCTCCCATTGTGCGGCAGTTGTAGTTGGTGATTCTGGTTGCGGGAATGTGGTAGATGTGGGATTCAGTATGTCACAAAAATACTCTTTCCATTTCCTTAGTTGGTCCGCGGATGTTAAGAGATTTCCGTTTTCGTCTTTGATAGGACGATTCTGTTGGTGTTTTCTGCCAGATAGCCTGCGGGTGATATCGTTAAGCTGCCAGAGATTTTGAGCATTTGCAGTGCTTTCGGCATCGCTCGCGAGCTTGTTATACATTCTTCTTTTGTCTTGTATGCACGATCGACTGAATTCTTTATTGAGAGAGTTAAAGGCGTCGTTCTTTTGCGCTCTAGTTTAAGCGTCGTCTCTCAGTTTTGTCGCGCTTCTTTTTTTTTTTCAACAAGACACCACGTTTCTTCGGTCATCCAGTGCTTCTTGTTCGAGGGTCGGAACCCAAGTTTTTTTTTTCACTGGAGTTTAAGGAAGCAGCTTTAGCGACACTCCATGATGTTTCAATGCTTTTATCACAATCGATCGAGGATGTTTTAAGATCTTCAACGAAATACCTGCAGATCTCGTAGCTCTTAAGCTTAAGAGCGTCGAATTTAATAGTGGCTAGTTTTAGTCGAATGACCGCAACGAGAAGATGGTGATCGGAAAAAGTTGGCGATAATTGCACTCAGAGAAAAAATTTTAATTATTTGAATTGATGTTAAAAATTTTTGATTTGAATTTTTATTATTTTTTCCGGTGCAGTTCCCATTTTTGGAAATTTTTAGCCACAACTTATACCACATAAAAAAGCTGTTAGTAAATGAGGAGTGGTCGAACAAAAGGTAACATTTTCAATTTTTGTCTTTTTGCTTTTTTTTGAAGATTCGTAGATTCAAATCTAATGCAATTCGATTCAATTCATTTATTGAGACTTTTTTTTCTTTTAAATTACATAAATAACTTATAACAATTTGAACATCGGCGGCTATAATGTATGGCCTGCACTAACTATTACAATATATAAAGCCACAACGCAAATAATAGAATTAGTTGACAATTTTTGCTCTTGCTCATGGAGCATTGAAAGGTGTTCTTCTAACGCTAAGTTATATTTAAACCTTAAAACTAATATAAAATAAATTTGAGGGAAAGTGACGATGCAAATAGAATACATGCGACCTGCACACATATACCAAATGCACCGCCACCAACCCTCTCAAAGACACATTGAAGTCTTTTGAAACTTAACAATTATGTAAAAACTCACTTAATATGGAACATTAGTATAACCACTGTCACGAAACCAAACAGCAAAATTCAACTCCGAATACAAGATAGATCAAATCATTGAACCATCTTGCAACCACATCAAATCTAATGCCAAAATAACTCATATAGTTTTCTTCTGATAAATCATGTGTTATAAAATTACATTCACACTATCAGAGTTGCCACGTTTGACAACTCAGAAGAGCTTCAGTATGCCTTCTCAAATAGTCTGAAGCAGCTTTAATACTAATCATTAATCATAGTCGTCGTCAAACATTGCCAGTTGCGGTTATGGCTCTGGAAAGGTAACATTTCGATTTAATAATACTCAAAAAGTAACATTTCCTGACAAAAGGTAACATTTTCAAATTTCAAACTCAGTTATCTCCATTAATATGAAAGTTTTTAAATGTACAAAAAAGCGATTGTTGGGAAGCTTTTTTAATGTATATTTATGCATAAACAAATTTTTTTTTTAAAAAAACTAGTTGGCCCGGTAGCGACTTTGTTCGCCCGTTCCCGATGCCCTTTACATATGTTCCAAGTCCCATCCTTCTCCGTCGTCCTTCTCTTTCCACCCCTCAGGTTTTCTCAGGTGAATAGAATATATATTTATATACCAACTTTTATAATGATAGCTACTATAGGCGTAGAAAATTAGCATTTTAAGTATTTTTGCTGTACGGGGGGTGCAAATCCCTTTCGCTTAATCCCTCTTAAGCTTTGCCGCTTGGACGTAATAAACATCCATGTGCCAAGCTTCATAATGATAGCTGATATAGGAACACTGATATAGCATTTTGTGTATTTATTTCATATCGATACCTTAGAGCGCTATAGTCCTATCTCCACTTTTTGCGATTTTGCGATTTTTGCAGTTATGGCATCATTGTGGGCTTCTTTACCGTGTGGAAAACTGTGTGATGTCAAAATACCACTCAAATACCAAAATATTCGATAATTAAGAAAAATCATATCTCCAAACTGTAATTTTTTCAAGAGCGCTCCTGTCCTATCTCCACTGAATATTCAAATAAGTCACATTTTTAAAAAAAATTCTTGGTTTTTCCGCGTTTTCTTCACGTTTCATGACTTTTTACGACATTTTAGTGAACAAATTTGGTTACACCCAAGGCTCCACTCTTGTTTGTCGGAACCAAAAATTCAAATAAAAAAAAAAAATTCGTTTTCTTCGTGTTTTCTACGCGTTTCATGACTTTTTACGACATTTTAGTTGAAAAAATTCAAAAAATGTACTAAATATGTCGTTTTTTTGAATAGTAGTGGAATTCGATATAAGGGCAAAAGTAATGACATACTGTAAATTGACTGGGATTTCGTTAGAAATTAATAAAATTGGTTAAAAACATTAAATTATTATATTGCTTGTATCATTATATCAAAATAGCAGCCAATCCTAAATAACCACTGTTTCAAATCTTCTTTTTGCATTTCCCAACAATTAGAAAAATGGAGATAGGACTATAGCGCTCTAAGGTGTCGATATGAAGGGTGCAACGTCCCCTCGTTCAATCCCCCTCAAATGGTTGATGGCAGATACATTATGCATAAGTTCATCAACTTTCATAATCATAGCTTGTATAACTGCAGAGATATAGCAATTTTTGTATTTTTTTCGTATGGGGAGTGCAACCCCCGTCCCCCGCAGCGGCATCTCACCATCTTATGAACTTTCTTCAGATCATAATAAACTATTTAAAAAATAAATATTTGAATCGGCCGTGTAATTTCCACGTCCATAAGCTACATACGAACACCATTTGATTTTTATATATATAGTTAGATATGCTCCCTTTTCTAGACACATTTTAGTGATTTCTGAAATAAAAGGAAACATGGAAATTTTGCTTTTTGTTCAACCACTCCTGAAATGGCATAGACTCGAAATGTTAAGATTATATTATATAGCGAGCAGCGATCGGTCTCCAGGTACTAAACTTATTAAGCCCCGTTTATTTTTTATTCTAAAGACAAAAATGAGATTAGAAAAATATGGATTTCTACATTAAAATGCTATGGATTTTCAATTTCGTTACGTAATATGTGAACGGCCCCTAAATTTTACTATGCACACTTGAAGTTGAGTTTGATTTAGCAATAAACCTTTAATTTCGAAAGAGACATACCAGGAGGCTGGGGATTGGGCAATTCAGAGTTAAATTTTTGTATGAAATATCTTTGGGGTCGAGCTTATTTTCAGTGTCATAACAGCAGTACTATAGACGTTTAGTTTGATTAAAGATTAATGAAATATTGTTACAAAAAAATATGTAAAATTAGGTGGGCCGCAGAATATCCCCGTGCGTATTGTCAACAAATAAAAAAATATTAGGGCACGTTTTCTGTCTTTTTGTACTATAGATATGTATAGATTTACCTTAGTTTTTCCAGTCCAAGAACTGCATAATGATCTTGATTTTTCCATTCCTTCGGATCCAAGGATTTTAAATAATTAATATCAACGGGCAATTCGGCACACAGCTTATCGTAGGAATTGCTTTGTGATATACGCTCATATTTTCTGTTGGTTTTTAAAAGTTGAAAGACAACTCCTACTCTTTCAATTTTGATTTCACCGGTTAAGAACCTGCAATTTATTTTAATACTTTCCATAACTCTATATCTGTAATATATATAAATATAAAGCTCAAATGTTCTAAATTTTTTAGAATACACTATTTTGACGTACACGAACGAGGTTGAAGTAAAAAGTCAATTCCAAACGTTCCACTTTGACGTACAAAGTTAGTTCCAAACGTTCCACTATGAATTACAAAGTCAATTCCAAACGTTCCACTTGGAATTTATAGTGTTGCCACACAAAATTTTTTTGGGAAACAAAAATTTAATGAAAAAAACCAGGGTATTGTTTTCGATAACAAAAACCACTGAGCCGTCTAAAACACAGCCAAAAATAGTAAATAAAGAAAAACCACAGCATAAACTTATGTCGTTTTCCATTGGGAAATCTAGATTTTGCTCTCAGATCAAAAACTTTTCTTGCTGAATGGAACACAAAAACAGACCAAGTATTTTGTTTTTGCTGGGGCGGATGACGGGTACAAATATTATGACATTTCTGGTAACAGACAAGGTTGTAGTAGTGTATTGTTCGTCAAATTATTGGACGTTTGAATTTTGAAAATTAAAAATAAATAAACAAACGCTTTTTAAAATATTAAAAAATTTAATAAATCTCTGTTGGAATTGGGAGAAAACTTGGGTATGGAATACACCTATAACTAGTAATTATCTGAATGGTAAATATTAAAATTTTGAATTCCAAAAATGCGTGCTCTTAGCTTTTGAATAATAGCTTTTTAGCCAATGATGGAGGACTAATTGATATCTTTGACTTGGAATCAGTGGAAAATGTGCCACCAAGGGACATGCGTTTTAATATTTTGTTCATTTTATTGATGTAATTTTAACCCTCTTACCACCAATGTAGATAAACTAGAGCAAGGAAAGTAAGAATTTTGGTTTTAAGTTGAGGAGTGATTTTTCAAAAGGGCGTAAAACCACTTCCAACCTCGAACAAACCTAAGAATGCCATCGCCATTACCATTCTAAAATGCATCCTCTAGTTCAAAATTCATCACAAAAAATGCATTTTTCCAAGGTAAAATCGTGATCAAAAGTCGCATTTCAGAACAAAAGGGCTTATTTCCATATAAATTCATAGAAATTTTTAAAATTTGATACAAAAAGGCGTATTTCGAATAGTGGCCAAAAAAACTTTTTATATTTTTTATATGTCTCAGGCTATATAGGTGCTTACATACCATGCCTATAGACATCAGAATAAACTTCCAAATGGTGAAATAAGAGTGATTTCGAAACAAAAGGGCTTATTTCCAAACATTTCAGAACAAAAGGGCTTATTTCCAAATTTTTTTTACTTTTGGCAATTACTACAAATATGTTACAACAAAAATGTTAAGGGGATTAGAGTCTTTGGTCAACTCGCTATAACACTGGAGACATTAAAAAAAAATAAATTATTGTAAACAGCCCATTAAAGTTTTTCCTCAGTACTGAAAATTTGTTTAACATGGTTTTACGCCCTTTTGAAAAATCACTCCTCAGTTAATATTGGACTGGAAAACACGAATCTATAGTCCGTTTGTTGATATATTTTCTTTTTGTACCTAAAAATTAAAAAAAAGAAAGGCTGCCTGTGGGCTGCTATATCGGATAAAGCGTAAGAAAAAAAGACGGTGTACATTTTATGCTGGAATTAGCCAAGAAGTAGCGTTTTGTAATGTAACGTCACGGTTGCTTGTCAACGTAGCATCGATTAGTGAAAACGGTAGGCAACGTTCGATATGTCACCTTACAACTTAAAAATTACTTGAAAAATTCCAGTTTTTGTAAACAAGCATCCATTGTCAAACTTATTTTAATTAATTTGCTCAAAAAATTCCATTTATTACATCCAAATTTAATTTATTTTATCTAACAACGTAGCGCGAAGTTTGAAAATCTAATTTCAACAGGTCTCAACGTTGCGTACCGCTACTTTACGATTTCACTAATCGCTTACACGCTTCTGCCATTTGATAGATTTTGACAGAAGTCACGTTACGTAACGCTACTTCTTGGCTAATTCTACCATTACACATGAGATAAAATTCAGTTTTTATTGAACACAGAAGACCAATATTGTAGATCTGGTAAGAAAATGTAAACAAATAATCAGGAAAATGATTTAAACAATCATACTGCACATCAGTTACTGGATGTTTAGTTTTGTGGCTATGACGATCAGCGTGACCACTGGTATTAGACTGTTTTTATGGTGTAATCGCAATCCGGTTTCGCGGAATATATGGGAATTCTGCGGAGGATAGATACAAGCTACCAGATGGGTCCCAGATTGCGGAAACTGAACGGCTTCTAGATATATAAGTTAGCTGCAAACACCCGAATAAGGGTCCGGACATGTAGCAGGTAACCAGCGTTGCGTCTTGAAAAAAAAAACCCACAATGACCGTAGCTGGCGCTGACAAGGTTAATTGATCCAGCCTTAAAATAAGCATTTTGTCCCAATTTCCCCTGAAATCCTGAAACGCGTTTGACCAAGAATGGCCGACTTCCAGGTCAGCGTCTGCTTCGGATTGGTTGGTTGAAATTGAAAGTGATTTTGGGCACTAGTATTTGCAGCGCTTGCCGCATTCAGCCTTAAGCTTATCTGCGTGGAAAGTTGCTGAGAAGATAACACTAATGAACCATGGATCAAAAATATAACTAAAATAAACAAATTGTAAAAATTTTGAAGGCGAAACAATGATCAAAAGTAATTTTTTTTAATTTTTTAAAAATTACAATTATCACAAATAATTTTTTACCGACTTCTGACATTCAATGAAACATTGCAGCTCAACGAATAAACTTACAACGCCCAAACTGGCTTTAAAATGTAGACGAGAAAAAGTTCCAAAGGCTAGTTAAAGCATTTAAGCTTAAAAAAAATTAGCTTTTGAACTAATTAACTAGTAAGGGTGGTATCTTTGGCCTGGTCAAAAACTAAATACCCTACACTGCATTTCAAGTATATTTTTAGGAGAGTATAAGAACAAATTGCTTATATGGGAAGTGCCACGCCCTCACCTCCGAGCTTACCTTGATTTTGCGTAGAGCTTGCATTTACTGTTCTGAGTGTTTGAGTAAAATTCGGTTAGGTTTTCTTTAAAAAATCTTTCAGTATAGCATTTTGAAACTTTCGCTTACATGCGAGGTGCCACGCCTTCTAATCCTACATCCTACTTTAAGCTCAGAGTTTACAATTAATGTTTTTCGTGTTTGAGTGAAATTTCGTTGGATTATCTCAAAAAACACTTTCATTATATAATTTTGAAACATTTTCTTATATGGGAGGTGCCACGCCCTCTTGTCCGAGTTTACCTAGATCTTGCGTATAGCTTGCATTTATAAATCTGAGTGTTTGAGTGTAATTTGGTTGGGTTATCTCAAAAAACGCTTTCCGTATAACATTTTGATACTTTTGTTTATATGGGAGGTGCCACGCCCTCTAGTCCGAATTCGCCTAGTTTTTGCTCAGAGCTTATACTTACTTTTCCTAGTATTTATGTGTATTTTGCTTCTGTTATTGCAAATAATGCTCTTATTATTGCATTTTGAATATATTTTTTGTATGGGCGGTAGGCGTGTCCGTTGACCGATTTCGCTCATTTTCAATCCCCCGAGCTAACTTTTACGACGGAGGCAGAATACCAAATTTCATTGAATTATGTTGCTCAGTTTTCCCAAAAAATGTATTTCCACACACACCCAGCCAGCAAGACAGACGGACATGGCTATATCGGCTCAGGAGGTGACGCTGATCAAGAATATATATACTTTTCCATACCTGCCACGCCTCCTTCTCTGCGTTACAAACGGAAGGACAAAGTGAATATACCCTGGGTGTAGGGTATAAAAAAAACGCATAGCTGCCTGCCCTGAGGGTTAGAGGGTTAAACATGTTGTACAAACATATATATTATTTAAAGACTTAAAAAATTACAGTGGTTGCATTTCCTTGTTGAGCCATTATAGCGCATCATTTTCTTTCTCCAAAATTGGATTCTTAACTCTTCTTCAGTCAGAAATCCTATTTCATCATATAGTGTCGTACAAGCATTTGTATCTACTTAAAAGTTGACTATTTGCTTTTTTGGGAAAAATGGTAGCAACTAATAAATGTCGTCCCTTGGCTGCACGTGTATATTCTTCCTTTGAATAGCATGATATGCATAAATTTGAGAGAATTTGAGCCAACAATTTCCATATTTGGATGATTGAACTAACAAAGCCGTTTTGGCCAGTTGCACTTGTAGCAAAACTTTCAATTTTATTGCACATATCCAATATTCTGAATTGTTTTACTAACCCCGCAAAATAATAACAAATGCCGAATGAAATTTGTTGACTTTTTAAAAATATAATATTTATTTATTGTCATATGCTTGTCATTCTGGCAGCTGCTCTACATGCTTGTAATAGTGTGAGTGCGAGCAAATGAAATCTGAGAAAAATCTAGATTTGAAAAAATTGATCTGAGATCAAAAAATTTTGCTCTAGATTTCCCAATGGAACGCAAATTGTATGTAATAGATTTTGATCTGGATCAAAAAAAGATTGCTCTTTTTTGCCCAATGGAAAACGGCCTTGTACGCCGATGAGGTTTCATCGCAAGAGCGGATAAATTCTGGCTATGAAAATTGAAGCGTCGATAAAAACAAGGAAATTTATTATTAAATTGTAGTGGAAATACCATAAATTAAATTATGAAATAAATTATTCCATCCACTGAAAAGACAACTATAGAATATTTTGTTACTATTTTACAAAAAGAATTTACTTTTGTGTATAAAATTCTACAGTAGCTGCATCTAAAATTACAAATGTATATGCAAATTGGCTTAGATGTTATTTAATATTAGAATTAAATTTTTAAGCTTTCTTTCAACCGCAACCTTATTTGAAATAATGAAAACAACCCTTAATGCACAAAAACAAATCATATTCCTCTTTAATTTCATCATCCGAGCGATGTGCACTCAATGAAATCTTTTTTTGAAATGAAAACACGCTTACAGAAAAATGTATTTGCTTTTTTGGTTTTCTTCAAAGTTTTTGACAAATTATTTGAAGAAGCGCTCTCTCAATCAAAAACACGTCATTCCATACAAATTTTTTTTGAAGGCAAAATTAGTGATGCCAAACAAATTCGAATTCATCAAATAATTTCTTGCAATTTGATAGTCTGTACACCCCAATTTTTACATTTTCGTAGTATACTTCTTGGTGTTTTATATAATTTAAAATGCTTAAGTCGGAAATGCAGCATCAATTTTGGATCACAAAAAAAACAGTGCAAAGAAAACTGGGTTCTAAGGAAGACGAGTTTGTAATATCGTCAGATGCTGAGCTAGACTCTAAGATTGACGTTTTTAAATCGATTTCTGAGACTAGTACAGATTTAAGTAAAATTATCGATCAATATCAGGAACGCGTGTGCATCCTGTCACACGAAGAATGTGTGTTTGGCAGATTTTTGAAAGAAATTGGAAAGCGAAGTAAAACCACAGGCCAGAGTATATTAAGTACTGGAAAGGCCATTATGTATTCAGGCCAGCAACGGATGTGCGTACGACTTCCATTGCTCAGATTACAGCACGAAGTAGAAGTGTTTCGACGTCGTGCAATTAGTGATACACAACTAACTATTAGTGCCATGGAGAAGGAACGGACTGAATACCGTGCTGCTCTGTCATGGATGAAATCTTCGAGCACAGAGCTCGATCCTGATACAGGGAAAGGTTTGGATAAATTTCGTATGGCACAATCCCACGTTAGAACTGCGAAGCAAAATTTTGACAGCATATCATTGGATTCAGTACAAAAGGTAACAGGAGCATGTTTCCGGAACAATTTTACATCACCGACTGTTGTTGTTTTTTTTTTATTTTTTTTATTTTTTTTGGGAATTAATTACAACAACAACAACAACAACCTCTGAGTGCATCTACTTTCGGAGATATAGCCATCGGAAGATCGGGATATATCTTTTATAAAAATCGATATAAGTTGGGAACCCCTGGATGGATTTCAAAAATATTGGTGTCATATGAAAGGTATTTTACTGGGCTATATAATTGCCCTGCAAAGCTTTTCAATTTGAGTGATAGTTTTCGAGATATGACAATTTTTCAAAATTTAACCCCATTTTTTTCGCAAAAAACCGTAATTTTTCCAAAAAAATGTGTTATTAACCTATAATTTTAATAACTAAATTAGGAAGCCTAATTTATTTCCTTTCATTTGATATACGACATGTATCTGAAATTGCATCATTAATAAATTTTTATAGAAAAAAACAAAAATGGACCAAATCAATTTTCTTCAAATTTGGAACTTTAAACAACAACAATGCTAAAACAGACAACAACAACTTTACTACTACTACAACAACAGTAATTTTACATAAGAGTAGGGGTAATTGGGCGGCCTGCGGCCGCAGCTCAGGATTTAAAACTCCCAAAAATCCGACACCGGCTTCGCGGCGGCCTTCGGCCGCGGATCAGTCTATAATATATCCAACACATAGTTTGCTAGCCAAAATGCGCGCGCAATTTTTAATAAAAATTTTAAATTTTTTTAATATAATAAGTAGCTGATCCTCTTTGTTGTTGTTGTTGTTGTTGTTGCAGTAGTAGTATCCAAGTTGTTGTTGTAGTAGTTGTTGTTGTTGTTGTTGCTGTGTTGTTGTAGTTGTTGTTGTTGTTGTTTGTTCTGGCATTGTTGTTGTTTAAAGTTCCTAATTTCAAGAAAATTGATTTGGTCTATTTTTGTTTTTTTCTATAAAAAGTTATTTATGATACAATTTCAGATACATGTTGTATATCAACTGAAAGGAAATAAATTAGACTTCCTAATTTAGTTATTAAAATTATAGGTTAATAACACATTTTTTCGGAAAAATAACGGTTTTTTGTGAAAAAAATGGGGTTAAATTTTGAAAAATTGTCATATCTCGGAAACAGTCACTTAAATTGAAAAACTTTGTAGGGCAATTATATAGCCTGATAAAATACCTTTCATATGACACCAACTTATACCGATTTTTATAAAAGATATATCCCGATCTTCCGATGGCTACATCTCCGAAAGTTGATGCGCTCAGAGGTTGTTGTTGTTGTAATCAATTCCCAGAGCCCTATTTGGGCAAAAAAAATAAAAAAAAAACAACAGTTGGTGATGTAACATTAAGCCAAAAAAATTTAAAATTTTTATTAAAAATTGCGCGCGCAATTTGGCTAGCAAACTATGTGTTGGATATATTAGGTGCGTTTTTTTCGGCATTCTATCTGGACTTTCTTTAGCACTTTACGATAAATGTATGGGAAAGCAACAACAAATAGCGCTAAGCTAATGCACGTTAAATTAAAGTGGTAAGCTCCGCGGCTAAATATTGTTGCCGTTTGACACCGTTTTTTATTGATTATTAATCGGGTTTTTTTAATCGGTAATTGTGACTTCGCACTTGTTATCGATTGTAAGTTGACATTTGTGTATTGTTGACATTTGTATTGTTTTTTTTTATTAAAAAATATTAAGAAGTGTAATTGAAAATGGCTAAAATTCGTTCAAAACTTAAGCGTCATACCAAAGGTAAAAGCTGAGGACGAGGCCTTTCGTCAACTTCAAATCCAGAGCAGATGAAACATCGGATGAAGGCAAAGTCGCGTTTCTTTCAACCAAATTTGAATATGGGTAAGAAAATTGCTTTATTCAGTAAAAAAAAAATGCATTAATTTATAAATTATAGTGGCAGGAGATGCAGATGCAACTGGCCTAACATTGGAAGCGGTGAAAAAACATGAACAGCGTCAAATGTACAACGCCGAAGCCACAGTAAATGACATCGCAGGAAGCTTGAAATCTTTCAATATGGATGATGATGCTGATGAGGATATGTCCGAAACACAACACGGCACATTTAAGACTTTCAAAACATTTGCATCCAACTACAGCACTTGTACCAACATGAGCTTTAAAAAATTGCCCGTCGGCTTTAGAGGTTCTTCAGATTTGCATAAGGAAATGTTGGCCATATTAACAGCGCTGACGGAAATAATAAAAGAACGTGGCGGTACAGAATCATCTACAGAATATTTTATTTTATTAATGCAACGAATAGAGGCAAGCACTGAGGAGCAGGATATTATTGCTGGTGTGTCTTTATTGGGTATGGGTATAAAATCAGTGCCAGCACCAGTACTTCGTAAAAGTTTCGGAGAGACTGCACAAACACTGTTGTCGTTGTTGCAGCGTTTTATGGAGACAACAAATCAATCGGTCATTAAATACATCATTGGCTGCCTGTCAGTGTTGTTGCGTGCACAAGACTATGCGACCTGGAGTTATAGCTCAACTTGGCAGTATATTGATGCGATACTCTCATTTACGACGCATTTAAAACCAAAAGGAGGTAGTTTTTGATTAATTTTTCAATTATGTACTTACTAAATTCTTATAATATACATAGATACGCAAAGCAGCACAACATGCAATTGTGTCCATAGTACATGGCAGTTCATTTATGACAACTTCCAACTCTAATGATGAAAATGGTGATGACAATGAGGCATCTGCAGCAACCAGAACTAATGGAAATTAAATAAAAATAAAATCTCATCCTGCTAGCTAATGATGCTGCTAGCATGCACTCTGGTAAATCTTCTACCTCGCGTTATAGTGCTGGTGGCAAGGGTATACATCGACCTGTTGGGGCCAGTAATGCAGTTTCGATGAAATCGGATTATACAGCTAAATCGGGCAAATCAGCATATTCAGGTTCACTACTACTACTCATCGAAAAAGGCAAAAGGTGATACGAAAAAAAAGGCAAAGTAGATCCATACACTAACATACCATTGAGTAGAAATTCCTTAAATAAACGGTAAAATGAGTTGAGACTATTCAAAATCATAATCTAAATAATGAATTCTTTTTTAATTTGATATATAGTTCACGTGCCCAAAATTCACGTGCGATTAAAAACGCTGTTAAAAATTCACGCAAAGGAGCATTCAAAGGTGTGAAAAACAAGATACAAAAATCTTATGAAAAAGAAATGATTGCGGGTTTCTTTTTGAAATCTAAAGTTGATATTTTATTGTAAAAAGCTTGTAAAAAAAAAAACAGTTTGAAAGCAAGGCGTGTTAAATTAATTACTGTATAAAATAAAGTTCATTATTACTATGTAAACTAAATAATTCATATTTTTTAAAAGTTTATAGTTATTTGGAATGTTAAACACATTAAAAGTATTAAAATAACTTCTGGCTGTAAATGACCTGAGAAAATTGCTGAATACATTTATTTTTGCATACAAAAGTTGAACTCGTCTTTGAATGAATAACACATACAGTTTATTTAAATCGTCAAAGTATTGCTTCTCAATCAGGCCTGTTCTGTAATCCTCGTGGTTTCAATTACTTTTCACTTAGGAGGTTTTTTTGATGAAAATGGTGAGTCACACGATAAAAAGTATTAAAATCTTTTTTGAGGAAAATTACAGATTCTACAAATAACATTGACTTGCATCAACAAAAAAGTAACCGTTTAGGAAACATTCTTAAAAAACTGCAAAAAGTCGAAAAATTCGACTTTACCGAATATTTACTTTTTAATAAATACTAATGAATATTATTTGTAGAACCTGTAATTCTCCACAAAAAAAGATTCTTATACTTTTTATAGTGTGACTCACCATTTTCATCCAAAAAACCTCCTAAGTGAAAAGTAATTGAAACCACGAGGATTACAGAACAGGCCTGAATATTAGTCGTTGTCCACTTATCATCTGGATTGACTCCAGCCATTGCCTCCTCACGAAGATACAATTTATTCTTGTCATCTAATAAAATTATCGTATGCGTACGACTGCCATAACTGGCTTCTGGTATATGCACCAGAAGGTTCTCCACAATTTGGTGCTCGTCGTTGATGATAAACTATTACCAAAACCAAAGTAGCGACTTCATATTGATCAAGACCCAGTGGTACATTGCTGCAAAGTGGTCAGACAATTTTTCAACAAATTCATTGCTGATACCCTTCTCTTCAAGTAAATTCATAAGTAAATCATATAGACAACCATCGAGCACATCTCCGGCAACAGCAACAGCGTATACTTTATCATTTCACTCGCTTTCAAAAATGCACCTTTTAACAATTTTTTGGTCATTATATTCGCCTTCCTGTGGTGTTCCTTGTAGGAAATTGTGGCTTGCTACGCATTTCACCCATTCGGGTTTATCAGCATTTGGATCAATTTCGGGTTCTTCCTCAGTGTCAACTGTATGATTTACGTTGAAACTGACGACAACAACGGCTCTACATCAGCGACTTGCAATTTAACAGTGAATCCATCCAAAGCAGTTGGCACAGCTTTGGCTTTTTCTGCCTTACGCTCTGCGACAATTTCTTCAGTTAAAAACTCAACCAATTCGCGTTCACCCTTGGTGTGAATGTGATGTTTAATACCACAACCGCAGCTGCACCCTAAGCTTGGCTTTTCAACATTTAAATCCTAATATTGTTGGATTTTTCGACATGTGCCAAATGCTGTAAGGTTGCACTTACCGAATACATTTTTCAGCGAATTTGCCTTGGCACTGGCGGCGATATTGAAAAAACGTAATGTGGCTTTGTTCAAATTATTAATTTTTCTGTATTTTTAGAAAACTATTTAATTTCGTTCAAAGTTAACCAAAAAACAAAAAACCAAAACATAAACAAATGTCAGCTGTTAATAAAGAAGAACATAATTTTCGAAAGTGCTATTCACAATGCAGCGTTTTGTTCGACCACAGTTAGCACATTTAAGCCCACTTTAAGCCCACTTGCCACGAAAACGAACCTATTATAGACTGATCCGCGGCCGAAGGCCGCCGCGAAGCCGGTGTCGGATTTTTGGGAGTTTTAAATCCTGAGCTGCGGCCGCAGGCCGCCCAATTACCCCTACTCTTATGTAAAATTACTGTTGTTGTAGTAGTAGTAAAGTTGTTGTTGTCTGTTTTAGCATTGTTGTTGTTTAAAGTTCCAAATTTGAAGAAAATTTATTTGGTCCATTTTTGTTTTTTTCTATAAAAATTTATTAATGATGCAATTTCAGATACATTTCGTATATCAAATGAAAGGAAATAAATTAGGCTTCCTAATTTAGTTATTAAAATTATAGGTTAATAACACATTTTTTTGGAAAAATTACAGTTTTTTGCGAAAAAAATGGGGTTAAATTTTGAAAAATTGTCATATCTCGAAAACTATCACTCATATTGAAAAGCTTTGCAGGGCAATTATATAGCCCAGTAAAATACCTTTCATATGACACCAATATTTTTGAAATCCATCCAGGGGTTCCCAACTTATATCGATTTTTATAAAAGATATATCCCGATCTTCCGATGGCTATATCTCCGAAAGTAGATGCGCTCAGAGGTTGTTGTTGTTGTTGTTGTTGTAATTAATTCCCAGAGCCCTATTTGGGCAAAAAAAATAAAAAAAAAACAACAACAGTCGGTGATGTAAAATTGTTCCCCGACTTAAGCATTTTAAATTATATAAAACACCAAGAAGTATACTACGAAAATGTAAAAATTGGGGTGTACAGACTATCAAATTGCAAGAAATTATTTGATGAATTCGAATTTGTTTGGCATCACTAATTTTGCCTTCAAAAAAAATTTGTATGGAATGACGTGTTTTTGATTGAGAGAGCGCTTCTTCAAATAATTTGTCAAAAACTTTGAAGAAAACCAAAAAAGCAAATACATTTTTCTGTAAGCGTGTTTTCATTTCAAAAAAAGATTTCATTGAGTGCACATCGCTCGGATGATGAAATTAAAGAGGAATATGATTTGTTTTTGTGCATTAAGGGTTGTTTTCATTATTTCAAATAAGGTTGCGGTTGAAAGAAAGCTTAAAAATTTAATTCTAATATTAAATAACTTCTAAGCCAATTTGCATATACATTTGTAATTTTAGATGCAGCTACTGTAGAATTTTATACACAAAAGTAAATTCTTTTTGTAAAATAGTAACAAAATATTCTATAGTTGTCTTTTCAGTGGATGGAATAATTTATTTCATAATTTAATTTATGGTATTTCCACTACAATTTAATAATAAATTTCCTTGTTTTTATCGACGCTTCAATTTTCATAGCCAGAATTTATCCGCTCTTGCGATGAAACCTCATCGGCAAAAAAGAGCAATCTTTTTTTGATCCAGATCAAAATATATTACATACAATTTGCGTTCCATTGGGAAATCTAGAGCAAAATTTTTTGATCTCAGATCAATTTTTTCAAATCTAGATTTTTCTCAGATTTCATTTGCTCGCACTCACACTATTACAAGCATGTAGAGCAGCTGCCAGAATGACAAGCATATGACAATAAATAAATATTAGCCGTATTCACGATCTTGTTGCATCGTAGCAAATGCAAAATTATTTCAAATTACAAAAACAAATTCTATTGAATTTTTAAAAGCAAGAGTCTTGTAAGCAAGACCAAATTTGCAAGACAAAAACCTATTGCACGATTGATTTCCAATAGTCTATTGTGACTGATTTTATTTTTTTCATTTGTGATTGGTACAATTGCTTAATGACTTTTATGTTTTTGACAACCGTTTTTGTCACAAATTGAAAATGAAATGTAAACAAATACAATTAAATTTAAATTATTTCGTTTTGGTTTAATTTACATAAATTTTTGATTGTACAAAATATAGTCCGTCTGTCTGGCTGGCTGGGTGTGTGTGGAAATACATTTTTTGGGAAAACTGAGCAACATAATTCAATGAAATTTGGTATTCTGCCTCCGTCGTAAAAGTTAGCTCGGGGGATTGAAAATGAGCGAAATCGGTCAACGGACACGCCTACCGCCCATACAAAAAATATATTCAAAATGCAATAATAAGAGCATTATTTGCAATAACAGAAGCAAAATACACATAAATACTAGGAAAAGTAAGTATAAGCTCTGAGCAAAAACTAGGCGAATTCGGACTAGAGGGCGTGGCACCTCCCATATAAACAAAAGTATCAAAATGTTATACGGAAAGCGTTTTTTGAGATAACCCAACCAAATTACACTCAAACACTCGGATTTATAAATGCAAGCTATACGCAAGATCTAGGTAAACTCGGGCAAGAGGGCGTGGCACCTCCCATATAAGAAAATGTTTCAAAATTATATAATGAAAGTGTTTTTTGAGATAATCCAACGAAATTTCACTCAAACACGAAAAACATTAATTGTAAACTCTGAGCTTAAAGTAGGCGATGTAGGATTAGAAGGCGTGGCACCTCCCATGTAAGCGAAAGTTTCAAAATGCTATACTGAAAGATTTTTTAAAGAAAACCTAACCGAATTTTACTCAAACACTCAGAACAGTAAATGCAAGCTCTACGCAAAATCAAGGTAAGCTCGGAGGTGAGGGCGTGGCACTTCCCATATAAGCAATTTGTTCTTATACTCTCCTAAAAATATACTTGAAATGCAGTGTAGGGTATTTAGTTTTTGACCAGGCCAAAGATACCACCCTTACTAGTTAATTAGTTCAAAAGCTAATTTTTTTTAAGCTTAAATGCTTTAACTAGCCTTTGGAACTTTTTCTCGTCTACATTTTAAAGCCAGTTTGGGCGTTGTAAGTTTATTCGTTGAGCTGCTATGTTTCATTGAATGTCAGAAGTCGGTAAAAAATTATTTGTGATAATTGTAATTTTTAAAAAAATAAAAAAAATTACTTTTGATCATTGTTTCGCCTTCAAAATTTTTACAATTTGTTTATTTTAGTTATATTTTTGATCCATGGTTCATCAGTGTTATCTTCTCAGCAACTTTCCACGCAGATAAGCTTAAGGCTGAATGCGGCAAGCGCTGCAAATACTAGTGCCCAAAATCACTTTCAATTTCAACCAACCAATCCGAAGCAGACGCTGACCTGGAAGTCGGCCATTCTTGGTCAAACGCATTTCAGGATTTCAGGGGAAATTGGGACAAAATGCTTATTTTAAGGCTGGATCAATGAACCTTGTCAGCGCCAGCTACGGTCATTGTGGGTTTTTTTTTTTCAAGACGCAACGCTGGTTACCTGCTACATGTCCGGACCCTTATTCGGGTGTTTGCAGCTAACTTATATATCTAGAAGCCGTTCAGTTTCCGCAATCTGGGACCCATCTGGTAGCTTGTATCTATCCTCCGCAGAATTCCCATATATTCCGCGAAACCGGATTGCGATTACACCATAAAAACAGTCTAATACCAGTGGTCACGCTGATCGTCATAGCCACAAAACTAAACATCCAGTAACTGATGTGCAGTATGATTGTTTAAATCATTTTCCTGATTATTTGTTTACATTTTCTTACCAGATCTACAATATTGGTCTTCTGTGTTCAATAAAAACTGAATTTTATCTCATGTGTAATGGTAGAATTAGCCAAGAAGTAGCGTTACGTAACGTGACTTCTGTCAAAATCTATCAAATGGCAGAAGCGTGTAAGCGATTAGTGAAATCGTAAAGTAGCGGTACGCAACGTTGAGACCTGTTGAAATTAGATTTTCAAACTTCGCGCTACGTTGTTAGATAAAATAAATTAAATTTGGATGTTATAAATGGAATTTTTTGAGCAAATTAATTAAAATAAGTATAACAATGGATGCTTGTTTACAAAAACTGGAATTTTTCAAGTAATTTTTAAGTTGTAAGGTGACATCGAACGTTGCCTACCGTTTTCACTAATCGATGCTACGTTGACAAGCAACCGTGACGTTACATTACAAAACGCTACTTCTTGGCTAATTCCAGCATAAAATGTACACCGTCTTTTTTTCTTACGCTTTATCCGATATAGCAGTCCACAGGCAGCCTTTCTTTTTTTTAATTTTTAGGTACAAAAAGAAAATATATCAACAAACGGACTATAGATTCGTGTTTTCCAGTCCAATATTAACTGAGGAGTGATTTTTCAAAAGGGCGTAAAACCATGTTAAACAAATTTTCGGTACTGAGGAAAAACTTTAATGGGCTGTTTACAATAATTTATTTTTTTTTAATGTCTCCAGTGTTATAGCGAGTTGACCAAAGACTCTAATCCCCTTAACATTTTTGTTGTAACATATTTGTAGTAATTGCAAAAAGTAAAAAACATTTGGAAATAAACCCTTTTGTTCTGAAATGTTTGGAAATAAGCCCTTTTGTTTCGAAATCACTCTTATTTCACCATTTGGAAGTTTATTCTGATGTCTATAGGCATGGTATGTAAGCACCTATATAGCCTGAGACATATAAAAAATATAAAAAGTTTTTTTGGCCACTATTCGAAATACGCCTTTTTGTATCAAATTTTAAAAATTTCTATGAAATTATATGGAAATAAGCCCTTTTGTTCTGAAATGCGACTTTTGATCACGATTTTACCTTGGAAAAATGCATTTTTTGTGATGAATTTTGAACTAGAGGATGCATTTTAGAATGGTAATGGCGATGGCATTCTTAGGTTTGTTCGAGGTTGGAAGTGGTTTTACGCCCTTTTGAAAAATCACTCCTCAACTTAAAACCAAAATTCTTACTTTCCTTGCTCTAGTTTATCTACATTGGTGGTAAGAGGGTTAAAATTACATCAATAAAATGAACAAAATATTAAAACGCATGTCCCTTGGTGGCACATTTTCCACTGATTCCAAGTCAAAGATATCAATTAGTCCTCCATCATTGGCTAAAAAGCTATTATTCAAAAGCTAAGAGCACGCATTTTTGGAATTCAAAATTTTAATATTTACCATTCAGATAATTACTAGTTATAGGTGTATTCCATACCCAAGTTTTCTCCCAATTCCAACAGAGATTTATTAAATTTTTTAATATTTTAAAAAGCGTTTGTTTATTTATTTTTAATTTTCAAAATTCAAACGTCCAATAATTTGACGAACAATACACTACTACAACCTTGTCTGTTACCAGAAATGTCATAATATTTGTACCCGTCATCCGCCCCAGCAAAAACAAAATACTTGGTCTGTTTTTGTGTTCCATTCAGCAAGAAAAGTTTTTGATCTGAGAGCAAAATCTAGATTTCCCAATGGAAAACGACATAAGTTTATGCTGTGGTTTTTCTTTATTTACTATTTTTGGCTGTGTTTTAGACGGCTCAGTGGTTTTTGTTATCGAAAACAATACCCTGGTTTTTTTCATTAAATTTTTGTTTCCCAAAAAAATTTTGTGTGGCAACACTATAAATTCCAAGTGGAACGTTTGGAATTGACTTTGTAATTCAAAGTGGAACGTTTGGAACTAACTTTGTACGTCAAAGTGGAACGTTTGGAATTGACTTTTTACTTCAACCTCGTTCGTGTACGTCAAAATAGTGTATTCTAAAAAATTTAGAACATTTGAGCTTTATATTTATATAT
The DNA here is from genome assembly GCA_951812925.1 of Calliopum simillimum. Taxonomy (NCBI): domain Eukaryota; kingdom Metazoa; phylum Arthropoda; class Insecta; order Diptera; family Lauxaniidae; genus Calliopum; species Calliopum simillimum. Next base: position 47,472,292 of record OX638371.1, on the reverse strand, counting down.
ATTACAGATATAGAGTTATGGAAAGTATTAAAATAAATTGCAGGTTCTTAACCGGTGAAATCAAAATTGAAAGAGTAGGAGTTGTCTTTCAACTTTTAAAAACCAACAGAAAATATGAGCGTATATCACAAAGCAATTCCTACGATAAGCTGTGTGCCGAATTGCCCGTTGATATTAATTATTTAAAATCCTTGGATCCGAAGGAATGGAAAAATCAAGATCATTATGCAGTTCTTGGACTGGAAAAACTAAGGTAAATCTATACATATCTATAGTACAAAAAGACAGAAAACGTGCCCCCATATTTTTTTATTTGTTGACAATACGCACGGGGATATTCTGCGGCCCACCTAATTTTACATATTTTTTGTAACAATATTTCGTTAATCTTTAATCAAACTAAACGTCTATAGTACTGCTGTTATGACACTGAAAATAAGCTCGACCCCAAAGATATTTCGGCTTAATGTTACATCACCGACTGTTGTTGTTTTTTTTTTTATTTTTTTTGCCCAAATAGGGCTCTGGGAATTAATTACAACAACAACAACAACAACAACCTCTGAGCGCATCTACTTTCGGAGATGTAGCCATAGGAAGATCGGGATATATCTTTTATAAAAATCGGTAAATCGGGAACCTCTGGATGGATTTCAAAAATATTGGTGTCATATGAAAGGTATTTTATCAGGCTATATAATTGCCCTACAAAGTTTTTCAATTTAAGTGACTGTTTTCGAGATATGACAATTTTTCAAAATTTAACCCCATTTTTTTCACAAAAAACCGTTATTTTTCCCAAAAAATGTGTTATTAACCTATAATTTTAATAACTAAATTAGGAAGTCTAATTTATTTCCTTTCATTTGATATACAACATGTATCTGAAATTGTATCATAAATAACTTTTTATAGAAAAAAACAAAAATAGACCAAATCAATTTTCTTGAAATTAGGAACTTTAAACAACAACAATGCCAGAACAAACAACAACAACAACAACTACAACAACACAGCAACAACAACAAAAACAACAACAACTACTACAACAACAACTTGGATACTACTACTACAACAACAACAACAACAACAACAACAAAGAGGATCAGCTACTTATTATATTAAAAAATTTAAAATTTTTATTAAAAATTGCGCGCGCAATTTGGCTAGCAAACTATGTGTTGGATATATTATAGACTGATCCGCGGCCAAAGGCCGCCGCGTAGCCGGTGTCGGATTTTTGGGAGTTTTAAATTCTGAGCTGCGGCCGCAGGCCGCCCAATTACCCCTACTCTTATGTAAAATTACTGTTGTTGTAGTAGTAGTAAAGTTGTTGTTGTCTGTTTTAGCATTGTTGTTGTTTAAAGTTCCAAATTTGAAGAAAATTGATTTGGTCCATTTTTGTTTTTTTCTATAAAAATTTATTAATGATGCAATTTCAGATACATGTCGTATATCAAATGAAAGGAAATAAATTAGGCTTCCTAATTTAGTTATTAAAATTATAGGTTAATAACACATTTTTTTGGAAAAATTACGGTTTTTTGCGAAAAAAAATGGGGTTAAATTTTGAAAAATTGTCATATCTCGAAAACTATCACTCAAATTGAAAAGCTTTGCAGGGCAATTATATAGCCCAGTAAAATATCTTTCATATGACACCAATATTTTTGAAATCCATCCAGGGGTTCCCAACTTATATCGATTTTTATAAAAGATATATCCCGATCTTCCGATGGCTATATCTCCGAAAGTAGATGCGCTCAGAGGTTGTTGTTGTTGTTGTTGTAATTAATTCCCAGAGCCCTATTTGGGCAAAAAAAATAAAAAAAAAAACAACAACAGTCGGTGATGTAACATTAAGCCCTGATTTCGAAGATATAGCCATCGGATATATCTATTATGATCATTTTGGTAAACCCTTCTCAGGAGCACCGTGTATGGCGTTATTTTTCCGGGAGCCCATTTTAATATATTAAAAGTATTTTCCTCTGCGAAATGCCAAAAGGACACCAAAAATTCAAGTTGTTTAAAAGATTATGCTTACAGAATTAACTTACATTTTGGGCCTCCATATTCGTTTTTGATTGTTTACTTTTTTTTGACAACATCCTTTTTAGGCAAAGGAAACAACAACAAATGGACAATACCATCGTTCCAAACATAAAATAAAAAGAACTGTTCATAGAATTAGAAAAAACATGCTCGCAGCAGCTAATAAAAAATAAAGCGAAATATTATAAGCCCTACAACTGACACAATTAAAGTTTCGTCTAACTCTGCCAATATGCATTTCAAACTATGTTTGCACAGGACTTTTCAATACCCCGAGCTTACTTTGATAACGTATGCAGTGAACAAAATTACATCGATTGATCTTAGTTTTTCCGTAAATAATATTTCCATATACAGCAATCCTGCCAGGTCATAATTTTCATGTTTAATTAAAATTAAATGAAGCGCACAAAAAAAAATTCCTCTATTAATCGTGAAATGAAAATTATTGCAGGCCAGTTTAATTTTAAATAACTATAAGCAGCGTTGCCGTTTTGGCTATTTTTAGCCTAAAATGGCTGTTTTTATTTTAGCGCTTGGCGATTTTGATTTGGCTATTGTTTTTTTTATTTTCGACGAAAAATAATTTTTTTTCATCACTGATCATTCACAATTTAAAAAGTCAACATTTCAACGAATTAAAGTGAACTTAAAATTTTCGATCAATGGGATTTTGACTGCGTCACCTCCTGAGTCGATATAGCAATGACCGTCTGTCTGTCTAGCTGGCTGGCTGAAGGCGTTTTTTGAGATAACCCAACCAAATTGCACTCAAATACTAAAAGCAATAAATGCAAGCTCTGAAAAAAAAACTAGGCGACTTCGGACAAGAGGGCGTGGTACCTCCCATATAAGCAAAATTTTAAAAATGTTATACTGAAGGCGTTTTTTGAGATAACCCAACCAAATTGCACACAAATACTCAAATCAATAAATTCAAGCTCTAAAAAAAAAACCACGTGAACTCGGACAAGAGGGCCTGGCACCATCCATATAAGCAAAAGTTCGAAATGATGTACTGGAAGTGTTTTTTGAGATTATCTAACTAAATTTCACTCAAACACTAAGGACATTAAAAAGGAAGCGAAGTAGAACTAGGGGTCGTAGCACTTCCCATATAAGCAATTTGTTCTTAAGCTCTCCTACGAGTTACGGAAGAATAAAACAATTTATTTTAAGGGGACATTCGCTTTTGTAATTGAAAAGAAAAACACTTTTTAAAAATTTTATATTGAAAAAACTATTATATTTATTGACAAAATTTCTTTTGGACATTGTTAAACACTGTTTAAGAAATATGAAAAAAATTTTTATTTTTAGTTTCCCATAGCTGCTGTAGAGGGCGCCATCCAAAAGTTACTTTATAAACGGTAGGAAATATTTTAGACCTCCTGTAACAGATTTTTGAAAAATTCGAAATGGATTTTATTCTTGAGACCCAAAACTGTACAATAAGCCTTTAAAATTCATACTTTTGTATATTTTGAAGTTTTTGTATGAATATTTATGAAAAATGCGAAAAAATTGAGAGACTTAACCTCAAATGCCCCGTAAAAAAAGGGGGGCGTATTTTTTAAAATTTTCAGAAGTTTATTGTTTAATATTTTGTATGATTAATCGAATGCTTTTTGGTTTTTTCAAATCCGTCGAGTAGATTCGGAGAAAAATTTCCTACCAGTTTGAAAAGTAACTTTTGAATGACGCCCTCTACAGCAGCCAAGGGAAACTAAAAATAAAAAAAATTAAATTTTTTTCATATTTTTTGGACAATATTTAACAATGTTCAAAAGAAATTTTTTCAATAAATATAATAGTTTTTTCATAATAAAATTTTTAAAAAGTGTTTTTTTGTTTTCTATTTTCTATTATGTACAAGAATATTGTATAGTATTTATCAACTAAGTGTTTAATAATATACTTGAAATGCAGTGTAGGGTACTTAGTGTTTGGCCAGGCCAAAGGTACCACCCCTACGAGTTTTTTCTTTAAATCTCCCACTCATTTACCCATATTTCATAAGTATACATCTAATGCTGTCGAAAAATAAAACTGTCAAGTATAAAAGTTGGTTTCTGGGGTGTTTTTTTACTAAAAACTTACACTTGCTTGCGAAAAGAAAAAAAATGACAAAAACAAACAAGTCCCGAAAAGAAGGTAAAAATTAAATTTTTTTTATTGTATTGATGCAATTTTGATTTCCTCAGAAAGAAAATATTTGACATTAAGGATTTAGATAGATATTTTGAAGGAAAAACAGTTTCTTATGCATATTTGTGGGCAGTGAATTGAACCGCAAAAAAAAGCGTAACGTTACCAACGAAATATATTAAAAGTTTCTTGTAGCGGAAGTTAGTGGATGAATTATTAATCTGCATTCATTTTTTTTCGAGTATTTTCACTCTTTTTTCTGAATCAATTTTAAAATTATCTACCATGGGGATCATAGCCACTAAATATGTGTAACGTTACCAACATTTTTTAATCAAAAATCATAAGTCGTATTTTTTACTAAAATTTCTTCTGAATCTACGCCCTGAGTGGTGTTGAAAGAGGTAAAAATTCCTTACAAGGTGGGCCTGAACATTAACCGATCACGCTCATTTTTAATTCTAATCAGACCACGACTCTCAGTATTGTCTGTGCCAAGTTTCACACATACAGCTTAATCAGTTTGAGCGTAATCGTAATTTCCAAAAAAAAAAAAAAAATAGATGTATCGAAGATCTTGGAGCATAAAATTTTCATCTTTTTCAATGTTTGGATTAATTTGCTGTACTTACAATATTGTTATTCACGATCTGGAGTAACAAGCTGAGTAACAGGGTAAAAGTGAACTCAGTTACTCTGAATAGTGAGCATACTCAATACTTTGCACTTATATTTGCTTTTTGTTTCTCAAAATAATTTTAGCTGCCAACAAAAAAAAAATTTTTTTAATTGAATATTTTGCTCTCATTCAAATTTTTATTATTGATGAACGAAAATTGCCTCTCAATCATAAACAAGTTCAAACGTTTCTATAGAAATAGAAATAGTAAAAAAAAGGCAAAAGTGTAAGATTATTTTACACTAGAAAATACCTTGACTAAAAGGGTAAAAGAGTAACAGAGTAACTTACGTATATTTTGTTGTTGTGGTTGTGCACTATTACCCTGTTACTCTGTTACTCAGGACGTTACTCTAGATCGTGAATACCTCTAATTTATTTATAGAAATTCGTATGCGTAACTATACCAACACATTTGCATAACGTTACCAACGTTGCTTTAACCTCTGTAAATCCACCAAAAATAATCTTTTCAGTACAATTACCATTTCAATAGTATCTTTGATCTTTTTGTGGCTGAAGACAAGTGAAAGTCATAAATTTTATGCTTATGTCTCAGGGAGCTTTATTATGTATATTAGAGCGCCTACAAGATATATGAAATGTGCAAAGTTTTAAATTTGTTTGCTCCCCGTCCATTTCCTGAAATCAGAGGTCAAAAGAATAAAATCTCAAAATAAAATTTGGAATCGGTAGTGGAAAAAACCCAGCCGGTTTTCGATCATAGGTGGAATATTTGTTCGTGAATTCTAATATTGCAGGAGATTAAATTTCAATTAATTTAACAAAAAAAAATATTTAAAAATATTAAGTTTTAAGGTATGGAGCCGGTCTCAATGTTGGAAAAGAAATAAGTATTTTAATTTTTTTCTTTTAATCGCTGTTTTATTGGATGCAAGGAAATGTATTGCTAGTTGTTATTAAATGCATCACTGCTTTTTGCCTTCAAAATGAGCTATAAAATTTGTTTGTGCGACTTTTTTTCAAAAAGTTATGACCATTTTAAAATACCGTTTTTCGACCTCATTTCAAAAACCATGCCATGAACCGATTTTTAAAACTATTTTTTCTTATTCAGTAAATGCTCACGTGCAATTTCACATCTTTGTGCAATTCACGACAACTTGATTGAAATTTTTTCGATTATCTCTGCTGGAACAGCCCAAAAACGCACTATAACGAAAATAAATGATATTTTCGTGTTTAGCGATCCCAAATTAGTTTAGAAAATATGACTACCAAAATGGTTTATTACCAAATTTAAAATTAAGAAAAAATTTAAAATAAATCTCTTTTCTTAACTTTGAAACGGGCTCCATTTCTTAAAAACCAATATTTTTTAATAATTTTTCTTTTAAATTAATCAACATTTAATTCCCTACAACATAAGAATTCCAGAACAAATATTCCGCCCTTTGAAAATTACAAAAAACCAATTCATAGAAAAAAATTCACCAAAACTTTCTTAAAAAATTGAAACTTTTGTACCAAAACAGCAACAAATTTAATTTTTGAACCAAAACTTTTTAACAAGATAATGTTGACCATGCTCTACAGCTGAACTGCTAAAGGCATGCCCCATAACATCAGCTAAAATTCTCCATCATCTGCTCACCAAAATCTGGAGTGAAGAGCGTTTGCCAGAAGATTGGCTACATGGCATGTTAGTCAAATTGCCGAAAAAAGGTGACCTAAGCGAGTGCCGAAACTATAGAGGCATCACCTTGCTCTCAGTACCATCAAAAGTACTGACGAAAGTGCTTCTGAGCAGGATAAGCGAAAAACTTGATTCGGCCATTCGAAAGCAGCAAGCAGGATTCCGGCGAAACAGATCATGCGTGGATCAAATCAACACGCTCAGAATAATTGTCGAACAATCATGCGAGTGGCGTTCTGCACTTCAACTTGTCTTCGTTGACTATAGCACTGCCTTCGACAGTGTCTCCCGAGAAAACATCTGGGCGTCACTGCAACGAAGAGGTATTGCCGCAAAGGCCATAAACTTAGTACGTGCACAATATGAAGGCTTTAAATGCAGTGTGTTACACAACGGGTTGTTGTCACCGACATTCACCACTAATTCAGGCGTACGGCAGGGGTGTTTACTATCACCATCTCTCTTCCTTATCGTTCTTGACGATATTCTAGATAAAGCTCTTAATAAGGCCAAAAGGGGTATCCAATGGAACTTTACTGAACATCTAGAAGACCTCGACTACGCTGACGACATCTGCCTCTTATCGTCCAAACATTCAGATATGCAAAACAAAATTGAAGACCTTGTCTTGGAATCGCAAAAGGCCGGCCTGAAAATCAACGTATCCAAGACTAAAAGCATGAAGCTAAAGGCAAACCGTATTTAGGCAGCATTATCTCCATAGATGGTGGAGCAAAAGAGGATATTAACTCAAGAATAGCAATAGCAAAAGGCACGTTTGCTCAACTGAACAAAATATGGTCTTCATCCGTTATATCCATCAAAACGAGAGTACGCATTTTTGATTCGAATGTGAAATCGGTTTTGTTATATGGGTGCGAAACATGGCTTGTTACTGAACAACTAACAACAAGCTGCATGTATTCGTCAACAAATGCTTAAGGCGTATACTAAAGGTTTGGTGGCCTCGCACTATATCAAATGCCGAGCTACATCAAAAATGCAAACAGAAGGCTATAGCAAACGAGATCAAGCTGCGCAAATGGGGATGGATTGGTCACACTCTCCGGAAACCACACCGCGAGTGGAATCCACAAGGCAGTAGAGGACGTGGTAGATCCAAAACCAACTGGAAAAGGTCGTTGTAAAAGGAAATCCAAGAATCGGGAAAATCGTGGCAAGAGATCAAAGTCATCGCAAGGGATCGTGACAAATGGAGAGATTTCATATTGGCCCTATGCTCCTCCTAGGAGTTAAAGGAGAATACATACATACAAACATAGTCATGCTCTACAAAAGTTGTCTTAGAAACATTACGAAAAAATTAATAGTTTTGAAGTAACGGGCAGTCAAAGCGACTTGCCTTTTTTAGTCAATTTTTCGACCTTTGATCGAAAACAGGCTTGGTTTTTTCCACTACCGATTCCAAATTTTTTTTTTATATCTTATTTTTTTGACCTCTAATTTCAGGAAATGGACGGGGAGCAAGCAAAATCAGAATTTTGCACATATGGGCGCTCTAATGTATATGCACTTAAGAAATTGTGAATTTTAATTATTTTCGAAGAGATATGAGCAAAAATGTGCGAACGAACGTAACGTTACCAACGGTGGCCGTGTCCATTAAATATAAAGATGATTAAAAAAAAATTTGTCTATTTTGGCTATTTTTGTATGTATTTATGCTAAACAAAAATTTTGGGAGTGGCAACGCTGATTATGTTTATGTATAAAAAGATTTTTCATTACCCAGCAGCTCTCAAGGAGACAATTGGCGCAATCGCAATATCACTAGCGAAGTGGCTAGCGAAACACGCAATAGTTCCTTTTCTGACCCAGGGTAATGCATAAAGTCGTCAGTTCAAAAATAAAATATGAAACGTGAGTGATAAAAACATTTGAATTTCAAATTTTCTTTGGAGAGACTTTTTAGTTAAAAATTTGAGTAATTTTGTTTATCAAAAAAGCAAAAAAAAAAACAAAAATTTTTTCATTTGCTTGGATTTGAATTTTACACAACTAAGTCAATAAGCTTTATAGACGAATAAGTTAAAGACTTCGTAATTGGATAAAAAACTTAGTACCCTTGCACTATAGGTCAAAAGGCACACTTTTTTGGCCAAAATTCATAACGCCCATATTATCACGAATACCGACTGCAAATGTAGTTCTTATGTTGACTCTAGACTAAAAGAACAATTCAGAAAAAAATCTTAACCCTTGGACTACCGGGTCAAAAATGGCACGTAATAAATTCTCTAAATAAATAACACATATCAGCAAGGTTTTGTTTTTAAGCATTTTCGAAGTAACTCCGTGCGTTGAATCCGAATCCGAGGTCAGAATTGACCCACCACTTCAGGATATGCAGATATTTGAGGTCAAAATCATGAAAAATGGCTATTTTGGCTATTTTTGCGGTTCGATGCTAACTGCACAAAATTTTCATTATTTTTTTACCAAATGTATAACGTAGTTCTGTTATGTTTCTTCAAAATGAGCTCTTAAAAATGTCATACAATACTTCCTTTAAAAGTTATGGCCGATTTAAGATGACATGTCATGACATCTTGAAACCCCATAAAATGGGTAAAACGACACAACTTTGGATTTCATGATATCATCTTAAATCTGCAATAACTTTTGAAGAAAGTATTGTTTGGCACTTTTTAAGAGCTCGTTCTGAAGGTAAAAGTCGTACTCAGTAATGAATTATGCAAAAAAAATAAAAAAAATTTTGTGCAGTCTACAACTAACCTCAAAAGTAACAAAAGTACTTATTTTTCGTATATTGACCTCAAATATCTCTATTTTTCAAAAAACCTAATGCAAAAATTATGCGCACTTTTACCCAAGTTAGTTGTTTTCGTAGTATCTTCAGTATTTTCTGATAAGAAATTGAAAAACAGCTTCTTCTTTTTCTTTTTCGTCTGTCTTTTGCAACCAGACTTCGAATAAATCGGAATTGCGGAAAAAAAGTTACCTGACAAAAAAATTCATTGAAAAAAAAAAAAAACCGGCAAAATCGGGCGTCTGTATTTCTAAATAATATTAACAACGTCTTACTAGTTTTGGGTTTCTTAGGACTAACGAATTCCAATAAAATTTTAAAAGCTTACACGAAGTTAAAAATACTTAAAATCAGGGTTCTTATTTGAATTTTAAATTTTTCCACAGAAAACCAGAATATATTTAAATGTTCTGAACTACATTGCATTATTCATAACATCATAAATTTTATTAATTTTTATTTTAGAAAAAAACAAATTATTTTAATTACTTTTTATTGATTGAAAAAAAAAAGAGCTAAAATCACGACTTTTTTGAGTTATCTCAGTAAAATGCAAATGCATCAACTTTGACACATTGCTGAGGAACGGAAAATTATTTTACCCCAAAACAAAAAACATTTTTGCTTTTATTGAAGTATTCTCCGTTACACTGAATCAACAAAAACTCAAAAGCAACACTTGTAAAAATTGAATTTTGGCCAAAAAAAGTGTGCCTTTAGACCTATAGTGCCTTTGTTCGAATCTCAGTATGGGTAGTTTGATTTTTTTTTTTTTTTCACTAAAAAAACGCCTAGCAATCAATCTCCTTCTCACTAGTGAAGTAGCTAGTGAGCGGTAGAACAAAAGTTGGCAATTGACACCGGCAATGACAAGCTAATGATAAATTCGCCAGTTCGAGCTATATAAAGTAAATTGTAGAGAGAGTAGTACTATAGTAAGTTCGGGTAATGTTATATAGGCATTTTTGTTTTCTAAATTACACGTAGTTTTCAAAGCATAGCTGCTACCACTTCATGTATTATGTTTTCTTGATGCATTGTTGAGTATATTATGATTTTATAGTTCTTTAGCGTAAGCCAATTTTGAGCTATTTCAACAAAATGGAAAAAAGGCAAAAAAAGTTAAAAAACAAAATTGGCGGGTAATGTGATATACTGTATCGCATATGAAAACAAATTGCATTTTCGGCAAAAATATCATCGTGTTATAAAGTTACTTTAGTTGTGAAGCTTTTACTTCAGGTAAGGAGTGAGAAACATTACTAAAAACGATTTTACAAAGCATTAGCTCATTTTTCTTAAAAACTGTGACCTTTATGGGGCTGTCCATAAACTCCGTGACGCTTCTAGGGGGGGGAGGGGGTTTGAGCAAGCGTCACTTTTTGTCACAGGGGGGAGTTAAGGAGTTCCAGCAAGCGTCACGGGACGGCGATTAAAATAACCTATTTTTCAAAAGAAAAAAATTAAAAATTAAACTTAAGTTGTTCAAGGGTATAATAACATCTAATTTTCTTAATTTTTTACGATTTGGTTGTCAGAGAAGTATCCTTATTTGATTTAAAAGGCCGTTTTAACTCTACAAACTTTGAATTAACAATCGCAATCTTTTTAATTCAATAATAGTACTTCCGTTGTTCTTACGATTATCAAATCTACAGTGTACTCATATTCAGTGTTAGGCCTGATTATAGAAATAAATGTACAAAATGAACAAATAAGAATGCTAGAGTATATAAAGAGAAATTTTAAAAAATTTAGCTTCATTGGTTCAGGTTTTACCTTTGTCCTTTGCCCGAACATTTAAATTTTTTTAATTGAAAATTTCATAAAAAAAAAATTGAATGCTTTTCTTTTTAATTTACGTCAGTTATTAGAAAGTGATCGAATGATATATTTTTATACAGTGTTCTTAATTCCATTTTGTGAGCTTTTCCATAGTTAAGTTTAATTTCATGGAACTCCATTTAATATAATTGAAAACGAGGCCTAAAAACAAGAACGCTACACGGGTTCCGCATGACGTTTTCTTAAATTTCGGTGCAACTGAAAGGACTTTTTTAAATATGATTTTTAACTGCTACATCTACATTCCGTGTACTCTTCTACAGTTAAGTTCAGTTTGATGCAACTCTATTAATTTGGTCGAAATAGGGGCTTCAAGGATTTTTTCTTAAATTTCGTCGTTTTCTTAAATTACGGTACCAGTGAAAGGTCTTTCCTAGATTTGATTTTTAACTGCTTCGTTTACATTCCGCGTACTCTTCCACAGTATAGTTCGATTTGATGCAACCTAATCAATTAAGTCGGAATAGAGGCTTCATCAATTAGGTTGAATTAAAGTACGGAAATAAAAACTAACTTCTATGATTGATTACCAACGGACTTTAAATTACAATATTAAGATTATTAGTTTTGTAATTTTTGTATACAAAAATAATGGTTAACAATTTATAACACACTTTTAATGTGAACTGAGGAGTATTTTGAAAACATAAATTGTTATTCTTTGGAATCGTTAAACGTCAGCGAAATACTGAAAAACCGTCAGTTTAATGATTGTATGTAGTTTATGAAGAAAATTTTACCAGAAAAGCGGTCAATATCATAATAATATAACAATCCAAAGTTCAAAATTCAAAACCCGTCTAAAAAAAAAGACAAAACTAGTGCAACTATATCGAGCCTTAACCGCCAAAAAGACATAACCAACAAAAAACAAATTTTACAGTAGAACTTTTTTTTGAGTTTTCTTTGCATACATTGTAGTGCAAAAGTCAAAATTGCTTTCGCTATAACTTCGTAATGGTACTTTTTAAAGTCATCAAATTTGAGGGAAAGATGCTATGGACGCAAGTTATCGAATTCCTTCGAAAAACGAAAATCAGAAATCGTGTCGGTTAAGCCTTTTTGGCGGTTAGGGTTCGATACATTAATTTGAATATAACTAAATAGAAACTGATAATGAGAATTTATTTTTTTCTGCTATTTAGCATTGTACGTGAAAATACGTGCAAATCAGTGTGCTCAAAAGGCAACTTAAATATCTTTTCCACTGGTATATGCATAAGAAAAAAATATGGATAGGGGGGGGTTCGGTTACCGTCACATGACGCTAGGGGGGGTCTGGTCCAGCGTCACTTTTTGTCACATAGGAGGGGGGAGGGGGTTAATTTTAGCGAATTTTAGCGTCACGGAGTTTATGGACAGCCCCTATATAAAAATGTTGGACCAACAAATTGGAAAAACGTTTTAAATTTGGGCCTAAAGACCATCGTGCCGAACATTTTGCATTGCAAGTGGAGCTTCAAATATTTTCGGTGCCAGAAGTCTATTATATCACATTACCCGAATTTCAACTATCAGGTTATTTTTGAAAAACACACTCCAGCAAATAAAAAATTCAATTGATTTATGGTTAGGCATATTCACCCACTAGCAGAATTTAATATTTCGGGTATGATATCAATTATAGTTTAGGCTAGATCCTAACATAAAGCACACAAATAAAGTTTCGATTCACTGCCAAATCGATTTTACCACACTGAAGGCAGAATAAATAAAGGTGGGCGCTCAAAAAGGAGATATGCTGGTATATCACATTACCCGCCTACATCACATTATCCGAAGTTACTCTATACCCCTTTAGACCAGTGAATTCGCTAGTTCAGAACTAGTCGAAGGCGCTGGAGGGTAGTTTAAAATAATATTAAGGTTTCCAACATTCACGATCTTTTTTGCAAATAAAATCTGATAAGCTCGGAACAAACTGAATAACGTTGATTTATCCTTTTTTTCAAGTTTCGATCGTAAATTACACCGATCTTGCTTTGGATTTTTCTTTTAGCATGACTATTTAAATCATTTTTTTATATGGTGTCGAAAATCCCGGAAATAAAGTCATGCTAAAAGAAACATGCGAAGTAAAATCGTTGCTAATCTCGGAAATTTTTTGGCAAAATATAAGTTGGGATCCCGAGGAATCATTCCTACTTCCGAGCCTATCCCTAATGGGAAGTCCCCCAAATTCAATTAGAACAAAATCATATAATCGAATTATAATTAGTAATTTTTGCAATCAACGAACGCAATTGTGGAGATGAAAACAGTTTTCAATTGTGGTTTTTCAGTCTGTATTAAATCAAGTTTTTCTCAATAATGTTTTATTTACTTTCGTTACAATGGGGGTTATCGTGAATCAAGATTCCCGGGGGATTTTCTCGGACTGCCGTGTATTCTGGCGTCCTAAGTAAGAATGCCGTAACTCCAATTTTCCAAAAAAATAAGTTTACGGCGTTTTTTGGGTCATCTCGGTTTAGTCCGTCAACCCACAAGAACAGGTTGCATTATACCTTAATTTTCCCTACAAAAATAACTACGACTTTTGTCGTTTCTCCCAGCCGTACACATAAACATAAACACAAAAACTCATTTTACAAAAATAAAAATTTATTGGAGTTACGGCATTCTTTCTTAGGACGGCAGTAAGAAAATTCCCCGGGAATCTTGATTCACGATATCTCTCAATATTAGACCTATCATTAAAACCAAAAATGTAAACAAACCTTGCTCCCAGGGTCTAAAAAGTTTCCTATTGGTGTAAGTATCAAGCATAAAAATGTTGGTCCTGATCGAAAAATATTTGACCGTGCCTCAAGGCCGTTGAAGGCCGGAAAAACGCTATTTATGTGGAAAAATATGGCTTTAATCGAAAAATCAGTCCTATCTTTGAAAATATTTGACATAAGTGAATGACATTTGGTGTGTGCATGGAAAATGCTTGAGTAAATTGCATCCAATAAAAAAATGCGTGGTGCCACGCCTCCTCGACCCGAAATTCTTGTATCTCTGGAAATATTGGACTCAGGGGAATGAGATTCGATACATATGTAATTGGCACTGGGAAAAAATTTTTTAATAAAAAATGGGTCGGGTCACGCCCCTCCTTCTAAAAAAATCATATTTGTCATATCTCTGAAACTATTCGGCTCATATGAATAAGATTTGATTTCAGGTAAAGTGAAGCAAACAGCAAATGTCACTGTAAAAATGTTAAACCAATTTAAGGTACTTAGTTGATATAGAAGTAGTATTTTTTTCTGTTCTTATTTTAGTCTCCTATGTAAAGACACCAAGCAAAAGAAATTTGATCTAGATCGGAACACATCTGACCGTGCCCGCAGGCCGTTAAATGTCGGAAAAACGCTATTTATATGAAAATAAGGAAGCAAACAATCCTATCTTTGAAAATATTTAACATGGGAAGATGAGATTTAGTACATACTTGAATACAATACAATACTTGAATAAATAGTTTCCAATAAAAAAATAGGCAGCGCCACGCCCCCTCCACCCGAGATTTGTCGTATCTCTGAAAATATTTGACTCAGGTAAATGAGGTTTGGTTATATCTCTGAAACTATTTGGCACAGGTGGATAAGATTTGATAAAGTGATGCGAACACCTGTGTCAAATAGTTTCAGAGACATGACAAATTTGTTTTTTTTAGAATGAGGGGGCATGGCCCCGCCCGGTTTTATAAAACAAATTTTTCCCAGTGCCAATTAGATATGTACCAAAACTCATTTACCTGAGTGAAATATTTTCAGAGACACGACAAATTTCGTTTGGAGTGGGCGTGGCGCTGCCCATTTTTTTATTGGATACTATTAACTCAAGTATTGTTCATATATGTACTAAATCTCATCCTCCTTTGTCAAATATTTTCAAAGATAGATTTGATTGTATCCTTATTTTAATATAAATAGCGTTTTCCGACGTTTAACGGCCTGCGGGCACGGTCAAATATGTTTCGATCTAGACTAATTTTCTTTTGCTTGGTGTCTATACCTAGGAGACCAAAATAAGAACAGAAAAAATACTGCTTCTATATCAACTAAGTACCTTAAATTGGTTTAATATTTTTACAGTGCCAGGATATTCGCTTCACTTTACCTGAAGTCAAATCTTATTCATATGTGCCGAACAGTTTCAGAGATGTGACAAATTTGATTTTTTAGAAAGAGGGAGCGTGACCCCGCCCATTTTTTATTAAAAATGATTTTCCCAGTGCCAATTACATATGTACCGAATCTCATTCCCCTGAGTCCAATATTTCCAGAGATACAAGAATTTCGGGTCGAGGGGGCGCACATTTTTTTTATTGGATGCAATTGACTCGAGCATTGTTCATACACACACCAAATTTCATTCACTTATGTCAAATAGTTTCAAAGATAGAACTGATTCTTGCGATTAAAGCCATATTTTTCCATATTAATAGCGTTTTTCCGACCTTCAACGGCCTTGCGGTACGGTCAAATATATCAGGACCAAAATTTTTATGCTTGATACTTTACACCAATAGGAAACTTTTAAGCCCCTGGGTGCAAGGTTTTTTTACATTTTTGATTTTAACGATAGGTCTACCCAATATCTATTTTTAAGGCTGTGCAACGAGCCGAACTACTTCGTATTAAAACACGTTGGCATTCTCACATAGACTTAATTTTTTACTATTCTTTCATTTCGTATTCTTTCATTCCTTATGTTCTACGAAAGTTTTACAAATATAACATAGGTGGTATTTTAATACATAAAGGTATTGCCATACAAAAATTACACCCCCACTTTTAAAATAAATGTAAAACTATTGTACATATGATAATAAGCAACTATATACATATGTTCACAATAGGGTGCAGTACTTTTTCGAAAAAATGGGAAAATTAAAAGATGCATGAAAGATTATCATAGGTTACTTAGTTTTGGTCAAAACCCCAGAAAAGATGGCCCGCCCGGGGCTTGAATGAAGGTCTAAACTACAAAAATCATTGTTTTTTCGCAGTTTTTTAAATTTATCTCTAAAACCAAGAAATTATTGGTAGTTATTCATCCCAAATCTTTGAAAGGGATTAATTTTCTACATTTTTTGTTTTTCCCTCATTGCTCTACAGTATGTATGTATGTATTCTCCTTTAACTCCTAGGAGGAGCATAGGGCCAATATGAAATCCCTCCATTTGTCACGATCCCTTGCGATGACTTTGATCTCTTGCCACGATTTTCCCGATTCTTGGATTTCCTTTTCCAACGACCTTTTCCAGTTGGTTTTGGGTCTACCACGTCCTCTACTGCCTTGTGGATTCCACTCAAGGGCCAGACGACAAACTTCGCTGTGTGGTTTCCGGAGAGTGTGACCAATCCATCCCCATTTGCGCAGCTTGATCTCGTTTGCTATAGCCTTCTGTTTGCATTTTTGATGTAGCTCGGCATTTGATATAGTGCGAGGCCACCAAACCTTTAGTATTCGCCTTAAGCATTTGTTGACGAATACTTGCATCTTGTTCGTTAGTTGTTCAGTAACAAGCCACGTTTCGCACCCATATAACAAAACCGATTTCACATTCGAATCAAAAATGCGCACTCTCGTTTTGGTGGATATAACGGATGAAGACCATATTTTGTTCAGTTGAGCAAACGCGCCTTTTGCTTTTGCTATTCTTGAGGTGATATCCTCTTTTGCTCCACCATCCATGGAGATAATGCTGCCTAAATACGTGAAGCTATCGACGTTTCCGATGTCATCACTGCCAGCTTTAAACGTGATGTCATTGCTTGCGTTTAGCTTCATGCTTTTAGTCTTGGATACGTTGATTTTCAGGCCGGCCTTTTGTGATTCCAAGACAAGGTCTTCAATTTTGTTTTGCATATCTGAATGTTTGGACGATAAGAGGCAGATGTCGTCAGCATAGTCGAGGTCTTCTAGATGTTCAGTAAAGTTCCATTGGATACCCCTTTTGGCCTTATTAAGAGCTTTATCTAGAATATCGTCAAGAACGATAAGGAAGAGAGATGGTGATAGTAAACACCCCTGCCGTACGCCTGAATTAGTGGTGAATGTCGATGACAACAACCCGTTGTGTAACACACTGCATTTAAAGCCTTCATATTGTGCACGTACTAAGTTTATGGCCTTTGCGGCAATACCTCTTCGTTGCAGTGACGCCCAGATGTTTTCTCGGGAGACACTGTCGAAGGCAGTGCTATAGTCAACGAAGACAAGTTGAAGTGCAGCACGCCAGTCGCATGATTGTTCGACAATTATTCTGAGCGTGTTGATTTGATCCACGCATGATCTGTTTCGCCGGAATCCTGCTTGCTGTTTTCGAATGGCCGAATCAAGTTTTTCGCTTATCCTGCTCAGAAGCACTTTCGTCAGTACTTTTGATGGTACTGAGAGCAAGGTGATGCCTCTATAGTTTCGGCACTCGCTTAGGTCACCTTTTTTCGGCAATTTGACTAACATGCCATGTAGCCAATCTTCTGGCAAACGCTCTTCACTCCAGATTTTGGTGAGCAGAGGATGGAGAATTTTAGCTGATGTTATGGGGCATGCCTTTAACAGTTCAGCTGTTATTTGATCTATACCGGCGGCCTTTTTGTTTTTCATGCTTTGGATAGCTTTCACTATTTCATCAATTTTAGGCGGCTCTACAGTGAAGTTTGCCCTATGTATGTCCCGGAAGAAGTTAAAAATTTTAGATTAAAAAAACGGGTTTTTTTAGCTATAACTCAAGATACAAAACACACTTAAACACTTTAGACCTCAATAAATGTAGGAAATCTGTTTTTCTTTAGTTTTGCTTACAAATCTTTATTCCAAAAGTAAACGAAAACCCGCTAGAGGACGAAATTTGTTAAAAATAATTGTTTTAAAATTTAAAAAATTTTGATTAGAAACTAATGAAAAAATTAAAAGCTTTTAAACATGGTCTTCAGAATGGAAATCGGATTAAAATTGCGCGAAATACGATAATTCTTACATAGAGGAGAACGGGGCAATGTCGTGCACTCAACTTTGACATGCTCGTAAAGCCGTACATCTCAAGCGAATGCGACGAGTAAGCATTCGATCGAAAGATAATTTCGTTGGTTACATCCATGTGTAACAACATTTGTGTAGCGAGAAATTGTGTTTGTGTAAGTGAAGAAAAAAAATAAATGTGCACGACATTACCCCACACATTTTGTTTTCCGAGTGTAGTAAAGGTACCAAAATGTGTGAGAAATGATAGGTAGTGGTTCTATTAGAGGAGATTTAGCATTATCATGTATTTATTCATTATTATACAAGTGTGAAGTACATTATATGTTGTGCAGAGTAGAACGTGCACTCAACTTTGACATGCTCGTAAAGCCGTACATCTCAAGCGAATGCAACGAGTAAGCATCCGATCGAAAGATAATTTCATTGGTTACATCCATGTGTAACAACATTTGTGTAGCGAGAAATTGTGTTTGTGTAAGTGAATGTGCACGAAATTACCCCAATGGTCGTTTTAAAGGTCAACTTCGATAACTCTGTGAAGCCCAAAATTTTTTCCGAAAACTTTTCTTTGGCAGGATATTTTGTTTCAGAAAACACTTACCTGGTATATTTTCCCGCAAGGAAAATTATTTTTCTGACCCGATGAAAAAACACTTTTATCGTCCCGAAAGCGTGCGTTTTGGAAAAAAGGTTACTCTGTAGAGACGAACTGGTGAAAATTGCTAGTATTATATGCATAAGCTCAGTAGGTCAGCAGGTCCCTACCTTACGAACAGTTGGTAAATCATTCAATTCTTTGGGCTAAAACAGCCAGTGCACGACATTACCCCGTTCTACTCTACTTGGTATTTTTTGTAAAGTTATGATTTTGGGTATTTTTGTTTCGCAGTGTATTTTGCATCCACAACTTAAGATTTTTTTATGTATATTACCTAACGTTAAACGACGATAAATAGCGCAAATTTTAGGACAGAATGTCAAAATCAATTTGTGGTTTCCTTGTCTACAAAAATATTCCTCGTAATATCCTGCATAAGTTTTCTGAACACATGATACACCTCAAATGTAAAGATCATATCTGTGGCCGCGCAGAAAAATCAGATAACTCCATTTTTCAAAAACGGGAGAAAACGCGTTTAACTTTTTTGATGAATTTAGCATGTTTTTTCATTTTTATTCGTTTTCTGGCGTAAAATAATTTTTTGAATGAGAGTGAAGATTTTTTAAGACATTTCACTCAATTTTAGGCACAAATACAGCTAAACACGGTCAGTTACCTGGTTTTTCCGCATAAATGGAGTTACCTGGTTTTTCCAAAAAGATGTTCTATTTTCAATATATGAGAATGTTACAACCCAACGAAGCGCTTCGAGCCAATGACCTGTCTATGTTAATTTCTGCGCTATTGGATACGGCAGAGATGCGCTTCACTGCTGCATTAGAGCGGTTCGGAAGCACTATTGACGCGCTCTGCTCGCCATTGTTAATCATCGATCGCCAAACACACATTCTTCGTGTGACAGGATGCACACGCGTTCCTGATATTGATCGATAATTTTACTTAAATCTGTACTAGTCTCAGAAATCGATTTAAAAACGTCAATCTTAGAGTCTAGCTCAGCATCTGACGATATTACAAACTCGTCTTCCTTAGAACCCAGTTTTCTTTGCACTGTTTTTTTTTTGTGATCCAAAATTGATGCTGCATTTCCGACTTAAGCATTTTAAATTATATAAAACACCAAGAAGTATACTACGAAAATGTAAAAATTGGGGTGTACAGACTATCAAATTGCAAGAAATTATTTGATGAATTCGAATTTGTTTGGCATCACAATTTTGCCTTCAAAAAAAATTTGTATGGAATGACGTGTTTTTGATTGAGAGAGCGCTTCTTCAAATACTTTGTCAAAAACTTTGAAGAAAACCAAAAAAGCAAATACATTTTTCTGTAAGCGTGTTTTCATTTCAAAAAAAGATTTCATTGAGTGCACATCGCTCGGATGATGAAATTAAAGAGGAATATGATTTGTTTTTGTGCATTAAGGGTTGTTTTCATTATTTCAAATAAGGTTGCGGTTGAAAGAAAGCTTAAAAATTTAATTCTAATATTAAATAACTTCTAAGCCAATTTGCATATACATTTGTAATTTTAGATGCAGCTACTGTAGAATTTTATACACAAAAGTAAATTCTTTTTGTAAAATAGTAACAAAATATTCTATAGTTGTCTTTTCAGTGGATGGAATAATTTATTTCATAATTTAATTTATGGTATTTCCACTACAATTTAATAATAAATTTCCTTGTTTTTATCGACGCTTCAATTTTCATAGCCAGAATTTATCCGCTCTTGCGATGAAACCTCATCGGCAAAAAAGAGCAATCTTTTTTTGATCCAGATCAAAATCTATTACATACAATTTGCGTTCCATTGGGAAATCTAGAGCAAAATTTTTTGATCTCAGATCAATTTTTTCAAATCTAGATTTTTCTCAGATTTCATTTGCTCGCACTCACACTATTACAAGCATGTAGAGCAGCTGCCAGAATGACAAGCATATGACAATAAATAAATATTATATTTTTAAAAAGTCAACAAATTTCATTCGGCATTTGTTATTATTTTGCGGGGTTAGTAAAACAATTCAGAATATTGGATATGTGCAATAAAATTGAAAGTTTTGCTACAAGTGCAACTGGCCAAAACGGCTTTGTTAGTTCAATCATCCAAATATGGAAATTGTTGGCTCAAATTCTCTCAAATTTATGCATATCATGCTATTCAAAGGAAGAATATACACGTGCAGCCAAGGGACGACATTTATTAGTTGCTACCATTTTTCCCAAAAAAGCAAATAGTCAACTTTTAAGTAGATACAAATGCTTATACGACACTATATGATGAAATAGGATTTCTGACTGAAGAAGAGTTAAGAATCCAATTTTGGAGAAAGAAAATGATGCGCTATAATGGCTCAACAAGGAAATGCAACCACTGTAATTTTTTAAGTCTTTAAATAATATATATGTTTGTACAACATGTTTAACCCTCTAACCCTCAGGGCAGGCAGCTATGCGTTTTTTTTATACCCTACACCCAGGGTATATTCACTTTGTCCTTCCGTTTGTAACGCAGAGAAGGAGGCGTGGCAGGTATGGAAAAGTATATATATTCTTGATCAGCGTCACCTCCTGAGCCGATATAGCCATGTCCGTCTGTCTGGCTGGCTGGGTGTGTGTGGAAATACATTTTTTGGGAAAACTGAGCAACATAATTCAATGAAATTTGGTATTCTGCCTCCGTCGTAAAAGTTAGCTCGGGGGATTGAAAATGAGCGAAATCGGTCAACGGACACGCCTACCGCCCATACAAAAAATATATTCAAAATGCAATAATAAGAGCATTATTTGCAATAACAGAAGCAAAATACACATAAATACTAGGAAAAGTAAGTATAAGCTCTGAGCAAAAACTAGGCGAATTCGGACTAGAGGGCGTGGCACCTCCCATATAAACAAAAGTATCAAAATGTTATACGGAAAGCGTTTTTTGAGATAACCCAACCAAATTACACTCAAACACTCGGATTTATAAATGCAAGCTATACGCAAGATCTAGGTAAACTCGGACAAGAGGGCGTGGCACCTCCCATATAAGAAAATGTTTCAAAATTATATAATGAAAGTGTTTTTTGAGATAATCCAACGAAATTTCACTCAAACACGAAAAACATTAATTGTAAACTCTGAGCTTAAAGTAGGCGATGTAGGATTAGAAGGCGTGGCACCTCCCATGTAAGCGAAAGTTTCAAAATGCTATACTGAAAGATTTTTTAAAGAAAACCTAACCGAATTTTACTCAAACACTCAGAACAGTAAATGCAAGCTCTACGCAAAATCAAGGTAAGCTCGGAGGTGAGGGCGTGGCACTTCCCATATAAGCAATTTGTTCTTATACTCTCCTAAATATATACTTGAAATGCAGTGTAGGGTATTTAGTTTTTGACCAGGCCAAAGATACCACCCTTACTAGTTAATTAGTTCAAAAGCTAATTTTTTTTAAGCTTAAATGCTTTAACTAGCCTTTGGAACTTTTTCTCGTCTACATTTTAAAGCCAGTTTGGGCGTTGTAAGTTTATTCGTTGAGCTGCTATGTTTCATTGAATGTCAGAAGTCGGTAAAAAATTATTTGTGATAATTGTAATTTTTAAAAAAATAAAAAAAATTACTTTTGATCATTGTTTCGCCTTCAAAATTTTTACAATTTGTTTATTTTAGTTATATTTTTGATCCATGGTTCATCAGTGTTATCTTCTCAGCAACTTTCCACGCAGATAAGCTTAAGGCTGAATGCGGCAAGCGCTGCAAATACTAGTGCCCAAAATCACTTTCAATTTCAACCAACCAATCCGAAGCAGACGCTGACCTGGAAGTCGGCCATTCTTGGTCAAACGCGTTTCAGGATTTCAGGGGAAATTGGGACAAAATGCTTATTTTAAGGCTGGATCAATTAACCTTGTCAGCGCCAGCTACGGTCATTGTGGGTTTTTTTTTCAAGACGCAACGCTGGTTACCTGCTACATGTCCGGACCCTTATTCGGGTGTTTGCAGCTAACTTATATATCTAGAAGCCGTTCAGTTTCCGCAATCTGGGACCCATCTGGTAGCTTGTATCTATCCTCCGCAGAATTCCCATATATTCCGCGAAACCGGATTGCGATTACACCATAAAAACAGTCTAATACCAGTGGTCACGCTGATCGTCATAGCCACAAAACTAAACATCCAGTAACTGATGTGCAGTATGATTGTTTAAATCATTTTCCTGATTATTTGTTTACATTTTCTTACCAGATCTACAATATTGGTCTTCTGTGTTCAATAAAAACTGAATTTTATCTCATGTGTAATGGTAGAATTAGCCAAGAAGTAGCGTTACGTAACGTGACTTCTGTCAAAATCTATCAAATGGCAGAAGCGTGTAAGCGATTAGTGAAATCGTAAAGTAGCGGTACGCAACGTTGAGACCTGTTGAAATTAGATTTTCAAACTTCGCGCTACGTTGTTAGATAAAATAAATTAAATTTGGATGTTATAAATGGAATTTGTTGAGCAAATTAATTAAAATAAGTATGACAATGGATGCTTGTTTACAAAAACTGGAATTTTTCAAGTAATTGTTAAGTTGTAAGGTGACATATCGAACGTTGCCTACCGTTTTCACTAATCGATGCTACGTTGACAAGCAACCGTGACGTTACATTACAAAACGCTACTTCTTGGCTAATTCCAACATAAAATGTACACCGTCTTTTTTTCTTACGCTTTATCCGATATAGCAGCCCACAGGCAGCCTTTCTTTTTTTTAATTTTTAGGTACAAAAAGAAAATATATCAACAAACGGACTATAGATTCGTGTTTTCCAGTCCAATATTAACTGAGGAGTGATTTTTCAAAAGGGCGTAAAACCATGTTAAACAAATTTTCAGTACTGAGGAAAAACTTTAATGGGCTGTTTACAATAATTTATTTTTTTTTAATGTCTCCAGTGTTATAGCGAGTTGACCAAAGACTCTAATCCCCTTAACATTTTTGTTGTAACATATTTGTAGTAATTGCAAAAAGTAAAAAACATTTGGAAATAAGCCCTTTTGTTCTGAAATGTTTGGAAATAAGCCCTTTTGTTTCGAAATCACTCTTATTTCACCATTTGGAAGTTTATTCTGATGTCTATAGGCATGGTATGTAAGCACCTATATAGCCTGAGACATATAAAAAATATAAAAAGTTTTTTTGGCCACTATTCGAAATACGCCTTTTTGTATCAAATTTTAAAAATTTCTATGAAATTATATGGAAATAAGCCCTTTTGTTCTGAAATGCGACTTTTGATCACGATTTTACCTTGGAAAAATGCATTTTTTGTGATGAATTTTGAACTAGAGGATGCATTTTAGAATGGTAATGGCGATGGCATTCTTAGGTTTGTTCGAGGTTGGAAGTGGTTTTACGCCCTTTTGAAAAATCACTCCTCAACTTAAAACCAAAATTCTTACTTTCCTTGCTCTAGTTTATTTACATTGGTGGTAAGAGGGTTAAAATTACATCAATAAAATGAACAAAATATTAAAACGCATGTCCCTTGGTGGCACATTTTCCACTGATTCCAAGTCAAAGATATCAATTAGTCCTCCATCATTGGCTAAAAAGCTATTATTCAAAAGCTAAGAGCACGCATTTTTGGAATTCAAAATTTTGATATTTACCATTCAGATAATTACTAGTTATAGGTGTATTCCATACCCAAGTTTTCTCCCAATTCCAACAGAGATTTATTAAATTTTTTAATATTTTAAAAAGCGTTTGTTTATTTATTTTTAATTTTCAAAATTCAAACGTCCAATAATTTGACGAACAATCCACTACTACAACCTTGTCTGTTACCAGAAATGTCATAATATTTGTACCCGTCATCCGCCCCAGCAAAAACAAAATACTTGGTCTGTTTTTGTGTTCCATTCAGCAAGAAAAGTTTTTGATCTGAGAGCAAAATCTAGATTTCCCAATGGAAAACGACATAAGTTTATGCTGTGGTTTTTCTTTATTTACTATTTTTGGCTGTGTTTTAGACGGCTCAGTGGTTTTTGTTATCGAAAACAATACCCTGGTTTTTTTCATTAAATTTTTGTTTCCCAAAAAAATTTTGTGTGGCAACACTATAAATTCCAAGTGGAACGTTTGGAATTGACTTTGTAATTCAAAGTGGAACGTTTGGAACTAACTTTGTACGTCAAAGTGGAACGTTTGGAATTGACTTTTTACTTCAACCTCGTTCGTGTACGTCAAAATAGTGTATTCTAAAAAATTTAGGACATTTGAGCTTTATATTTATATATATTACAGATATAGAGTTATGGAAAGTATTAAAATAAATTGCAGGTTCTTAACCGGTGAAATCAAAATTGAAAGAGTAGGAGTTGTCTTTCAACTTTTAAAAACCAACAGAAAATATGAGCGTATATCACAAAGCAATTCCTACGATAAGCTGTGTGCCGAATTGCCCGTTGATATTAATTATTTAAAATCCTTGGATCCGAAGGAATGGCAAAATCAAGATCATTATGCAGTTCTTGGACTGGAAAAACGGCTTAATGTTACATCACCGACTGTTGTTGTTTTTTTTTTTATTTTTTTTGCCCAAATAGGGCTCTGGGAATTAATTACAACAACAACAACAACACAAACTAAACGTCTATAGTACTGCTGTTATGACACTGAAAATAAGCTCGACCCCAAAGATATTTCGGCTTAATGTTACATCACCGACTGTTGTTGTTTTTTTTTTATTTTTTTTGCCCAAATAGGGCTCTGGGAATTAATTACAACAACAACAACAACAACAACCTCTGAGCGCATCTACTTTCGGAGAAGTAGCCATCGGAAGATCGGGATATATCTTTTATAAAAATCGGTATAAGTTGGGAACCTCTGGATGGATTTCAAAAATGTTGGTGTCATATGAAAGGTATTTTATCAGGCTATATAATTGCCCAACAAAGTTTTTCAATTTAAGTGACTGTTTTCGAGATATGACAATTTTTCAAAATTTAACCCCATTTTTTTCACAAAAAACAGTTATTTTTCCCAAAAAATGTGTTATTAACCTATAATTTTAATAACTAAATTAGGAAGTCTAATTTATTTCCTTTCATTTGATATACAACATGTATCTGAAATTGTATCATAAATAACTTTTTATAGAAAAAAACAAAAATAGACCAAATCAATTTTCTTGAAATTAGGAACTTTAAACAACAACAATGCCAGAACAAACAACAACAACAACTACAACAACACAGCAACAACAACAACTACTACAACAACAACTTGGATACTACTACTACAACAACAACAACAACAACAACAACAACAACAACAACAACAACAAAGAGGATCAGCTACTTATTATATTAAAAAAATTTAAAATTTTTATTAAAAATTGCGCGCGCAATTTGGCTAGCAAACTATGTGTTGGATATATTATAGACTGATCCGCGGCCGAAGGCCGCCGCGAAGCCGGTGTCGGATTTTTGGGAGTTTTAAATCCTGAGCTGCGGCCGCAGGCCGCCCAATTACCCCTACTCTTATGTAAAATTACTGTTGTTGTAGTAGTAGTAAAGTTGTTGTTGTCTGTTTTAGCATTGTTGTTGTTTAAAGTTCCAAATTTGAAGAAAATTGATTTGGTCCATTTTTGTTTTTTTCTATAAAAATTTATTAATGATGCAATTTCAGATACATGTCGTATATCAAATGAAAGGAAATAAATTAGGCTTCCTAATTTAGTTATTAAAATTATAGGTTAATAACACATTTTTTGGGAAAAATAACGGTTTTTTGTGAAAAAAATAAGGTTAAATTTTGAAAAATTGTCATATCTCGAAAACAGTCACTTAAATTGAAAAACTTTGTAGGGCAATTATATAGCCTGATAAAATACCTTTCATATGACACCAATATTTTTGAAATCCACTTAGAGGTTCCCAACTTATACCGATTTTTATAAAAGATATATCCCGATCTTCCGATGGCTACATCTCCGAAAGTAGATGCGCTCAGAGGTTGTTGTTGTTGTTGTTGTAATTAATTCCCAGAGCCCTATTTGGGCAAAAAAAAATAAAAAAAAAACAACAACAGTCGGTGATGTAACATTAAGCCGTTTTTCCAGTCCAAGAACTGCATAATGATCTTGATTTTTCCATTCCTTCGGATCCAAGGATTTTAAATAATTAATATCAACGGGCAATTCGGCACACAGCTTATCGTAGGAATTGCTTTGTGATATACGCTCATATTTTCTGTTGGTTTTTAAAAGTTGAAAGACAACTCCTACTCTTTCAATTTTGATTTCACCGGTTAAGAACCTGCAATTTATTTTAATACTTTCCATAACTCTATATCTGTAATATATATAAATATAAAGCTCAAATGTTCTAAATTTTTTAAAATACACTATTTTGACGTACACGAACGAGGTTGAAGTAAAAAGTCAATTCCAAACGTTCCACTTTGACGTACAAAGTTAGTTCCAAACGTTCCACTTTGAATTACAAAGTCAATTCCAAACGTTCCACTTGGAATTTATAGTGTTGCCACACAAAATTTTTTTGGGAAACAAAAATTTAATGAAAAAACCAGGGTATTGTTTTCGATAACAAAAACCACTGAGCCGTCTAAAACACAGCCAAAAATAGTAAATAAAGAAAAACCACAGCATAAACTTATGTCGTTTTCCATTGGGAAATCTAGATTTTGCTCTCAGATCAAAAACTTTTCTTGCTGAATGGAGCACAAAAACAGACCAAGTATTTTGTTTTTGCTGGGGCGGATGACGGGTACAAATATTATGACATTTCTGGTAACAGACAAGGTTGTAGTAGTGTATTGTTCGTCAAATTATTGGACGTTTGAATTTTGAAAATTAAAAATAAATAAACAAACGCTTTTTAAAATATTAAAAAATTTAATAAATCTCTGTTGGAATTGGGAGAAAACTTGGGTATGGAATACACCTATAACTAGTAATTATCTGAATGGTAAATATTAAAATTTTGAATTCCAAAAATGCGTGCTCTTAGCTTTTGAATAATAGCTTTTTAGCCAATGATGGAGGACTAATTGATATCTTTGACTTGGAATCAGTGGAAAATGTGCCACCAAGGGACATGCGTTTTAATATTTTGTTCATTTTATTGATGTAATTTTAACCCTCTTACCACCAATGTAGATAAACTAGAGCAAGGAAAGTAAAAATTTTGGTTTTAAGTTGAGGAGTGATTTTTCAAAAGGGCGTAAAACCACTTCCAACCTCGAACAAACCTAAGAATGCCATCGCCATTACCATTCTAAAATGCATCCTCTAGTTCAAAATTCATCACAAAAAATGCATTTTTCCAAGGTAAAATCGTGATCAAAAGTCGCATTTCAGAACAAAAGGGCTTATTTCCATATAATTTCATAGAAATTTTTAAAATTTGATACAAAAAGGCGTATTTCGAATAGTGGCCAAAAAAACTTTTTATATTTTTTATATGTCTCAGGCTATATAGGTGCTTACATACCATGCCTATAGACATCAGAATAAACTTCCAAATGGTGAAATAAGAGTGATTTCGAAACAAAAGGGCTTATTTCCAAACATTTCAGAACAAAAGGGCTTATTTCCAAATGTTTTTTACTTTTTGCAATTACTACAAATATGTTACAACAAAAATGTTAAGGGGATTAGAGTCTTTGGTCAACTCGCTATAATATATATACTCGCTATATATACTGGAGACATTAAAAAAAAATAAATTATTGTAAACAGCCCATTAAAGTTTTTCCTCAGTACTGAAAATTTGTTTAACATGGTTTTACGCCCTTTTGAAAAATCACTCCTCAGTTAATATTGGACTGGAAAACACGAATCTATAGTCCGTTTGTTGATATATTTTCTTTTTGTACCTAAAAATTAAAAAAAAGAAAGGCTGCCTGTGGGTTGCTATATCGGATAAAGCGTAAGAAAAAAAGACGGTGTACATTTTATGCTGGAATTAGCCAAGAAGTAGCGTTTTGTAATGTAACGTCACGGTTGCTTGTCAACGTAGCATCGATTAGTGAAAACGGTAGGCAACGTTCGATATGTCACCTTACAACTTAACAATTACTTGAAAAATTCCAGTTTTTGTAAACAAGCATCCATTGTCATACTTATTTTAATTAATTTGCTCAAAAAATTCCATTTATAACATCCAAATTTAATTTATTTTATCTAACAACGTAGCGCGAAGTTTGAAAATCTAATTTCAACAGGTCTCAACGTTGCGTACCGCTACTTTACGATTTCACTAATCGCTTATACGCTTCTGCCATTTGATAGATTTTGACAGAAGTCACGTTACGTAACGCTACTTCTTGGCTAATTCTACCATTACACATGAGATAAAATTCAGTTTTTATTGAACACAGAAGACCAATATTGTAGATCTGGTAAGAAAATGTAAACAAATAATCAGGAAAATGATTTAAACAATCATACTGCACATCAGTTACTGGATGTTTAGTTTTGTGGCTATGACGATCAGCGTGACCACTGGTATTAGACTGTTTTTATGGTGTAATCGCAATCCGGTTTCGCGGAATATATGGGAATTCTGCGGAGGATAGATACAAGCTACCAGATGGGTCCCAGATTGCGGAAACTGAACGGCTTCTAGATATATAAGTTAGCTGCAAACACCCGAATAAGGGTCCGGACATGTAGCAGGTAACCAGCGTTGCGTCTTGAAAAAAAAACCCACAATGACCGTAGCTGGCGCTGACAAGGTTAATTGATCCAGCCTTAAAATAAGCATTTTGTCCCAATTTCCCCTGAAATCCTGAAACGCGTTTGACCAAGAATGGCCGACTTCCAGGTCAGCGTCTGCTTCGGATTGGTTGGTTGAAATTGAAAGTGATTTTGGGCACTAGTATTTGCAGCGCTTGCCGCATTCAGTCTTAAGCTTATCTGCGTGGAAAGTTGCTGAGAAGATAACACTAATGAACCATGGATCAAAAATATAACTAAAATAAACAAATTGTAAAAATTTTGAAGGCGAAACAATGATCAAAAGTAATTTTTTTTATTTTTTTAAAAACTACAATTATCACAAATAATTTTTTACCGACTTCTGACATTCAATGAAACATAGCAGCTCAACGAATAAACTTACAACGCCCAAACTGGCTTTAAAATGTAGACGAGAAAAAGTTCCAAAGGCTAGTTAAAGCATTTAAGCTTAAAAAAAATTAGCTTTTGAACTAATTAACTAGTAAGGGTGGTATCTTTGGCCTGGTCAAAAAACTAAATACCCTACACTGCATTTCAAGTATATTTTTAGGAGAGTATAAGAACAAATTGCTTATATGGGAAGTGCCACGCCCTCACCTCCGAGCTTACCTTGATTTTGCGTAGAGCTTGCATTTACTGTTCTGAGTGTTTGAGTAAAATTCGGTTAGGTTTTCTTTAAAAAATCTTTCAGTATAGCATTTTGAAACTTTCGCTTACATGGGAGGTGCCACGCCTTCTAATCCTACATCGCCTACTTTAAGCTCAGAGTTTACAATTAATGTTTTTCGTGTTTGAGTGAAATTTCGTTGGATTATCTCAAAAAACACTTTCATTATATAATTTTGAAACATTTTCTTATATGGGAGGTGCCACGCCCTCTTGCCCGAGTTTACCTAGATCTTGCGTATAGCTTGCATTTATAAATCCGAGTGTTTGAGTGTAATTTGGTTGGGTTATCTCAAAAAACGCTTTCCGTATAACATTTTGATACTTTTGTTTATATGGGAGGTGCCACGCCCTCTAGTCCGAATTCGCCTAGTTTTTGCTCAGAGCTTATACTTACTTTTCCTAGTATTTATGTGTATTTTGCTTCTGTTATTGCAAATAATGCTCTTATTATTGCATTTTGAATATATTTTTTGTATGGGCGGTAGGCGTGTCCGTTGACCGATTTCGCTCATTTTCAATCCCCCGAGCTAACTTTTACGACGGAGGCAGAATACCAAATTTCATTGAATTATGTTGCTCAGTTTTCCCAAAAAATGTATTTCCACACACACCCAGCCAGCCAGACAGACGGACATGGCTATATCGGCTCAGGAGGTGACGCTGATCAAGAATATATATACTTTTCCATACCTGCCACGCCTCCTTCTCTGCGTTACAAACGGAAGGACAAAGTGAATATACCCTGGGTGTAGGGTATAAAAAAAACGCATAGCTGCCTGCCCTGAGGGTTAGAGGGTTAAACATGTTGTACAAACATATATATTATTTAAAGACTTAAAAAATTACAGTGGTTGCATTTCCTTGTTGAGCCATTATAGCGCATCATTTTCTTTCTCCAAAATTGGATTCTTAACTCTTCTTCAGTCAGAAATCCTATTTCATCATATAGTGTCGTATAAGCATTTGTATCTACTTAAAAGTTGACTATTTGCTTTTTTGGGAAAAATGGTAGCAACTAATAAATGTCGTCCCTTGGCTGCACGTGTATATTCTTCCTTTGAATAGCATGATATGCATAAATTTGAGAGAATTTGAGCCAACAATTTCCATATTTGGATGATTGAACTAACAAAGCCGTTTTGGCCAGTTGCACTTGTAGCAAAACTTTCAATTTTATTGCACATATCCAATATTCTGAATTGTTTTACTAACCCCGCAAAATAATAACAAATGCCGAATGAAATTTGTTGACTTTTTAAAAATATAATATTTATTTATTGTCATATGCTTGTCATTCTGGCAGCTGCTCTACATGCTTGTAATAGTGTGAGTGCGAGCAAATGAAATCTGAGAAAAATCTAGATTTGAAAAAATTGATCTGAGATCAAAAAATTTTGCTCTAGATTTCCCAATGGAACGCAAATTGTATGTAATAGATTTTGATCTGGATCAAAAAAAGATTGCTCTTTTTTGCCCAATGGAAAACGGCCTTGTACGCCGATGAGGTTTCATCGCAAGAGCGGATAAATTCTGGCTATGAAAATTGAAGCGTCGATAAAAACAAGGAAATTTATTATTAAATTGTAGTGGAAATACCATAAATTAAATTATGAAATAAATTATTCCATCCACTGAAAAGACAACTATAGAATATTTTGTTACTATTTTACAAAAAGAATTTACTTTTGTGTATAAAATTCTACAGTAGCTGCATCTAAAATTACAAATGTATATGCAAATTGGCTTAGAAGTTATTTAATATTAGAATTAAATTTTTAAGCTTTCTTTCAACCGCAACCTTATTTGAAATAATGAAAACAACCCTTAATGCACAAAAACAAATCATATTCCTCTTTAATTTCATCATCCGAGCGATGTGCACTCAATGAAATCTTTTTTTGAAATGAAAACACGCTTACAGAAAAATGTATTTGCTTTTTTGGTTTTCTTCAAAGTTTTTGACAAATTATTTGAAGAAGCGCTCTCTCAATCAAAAACACGTCATTCCATACAAATTTTTTTTGAAGGCAAAATTAGTGATGCCAAACAAATTCGAATTCATCAAATAATTTCTTGCAATTTGATAGTCTGTACACCCCAATTTTTACATTTTCGTAGTATACTTCTTGGTGTTTTATATAATTTAAAATGCTTAAGTCGGAAATGCAGCATCAATTTTGGATCACAAAAAAAACAGTGCAAAGAAAACTGGGTTCTAAGGAAGACGAGTTTGTAATATCGTCAGATGCTGAGCTAGACTCTAAGATTGACGTTTTTAAATCGATTTCTGAGACTAGTACAGATTTAAGTAAAATTATCGATCAATATCAGGAACGCGTGTGCATCCTGTCACACGAAGAATGTGTGTTTGGCAGATTTTTGAAAGAAATTGGAAAGCGAAGTAAAACCACAGGCCAGAGTATATTAAGTACTGGAAAGGCCATTATGTATTCAGGCCAGCAACGGATGTGCGTACGACTTCCATTGCTCAGATTACAGCACGAAGTAGAAGTGTTTCGACGTCGTGCAATTAGTGATACACAACTAACTATTAGTGCCATGGAGAAGGAACGGACTGAATACCGTGCTGCTCTGTCATGGATGAAATCTTCGAGCACAGAGCTCGATCCTGATACAGGGAAGGGTTTGGATAAATTTCGCATGGCACAATCCCACGTTAGAACTGCGAAGCAAAATTTTGACAGCATATCATTGGATTCAGTACAAAAGGTAACAGGAGCATGTTTCCGGAACAATTTTACATCACCGACTGTTGTTGTTTTTTTTTTATTTTTTTTGCCCAAATAGGGCTCTGGGAATTAATTACAACAACAACAACAACAACCTCTGAGCGCATCTACTTTCGGAGATATAGCCACCGGAAGATCGGGATATATCTTTTAGAAAAATCGATATAAGTTGGGAACCCCTGGATGGATTTCAAAAATATTGGTGTCATATGAAAGGTATTTTACTGGGCTATATAATTGCCCTGCAAAGCTTTTCAATTTGAGTGATAGTTTTCGAGATATGGCAATTTTTCAAAATTTAACCCCATTTTTTTCGCAAAAAACCGTAATTTTTCCAAAAAAATGTGTTATTAACCTATAATTTTAATAACTAAATTAGGAAGCCTAATTTATTTCCTTTCATTTGATATACGACATGTATCTGAAATTGCATCATTAATAAATTTCAATAGAAAAAAACAAAAATGGACCAAATCAATTTTCTTCAAATTTGGAACTTTAAACAACAACAATGCTAAAACAGACAACAACAACTTTACTACTACTACAACAACAGTAATTTTACATAAGAGTAGGGGTAATTGGGCGGCCTGCGGCCGCAGCTCAGGATTTAAAACTCCCAAAAATCCGACACCGGCTTCGTGGCGGCCTTCGGCCGCGGATCAGTCTATAATATATCCAACACATAGTTTGCTAGCCAAATTGCGCGCGCAATTTTTAATAAAAATTTTTAATTTTTTTAATATAATAAGTAGCTGATCCTCTTTGTTGTTGTTGTTGTTGTTGTTGATGTTGTTGTTGTAGTAGTATCCAAGTTGTTGTTGTAGTAGTTGTTGTTGTTGTTTTTGTTGTTGTTGCTGTGTTGTTGTAGTTGTTGTTGTTGTTTGTTCTGGCATTGTTGTTGTTTAAAGTTCCTAATTTCAAGAAAATTGATTTGGTCTATTTTTGTTTTTTTCTATAAAAAGTTATTTATGATACAATTTCAGATACATGTTGTATATCAAATGAAAGGAAATAAATTAGACTTCCTAATTTAGTTATTAAAATTTAGGTTAATAACACATTTTTTGGGAAAAATAACGGTTTTTTGTGAAAAAAATGGGGTTAAATTTTGAAAAATTGTCATATCTCGAAAACAGTCACTTAAATTGAAAAACTTTGTATATATAGCCTGATAAAATACCTTTCATATGACACCAATATTTTTGAAATCCATCCAGAGGTTCCCAACTTATACCGATTTTTATAAAAGATATATCCCGATCTTCCGATGGCTACATCTCCGAAAGTAGATGCGCTCAGAGGTTGTTGTTGTTGTTGTTGTTGTTGTTGTTGTAATTAATTCCCAGAGCCCTATTTGGGCAAAAAAAATAAAAAAAAACAACAACAGTCGGTGATGTAACATTAAGCCCTGATTTCGAAGATATAGCCATCGGATATATCTATTATGATCATTTTGGTAAACCCTTCTCAGGAGCACCGTGTATGGCGTTATTTTTCCGGGAGCCCATTTTAATATATTAAAAGTATTTTCCTCTGCGAAATGCCAAAAGGACACCAAAAATTCAAGTTGTTTAAAAGATTATGCTTACAGAATTAACTTACATTTTGGGCCTCCATATTCGTTTTTGATTGTTTACTTTTTTTTGACAACATCCTTTTTAGGCAAAGGAAACAACAACAAATGGACAATACCATCGTTCCAAACATAAAATAAAAAGAACTGTTCATAGAATTAGAAAAAACATGCTCGCAGCAGCTAATAAAAAATAAAGCGAAATATTATAAGCCCTACAACTGACACAATTAAAGTTTCGTCTAACTCTGCCAATATGCATTTCAAACTATGTTTGCACAGGACTTTTCAATACCCCGAGCTTACTTTGATAACGTATGCAGTGAACAAAATTACATCGATTGATCTTAGTTTTTCCGTAAATAATATTTCCATATACAGCAATCCTGCCAGGTCATAATTTTCATGTTTAATTAAAATTAAATGAAGCGCACAAAAAAAATTCCTCTATTAATCGTGAAATGAAAACTATTGCAGGCCAGTTTAATTTTAAATAACTATAAGCAGCGTTGCCGTTTTGGCTATTTTTAGCCTAAAATGGCTATTTTTATTTTAGCGCTTGGCGATTTTGATTTGGCTATTGTTTTTTTTATTTTCGACGAAAAATAATTTTTTTTCATCACTGATCATTCACAATTTAAAAAGTCAACATTTCAACGAATTAAAGTGAACTTAAAATTTTCGATCAATAGGATTTTGACTGCGTCACCTCCTGAGTCGATATAGCAATGACCGTCTGTCTGTCTAGCTGGCTGGCTGAAGGCGTTTTTTGAGATAACCCAACCAAATTGCACTCAAATACTAAAAGCAATAAATGCAAGCTCTGAAAAAAAAACTAGGCGACTTCGGACAAGAGGGCGTGGTACCTCCCATATAAGCAAAATTTTAAAAATGTTATACTGAAGGCGTTTTTTGAGATAACCCAACCAAATTGCACACAAATACTCAAATCAATAAATTCAAGCTCTAAAAAAAAACCACGTGAACTCGGACAAGAGGGCCTGGCACCATCCATATAAGCAAAAGTTCGAGATGATGTACTGGAAGTGTTTTTTGAGATTATCTAACTAAATTTCACTCAAACACTAAGGACATTAAAAAGGAAGCGAAGTAGAACTAGGGGTCGTAGCACTTCCCATATAAGCAATTTGTTCTTAAACTCTCCTACGAGTTACGGAAGAATAAAACAATTTATTTTAAGGGGACATTCGCTTTTGTAATTGAAAAGAAAAACACTTTTTAAAAATTTTATATTGAAAAAACTATTATATTTATTGACAAAATTTCTTTTGGACATTGTTAAACACTGTTTAAGAAATATGAAAAAAATTTTTATTTTTAGTTTCCCATAGCTGCTGTAGAGGGCGCCATCCAAAAGTTACTTTATAAACGGTAGGAAATATTTTAGACCTCCTGTAACAGATTTTTGAAAAATTCGAAATGGATTTTATTCTTGAGACCCAAAACTGTACAATAAGCCTTTAAAATTCATACTTTTGTATATTTTGAAGTTTTTGTATGAATATTTATGAAAAATGCGAAAAAATTGAGGGACTTAACCTCAAATGCCCCGTAAAAAAAGGGGGGCGTATTTTTTAAAATTTTCAGAAGTTTATTGTTTAATATTTTGTATGATTAATCGAATGCTTTTTGGTTTTTTCAAATCCGTCGAGTAGATTCGGAGAAAAATTTCCTACCAGTTTGAAAAGTAACTTTTGGATGACGCCCTCTACAGCAGCCAAGGGAAACTAAAAATAAAAAAAATTAAATTTTTTTCATATTTTTTGGACAATATTTAACAATGTTCAAAAGAAATTTTTTCAATAAAAATAATATTTTTTTCATAATAAAATTTTTAAAAAGTGTTTTTTTGTTTTCTATTTTCTATTATGTACAAGAATATTGTATAGTATTTATCAACTAAGTGTTTAATAATATACTTGAAATGCAGTGTAGGGTATTTAGTGTTTGGCCAGGCCAAAGGTACCACCCCTACGAGTTTTTTCTTTAAATCTCCCACTCATTTACCCATATTTCATAAGTATACATCTAATGCTGTCGAAAAATAAAACTGTCAAGTATAAAAGTTGGTTTCTGGGGTGTTTTTTTACTAAAAACTTACACTTGCTTGCGAAAAGAAAAAAAATGACAAAAACAAACAAGTCCCGAAAAGAAGGTAAAAATTAAATTTTTTTTATTGTATTGATGCAATTTTGATTTCCTCAGAAAGAAAATATTTGACATTAAGGATTTAGATAGATATTTTGAAGGAAAAACAGTTTCTTATGCATATTTGTGGGCAGTGAATTGAACCGCAAAAAAAAGCGTAACGTTACCAACGAAATATATTAAAAGTTTCTTGTAGCGGAAGTTAGTGGATGAATTATTAATCTGCATTCATTTTTTTTCGAGTATTTTCACTCTTTTTTCTGAATCAATTTTAAAATTATCTACCATGGGGATCATAGCCACTAAATATGTGTAACGTTACCAACATTTTTTAATCAAAAATCATAAGTCGTATTTTTTACTAAAATTTCTTCTGAATCTACGCCCTGAGTGGTGTTGAAAGAGGTAAAAATTCCTTACAAGGTAGGCCTGAACATTAACCGATCACGCTCATTTTTAATTCTAATCAGACCACGACTCTCAGTATTGTCTGTGCCAAGTTTCACACATACAGCTTTATCAGTTTGAGCGTAATCGTAATTTCCAAAAAAAAAAAAAAAAAGATGTATCGAAGATCTTGGAGCATAAAATTTTCATCTTTTTCAATGTTTGGATTAATTTGCTGTACTTAGAATTTATTTATAGAAATTCGTATGCGTAACTATACCAACACATTTGCATAACGTTACCAACGTTGCTTTAACCTCTGTAAATCCACCAAAAATAATCTTTTCAGTACAATTACCATTTCAATAGTATCTTTGATCTTTTTTCTTCAGCCACAAGTGAAAGTCAAAAATTTTATGCTTATGTCTCAGAGAGCTTTATTATGTATATTAGAGCGCCTACAAGATATATGAAATGTGCAAAGTTTTAAATTTGTTTGCTCCCCGTCCATTTCCTGAAATCAGAGGTCAAAAGAATAAAATCTCAAAATAAAATTTGGAATCGGTAGTGGAAAAAACCCAGCCGGTTTTCGATCATAGGTCGAAAAATTTACTAAAAAAGGCAAGTCGCTTTGAGTGCCCGTTACTTCAAAATTGTTAATTTTTTCGTAATGTTTCTAAGCCAACTTTTGTAGAGCATGACTAGGTCAATATTATCTTCTTAGAAAGTTTTAGGGCAAAAATTAAATTTGTGGCTGTGTCGGTGCGAAAGTTTAAATTTTTTAAGAAAATTTTCATGACTTTTTTTCTATAAATTGGTTTTATGTAATTTTTTAAGGGAGGAATATTTGTTCGTGAATTCTAATATTGCAGGAGATTAAATTTCAATTAATTTAACAAAAAAAAATATTTAAAAATATTAAGTTTTAAGGTATGGAGCCGGTCTCAATGTTGGAAAAGAAATAAGTATTTTAATTTTTTTCTTTTAATCGCTGTTTTATTGGATGCAAGGAAATGTATTGCTAGTTGTTATTAAATGCATCACTGCTTTTTGCCTTCAAAATGAGCTATAAAATTTGTTTGTGCGACTTTTTTTCAAAAAGTTATGACCATTTTAAAATACCGTTTTTCGACCTCATTTCAAAAACCATGCCATGAACCGATTTTTAAAACTATTTTTTCTTATTCAGTAAATTCACATCTTTGTGCAATTCACGACAACTTGATTGAAATTTTTTCGATTATCTCTGCTGGAACAGCCCAAAAACGCACTATAACGAAAATAAATGATATTTTCGTGTTTAGCGATCCCAAATTAGTTTAGAAAATATGACTACCAAAATGGTTTATTACCAAATTTAAAATTAAGAAAAAATTTAAAATAAATCTCTTTTCTTAACTTTGAAACGGGCTCCATTTCTTAAAAACCAATATTTTTTAATAATTTTTCTTTTAAATTAATCAACATTTAATTCCCTACAACATAAGAATTCCAGAACAAATATTCCGCCCTTTGAAAATTACAAAAAACCAATTCATAGAAAAAAATTCACCAAAACGTTCTTAAAAAATTGAAACTTTTGTACCAAAACAGCAACAAATTTAATTTTTCAACCAAAACTTTTTAACAAGATAATGTTGACCATGCTCTACAGCTGAACTGCTAAAGGCATGCCCCATAACATCAGCTAAAATTCTCCATCCTCTGCTCACCAAAATCTGGAGTGAAGAGCGTTTGCCAGAAGATTGGCTACATGGCCGAAAAAAGGTGACCTAAGCGAGTGCCAAAACTATAGAGGCATCACCTTGCTCTCAGTACCATCAAAAGTACTGACGAAAGTGCTTCTGAGCAGGATAAGCGAAAAACTTGATTCGGCCATTCGAAAGCAGCAAGCAGGATTCCGGCGAAACAGATCATGCGTGGATCAAATCAACACGCTCAGAATAATTGTCGAACAATCATGCGAGTGGCGTTCTGCACTTCAACTTGTCTTCGTTGACTATAGCACTGCCTTCGACAGTGTCTCCCGAGAAAACATCTGGGCGTCACTGCAACGAAGAGGTATTGCCGCAAAGGCCATAAACTTAGTACGTGCACAATATGAAGGCTTTAAATGCAGTGTGTTACACAACGGGTTGTTGTCACCGACATTCACCACTAATTCAGGCGTACGGCAGGGGTGTTTACTATCACCATCTCTCTTCCTTATCGTTCTTGACGATATTCTAGATAAAGCTCTTAATAAGGCCAAAAGGGGTATCCAATGGAACTTTACTGAACATCTAGAAGACCTCGACTACGCTGACGACATCTGCCTCTTATCGTCCAAACATTCAGATATGCAAAACAAAATTGAAGACCTTGTCTTGGAATCGCAAAAGGCCGGCCTGAAAATCAACGTATCCAAGACTAAAAGCATGAAGCTAAAGGCAAACCGGAATGACATCACGTTTAGAGCTGGCAGTGATGACATCGAAAACGTCGAAAGCTTCACGTATTTAGGCAGCATTATCTCCATAGATGGTGGAGCAAAAGAGGATATCAAGAATAGCAATAGCAAAAGGCACGTTTGCTCAACTGAACAAAATATGGTCTTCATCCGTTATATCCATCAAAACGAGAGTACGCATTTTTGATTCGAATGTGAAATCGGTTTTGTTATATGGGTGCGAAACATGGCTTGTTACTGAACAACTAACAACAAGCTGCATGTATTCGTCAACAAATGCTTAAGGCGTATACTAAAGGTTTGGTGGCCTCGCACTATATCAAATGCCGAGCTACATCAAAAATGCAAACAGAAGGCTATAGCAAACGAGATCAAGCTGCGCAAATGGGGATGGATTGGTCACACTCTCCGGAAACCACACAGCGAAGTTTGTCGCCAGGCCCTTGAGTGGAATCCACAAGGCAGTAGAGGACGTGGTAGATCCAAAACCAACTGGAAAAGGTCGTTGTAAAAGGAAATCCAAGAATCGGGAAAATCGTGGCAAGAGGGATCGTGACAAATGGAGAGATTTCATATTGGCCCTATGCTCCTCCTAGGAGTTAAAGGAGAATACATACATACAAACATAGTCATGCTCTACAAAAGTTGTCTTAGAAACATTACGAAAAAATTAATAGTTTTGAAGTAACGGGCAGTCAAAGCGACTTGCCTTTTTTAGTCAATTTTTCGACCTTTGATCGAAAACAGGCTTGGTTTTTTCCACTACCGATTCCAAATTTTTTTTTTATATCTTATTTTTTTGACCTCTAATTTCAGGAAATGGACGGGGAGCAAGCAAAATCAGAATTTTGCACATATGGGCGCTCTAATGTATATGCACTTAAGAAATTGTGAATTTTAATTATTTTCGAAGAGATATGAGCAAAAATGTGCGAACGAACGTAACGTTACCAACGGTGGCCGTGTCCATTAAATATAAAGATGATTAAAAAAAAATTTGTCTATTTTGGCTATTTTTGTATGTATTTATGCTAAACAAAAATTTTGGGAGTGGCAACGCTGATTATGTTTATGTATAAAAAGATTTTTCATTACCCAGCAGCTCTCAAGGAGACAATTGGCGCAATCGCAATATCACTAGCGAAGTGGCTAGCGAAACACGCAATAGTTCCTTTTCTGACCCAGGGTAATGCATAAAGTCGTCAGTTCAAAAATAAAATATGAAACGTGAGTGATAAAAACATTTGAATTTCAAATTTTCTTTGGAGAGACTTTTTAGTTAAAAATTTGAGTAATTTTGTTTATCAAAAAAGCAAAAAAAAAACAAAAATTTTTTCATTTGCTTGTTTTTGAATTTTACACAACTAAGTCAATAAGCTTTATAGACGAATAAGTTAAAGACTTCGTAATTGGATAAAAAACTTAGTACCCTTGCACTATAGGTCAAAAGGCACACTTTTTTGGCCAAAATTCATAACGCCCATATTATCACGAATACCGACTGCAAATGTAGTTCTTATGTTGACTCTAGACTAAAAGAACAATTCAGAAAAAAATCTTAACCCTTGGACTACCGGGTCAAAAATGGCACGTAATAAATTCTCTAAATAAATAACACATATCAGCAAGGTTTTGTTTTTAAGCATTTTCGAAGTAACTCCGTGCGTTGAATCCGAATCCGAGGTCAGAATTGACCCACCACTTCAGGATATGCAGATATTTGAGGTCAAAATCATGAAAAATGGCTA
This sequence comes from Calliopum simillimum, assembly GCA_951812925.1. Taxonomy (NCBI): domain Eukaryota; kingdom Metazoa; phylum Arthropoda; class Insecta; order Diptera; family Lauxaniidae; genus Calliopum; species Calliopum simillimum. The sequence goes on along the minus strand of OX638371.1, from coordinate 47,431,016 downwards.
TTTTGGCTATTTTTGCGGTTCGATGCTAACTGCACAAAATTTTCATTATTTTTTTACCAAATGTATAACGTAGTTCTGTTATGTTTCTTCAAAATGAGCTCTTAAAAATGTCATACAATACTTCCTTTAAAAGTTATGGCCGATTTAAGATGACATGTCATGACATCTTGAAACCCCATAAAATGGGTAAAACGACACAACTTTGGATTTCATGATATCATCTTAAATCTGCAATAACTTTTGAAGAAAGTATTGTTTGGCACTTTTTAAGAGCTCGTTCTGAAGGTAAAAGTCGTACTCAGTAATGAATTATGCAAAAAAAATAAAAAAAATTTTGTGCAGTCTACAACTAACCTCAAAAGTAACAAAAGTACTTATTTTTCGTATATTGACCTCAAATATCTCTATTTTTCAAAAAACCTAATGCAAAAATTATGCGCACTTTTACCCAAGTTAGTTGTTTTCGTAGTATCTTCAGTATTTTCTGATAAGAAATTGAAAAACAGCTTCTTCTTTTTCTTTTTCGTCTGTCTTTTGCAACCAGACTTCGAATAAATCGGAATTGCGGAAAAAAAGTTACCTGACAAAAAAATTCATTGAAAAAAAAAAACCGGCAAAATCGGGCGTCTGTATTTCTAAATAATATTAACAACGTCTTACTAGTTTTGGGTTTCTTAGGACTAACGAATTCCAATAAAATTTTAAAAGCTTACACGAAGTTAAAAATTTTAAAAAATACTTAAAATCAGGGTTCTTATTTGAATTTTAAATTTTTCCACAGAAAACCAGAATATATTTAAATGTTTTGAACTACATTGCATTATTCATAACATCATCAATTTTATTAATTTTTATTTTAGAAAAAAACTAATTATTTTAATTACTTTTTATTGATTGAAAAAAAAGAGCTAAAATCACGACTTTTTTGAGTTATCTCAGTAAAATGCAAATGCATCAACTTTGACACATTGCTGAGGAACGGAAAATTATTTTACCCCAAAACAAAAAACATTTTTGCTTTTATTGAAGTATTCTCCGTTACACTGAATCAACAAAAACTCAATAGCAACACTTGTAAAAATTGAATTTTGGCCAAAAAAAGTGTGCCTTTAGACCTATAGTGCCTTGGTTCGAATCTCAGTATGGGTAGTTTGATTTTTTTTTTTTTTTTTCACTAAAAAAACGCCTAGCAATCAATCTCCTTCTCACTAGTGAAGTAGCTAGTGAGCGGTAGAACAAAAGTTGGCAATTGACACCGGCAATGACAAGCTAATGATAAATTCGCCAGTTCGAGCTATATAAAGTAAATTGTAGAGAGAGTAGTGCTATAGTAAGTTCGGGTAATGTTATATAGGCATTTTTGTTTTCTAAATTACACGTAGTTTTCAAAGCATAGCTGCTACCACTTCATGTATTATGTTTTCTTGATGCATTGTTGAGTATATTATGATTTTATAGTTCTTTAGCGTAAGCCAATTTTGAGCTATTTCAACAAAATGGAAAAAAGGCAAAAAAAGTTAAAAAACAAAATTGGCGGGTAATGTGATATACTATATCGCATATGAAAACAAATTGCATTTTCGGCAAAAATATCATCGTGTTATAAAGTTACTTTAGTTGTGAAGCTTTTACTTCAGGTAAGGAGTGAGAAACATTACTAAAAACGATTTTACAAAGCATTAGCTCATTTTTCTTAAAAACTGTGACCTTTATGGGGCTGTCCATAAACTCCGTGACGCTTCTAGGGGAGGGAGGGGGTTTGAGCAAGCGTCACTTTTTGTCACAGGGGGGAGGGAAGGAGTTCCAGCAAGCGTCACGGGACGGCGATTAAAATAACCTATTTTTCAAAAGAAAAAAATTAAAAATTAAACTTAAGTTGTTCAAGGGTATAATAACATCTAATTTTCTTAATTTTTTACGATTTGGTTGTCAGAGAAGTATCCTTATTTGATTTAAAAGGCCGTTTTGACTCTACAAACTTTGAATTAACAATCGCAATCTTTTTAATTCAATAATAGTACTTCCGTTGTCCTTACGATTATCAAATCTACAGTGTATTCATATTCAGTGTTAGGCCTGATTATAGAAATAAATGTACAAAATTAACAAATAAGAATGCTAGAGTATATAAAGAGAAATTTTAAAAAATTTAGCTTCATTGGTTCAGGTTTTACCTTTGTCCTTTGCCCGAACATTTAAATTTTTTTAATTGAAAATTTCATAAAAAAAAAATTGAATGCTTTTCTTTTTAATTTACGTCAGTTATTAGAAAGTGATCGAATGATATATTTTTATACAGTGTTCTTAATTCCATTTTGTGAGCTTTTCCATAGTTAAGTTTAATTTCATGGAACTCCATTTAATATAATTGAAAACGAGGCCTAAAAACAAGAACGCTACACGGGTTCCGCATGACGTTTTCTTAAATTTCGGTGCAACTGAAAGGACTTTTTTAAATATGATTTTTAACTGCTACATCTACATTCCGTGTACTCTTCTACAGTTAAGTTCAGTTTGATGCAACTCTATTAATTTGGTCGAAATAGGGGCTTCAAGGATTTTTTCTTAAATTTCGTCGTTTTCTTAAATTACGGTACCAGTGAAAGGTCTTTCCTAGATTTGATTTTTAACTGCTTCGTTTACATTCCGCGTACTCTTCCACAGTATAGTTCGATTTGATGCAACCTAATCAATTAAGTCGGAATAGAGGCTTCATCAATTAGGTTGAATTAAAGTACGGAAATAAAAACTAACTTCTATGATTGATTACCAACGGACTTTAAATTACAATATTAAGATTATTAGTTTTGTAATTTTTGTATACAAAAATAATGGTTAACAATTTATAACACACTTTTAATGTGAACTGAGGAGTATTTTGAAAACATAAATTGTTATTCTTTGGAATCGTTAAACGTCAGCGAAATACTGAAAAACCGTCAGTTTAATGATTGTATGTAGTTTATGAAGAAAATTTTACCAGAAAAGCGGTCAATATCATAATAATATAACAATCCAAAGTTCAAAATTCAAAACCCGTCTAAAAAAAATGACAAAACTAGTGCAACTATATCGAGCCTTAACCGCCAAAAAGACAACCAACAAAAAACAAATTTTACAGTAGAACTTTTTTTTGAGTTTTCTTTGCATACATTGTAGTGCAAAAGTCAAAATTGCTTTCGCTATAACTTCGTAACGGTACTTTTTAAAGTCATCAAATTTGAGGGAAAGATGCTATGGACGCAAGTTATCGAATTCCTTCGAAAAACGAAAATCAGAAATCTCGTGTCGGTTAAGCCTTTTTGGCGGTTAGGGTTCGATACATTAATTTGAATATAACTAAATAGAAACTTATAATGAGAATTTATTTTTTTCTGCTATTTAGCATTGTACGTGAAAATACGTGCAAATCAGTGTGCTCAAAAGGCAACTTAAATATCTTTTGCACTGGTATATGCATAAAAAAAAAATATGGATAGGGGGGGGTTCGGTTACCGTCACATGACGCTAGGTCTGGTCCAGCGTCACTTTTTGTCACATGGGGGGGGAGGGGGTTCATTTTAGCGAATTTTAGCGTCACGGAGTTTATGGACAGCCCCTATATAAAAATGTTGGACCAACAAATTGGAAAAACGTTTTAAATTTGGGCCTAAAGACCATCGTGCCGAACATTTTGCATTGCAAGTGGAGCTTCAAATATTTTCGGTGCCAGAAGTCTATTATATCACATTACCCGAATTTCAACTATCAGGTTATTTTTGAAAAACACACTCCAGCAAATAAAAAATTCAATTGATTTATGGTTAGGCATATTCACCCACTAGCAGAATTTAATATTTCGGGTATGATATGGATCTGTTGACTCAGGCCGAACATTTCGAAAATTCTCACACCTTCCTTATTGCACTAAAACCTTAATATCTTTTGGAAATTTCATTCGATTTTGCTCAGCATAGGCAATTATATGCGCCATTTAATAAAATTACTAAAAAACAAATATTTAAAAAAATTATATGCCAAAAACCAAATGTTTCATTTGAAGTTGATGTGAAAAATTTCAAAAATTTTTGAAATTTCAAAAATTTTCCTGCTATAACTCAGTCAATTTTGTTCGAAGCATAATCATTGGTATAATCGTTAGAAGCGCCATTAATCACTCTTTGTAAACGTGGAAAAATAAAATTGATCGAACTTGGCGTCATAGAAATATATTGATGTATATGAAGCTATAACCTCGAAAATATAAATTAACGAATAACTCGGGAACGGCCGCAAGGAAAAAAAAATAATTGGGTTTTTCGTGTTCAACGACCTCAAATTAGTTTAGAAAAAATGGTTTGCAAAATGTTACAAATATTTTTAATTTTGAGTTGTATTAACTTTTTATAGTTATTGCTTAAATAATAAACAAATCAAAAACCCAAAAAATATTTTGGTAAACTTTACTTTTTATAGTATAAAAAACAATATCCCACACCGACCGTATAAATTCATTCAATGTAACAAGACTTCTAGGCTAAAACCCCCTATAACGATTTTTTCCCATTTTTGGTGCTTAAAATGGGTATGTACGCAGTTTTCCGGGCGTCATTTTGAGTTTTTTAATTTTCCAACATCATATTTGGATTCAGTAATCTAGAGAACCCCGTGAATAGCATAACTTTCCATTTTTAAGCATTTTAGAACAGCTTTATTGAATTTATCCGATTTTGAAGGTTCACGGGGGACTAAAGAAATTTTGGGGAAAGGGCGGAAAAAACTAATGTGTTGGTTTTGTTCTAAATTTTATTACGAACAAAATGAGTCCTGTCGGATCAAAATCGGTGCATGTTCAACAAAATTAGAAATGAATACCTAATTTGCCTGCACTAGAAAAAATTAATAGTTTTGAAGTAACGGGCAGTCAAAGCGACTTGCCTTTTTTAGTCAATTTTTCGACCTTTGATCGAAAACAGGCTTGGTTTTTTCCACTACCGATTCCAAATTTTTTTTTTATATCTTATTTTTTTGACCTCTAATTTCAGGAAATGGACGGGGAGCAAGCAAAATCAGAATTTTGCACATATGGGCGCTCTAATGTATATGCACTTAAGAAATTGTGAATTTTAATTATTTTCGAAGAGATATGAGCAAAAATGTGCGAACGAACGTAACGTTACCAACGGTGGCCGTGTCCATTAAATATAAAGATGATTAAAAAAAAATTTGTCTATTTTGGCTATTTTTGTATGTATTTATGCTAAACAAAAATTTTGGGAGTGGCAACGCTGATTATGTTTATGTATAAAAAGATTTTTCATTACCCAGCAGCTCTCAAGGAGACAATTGGCGCAATCGCAATATCACTAGCGAAGTGGCTAGCGAAACACGCAATAGTTCCTTTTCTGACCCAGGGTAATGCATAAAGTCGTCAGTTCAAAAATAAAATATGAAACGTGAGTGATAAAAACATTTGAATTTCAAATTTTCTTTGGAGAGACTTTTTAGTTAAAAATTTGAGTAATTTTGTTTATCAAAAAAGCAAAAAAAAAAAACAAAAATTTTTTCATTTGCTTGGATTTGAATTTTACACAACTAAGTCAATAAGCTTTATAGACGAATAAGTTAAAGACTTCGTAATTGGATAAAAAACTTAGTACCCTTGCACTATAGGTCAAAAGGCACACGTTTTTGGCCAAAATTCATAACGCCCATATTATCACGAATACCGACTGCAAATGTAGTTCTTATGTTGACTCTAGACTAAAAGAACAATTCTGAAAAAAATCTTAACCCTTGGACTACCGGGTCAAAAATGGCACGTAATAAATTCTCTAAATAAATAACACATATCAGCAAGGTTTTGTTTTTAAGCATTTTCGAAGTAACTCCGTGCGTTGAATCCGAATCCGAGGTCAGAATTAACCCACCACTTCAGGATATGCAGATATTTGAGGTCAAAATCATGAAAAATGGCTATTTTGGCTATTTTTGTGGTTCGATGCTAACTGCACAAAATTTTCATTATTTTTTTACCAAATGTATAACGTAGTTCTGTTATGTTTCTTCAAAATGAGCTCTTAAAAATGTCATACAATACTTCCTTTAAAAGTTATGGCCGATTTAAATGACATGTCATGACATCTTGAAACCCCATAAAATGGGTAAAACGACACAACTTTGGATTTCATGATATCATCTTAAATCTGCAATAACTTTTGAAGAAAGTATTGTTTGGCACTTTTTAAGAGCTCGTTCTGAAGGTAAAAGTCGTACTCAGTAATGAATTATGCAAAAAAAATAAAAAAAATTTTGTGCAGTCTACAACTAACCTCAAAAGAAACAAAAGTACTTATTTTTCGTATATTGACCTCAAATATCTCTATTTTTCAAAAAACCTAATGCAAAAATTATGCGCACTTTTACCCAAGTTAGTTGTTTTCGTAGTATCTTCAGTATTTTCTGATAAGAAATTGAAAAACAGCTTCTTCTTTTTCTTTTTCGTCTGTCTTTTGCAACCAGACTTCGAATAAATCGGAATTGCGGAAAAAAAGTTACCTGACAAAAAAATTCATTAGAGGTATTCACGATCTAGAGTAACGTCCTGAGTAACAGAGTAACAGGGTAATAGTGCACAACCACAACAACAAAATATACGTAAGTTACTCTGTTACTCTTTTACCCTTTTAGTCAAGCTATTTTCTAGTGTAAAATAATCTTACACTTTTGCCTTTTTTTTTACTATTTCTATTTCTATAGAAACGTTTGAACTTGTTTATGATTGAGAGGCAATTTTCGTTCATCAAAAATAAAAATTTGAATCAGAGCAAAATATTCAATTAAAAAAATTTTTTTTTTGTTGGCAGCTAAAATTATTTTGAGAAACAAAAAGCAAATATAAGTGCAAAGTATTGAGTATGCTCACTATTCAGAGTAACTGAGTTCACTTTTACCCTGTTACTCAGCTTGTTACTCCAGATCGTGAATAACTCTATTGAAAAAAAAAAACCGGCAAAATCGGGCGTCTGTATTTCTAAATAATATTAACAACGTCTTACTAGTTTTGGGTTTCTTAGGACTAACGAATTCCAATAAAATTTTAAAAGCTTACACGAAGTTAAAAATTTTAAAAAATACTTAAAATCAGGGTTCTTATTTGAATTTTAAATTTTTCCACAGAAAACCAGAATATATTTAAATGTTTTGAACTACATTGCATTATTCATTACATCATCAATTTTATTAATTTTTATTTTAGAAAAAAACAAATTATTTTAATTACTTTTTATTGATTGAAAAAAAAAAGAGCTAAAATCACGACTTTTTTGAGTTATCTCAGTAAAATGCAAATGCATCAACTTTGACACATTGCTGAGGAACGGAAAATTATTTTACCCCAAAACAAAAAACATTTTTGCTTTTATTGAAGTATTCTCCGTTACACTGAATCAACAAAAACTCAATAGCAACACTTGTAAAAATTGAATTTTGGCCAAAAAAAGTGTGCCTTTAGACCTATAGTGCCTTTGTTCGAATCTCAGTATGGGTAGTTTGATTTTTTTTTTTTTTTTCACTAAAAAAACGCCTAGCAATCAATCTCCTTCTCACTAGTGAAGTAGCTAGTGAGCGGTAGAACAAAAGTTGGCAATTGACACCGGCAATGACAAGCTAATGATAAATTCGCCAGTTCGAGCTATATAAAGTAAATTGTAGAGAGAGTAGTACTATAGTAAGTTCGGGTAATGTTATATAGGCATTTTTGTTTTCTAAATTACACGTAGTTTTCAAAGCATAGCTGCTACCACTTCATGTATTATGTTTTCTTGATGCATTGTTGAGTATATTATGATTTTATAGTTCTTTAGCGTAAGCCAATTTTGAGCTATTTCAACAAAATGGAAAAAAGGCAAAAAAAGTTAAAAAAACAAAATTGGCGGGTAATGTGATATACTATATCGCATATGAAAACAAATTGCATTTTTGGCAAAAATATCATCGTGTTATAAAGTTACTTTAGTTGTGAAGCTTTTACTTCAGGTAAGGAGTGAGAAACATTACTAAAAACGATTTTACAAAGCATTAGCTCATTTTTCTTAAAAACTGTGACCTTTATGGGGCTGTCCATAAACTCCGTGACGCTTCTAGGGGGGGAGGGGGTTTGAGCAAGCGTCACTTTTTGTCACAGGGGGGAGGGAAGGAGTTCCAGCAAGCGTCACGGGACGGCGATTAAAATAACCTATTTTTCAAAAGAAAAAAATTAAAAATTAAACTTAAGTTGTTCAAGGGTATAATAACATCTAATTTTCTTAATTTTTTACGATTTGGTTGTCAGAGAAGTATCCTTATTTGATTTAAAAGGCCGTTTTGACTCTACAAACTTTGAATTAACAATCGCAATCTTTTTAATTCAATAATAGTACTTCCGTTGTTCTTACGATTATCAAATCTACAGTGTATTCATATTCAGTGTTAGGCCTGATTATAGAAATAAATGTACAAAATTAACAAATAAGAATGCTAGAGTATATAAAGAGAAATTTTAAAAAATTTAGCTTCATTGGTTCAGGTTTTACCTTTGTCCTTTGCCCGAACATTTAAATTTTTTTAATTGAAAATTTCATAAAAAAAAAATTTAATGCTTTTCTTTTTAATTTACGTCAGTTATTAGAAAGTGATCGAATGATATATTTTTATACAGTGTTCTTAATTCCATTTTGTGAGCTTTTCCATAGTTAAGTTTAATTTCATGGAACTCCATTTAATATAATTGAAAACGAGGCCTAAAAACAAGAACGCTACACGGGTTCCGCATGACGTTTTCTTAAATTTCGGTGCAACTGAAAGGACTTTTTTAAATATGATTTTTAACTGCTACATCTACATTCCGTGTACTCTTCTACAGTTAAGTTCAGTTTGATGCAACTCTATTAATTTGGTCGAAATAGGGGCTTCAAGGATTTTTTCTTAAATTTCGTCGTTTTCTTAAATTACGGTACCAGTGAAAGGTCTTTCCTAGATTTGATTTTTAACTGCTTCGTTTACATTCCGCGTACTCTTCCACAGTATAGTTCGATTTGATGCAACCTAATCAATTAAGTCGGAATAGAGGCTTCATCAATTAGGTTGAATTAAAGTACGGAAATAAAAACTAACTTCTATGATTGATTACCAACGGACTTTAAATTACAATATTAAGATTATTAGTTTTGTAATTTTTGTATACAAAAATAATGGTTAACAATTTATAACACACTTTTAATGTGAACTGAGGAGTATTTTGAAAACATAAATTGTTATTCTTTGGAATCGTTAAACGTCAGCAAAATACTGAAAAACCGTCAGTTTAATGATTGTATGTAGTTTATGAAGAAAATTTTACCAGAAAAGCGGTCAATATCATAATAATATAACAATCCAAAGTTCAAAATTCAAAACCCGTCTAAAAAAAATGACAAAACTAGTGCAACTATATCGAGCCTTAACCGCCAAAAAGACATAACCAACAAAAAACAAATTTTACAGTAGAACTTTTTTTTGAGTTTTCTTTGCATACATTGTAGTGCAAAAGTCAAAATTGCTTTCGCTATAACTTCGTAATGGTACTTTTTAAAGTCATCAAATTTGAGGGAAAGATGCTATGGACGCAAGTTATCGAATTCCTTCGAAAAACGAAAATCAGAAATCGTGTCGGTTAAGCCTTTTTGGCGGTTAGGGTTCGATACATTAATTTGAATATAACTAAATAGAAACTGATAATGAGAATTTATTTTTTTCTGCTATTTAGCATTGTACGTGAAAATACGTGCAAATCAGTGTGCTCAAAAGGCAACTTAAATATCTTTTGCACTGGTATATGCATAAAAAAAAAATATGGATAGGGGGGGGTTCGGTTACCGTCACATGACGCTAGGTCTGGTCCAGCGTCACTTTTTGTCACATGGGGGGGGAGGGGGTTCATTTTAGCGAATTTTAGCGTCACGGAGTTTATGGACAGCCCCTATATAAAAATGTTGGACCAACAAATTGGAAAAACGTTTTAAATTTGGGCCTAAAGACCATCGTGCCGAACATTTTGCATTGCAAGTGGAGCTTCAAATATTTTCGGTGCCAGAAGTCTATTATATCACATTACCCGAATTTCAACTATCAGGTTATTTTTGAAAAACACACTCCAGCAAATAAAAAATTCAATTGATTTATGGTTAGGCATATTCACCCACTAGCAGAATTTAATATTTCGGGTATGATATCAATTATAGTTTAGGCTAGATCCTAACATAAAGCACACAAATAAAGTTTCGATTCACTGCCAAATCGATTTTACCACACTGAAGGCAGAATAAATAAAGGTGGGCGCTCAAAAAGGAGATATGCTGGTATATCACATTACCCGCCTACATCACATTATCCGAAGTTACTCTATACCCCTTTAGACCAGTGAATTCGCTAGTTCAGAACTAGTCGAAGGCGCTGGAGGGTAGTTTAAAATAATATTAAGGTTTCCAACATTCACGATCTTTTTTGCAAATAAAATCTGATAAGCTCGGAACAAACTGAATAACGTTGATTTATCCTTTTTTTCAAGTTTCGATCGTAAATTACACCGATCTTGCTTTGGATTTTTCTTTTAGCATGACTATTTAAATCATTTTTTTATATGGTGTCGAAAATCCCGGAAATAAAGTCATGCTAAAAGAAACATGCGAAGTAAAGTAATCTCGGAAATTTTTTGGCAAAATATAAGTTGGAATCATTCCTACTTCCGAGCCTATCCCTAATGGGAAGTCCCCCAAATTCAATTAGAACAAAATCATATAATCGAATTATAATTAGTAATTTTTGCAATCAACGAACGCAATTGTGGAGATGAAAACAGTTTTCAATTGTGGTTTTTCAGTCTGTATTAAATCAAGTTTTTCTCAATAATGTTTTATTTACTTTCGTTACAATGGGGGTTATCGTGAATCAAGATTCCCGGGGGATTTTCTCGGACTGCCGTGTATTCTGGCGTCCTAAGTAAGAATGCCGTAACTCCAATTTTCCAAAAAAATAAGTTTACGGCGTTTTTTGGGTCATCTCGGTTTAGTCCGTCAACCCACAAGAACAGGTTGCATTATACCTTAATTTTCCCTACAAAAATAACTACGACTTTTGTCGTTTCTCCCAGCCGTACACATAAACATAAACCCAAAAACTCATTTTACAAAAATAAAAATTTATTGGAGTTACGGCATTCTTTCTTAGGACGGCAGTAAGAAAATTCCCCGGGAATCTTGATTCACGATATCTCTCAATATTAGACCTATCAATAAAACCAAAAATGTAAACAAACCTTGCTCCCAGGGTCTAAAAAGTTTCCTATTGGTGTAAGTATCAAGCATAAAAATGTTGGTCCTGATCGAAAAATATTTGACCGTGCCTCAAGGCCGTTGAAGGCCGGAAAAACGCTATTTATGTGGAAAAATATGGCTTTAATCGAAAAATCAGTCCTATCTTTGAAAATATTTGACATAAGTGAATGACATTTGGTGTGTGCATGGAAAATGCTTGAGTAAATTGCATCCAATAAAAAAATGCGTATCTCTGGAAATATTGGACTCAGGGGAATGAGATTCGGTACATATGTAATTGGCACTGGGAAAAAAATTTTTAATAAAAAATGGGTCGGGTCACGCCCCTCCTTCTAAAAAAATTATATTTGTCATATCTCTGAAACTATTCGGCTCATATGAATAAGATTTGATTTCAGGTAAAGTGAAGCAAACAGCATATGTCACTGTAAAAATGTTAAACCAATTTAAGGTACTTAGTTGATATAGAAGTAGTATTTTTTTCTGTTCTTATTTTAGTCTCCTATGTAAAGACACCAAGCAAAAGAAATTTGATCTAGATCGGAACACATCTGACCGTGCCCGCAGGCCGTTAAATGTCGGAAAAACGCTATTTATATGAAAATAAGGAAGCAAACAATCCTATCTTTGAAAATATTTAACATGGGAAGATGAGATTTAGTACATACTTGAATACAATACAATACTTGAATAAATAGTTTCCAATAAAAAAATAGGCAGCGCCACGCCCCCTCCACCCGAGATTTGTCGTATCTCTGAAAATATTTGACTCAGGTAAATGAGGTTTGGTTATATCTCTGAAACTATTTGGCACAGATAGATAGATGGATAAGATTTGATAAAGTGATGCGAACACCTGTGTCAAATAGTTTCAGAGACATGACAAATTTGTTTTTTTTGGAATGAGGGGGCATGGCCCCGCCCGGTTTTATAAAACAAATTTTTCCCAGTGCCAATTAGATATGTACCAAAACTCATTTACCTGAGTGAAATATTTTCAGAGACACGACAAATTTCGTTTGGAGTGGGCGTGGCGCTGCCCATTTTTTTATTGGATACTATTAACTCAAGTATTGTTCATATATGTACTAAATCTCATCCTCCTTTGTCAAATATTTTCAAAGATAGATTTGATTGTATCCTTATTTTAATATAAATAGCGTTTTCCGACGTTTAACGGCCTGCGGGCACGGTCAAATATGTTTCGATCTAGACTAATTTTCTTTTGCTTGGTGTCTATACCTAGGAGACCAAAATAAGAACAGAAAAAATACTGCTTCTATATCAACTAAGTACCTTAAATTGGTTTAATATTTTTACAGTGCCAGGATATTCGCTTCACTTTACCTGAAGTCAAATCTTATTCATATGTGCCGAATAGTTTCAGAGATATGACAAATTTGATTTTTTAGAAAGAGGGAGCGTGACCCCGCCCATTTTTTATTAAAAATGATTTTCCCAGTGCCAATTACATATGTACCGAATCTCATTCCCCTGAGTCCAATATTTCCAGAGATACAAGAATTTCGGGTCGAGGGGGCGCACATTTTTTTATTGGATGCAATTGACTCGAGCATTGTTCATACACACACCAAATTTCATTCACTTATGTCAAATAGTTTCAAAGATAGAACTGATTCTTGCGATTAAAGCCATATTTTTCCATATTAATAGCGTTTATCCGACCTTCAACGGCCTTGCGGTACGGTCAAATATATCAGGACCAAAATTTTTATGCTTGATACTTTACACCAATAGGAAACTTTTAAGCCCCTGGGTGCAAGGTTTTTTTACATTTTTGATTTTAACGATAGGTCTACCCATTATCTATTTTTAAGGCTGTGCAACGAGCCGAACTAGTTCGTATTAAAACACGTTGGCATTCTCACATAGACTTAATTTTTTACTATTCTTTCATTTCGTATTCTTTCATTCCTTATGTTCTACGAAAGTTTTACAAATATAACATAGGTGGTATTTTAATACATAAAGGTATTGCCATACAAAAATTACACCCCCACTTTTAAAATAAATGTAAAACTATTGTACATATGATAATAAGCAACTATATACATATGTTCACAATAGGGTGCAGTACTTTTTCGAAAAAATGGGAAAATTAAAAGATGCATGAAAGATTATCATAGGTTACTTAGTTTTGGTCAAAACCCCAGAAAAGATGGCCCGCCCGGGGCTTGAATGAAGGTCTAAACGACAAAAATCATTGTTTTTTCGCAGTTTTTTAAATTTATCTCTAAAACCAAGAAATTATTGGTAGTTATTCATCCCAAATCTTTGAAAGGGATTAATTTTCTACATTTTTTTGTTTTTCCCTCATTGCTCTACAGTATGTATGTATGTATTCTCCTTTAACTCCTAGGAGGAGCATAGGGCCAATATGAAATCCCTCCATTTGTCACGATCCCTTGCGATGACTTTGATCTCTTGCCACGATTTTCCCGATTCTTGGATTTCCTTTTCCAACGACCTTTTCCAGTTGGTTTTGGGTCTACCACGTCCTCTACTGCCTTGTGGATTCCACTCAAGGGCCTGACGACAAACTTCGCTGTGTGGTTTCCGGAGAGTGTGACCAATCCATCCCCATTTGCGCAGCTTGATCTCGTTTGCTATAGCCTTCTGTTTGCATTTTTGATGTAGCTCGGCATTTGATATAGTGCGAGGCCACCAAACCTTTAGTATTCGCCTTAAGCATTTGTTGACGAATACTTGCAGCTTGTTCGTTAGTTGTTCAGTAACAAGCCACGTTTCGCACCCATATAACAAAACCGATTTCACATTCGAATCAAAAATGCGCACTCTCGTTTTGGTGGATATAACGGATGAAGACCATATTTTGTTCAGTTGAGCAAACACGCCTTTTGCTTTTGCTATTCTTGAGGTGATATCCTCTTTTGCTCCACCATCCATGGAGATAATGCTGCCTAAATACGTGAAGCTATCGACGTTTCCGATGTCATCACTGCCAGCTTTAAACGTGATGTCATTGCTTGCGTTTAGCTTCATGCTTTTAGTCTTGGATACGTTGATTTTCAGGCCGGCCTTTTGTGATTCCAAGACAAGGTCTTCAATTTTGTTTTGCATATCTGAATGTTTGGACGATAAGAGGCAGATGTCGTCAGCATAGTCGAGGTCTTCTAGATGTTCAGTAAAGTTCCATTGGATACCCCTTTTGGCCTTATTAAGAGCTTTATCTAGAATATCGTCAAGAACGATAAGGAAGAGAGATGGTGATAGTAAAAACCCCTGCCGTATGCCTGAATTAGTGGTGAATGTCGATGACAACAACCCGTTGTGTAACACACTGCATTTAAAGCCTTCATATTGTGCACGTACTAAGTTTATGGCCTTTGCGGCAATACCTCTTCGTTGCAGTGACGCCCAGATGTTTTCTCGGGAGACACTGTCGAAGGCAGTGCTATAGTCAACGAAGACAAGTTGAAGTGCAGCACGCCAGTCGCATGATTGTTCGACAATTATTCTGAGCGTGTTGATTTGATCCACGCATGATCTGTTTCGCCGGAATCCTGCTTGCTGTTTTCGAATGGCCGAATCAAGTTTTTCGCTTATCCTGCTCAGAAGCACTTTCGTCAGTACTTTTGATGGTACTGAGAGCAAGGTGATGCCTCTATAGTTTCGGCACTCGCTTAGGTCACTTTTTTTCGGCAATTTGAGTAACATGCCATGTAGCCAATCTTCTGGCAAACGCTCTTCACTCCAGATTTTGGTGAGCAGAGGATGGAGAATTTTAGCTGATGTTATGGGGCATGCCTTTAACAGTTCAGCTGTTATTTGATCTATACCGGCGGCCTTGTTGTTTTTCATGCTTTGGATAGCTTTCACTATTTCATCAATTTTAGGCGGCTCTACAGTGAAGTTTGCCCTATGTATGTCCCGGAAGAAGTTAAAAATTTTAGATTAAAAAAACGGGTTTTTTTTAGCTATAACTCAAGATACAAAACACACTTAAACACTATAGACCTCAATAAATGTAGGAAATCTGTTTTTCTTTAGTTTTGCTTACAAATCTTTATTCCAAAAGTAAACGAAAACCCGCTAGAGGACGAAATTTGTTAAAAATAATTGTTTTAAAATTTAAAAAATTTTGATTAGAAACTAATGAAAAAATTAAAAGCTTTTAAACATGGTCTTCAGAATGGAAATCGGATTAAAATTGCGCGAAATACGATAATTCTTACATAGAGTAGAACGGGGCAATGTCGTGCACTCAACTTTGACATGCTCGTAAAGCCGTACATCTCAAGCGAATGCGACGAGTAAGCATCCGATCGAAAGATAATTTCGTTGGTTACATCCATGTGTAACAACATTTGTGTAGCGAGAAATTGTGTTTGTGTAAGTGAAGAAAAAAAAAATGTGCACGACATTACCCCACAAATTTTGTTTTCCGAGTGTAGTAAAGGTACCAAAATGTGTGAGAAATGATAGGTAGTGGTTCTATTAGAGGAGATTTAGCATTATCATGTATTTATTCATTATTATACAAGTGTGAAGTACATTATATGTTGTGCAGAGTAGAACGTGCACTCAACTTTGACATGCTCGTAAAGCCGTACATCTCAAGCGAATGCAACGAGTAAGCATCCGATCGAAAGATAATTTCATTGGTTACATTCATGTGTAACAACATTTGTGTAGCGAGAAATTGTGTTTGTGTAAGTGAATGTGCACGAAATTACCCCAATGGTCGTTTTAAAGGTCAACTTCGATAACTCGGTGAAGCCCAAAATTTTTTCCGAAAACCAAATACTACTTTTCTTTGGCAGGATATTTTGTTTCAGAAAACACTTACCTGGTATATTTTCCCGCAAGGAAAATTATTTTTCTGACCCGATGAAAAAACACTTTTATCGTCCCGAAAGCGTGCGTTTTGAAAAAAAGGTTACTCTGTAGAGACGAACTGGTGAAAATTGCTAGTATTATATGCATAAGCTCAGTAGGTCAGCAGGTCCCTACCTTACGAACAGTTGGTAAATCATTCAATTCTTTGGGCTAAAACAGCCAGTGCACGACATTACCCCGTTCTACTCTACTTGGTATTTTTTGTAAAGTTATGATTTTGGGTATTTTTGTTTCGCAGTGTATTTTGCATCCACAACTTAAGATTTTTTTATGTATATTACCTAACGTTAAACGACGATAAACAACGCAACTTTTAGGACAGAATGTCAAAATCAATTTGTGGTTTCCTTGCGTATTTCAGCCTGAGAGTTTGGATTTTTTTAAATTTTTTTCGAATGCGGCTTTTTTGAGTATGAGCGACTGTATACCCTAAATACCGTAAAAAATGTGTACTTTTATATCTCAAAAACTGTAGGAAATATATTTTGCTCCTGATAGTCATCTTTCCACAGCTAACAGTTTGTGCCCTAGAGGCCGGTTTTTGTTAAAAAAAAAATAATCGAATTTTTAGAAGTTTTTATGTCGAAGCGACTTTTTGCTTGCAAATTTTCCCAAAATTTTTTATAAAAAATTTAAGATAAGGTTAAAAGCTTTCAAACGTGCTCTTTAGAATAGAAATCAGTTGAAATTTACGTGAGATATGACAGTTTTTATATACTCTGTGACCACGTTTGAAAGCTTTTAACTTTTTCTTAAGTTCCTTTCTAAAATTTGTAAGCAAAAATATCAAAAGGTCGCTTCAAAATAAAAATTTCTAAAAATTATATATATTTTTTTTTTTTTTTCAAAAATAGGCCTCTAGAGCACAAACTGTTAGCTGTGGAAAGATGACTATCAGGAGCAAAATATAACAAAATATGTTTCCAACAGTTATGTGATATAATAGTACACATTTTTTACGGTATTTAGGGTATACAGTCGCTCAGACTCAAAAAAAAAAAAGCGTATTCGACAAAAATTTAAAAAAATCCAAACTCTCAAACTGAAATTCGCAAGGAAACCACAAACGGATTTTGACATTCTTGGTCCTGAAAATTGCACTATTTATCGTCCTTTAACGTAAGGTAATATAAATAAAAAAATCTTAAGTTGTGGATGCAAAATACACTGTGAAACAAAAATACCCAAAATCATAACTTTACAAAAAATACCAAGTATGTAAAAACTGTCATATTTCGTGGAAATTAAGACCTATTCCTACTTTGAAGACCATGTTTGAAAGCTCTTGACTTCTTCATTAGTTTCTTATTATAATTTTGGGTATGTTCAAAACAATAATATAAAAAGGTCGCTTTTTCATGACACACAATTGTTTTTAACAAATGGCGCCTTCTAGCGGACAGACGTTTACCTTTGGAATATGGATTTGCAACCAAAACTATAGCAAAGCAGATTTTCTACTTCTATTGGGATCCAAAGGCTTTGTGCGTCTCTTGTGTTTTGAGGTGTGGCAAAATAACAGTTTTTTGAATCAAAAAATTTTAACTTCTTCAAGGACTTCCATAGGGCAAACTTCACTGTAGAGCAATGAGAAAAAACAAAAAAAGTAGAAAATTAATCCCTTTCAAAGACTTGGGTAGAATAGTTTAGTGGTTTTAGAGATAAGTTAAAAAAACTGTAAGAAAACACAGATTTTTGTCATTCATTCAAGCCCCGGGCGGGCCATCTTTTCGGGGGTTTTGATGAAAACAAAGTTTGCCTTCTTTGTTTTAAGACCTTCCTCTATGATAATTTTTAATGCACTAATTTCACTAGTTTACAGCCAAAATTCCCAGTGAATGGCACTATTCATTTTATATGTAAAGTGGGCTGCTGATTCCGAAAATCGCATTATTTTTTTTTTTCTTTCGTGTCGTTTTCGAGATATCGGTTTTTGGACCAAAAAAAAAAGATAGTTCCATTTAAATACAAATATCTCACGAACCAATATTTGTGTTTAAACGTATTGTATGTCATTTAAATGGTAATTAAATTACCTATAAATGATATTCACATCACTTTTTTGCTGGTTTGTTAGTTTCAGAGGACTAAATTGATTTCTGAAAAAAAAAATTATTTTTTTCCGAAAAAATTAAAAAAAAAGTCAAAATCAACTGCAGATTTATACAAGAAAAAAAATTTAAAAAATCATTTTGTTTTTTTATATCATAGTCTATGTATTTGTTAAGCAAATAAGATACTATTTAAGAAAATCTATGGAAAAATGTAAAAGTTGTATACAATTCATTGATAAATTACTAAAATGCGTTTTTGCCTATTTTTTCGTTTTTTTGTAATAAACTGTTCGATAATTTGAAACTTTTTGTAAAACACCTGAGAAAATCCAAAAATTATTAAAGTAGCCGTTAAAAAAATTACCCGTGACTCGTCACTTTTCTCCAGCACGTCAGATTTTTTTTTTAATCGATTTTTGAAGTTTTTAATCCACTGTTCATGAAAAAAAACAAAAATAACGCATTCTTGTGTTAAATCGATGAATTCAACTATATGATCTTTACATTTGAGGTGTATCATGTGTTCAGTAAACTTATGCAGGATATTACGAGGAATATTTTTGTAGACAATTTTAACCCTCTAAGACCGTTACATGTGGGTCATTTTGACCCCCCACATTTAGGTCAAAATGACCTACATGTGGGGGTTTTAGAGGGTTAAAATTGTCTACAAAAATATTCCTCGTAATATCCTGCATAAGTTTTCTGAACACATGATACACCTCAAATGTAAAGATCATATCTGTGGCCGCGCAGAAAAATCAGATAACTCCATTTTTCAAAAACGGGAGAAAACGCGTTTAACTTTTTTGATGAATTTAGCATGTTTTTTCATTTTTATTCGTTTTCTGGCGTAAAATAATTGTTTGAATGAGAGTGAAGATTTTTTAAGACATTTCACTCAATTTTAGGCACAAATACAGCTAAACACGGTCAGTTACCTGGTTTTTCCGCAAAAATGGAGTTACCTGGGGCCTTACTCTGTAATGCGATGCGATAGGAAATTCGTTGCGAAAGCTAGATTCGATGCGAAAAATAATTGCACTCTTTAAATCTTTCGCATTGGGAGTAGCGTTTTCAGTGAGACATAGTTGGCAACGCTACTCCCAATGCGAAAAATTTACAGAGTGGCAATTGTTTTTCGCATCGAATCTAGCTTTCGCAACGCATTTCCTATCGCATCGCATTACAGAGTAAGGCCCCTGGTTTTTCCAAAAAGATGTTCTATTTTCAATATATGAGAATGTTACAACCCAACGAAGCGCTTCGAGCCAATGACCTGTCTATGTTAATTTCTGCGCTATTGGATACGGCAGAGATGCGCTTCACTGCTGCATTAGAGCGGTTCGGAAGCACTATTGACGCGCTCTGCTCGCCATTGTTAATCATCGATCGCATGATAAAAGCTTAATTGTGAGGAAATCGGCAAGGTTGCGACAGAAGAAAATGTAGTTGTATTTCATCAAAGCAACCATTTGAAATTAATCAAACATGAAATTTTTTATTTCCATGATATGAATGTGCAATTTCGAAAAGGTCACATCTCCTAAACGAGGCAAAAGGAATGTCATAATATTGATGGGCTGACATTTTGTTAGGAATGAATAAAATTTATCTCTGTTTTCACGAAAAATGTACTTGATGATGTAGAATTGAGCTGAAAAAATGGTATCGATCAAATAACCGATCATTATGGCACATAATTTATATGACATTACTTTTGTCTCGTTTTGGAGATGTTATCTTTTCGAAATTGCACATTCATATCATGGAAATAAAAAACGAAATGCTTCAAGATCAAGTTTTCAGAAACCTTACCGAGGCCAAATAACTGATGCTAAGCCATACCAGGGATCCAGAAATTTCATAGTTTTGTTCCCTTAGGCCGTAACCGTATTGCAGCACGGCGTATTTTATTTTCAAAATCATTCGAAGAATTTAAAATGATGTAAATTACAAAAAAACTTACATAACACGAAATATTGCATGTACTGAAATCACTTCTCCTTTACCATTAAAGATACCATCTTAATTTTGAATTCATGTGAAAGGTAGTTTTGTCTTTTATTCCAGAAAAATATTTTGGAAGGTTGAAAAAAGGGTACTAAAGCGTTTTTTGTCGCTTAGTACTAAAGTAGTAGTTAATTTAGTACTTTTTTCCAATACAAAAATTACTTTGGGCGCATAGCGTAATTCAATACCTTTCTAAAAATGGTTCAAACATGAAAATGTATTAAGAAATGTTGCAATTATGAGCCATTTTCAGAGAGTATAAATAAGGTATAGAGGTGGAGTTCGATCGAGCATGTCAATCAAACATAAAAACCACGAGAATTTATTGAGGTATGAGAACTCTCTACTTCAAGGTTAAATGAATTTTTATGAGTGCAAAGATGTGGCACTCTTTTAAGCAAAATTCATTTTTTAGCTGCCAAGTGATCATAAAAATTAGCAAGTGGATTTGTTTAAGAAAAACCAAAATATGTTAAAAAAAAATAAACATTACCAACTCATTCACACATGCGCAGTTTAATCTGCAGACCATTTGCATTTCATTCCCTCCTACGTAGCAGTTGTTGTATTTGAAATTGTTTTTTCTTGTTGTTGGTATATTTTGTTTGCACGTTTTTTTTTTTGCTATGATCGTTAGTGGTTTTTTTCTCAGAAGGAGTTTGTATTTTCATTTTTTGTTGCTTGCTTTGTCTGTTGATACAAATCCTTTTGAAGCAAAAAACAAATATAACCGGCGCGCAGGAAATTGAATAGGGTCAAAATTAATAAATTAAACATTGTTTTTACATTTTGTTTTCTCGTTGTTGCTGCAAAATTTTTTGTTTTTTCAGAATTTAACAATTTAACCCTCTAGTGTCGAAGTTTTCGTTTCAGATTAACAAATTTTATTAAAAGGTTATTTTCGATATAAGAGGTGAAAATTAGATAATAAATTTTTTCTAACAATAAAAAGATGGTTTTAAGGGGTTGAAACATGGACAACTAAAATTTGAATCTGAGCAAGAATATATTCTGTGTTTTATGAATTTAACACTATTCTACTGATTTTAATGGAATTTCACCATGTATCTGTATCTTCAAAGAGAAATGGTCCTAGGCTAGTCGTCCAAAAACTAAATTGTTAACATGTACCTATCTGTAAAAATATTAGACGCAGATGAATGATATTTTTTGCATACCATACTCGTATGTAAATAGTATCGGAAAGAATAACATTATCTGGAAAAACGTGACACGACCGCTTCACGTTCTTATTATTACAAATATATGCTTATCGGTATGCCATATATTCATTGGAATCTAATGATCCCAAAAGGAGGTCATGGGCAATAAAGGGTTAAATTTCATTATTGCTTGGATTTTGAAAAACTCTTCTAGTTCAATTTGCATCGTTGCCAAATTTTGAAAAGCACAAATAGGAATTTGTTTTAATTTTTAACTTCAGGCTCATATTGTGAAAATGGTCTAAGTGATATATTAATTTTTTTGGGAAACACATCTAAAAGTTCACGTTCAAATAACAAAATGTTATATATATAATATATATATAATAATAAATTAACTTTACATAAATTGCTATTTTACCAAAATAGCTTATGTCGATTATAGAAAAATCATGAAAAATTTAAATTTTCCAGTAATCCTGGGTGAAATTTTCCTCTGAATTTTTATGTAATTGTTAAGTCTTTTCTGCAAAAATATGTTTGTTAAATTTAGTAGATTAAAAGTATTTTCAGATATGCAAGACTACGTAAGTACTACCGCAGTAGCATAATTTATATTCACATAGTGCACCTTCTGGGAACACTGTTCTAATCACATAGTTATAAATGCAACAATTGAAGCGTAATGTTTAAGCAAAAAGCGCGGTAATAGGTTTAGTGTTGAGCATTATACTATGCGATGCACAGTGCAACCAAGTTAAGTTGCATTTCCGAAAACACCTTATATGTTATTTTACTGTTTAGAGTTACATATCTGTAGACATTTGACAAAACAACCTAACTTGAAGTAAGACAATTTTCTAAGATTTTAATCATATATATAAAAATAAAATATCTCTATGATTTTTAGTTGCAGAGATAAAGAATCGAAAATCAACTTATCTCAATTTACAAATGCTTTTCACAAAACAACTTAAGTCGACATAAGAAAAGGGTGTTTTTCTTCACAAAACATCTTAAGTCGAGATAAGTTACTTTTCCTATGGAAAAAACTGAATTTCTTAAATCAAAAAATATTTGACAAAAACATCTTATTTCAACTATATTAAAAATTATTGACCTTAGAGCAATATATTCGTTTAGTATTCATGTATAATAAAAAACTTTTACATTTGTTCCAACTCTTACAAAAAAAGAATTGAGAAGCATCAAAGTAGTTTTTTAGCTCTCCTGAAAAGTTGTCAATTTCGAGTAAGGTTGTTTTGCCAAAAGTCCATAGATATTATCTTTGCAAATTGACATAATTTGGTCTATATTCAATAAAAAAAAGGTTTTTTGTGAATACCCGGGAAATGGTTTGTTTTATACAAAATTACCTGAAACCATTAAGCTGGAAAATTTAGAGATCTAAGACTTTTACTTCAATTACAAAGGTCGTCGCTAAAAAAACAAGATATTATAAAAAAGTCTATTTTTATTAAAGTTGGATCAAAACTATATCATTTTGTAAAGACAATTAGGGTATTTCTTAAAACGAGTAAAAGCCTCGAAAACCTTGTAAACTCAAAAAACTGTCAAAATTCGTATTGATTTTCACAACTATTTAGTACCCTAAATATGTTTTTTTAACACTTAAATAAAGTACCTATAATCTGCGAAATTTAACCTTCCTCTAATATAAAGTAAAGTAAAATTCAGCAGTTCATGCATCAACAACTAAATATTTTATAACTGTCATATATTTTTCTTTCAATTTGTTTAATGCAAGTCTTTAAATATCTTGAAACAAAGAATATATCACTTAGACCATTTTTGTAATATGAGCATGGAATAAAAATTTTATAAATTTATTTCTTTGTTCTCTTCGAAATTTGGCAACATAGTTGCAAATGAACAAAACCTTCGTTCCAACAACAAAATAAAAAAAAAAACCATTCATAGAATTAAAAAAAAAAACAATCCCCGCAGCTGCAAACAAAAAATGAAGAATAAAGCGAAATATTATGTACCCTATACCGTACACAATAAAAGTTCCGTCTACCTCTGAAAATTTGCATTTTAATTCAAACGATTTTTAAATGAGTATATAAAGGTTAAGCGGGAATCGGTAGAACACCGGAAAATGTAAAAATCTTGGGACTATTCGGAACTACTTTTCTTAGTACCATTTTTCGAAACGGAGATATAGCCATCGGAAGGTTGGGACATAGCTTTATCAAAACCGGTTTCAGTTGCGAATCCCTTAATGAATTTTAATAATATTGGTGTCATATGAAAGTTATTTTAATTTGCTATAAAATTGTTGCAGTTAAGTTTTAAATCCGAGTCAAGCTTTTTGCGATATGGCGAATTTTCGAAAATTTTGACAAGCATTTTTTTCAAAAAGTCTTATTAACTCAAACTTTGGTAACAAAATATGAAAGCCTGATCTATTTCTTGTCATTTGATATGCAATTTGTCTTTAATTTCTTTCATTAGCACATTTTTTATAGAAAAACTAAAAAGTAAAACAAAGATATTTTCATGAGAATTCGCAAAACATTACAATAACATCGAAAATTCGCCATATTTCGAAAATCACTCGGATTTTAAACTTTTGAAGCCAATTAAAATACATTTGATACGATACCAATATTATTAAAATTCATCAAGGAGTTCTGAACTTATACCGGTTATCATAAAGCTATTTCTCGATCTTCCGATAGCTATATCTCCGTTCGTTTAGGGAATTTTAAAAAATGGAACTAAGAAAAGTAGTTCAGAATCTTACATTTGACGGTGTTCTACCGATTCCCGCCTACCTTCTATAATTTTCTAAACCTAAAACGGCTCATTCTCTGCATCTCAAACGATTGGACAAAGTGAATGTAACCTAAGTGTAGGGTGTAAAAACAATGTTTAGTTTATTAATTTTGACCCAATTCAATTTCCTGCGCGCCGGTTATATTTGTTTTTTGCTTCAAAAGGATTTGTATCAGCAGACAAAGAAAGCAACAAAAAATGAAAATACAAACTCCTTCTGAGAAAAAAACCATTAACGATCATAGCAAAAAAAAAACGTGCAAACAAAATATACCAACAACAAGAAAAAACAATTTCAAATACAACAACTGCTACGTAGGAGGGAATGAAATGCAAATGGTCTGCAGATTAAACTGCGCATGTGTGAATGAGTTGGTAATGTTTATTTTTTTTTAACATATTTTGGTTTTTCTTAAACAAATCCACTTGCTAATTTTTATGATCACTTGGCAGCTAAAAAATGAATTTTGCTTAAAAGAGTGCCACATCTTTGCACTCATAAAAATTCATTTAACCTTGAAGTAGAGAGTTCTCATACCTCAATAAATTCTCGTGGTTTTTATGTTTGATTGACATGCTCGATCGAACTCCACCTCTATACCTTATTTATACTCTCTGCATTTTGTGGTCGGACCATTTTTTTAAATTTTCAAAAAATCATAGCTTCTAAGCCTCGAGAAAGATAATTTTTTTGTCTTTCCAAAAAATATATTTTGAAATGTAAAAAAAGGTGTAGGGGAGACTGGGGCACATTTGACACTAAATTTTCAAAGACCTGTATCTTAGAAAATTATTGCACGATCTTAATACTCTTTACCGTTTCTGAAAGATTGATTATTTAAGATTAAAACCAAGAAAAAAAAATTTCAAAAAAACTGCATTGAAAGTCCTTTTCTAATTTTTTTCAAAAAAAGTCATTTTGTCAAATGTGCCCCAGGTACGGGGCACATTTGACATTGCAAGGGGCACATTTGACACTCACAAAAATAACACAGAAACATTAAACAAAACATTAATACATATATTTTTTTCATATAAATACAAATCATAAGTATGTATGTATTAACGAAGACTTATTTTATATATAAGTGTGAGAAGTCGATGTCAAATACGTAGTGCGTGAACGTGAAGTTGGATTTGTTGGAGTTGGTAGTTTAAACTCAATTGCACTCCTTAAAGTCAGGCAAACATCTTCCACTTCTGGTTTTATAAAAACCCAATTTAGTGGTGAAACTCTTCTCAAATAACTGATCTTGTATGAAGTATAGCTAATTACTTCTACAATTTCTCCAACATAAAAAAATGGGTTTTTGGATTTTTCGCCAAATTTCCCAAGGACAATATATAAGTATAAAGTACAATTTCCAACAACACCCCTTATGAAAACATCAACATAAAATGTTAGGTAAGACCCAGTTTGGTGGAAATTTCATTGGTCTGGATTTTGGGTAACACCTTCGTCAAGATATCTGCAGCGCTTTCACATAATGGGGCGCACTTCAAATCAATTTGATAATTATTAAAAACTTCGCATACATGATGAACTTTGATGTCAATATGTTTACTTCGGGAATTCATCCATCCAGATTTTCAAATTAATATAAGTGGTAGAGGTCCTGGAAAGCATCTATTCAAAAATCTTGTGTTGTAGATAAAACAAACAAACAAATTATGAAAATGAAATGGATTCTGTGACGGAAGTCGGAATTTCTATCTGGTTTCCGATATCAGAAATAGCGTATTTAACTTTTTTTCATCGCCATCGCGTCTGTTCGTCTTCATTTTATAGTGTGTACCATATCTTGAAAAAGATAACACTAGAAAATCTTCTAAAATACACAAACACATATGTTTGGACGAACGTCAAATGTGCCCCTTCGGCAAAAGTCAAATGTGCCCCAAAATCTCTTGGAGAATTAAAAATATTTTAAAATTTAAACTATTTGACCTTGATGAAAAACACTTTTATTCTATTAATTATAAAGGTTAGTGCTACCAAATTTTCATACTTACTTTTAAAAAACAATACAACTTTATTTGCAAAACCCTTACGAACAAGAAGTCAAAAATTACAAAAAAATACACAAAAAGTTAAAAAAGCGTATTATCGCGGGAAGAGTTGAAAGAAAACTGAAAAAAGTTCATTACGTTGCTTCCACTCTAATTAGTTGTGTTTCTGCATTTCAGGTTTTTGGTTCGAACGGCGTGTTTACACCGAAAATGGCAAAGTCAAATGTGCCCCGGTGTTAAATGTACCCCAGCTTACCCTACCTGAGCACGTTTTTTGTAGTTTAGTACTAAAATAGTAAATTAAGTACTTTTTATCAACTACGAAAATTTTTATTTTAATACCTTTCCAAAACAGGTCTAAACATGACATTCGGTTAAGAAATGGCCAAGTTATAGACAATTATTTGAGGAGAATTCGTCACATTTTACGGATTTTTCCATTTTTTGTACTCCACGAGCCATAAAAAAAATCGGAAAATTTTGTTTCCCCATTTCTCAAAGACTAGACATGAAACAAAACCATGTACCAAATTTCAGCGAAATCGAAATCGGAAGTTAAATTAAAAAATTTGTGGAGTTGCCTGGTTTTTCCGCAAACGGTATGGAGTTTCCTTGTTATTTCCCAAAATGTATCGTTTACGAAATTTTTTGTTTCTTAATAACTTGGAAATGATATGCATTATTCAAATTTCGCTCTGATAGAATGATTGTAAATCAAAAAACATTCCATTTTTCATGGTTTTTTCATTTTCCTAAAAAATGGAGTTACCTGATTTTTCCGCGCGACCACAGGTATAGTAAAATTCATCGGTTTAACACAAGAATGCGTTATTTTTGTTTTTTTCATGTACAGTGGATTAAAAAACTTCAAAAATCGATTAAAAAAAAAAATCTGACGAGTCATGGGTATTTTTTTAACGGCTACTTAAAGAATTTTTTGGATTTTCTCATGTGTTTTACAAAAAGTTTCAAATTATCGAACAGTTTATTACAAAAAGACGAAAAAATAGCCAAAAACGCATCTTAGTAATTTATCAATGAATTGTATACAACTTTTCCATCGATTTTCTTAAATAGTATCTTATTTGCTTTGCAAATATATAGGCTATGATATAAAAAACAAAATGATTTTTTGAAATTTTTTTTTTCTTGTATAAATTGCAGTTGATTTTGACTTTTTTTTCATTTTTTCGGGAAATTTTTTTTTTCAGAAATCAATTTAGTCCTCCGAAACTAACAAACCAGCTAAAGAGTGATGTGAATATCATTTATAGGTAATTTAATTACCTTTAATATGACATACAATGCGTTTAAACACAAACATTGGTTCTTGAGATATTTGTATTTAAATGGAATTATATTTTTTTTTTGGTCCAAAAACCGATAATGACCGATATCTCGAAAAAGAAAAAAGAATCAGCAGCCCATTTTACATATCAAATGAATAATGGCATTCAATGGGAAAAAACTAGTATTTTTTTTGAATTTTGCTGCACCCTAATACACAATGTTTAACTAAGCATAATTTACATGATAGTTATTTGAAAACTAATTTGGAATAACTCATATCATTTTCATATATTTATTTATTTATTTATTCAATATCAAACAGAGATGATATCCCTTACAGACTATAGCTTCGTTGATTGTAGGCCCTTGGTCAACATATCATCAGGCATTTGCTGAGTTGGTATATGTTTAGTTTCAATTAACTTATTTTTAATAGCATCTCTAACATAGTGATACCGAACTTCGATGTGCTTTGATCTGTTAAGTGACTGTTGACTTACTGCCAGATTTAATGCACTTTGATTGTCACAATAAAATTCAATAACACATTAAATTTTTCAAATAAACCGCTTCTCTAGATGCTTCCGAGAGGGCTACATACTCAGCCTCGGTACTAGATAGAGAGACCGTCTTCTGTTTCTTGCTTTGCCATGATATAACAGAACCAGACATGGTAAAGCAGTACCCAGTATAGGACTTTCTATCCAAGCTGTCGCTAGCCCAATCGGCATCAACAAAACCTTGTAAGCTTAAATAGCTTATAGTATATGCAATATCAGGTCTTATCAATACGGCTAAGTACATTAAACTACCTATCAGCCTTTGATACGGAATTTCTGTTATACATTTTTCAGATTTTTTAATGTTTAGCTTGCATTAGATAGGAGTATCTATAGGTCTACAATCAGACATGCCAAACCTTAACAATAACTGTTCTATGCTGTTGATCTACAGTATTGGTATTGCAGTTCATATTTACATTAATTCTCATACTCAAATAACGTCTAACAGGACCTAGATCTTTTAATTTAAATTCAGTTATTATGATTTTTACATTATCCTTCATTTTCGTAAATAAACAAGGCTCAAGCTTACTATTTTTAAAACCTAAGTTACACAATCTTTTACTTTTTCGTGCCATACTAAGGCAGACTGCTTCAAGCCATAAATAGCTCTTTTAAGTTTTAGCACCTTTCCAAAACTTTTACTTACAAAATCTTCAGGTAAAGACATATAAATAACCTCTCTTAAATGAATGCCCGTTCAAAAAGCTGTTGTGACATCCAGGTGGTTGATGTCCATATTCCACTGAACGCTAAGCGCAAACAACATCCTCAAAGTGGAATGCTTCACTATAGGAGAAAAGGTGTCCACATAATCGATGCCACGTCTCTGGGTAAAACCCTTTGCTACAAGTCTGGCACGATATCGCTCTTTGTCGTTAACGTATAGTTTTTTATTAGACACCCTCTTGCATTTGACTATTGCAGCACCACTTGGAATGTCAATGAGCTCCCATGCTTCATTGTATACAAATGACTGCAGCTCCTCTTGCATGGCTCGTTTCCACTGTTCTTCCTCTGAACCCTTCAGAGCCTCTGAGACGTCAATCTGCTCAACTTTTGTAAAATAACTAAAAACACACATGTTATTATAACCAAAACGTCCACGCTTAGATCGTTTGGTGTCCGTTGCATACCCGTACAATTGCAGTCAGAGTTGCAGGATTCGGGATAAAGTACCTGGAAACCGATCCCTGCTCGGTTGACAATCTGATCTTATTATTTTAGTCGATGGTTTTTATTCATAGCTTTTTTCTGTGATCGAATTCGTATCTTTCCAATTTTCATGCTTTCAAAATGATAAATTTACCGATGAGAATAAAATAAAAAAATACTCGGAAAGTATCAAATGGTATCGGAAACAATAGAATAACATCAAAACTTTAAAATTTATGGTTTTTGGTGAAATATTAAAACGTAACAAAAACCGTAAAAAAAAAGAAAACCTAATAAAGCAGCACTCCAAGTAGGGGAGAATGGGGATTTGTGAGACGGGCTTAGTTTTTGACCTTGAACTACTCCAAACTCACAATCTGCACATTTGAAAGCGTCAAACTATACTTCGACACTAATGGTATCTATTAGTTTATTCTTTTCATTGAAAATAATCATTTTTGTCAAAAATTCAATTGCTCGAAAAAAACATTTATTTTTCGAATGTTCGAAAACTTTGGGGAGTTGTGTGACACTGCATGAAAACAATTAAATTACTTATTTTGGTAATCTATATATATAAAAATGAAATGGTGTCCGTATGTAGCTTATGAACGCGGAAACTACACGGCCGATTCACATAATTTTTTTTTTTAAATTGTTTGTTGTGGTCTGTAGATGGTTCTTAAGAGGGTGAGATGCCACTGAGGGTAACGGGGGTTGCACCCCCCATACTAAAAATATACAAAAAATGCAATATCTCTACAGTTATACAAGCTATGATTATGAAAGTTGGTGAACTTATGCATAATGTATCTACCATTCACCATGCAAAATTTGAGGGGGATTGAACTAGGGGACGTTGCACCCATCATATGAAAAAAACACACAAAATGGCACATGGATGTTTATTGAGTCTACTATTCAGCGTACTAAGCTTAAGAGGGATTAAACGAAAGAGATTTGCACCCCCCGTACAGTAAAAATACTCAAAATGCTATATTTCTACGACTATAGTAGCTATCATTATAAAAGTTGGTACATAGATATATATTTTATTTACCTTGAAAAATCTGAAGGGTTGGAAGAGAAGGATGACGGAGATAGATGGGACTTGGAACATATGTAAAAGGCATCGGGAACGGGCGAACAAAGTCGCTTGGGGGCCAGCTAGTCTATTATATAAAAATGAAATGGTGTCCGTATGTAGCTTATGAACGCGGAAACTACAAGGCCGATTTACATAATTTTTTTTTTAAATTGTTTGTTATGGTCTGTAGAAGGTTCTTAAGGGGGTGGGATGCTACTGAGGGGAACGGGGGTTGCACCCCCCATACGAAAAAAATACAAAAAATGCTATATCTCTACAGTTATACAAGTTATGATTATGAAAGTTGATGAACTTATGCATAATGTACATATCTACCATTTACCATGCAAAACTTGGGGGATATTGGGTGTAGAATTGCATCCAATTTTCAAAAATACACAAAATGCTATATTTCTTCACATATCGCAGATATTGTTATAAAACTTGGTACATACATGAATATTCTATCTACCATTTACTATGAAAATCTTGGGCGGGGGGTGAGAAGAGGGAGTTGCACCCTTCATACAAAAAATATAGAAAATGCTATATCTCTGTACCTATGGGAGCTATGATTACAAAAGTTGATACATGGATCTTTAAAAACCTTGGTGATTGGAAGAGAGGGACGATGGAGATGGATGGGACTTCGTACGTATAGGCATCGGGAATGGGCGAACGAAGTCGCAACCAGGCCAGCTAGTTATTTTATATTCAGGATGGAATAGAAGAAAATTGTGATAATTTTTATGAAACTTTCCGAGTTATGATCCTTTGAAGAGAATGTATTTCAGCCCCCATTCAAAAGACGAAACTCTAATAGTATCGAAACACCGATTTTTGGTCAAAAAACCCTGAAAATGAGTTAAAATCTGTTGCAGAGTATGCAATGTATTGGTGCCAATACGACGAATGCCCTTAAATAAAAAATGGGCTATGCCACCCACCCAAATTATTTTGTTTTTTGTATGGGCCTGAAATACATTCTCTTCAAAGGATCATAACTCGGAAAGAAAGAGTCCTATTGGAAAAGTTTGAAGGTATATTTTTATGAGGAAGAGAGTGGCTTTTTGATGCCACTTATAAAAAAGAATTTCTTCTTTTCCTGTAGCTACGCTATAAGAATACAGTGCTTTCTTCAACTTCAAGCAAGGATATTTCGAAATCCTGCAATTCTGCAGATGAAGACAGATTCAGCGTCAAAAGGTACATAAGAAATAAAAAGTTCATTCCATTTTTTTTTTTTTTTTGGTAAATTTTTATTTTGGTAGAAAGTGGGCGTTGTTTAATAATTACCACGTAGTGCGAAAACGATCCATGGTTAACCGAATTAATTGCTCTGATGGACGATTATGTCGACCATAAAATGGACGGAGCTTGCGGTAAACTTCGCGAACTGAACCATTATTTTCGAAATAAATTTGCACGATTTGCAAGCGTTGTTCTTTTGTCAACCTGTTCATGATGAAATGGCAAACCAAACTGAACATAAATGACATTAGAGTTGCCAGATTTGACCACAAAATGCCAGTTTTATCTCTATTCGAAAAACAAACCAAAAAAAAAAACACCGTTTATTAGAGTTTCGTCTTTTGAATGGGGGCTGAAATACCTTCTCTTCAAAGGATCATAACTCGGAAAGTTTCATAAAAATTATCACAATTTTCTTCTATTCCATCCTGAATATAAAATAATTACCAAAATAAGTAATTTAATTGTTTTCATGCAGTGTCACACAACTCCCCAAAGTTTTCGAACATTCGAAAAATAAATGTTTTTTTCGAGCAAATGAATTTTTGACAAAAATGATTATTTTCAATGAAAAGAATAAACTAATAGATACCATTAGTGTCGAAGTATAGTTTGACGCTTTCAAATGTGCAGATTGTGAGTTTGGAGTAGTTCAAGGTCAAAAACTAAGCCCGTCTCACAAATCCCCATCCCCTACTTGGAGTGCTGCTTTATTAGGTTTTCTTTTTTTTTACGGTTTTTGTTACGTTTTAATATTTCACCAAAAACCATAAATTTTAAAGTTTTGATGTTATTCTATTGTTTCCGATACCATTTGATACTTTCCGAGTATTTTTTTATTTTATTCTCATCGGTAAATTTATCATTTTGAAAGCATGAAAATTGGAAAGATATGAATTCGATCACAGAAAAAAGCTATGAATAAAAACCATCGACTAAAATAATAAGATCAGATTGTCAACCGAGCAGGGATCGGTTTCCAGGTACTTTATCCCGAATCCTGCAACTCTGACTGCAATTGTACGGGTATGCAACGGACACCAAACGATCTAAGCGTGGACGTTTTGGTTATAATAACATGTGTGTTTTTAGTTATTTTACAAAAGTTGAGCAGATTGACGTCTCAGAGGCTCTGAAGGGTTCAGAGGAAGAACAGTGGAAACGAGCCATGCAAGAGGAGCTGCAGTCATTTGTATACAATGAAGCATGGGAGCTCGTTGACATTCCAAGTGGTGCTGCAATAGTCAAATGCAAGAGGGTGTCTAATAAAAAACTATACGTTAACGACAAAGAGCGATATCGTGCCAGACTTGTAGCAAAGGGTTTTACCCAGAGACGTGGCATCGATTATGTGGACACCTTTTCTCCTATAGTGAAGCATTCCACTTTGAGGATGTTGTTTGCGCTTAGCGTTCAGTGGAATATGGACATCAACCACCTGGATGTCACAACAGCTTTTTGAACGGGCATTCATTTAAGAGAGGTTATTTATATGTCTTTACCTGAAGATTTTGTAAGTAAAAGTTTTGGAAAGGTGCTAAAACTTAAAAGAGCTATTTATGGCTTGAAGCAGTCTGCCTTAGTATGGCACGAAAAAGTAAAAGATTGTGTAACTTAGGTTTTAAAAATAGTAAGCTTGAGCCTTGTTTATTTACGAAAATGAAGGATAATGTAAAAATCATAATAACTGAATTTGAGTTATTTGAGTATGAGAATTAATGTAAATATGAACTGCAATACCAATACTGTAGATCAACAGCATAGAACAGTTATTGTTAAGGTTTGGCATGTCTGATTGTAGACCTATAGATACTCCTATCTAATGCAAGCTAAACATTAAAAAATCTGAAAAATGTATAACAGAAATTCCGTATCAAAGGCTGATAGGTAGTTTAATGTACTTAGCCGTATTGATAAGACCTGATATTGCATATACTATAAGCTATTTAAGCTTACAAGGTTTTGTTGATGCCGATTGGGCTAGCGACAGCTTGGATAGAAAGTCCTATACTGGGTACTGCTTTACCATGTCTGGTTCTGTTATATCATGGCAAAGCAGGAAACAGAAGACGGTCTCTCTATCTAGTACCGAGGCTGAGTATGTAGCCCTCTCGGAAGCATCTAGAGAAGCGGTTTATTTGAAAAATTTAATGTGTTATTGAATTTTATTGTGACAATCAAAGTGCATTAAATCTGGCAGTAAGTCAACAGTCACTTAACAGATCAAAGCACATCGAAGTTCGGTATCACTATGTTAGAGATGCTATTAAAAATAAGTTAATTGAAACTAAACATATACCAACTCAGCAAATGCCTGATGATATGTTGACCAAGGGCCTACAATCAACGAAGCTATAGTCTGTAAGGGATATCATCTCTGTTTGATATTGAATAAATAAATAAATAAATATATGAAAATGATATGAGTTATTCCAAATTAGTTTTCAAATAACTATCATGTAAATTATGCTTAGTTAAACATTGTGTATTAGGGTGCAGCAAAATTCAAAAAAAATACTAGTTTTTTCCCATTGAATGCCATTATTCATTTGATATGTAAAATGGGCTGCTGATTCGTTTTTCTTTTTCGAGATATCGGTCATTATCGGTTTTTGGACCAAAAAAAAAATATAATTCCATTTAAATACAAATATCTCAAGAACCAATGTTTGTGTTTAAACGCATTGTATGTCATATTAAAGGTAATTAAATTACCTATAAATGATATTCACATCACTCTTTAGCTGGTTTGTTAGTTTCGGAGGACTAAATTGATTTCTGAAAAAAAAAATTTCCCGAAAAAATGAAAAAAAAGTCAAAATCAACTGCAATTTATACAAGAAAAAAAAAATTTCAAAAAATCATTTTGTTTTTTATATCATAGCCTATATAGTCCGGGAGCCGGTGACAGTAAAACTGCACTTACATGGATTTTCAAAATTTTTACATGAATGGATAGTGTGTGGTCATAGGTACAATTTAAGCTTGGTGTGCCGCGATTTATCCTGGCACCACTATTTTTTAGCTATTTTTGAAATTTGCATTTTTGGAAGCAAATCGCACTCATACGGATTTTAATTTAAAAAACGCCATTTTGTTGCAAATTTTTTTTAATTGAAGAAAAGTTTGGTGTGCCAACTGATATCCTGGCACAAAGGTCTGGCACACCGATTTAAAGGACATAAATGCAAAGAAATTTTTTTTTTTTTTTTTTAATTTGCTTGTTATAGCTCTACTTGGTGACATAGTACAAAGCAGGCATTGAAATAAGCTGTAATAATACCCTATTTCTGCAGTAATAACTTCAAATTTGCAGTAATAACTTCACCTTGATTCATATTACTTTGTTTTGCGTTAATCGTTGAAACTAAATACCCTTTTTATTTAGCTCATAACCGTTGTTTTAGTTGTCTAACCTCACCAATTTGGGCTAAAATGTAGCAACCACAATAACTACTCGGCAACTCTACTTTCCACATATTTTTATAAATGCATTCGAAGAAAATTTCGCTATAAATTTTCAATTTTAAATTGAACCGTTGCCATGATATCTGTTATTTTATATTAATATATAATCACTTGAATAAGACATTAAAAAAATTTTCCTAAAAATTGCAATTAAAAACAAAAAAAAATTCTGCAGTAATAACTTTTTCTTATTTCAACCCCTGGTACAAAGCTTAACCAAAATACCTGTCATACCAATTATATCTAGTCCAGCGATGAACATTAAACCCATTTGAAGAGTGGAACGTTAAAACGTCAAAATAAGCAAAGCAAAATTTCCGTGCAAATATCACTATAAAACACGAACAACCATTACGTGCACAGCGAGCTGACATGCTACACAACTATGATATCTGAGGTTGAGGATATATTATAAACTGGTATGACAGGTATTCTGGTTAAGCTTTGTACTATGTCACCAAGTAGAGCTATAACAAGCAAATTAAAAAAAAAAAAAAAAAATTTCTTTGCATTTATGTCCTTTAAATCGGTGTGCCAGACCTTTGTGCCAGGATATCAGTTGGCACACCAAACTTTTCTTCAATTAAAAAAAATTTGCAACAAAATGGCGTTTTTTAAATTAAAATCCGTATGAGTGCGATTTGCTTCCAAAAATGCATATTTCAAAAATAGCTAAAAAATAGTGGTGCCAGGATAAATCGCGGCACACCAAGCTTAAATTGTACCTATGACCACACACTATCCATTCATGTAAAAATTTTGAAAATCCGTGTAAGTGCAGTTTTACTGTCACCGGCTCCCTGCCTAATATATTTGCTAAGCAAATAAGATACTATTAAAGAAAATCGATGGAAAAGTTGTATACAATTCATTGATAAATTACTAAGATGCGTTTTTGGCTATTTTTTCGTCTTTTTGTAATAAACTGTTCGATAATTTGAAACTTTTTGTAAAACACATGAGAAAATCCAAAAAATTCTTTAAGTAGCCGTTAAAAAAATACCCATGACTCGTCAGATTTTTTTTTTTAATCGATTTTTGAAGTTTTTTAATCCACTGTACATGAAAAAAACAAAAATAACGCATTCTTGTGTTAAATCGATGAATTTTACTATACCTGTGGTCGCGCGGAAAAATCAGGTAACTCCATTTTTTAGGAAAATGAAAAAACCATGAAAAATGGAATGTTTTTTGATTTACAATCATTCTATCAGAGCGAAATTTGAATAATGCATATCATTTCCAAGTTATTAAGAAACAAAAAATTTCGTAAACGATACATTTTGGGAAATAACAAGGAAACTCCATACCGTTTGCGGAAAAACCAGGCAACTCCACAAATTTTTTAATTTAACTTCCGATTTCGATTTCGCTGAAATTTGGTACATGGTTTTGTTTCATGTCTAGTCTTTGAGAAATGGGGAAAAAAAATTTTCCGATTTTTTTTATGGCTCGTGGAGTACAAAAAATGGAAAAATCCGTAAAATGTGACGAATTCTCCTCAAATAATTGTCTATAACTTGGCCATTTCTTAAGCGAATGTCATGTTTAGACCTGTTTTGGAAAGGTATTAAAATAAAAATTTTCGTAGTTGATAAAAAGTACTTAATTTACTATTTTAGTACTAAACTACAAAAAACGTGCTCAGGTAGGGTAAGCTGGGGTACATTTAACACCGGGGCACATTTGACTTTGCCATTTTCGGTGTAAACACGCCGTTCGAACCAAAAACCTGAAATGCAGAAACACAACTAATTAGAGTGGAAGCAACGTAATGAACTTTTTTCAGTTTTCTTTCAACTCCTCCCGCGATAATACGCTTTTTTAACTTTTTGTGTATTTTTTTGTAATTTTTGACTTCTTGTTCGTAAGGGTTTTGCAAATAAAGTTGTATTGTTTTTTAAAAGTAAGTATGAAAATTTGGTAGCACTAACCTTTATAATTAATAGAATAAAAGTGTTTTTCATCAAGGTCAAATAGTTTAAATTTTAAAATATTTTTAATTCTCCAAGAGATTTTGGGGCACATTTGACTTTTGCCGAAGGGGCACATTTGACGTTCGTCCAAACATATGTGTTTGTGTATTTTAGAAGATTTTCTAGTGTTATCTTTTTCAAGATATGGTACACACTATAAAATGAAGACGAACAGACGCGATGGCGATGAAAAAAAGTTAAATACGCTATTTCTGATATCGGAAACCAGATAGAAATTCCGACTTCCGTCACAGAATCCATTTTATTTTCATAATTTGTTACCTTTGTTTTATCTACAACACAAGATTTTTGAATAGATGCTTTCCAGGACCTCTACCACTTATTTTAATTTGAAAATCTGGATGGATGAATTCCCGAAGTAAACATATTGACATCAAAGTTCATCATGTATGCGAAGTTTTTAATAATTATCAAATTGATTTGAAGTGCGCCCCATTATGTGAAAGCGCTGCAGATATCTTGACGAAGGTGTTACCCAAAATCCAGACCAATGAAATTTCCACCAAACTGGGTCTTACCTAACATTTTATGTTGATGTTTTCATAAGGGGTGTTGTTGGAAATTGTACTTTATACTTATATATTGTCCTTGGGAAATTTGGCGAAAAATCCAAAAACCCATTTTTTTATGTTGGAGAAATTGTAGAAGTAATTAGCTATACTTCATACAAGATCAGTTATTTGAGAAGAGTTTCACCACTAAATTGGGTTTTTATAAAACCAGAAGTGGAAGATGTTTGCCTGACTTTAAGGAGTGCAATTGAGTTTAAACTACCAACTCCAACAAATCCAACTTCACGTTCACGCACTACGTATTTGACATCGACTTCTCACACTTATATATAAAATAAGTCTTCGTTAATACATACATACTTATGATTTGTATTTATATGAAAAAAATATATGTATTAATGTTTTGTTTAATGTTTCTGTGTTATTTTTGTGAGTGTCAAATGTGCCCCTTGCAATGTCAAATGTGCCCCGTACCTGGGGCACATTTGACAAAATGACTTTTTTTGAAAAAAATTAGAAAAGGACTTTCAATGCAGTTTTTTTGAAATTTTTTTTTCTTGGTTTTAATCTTAAATAATCAATCTTTCAGAAACGGTAAAGAGTATTAAGATCGTGCAATAATTTTCTAAGATACAGGTCTTTGAAAATTTAGTGTCAAATGTGCCCCAGTCTCCCCTACACCTTTTTTTACATTTCAAAATATATTTTTTGGAAAGACAAAAAAATTATCTTTCTCGAGGCTTAGAAGCTATGATTTTTTGAAAATTTAAAAAATTGGTCCGACCACAAAATGGCTCATAATTGCAACATTTCTTAATACATTTTCATGTTTGGACCATTTTTAGAAAGGTATTGAATTACGCTATGCGCCCAAAGTAATTTTTGTATTGGAAAAAAGTACTAAATTAACTACTACTTTAGTACTAAGCGACAAAAAACGCTTTAGTACCCTTTTTTCAACCTTCCAAAATATTTTTCTGGAATAAAAGACAAAACTACCTTTCACATGAATTCAAAATTAAGATGGTATCTTTAATGGTAAAGGAGAAGTGATTTCAGTACATGCAATATTTCGTGTTATGTAAGTTTTTTTGTAATTTACATCATTTTAAATTCTTCGAATGATTTTGAAAATAAAATACGCCGTGCTGCAATACGGTTACGGCCTAAGGGAACAAAACTATGAAATTTCTGGATCCCTGGTATGGCTTAGCATCAGTTATTTGGCCTCGGTAAGGTTTCTGAAAACTTGATCTTGAAGCATTTCGTTTTTTATTTCCATGATATGAATGTGCAATTTCGAAAAGATAACATCTCCAAAACGAGACAAAAGTAATGTCATATAAATTATGTGCCATAATGATCGGTTATTTGATCGATACCATTTTTTCAGCTCAATTCTACATCATCAAGTACATTTTTCGTGAAAACAGAGATAAATTTTATTCATTCCTAACAAAATGTCAGCCCATCAATATTATGACATTCCTTTTGCCTCGTTTAGGAGATGTGACCCTTTCGAAATTGCACATTCATATCATGGAAATAAAAAATTTCATGTTTGATTAATTTCAAATGGTTGCTTTGATGAAATACAACTACATTTTCTTCTGTCGCAACCTTGCCGATTTCCTCACAATTAAGCTTTTATCATGCGATCGATGATTAACAATGGGGAGCAGAGCGCGTCAATAGTGCTTCCGAACCGCTCTAATGCAGCAGTGAAGCGCATCTCTGCCGTATCCAATAGCGCAGAAATTAACATAGACAGGTCATTGGCTCGAAGCGCTTCGTTGGGTTGTAACATTCTCATATATTGAAAATAGAACATCTTTTTGGAAAAACCAGGTAACTCCATTTTTGCGGAAAAACCAGGTAACTGACCGTGTTTAGGTGTATTTGTGCCTAAATTGAGTGAAATGTCTTAAAAAACTTCACTCTCATTCAAAAAATTATTTTACGCTAGAAAACGAATAAAAATGAAAAAAACATGCTAAATTCATCAAAAAAGTTAAACGCGTTTTCTCCCGTTTTTGAAAAATGGAGCTATCTGATTTTTCTGCGCGGCCACAGATATGATCTTTACATTTGAGGTGTATCATGTGTTCAGAAAACTTATGCAGGATATTACGAGGAATATTTTTGTAGACAATTTTAACCCTCTAAAACCCCCACATGTAGGTCATTTTGACCTAAATGTGGGGGATCAAAATGACCCACATGTAACGGTCTTAGAGGGTTAAAATTGTCTACAAAAATATTCCTCGTAACATCCTGCATAAGTTTACTGAGCACATGATACACCTCAAATTGAATTGAATTCATCGAAGAAAATTGTGATAATCTTTATGAAACTTTCCGAGTTATGATCCTTTGAAGAGAAGACATTTCAGCCCCCATTCAAAAGACGAAACTGTAATAGTATCGAAAAACCGGTTTTTGGTCAAAAACCCTGAAAATGAGTTAAAATCTGTTGCAGAGTATGCAATGTATTGGTGCCAATACGACGAATGCCCTTAAATAAAAAATGGGCTATGCCACCCACCCAAATTATTTCGTTTTTTGTATGGGGCTGAAATACATTCTCTTCAAAGGATCATAACTCGGAAAGAAAGAGTCCTATTGGAAAAGTTTGAAGGTATATTTTTATGCGGAAGAGAGTGGCTTTTTGATGCCACTTATAAAAAAGAACTTCTTCTTTTCCTGTAGCTACGCTATAAGAATACAGTGCTTTCTTCAGGCAAGGATATTTCGAAATCCTGCAATTCTGCAGATGAAGACAGATTCAGCGTCAAAAGGTACATAAGAAATAAAAAGTTCATTCCATTTTTTTTTTTTGGTAAATTTTTATCGTAATTATTAAACAACGCCCACTTTTCGTTATGTTTCAAATCCTCATAATAAGATCAGATTGTCAACCGAGCAGAGATCGGTCTACAGGTTCTTTATCCCGATTCCTGCAACTCTGACTGCAATTGTACGGATATGCAACGGACAGCAAACAATCTAGGCGTGGACGACCCAACGAGCAGCTCAAAACTTACGAGACAGTAACATAAAGAACATCTCAAAACACAAGAATAAAAATCGAGCAACTGACGAGCTGCAATTGTATGCAACGTATAAAAAAGCTCGATTCACTACACTCAAATCATGTCAAGACTTTATTTAAATGAAAATTAATTCACTACTATGTTTTGTTGTACAAATTTCAAAAAATGCTAGTATTATAAAAATCAGCATTTTTGAAATTATAAAAAACGTAGCATATTTTTTTTTTTGAGACTTTTCACTATTTCTAAAATCAATATCCTGAGGCGGAGCAAAGTTTTCTAAAATCTTTTGATGCATAACCATTTTTTATGTTAAATTTTTTTAAATTTTTGTTTTGCTTTATGTAGCCAAACAAAAAAGTTTTCCATACAAATTTTGTGTTTTTGACACAAAAAAATTCTACCATCAAAGTTTTCACCAGAGCCAAAATATTTTGTGGGAAGTCTAACAAAAAGCCAAAGAACATATTAGGATGTGGGGAAAAAAAAAGATTTTTTTTTTGTATGGGGATAGACCCAGCTTAACGATAAGGTACTTTCCTAGATCTCTTGTTCTCTAGAATTTCTGGAACTTCTGAGATCTCACTGGATGAAATATCAGCCTCGGAGTTTGAAGAAACTAATGTGTCATCATTGCACTCACTTTCTGGATCTGTGATGTACAGGAACTTGAACTATCCAGAGATTAATTCACTGTAGAATCCCCCACTGAATCTCTGTATTCTCAATTCATCACTGCTACTGCTTTTTCATTCACTGTTGAATCCCCCACTGTTTCGGTGTGTTCCTCGTTCATTACTGCTTCTTCTTCTTCATTCAGAATTCAGATCGCATTTTCTCCTTCTGAAGTGTTTCCACGATTTCTCTCTTCCATGACTATAACATCTCTCTTGACCGTGACAATATTTTTTCTCGATAACCTTTCACATTTTCAGAGAATCCAACAAGAGCATGCTGCAAGGCTTATCTGTCCCATTTCAATCTCGTTTTTT
Organism: Calliopum simillimum; assembly: GCA_951812925.1. Classification (NCBI taxonomy): domain Eukaryota; kingdom Metazoa; phylum Arthropoda; class Insecta; order Diptera; family Lauxaniidae; genus Calliopum; species Calliopum simillimum. Next base: position 47,389,395 of record OX638371.1, on the reverse strand, counting down.
TGGGAACGTGGACCATCACTGGGTTTCCAAACAGACGAATGTGACTCAAGTCCGGCTTCCTTCCATACCATGCTTCATACGGAGTTTTATTTTCTAAACTTGATGTAACAGATCTGTTTTTAATATACACGGCTGTATTTGCCGCTTCAGCCCAAAATTGTTTATTTAATTTTGCGTCGAATAATAAACATCTTGCTTTTTCAACAACTGTTCCATTTGCTCTTTCACAAAGACGATTTTGCTCTGGCGTATAAGCAATTGTTTTCTGGTGCACTATTCCAGCTTTTGTCAAATAATTTTCCATTTCGCCATTGCAAAATTCGCCACCGTTGTCTGTGCGCAGAATTTTTATTTTCTTGTTTTGCTGGTTCTCGACTATCACTTTAAAATCTATAAATTTGTTGAACACAGAACTTTTGTGCTTCAAAAAATTTATGAATGTCATGCGAGTATAATCACCCACAAATAAAAGAAAGTATTGTGAACCTGCAATGGATTTTGTTTCCATTTCATTTCTATTTATGTTCTACGAAAGTTTTACAAAGATAACATAGGTGGTATTTTAATACATGAAGGTATTGCCATACAAAAATTACAGTACGATAAAATTCAAAACTCATGAGCTTTTCACACAATTTCAGTACCGAACCAAGTTCGTTTAACTCAGCTCAACTCAGTTCGTTTGTTCGCGAGTTGTGAGCTGATCGTTTGTTTGTTGAGCTAGTAAGTTATGAGTTTTCTTGTTTGCTTGGTTAAGTTCAGCGTGTTCGATATCACTGTGTGTAATTTTTTAAGTCATGGCAAAATAACAATATACGGACACCACTACGTGATAAAAGACTAAAAAAAAAAAGACCCGTGTCTCCCAATTTTTCCCAAAGTCCTCCACTTTTTTTTTTATGGGCCGCCAAAGATTTGGGGCCTCGGTATCATTTTCGTAAAAATGTGATCATTTTCTCAGGCTCATATCATGCAAACCGTTCAGAATTTCGATTTACTCTCTGAGGCAAAGTTGTAGCTCTTGTCATAAACAACAAAAACTGCGAACATATAAAATCAAAAAAACTTCACCTTCCAGATCAAAATCGCAAAAAACTTTAAAAAATACGATTTTTTTTACCTTTTTTCCCGTGTTCAGGTCCATAGGTAGCAAACCGTTCAAAATTCAAGGAAACAATCAACTACAAAAATTTACCTAAGATCTCAATAAACAAATTTCTAGAACATATAAACTTCCTAGAGATGATTCTTAACACTGTTTAGGTAGCACCCAAAAGTGAAAAATTTGCCGAAAATTTTTTAATTTCATTTTTTTTACCTTTTTCTCCTGTTCAGGTCCATAGGTAGCAAACCGTTCAAAATTCAAGGAAACAATCAACTACAACATTTACCTAAGATCTCAATAAACAAATTTCTAGAACATATAAACTTCCTGGGAATTATTCTTAACACCGTTTTTTAATTTCATGTGTTTTTTATTTACTTCAACATTGAGATACTATGCTATCTATTACAAAAATATTAAAAAAAAGTATTCGTATTATGTTTATAATGTTGATGGCCCTGGACTTGCAAATCGCGCTCTCTTAAGTTGTGGATCCAAATCGTCGTCCGAATCTGACTCTGATTCAGAACTTATGGTGTCCACAGGCACGTTGCTTCCAGACTGCCCTCCATCATCAGCTCTTTCTTCTTCAAATACTTCATTAACATCATACAGGGTGATCTTGTGACTCCACCAACATACCTCTGCAAGCAATGCGTCGAGGTTTTTGCCTTTGTACCGTTTTTCCATGGGCATTGTGGTTTGGTGAAACCGTTCTCCTTGCTCATCGGATTCGGTAGGGAGTTGTTTGATAAAATCGTCAAAATGAAAATGAAGAAAATGCAGCTTTAATGTCATCGATGCGCCGATTATCTCAAAATAATGCAGCATTTCTTTCACCCATTCTCTTGCTTCCGGTTCCGCGTCTCGATCCCCTCCCAAGACTCTGGTGCATACACGCTGAAGGCAAATCCATGCCATTGAATGATTTTCATCAAGCGATGAATCAAAGTTGCTCTTGAATAGCTTTCTAATGTCAGGGCCATTAAGTACGCCTGTTAAATGAAAACAAAATATAAAGACAGAAAAGAAAACATTAACATAGTGTAAATAGTACAATTAGGTGAACAAAAATTCGTTTTAAATTTACTACAATACCTTTTTTAATTTTGTCATCGCTACGCTTTGGGAAAACGCTTTTCAAATAGTCGAATGCGTTTGGACAATTTACAACGGCCACTTCGATGAATTTTTTAACAATTCCCAATTTTATGTGGAGCGGTGGCAGCAAGATGTCTTGAGTATTGTCAATTAAAGGTGCATTCTTCAGTCTATGTTGTTGTATTTGTTCATCCACACTTCCTCTTGGCCTCCACGAATTACATTGGAATTGATTCAGAGGTGAGCGTGAATCCCAATTACAAAGAAAACAAAAGAATTTTGGGAAGCCGCCCTTATCGATGATCCCTTGCAAAATGTTGATGACCTTCAAATTACAGCAAATCTTCCATTTATTTTCGTAATATTTGATTTTTTCCATTATATCTTTCAATGTTTCATAGCTTTCTTTCATGTTGATACCCATTGCTAGCGGAATGGAAGGTTTTCGGTTTGACACATGCAACAACACTGCTTTCAAGCTTGAAACAGAACCATCAATAAATAATCTCCACTCACTAGCGATGTAGTTCATTCCCATTTTTACCACCAAAGCTTTTATATCGTTGCAGTAAGCGAACGAATTGTCATCATTTAGAGTGTAGAGCATCTGAAATTCAGCTTGTCGTTTGCGGTACGCCGTAGAGTTAACATTAGCATGTGTGAGTTTTCTTTGCTTTAAAAAAGCTGTCAAAAATATTGCAAGTCGCTGCGATAATCCCAATATGGCCACAATGAAATCCATTTCCATTTGTGTTATTAGTTGTGGTCCATCTCTTCCCTGTTGGGGCTCATAATCGGTATCAAATGGATCTTCATAAGTAACACCACTTGCTCTAGTCATTCCTGTACATTCTGTACTACGATCTGGAGTTGGCGGCCTTGGTGATACAAAATTTTCAGGTACAAGCACTGGTAGTGTGGCTGTTGCAGTTGCTTTATAAATTTTGATCTTCTCAGCATGTCGATTTAGACCACATGTGTAATTTACGCATGCATAGCAACTGGTTGCATCATGATCACCTGGGCGATTAATCCAGTTTACCGGCTTACAATACTTCATAGTACCTCTGCCTCCACTCAACCATGCCATGAGATTGTTATAACATTGGCGACACACTGTATTAGGTGTGTAATTTTCACCGGTCAAGTCCACTTCGTCGAAAAACAATGTATATGCTCTTTTGAATTTACTAGTTAAAAGATTCTTTTCCTTCTGAAATCTTGTAGATGTTTTTTTTCTGGTTTGATGACCGCAAACGTAGCAAAATAAATCAATTTTTTCACACTGCATATTGAAATTGTCAGTTGCCAATGTTGTGTGCGAATTATGCAATAACACTTTCACTTTTTTTACTTTCACTGTCACTTTATAACTTTCACCGCTGAGCTCTCGTTGACGTCGCGCTGTGTAATGCCTCGATGTGAGCGTCGTGTCGCTTTTATATTGTGTGCTGCTGCTGTCGGTGCGTGATACCTAAGCGCTACCTAAACGGTCAATGCAGATGTTTGCTTCCAGGTAGTTTTTTGATAGAAGTTTTTTGATTTTATATGTTCACAATTTCATCTTTATGACAATGTGTTTCCAGGTATTTTTATATTTTGGCTTGTTTTTATGTGAATTCAATGCAGATGTTTGCTTCCAGGTAGTTGTTTAATAGTTTGGAAACGGGAACTCACCCACCAGCTTGAGAATTTTTATTAGAATACACTTACTATCATTGAAGGTACAGTGCACTCACACACTCGGCCTCCTCACTGACAATTATTTACAATCAACATTTTTGTTGAAAGTACTTTTGTTAGAAAAACCTCACTATCTCCGGTCTTAGAAGTGTAAATGCGGAGTATTATACCTTAAAAAAAAGCTTGAAGTGTTGTCTTTTACGGAGTCTAGGAATAAATAAGTTTACTAGGGCTGTTTTTTGAGAAAACCAGATTTTTATTAAAAAGTGAGATTAAAAAATTTTCGGCAAATTTTTCATTTTTGGGTGCTACCTAAACAGTGTTAAGAATCATCTCTAGGAAGTTTATATGTTCTAGAAATTTGTTTATTGAGATCTTAGGTAAATTTTTGTAGTTGATTGTTTCCTTGAATTTTGAACGGTTTGCTACCTATGGACCTGAACACGGGAAAAAAGGTAAAAAAAAATCGAATTTTTTAAAGTTTTTTGCGATTTTGATCTGGAAGGTGAAGTTTTTTTGATTTTATATGTTCGCAATTTTTGTTCTTTATGACAAGAGCTACAACTTTGTCTCAGAGAGTAAATCGAAATTCTGAACGGTTTGCAAGATATGAGCCTGAGAAAATGATCACATTTCTACGAAAATGATACCGAGGCCCCAAATCTTTGGCGGCCCATAAAAAAAAAGTGGAGGACTTTGGGAAAAATTGGGAGACACGGGTCTTTTTTTTTTTTAGTCTTTTATCACGTAGTGGTGTCCGTATATGGTTATTTTTTTTCGTGTTGCACTGTGTATGCGTTGGATATGACTGCAATCAACATTGCAAAAATTGTGTAGGAATTGAGGTATGTATTAAGGTTTAATAGTATGCAAAAATATTAGACAAATATTTTGCATTGTTTTTTTTGCTCTTAAATGGAAATTGTGAACTTAATAAAATTGAAAATAAAAACTAGGACGTTTTGTCTAATTATTTTGAATGGAAAAGTTTATATTTTTTCATAAAAATGAAACTTATCACAATAGTAGTGCTTTTATCACATTAGCCGTATTCACGATCTTGTTGCATCGTAGCAAATGCAAATTTGCAAGAGTAAATAATTGTGAGCACACACTGTTGTAAATTGGTATTGCAAACATTTCAGAATAGCTGTTTTTTGTTTTGCTGTCAAATATTTTTTGAATTTAAAATTTATTTGATATCTTATTTTGATTTAAAAGAAACTTTACTGAATAATTGTGCGTTATTTAGAAAAAAAATCACAATTTTATTAATTACATACAATGTGCTTAATTCAAACATTACGTAGAAATCTTTGTTAATTAAACCAAAACGAAATAATTGAAATTTAATTGTATTTGTTTCAATTTTAATTTCAATTTGTGACAAATACGGTTGTCAAAAACATAAGTCATTAAGCAATAGTGCCAGTCGCAAATGAAAAAAATAAAATCAGTCACAATAGACTATTGGAAATCAATCGTGCAATAGGTTTTTCTGTTGCAAATTTGGTCTTGCTTACAAGACTCTTGCTTTTGAAAATTCTATAGAATTTGTTTTTGTAATTTAAAATAATTTTGCATTTGCTACGATGCAACAAGATCGTGAATACGGGTTTTTGCTTTTGGCATTAAAAAAAAGCCGCTTTCTATTGATAACAAAGAAATATTTTAAAATCTATAAACTAATTTTCTCAAATTTTTCGTCCTATTTGAGATAATAAGCTGTTTTATCAAATGCAATTTAAAAAAAAAAAAAAAAAAAAACCGTGATCAGTTGTCGATTACTATATCTCTACAACTAAAAGACATAGAGAAATGATGGCTACATCAATTAAAGCGTATTTAAATAAGAATAAAATCCTGAAATTGAATCGGATATAAGCCCGGGGCTTGAATGAAGGTCTAACCGACAAAAATCATTGTTTTTCCATAGTTTTTTTAATTTATCTCAAAAACCACGAAATTATTTGTAGTAATTCATTCCAAACCTTTGAAAAGGATTAATTTTCTACATTTTTCGTTTTTCTCATTGCTCTACAGTAAAGTTTGCCCTATGGAAGTCCCGGACGAAGTTAAAAATTTTCGATTCAAAAAACTCAAGTTTGTGTGTGTCTTACACACACAAACACTTAAGATCTCAATAAATGTAGGAAATTTATTTTTCTATAGTTTTGCTTTCAAATCTTTATTGTAAAAGTGAACGGTTTCTCGCTAGAGGCCAAAATTTGTTTAAAATAATTGTATATCATGAAAAAGCGACCTCTTTATGTTTTTCTTTTAAAATATACCCAAAATTTTGATTAAAAACTAATGAAAAAATTAAGGACTTTCAAACATGGTCTTCAGAATGGAAATCGGACTAAAATTGCGTGAGATATGATAATTATAACATACTTAGTATTTTTTGTAAAGGTGTGATTTTGGGTATTTTTGTTTCGCAGAGTATTTTGCATCCAAAACTCAAAATTTTTTAATGTGTACTACATTACGTCAAAGCGTGGTAAACGGCACATCTTTCAAGACCAAGTACTTAAAAAAAAAAAAAAAAAAAAAATTAGTTTTTGGTTTCCTTGCGAATTTCAGCCTGAGAGTTCCGATATTATTCAATTTATGTCAAAAACGCCTTTTTTTTTTGAGTATGAGAGACTGTACACCCTTAAAATCGTAAAAAATGTGCAGAGCAATGAGAAAAAAATCGAAAAATGTAGAAATTTAATCCTTTGGGATGAATTACTACAAATAATTTGGTGGTTTTTGAGATATGTTAAAAAAACTGTGGAAAAATAATGATTTTTGATTCAAGCCCCGGGCGGGCATTCTTTTCGGGAGTTTTGACCAAAACTAAGTATGCAGTCTATGTTTAAGGCCTGCTCCTAAGATAATCTTTGATGCAAGCTTTAGTTATCCCATTATTTCGAAAAAGTGCTGCACCCTAGTGTTGGTGTTGAAATTTACAGCCGGCTATAATAATGGAAAATACAACAGGTAAAAATAAGCGAAGTGTCGCTTGGACATTTTTTGAAGACACTGATGAGCCAACCAAAAAGATATGTTAGCAGTGTTCAAAAATATTCGTTGTTAATTCGGCCTCAACAACTTGCTTACTTCGTAAAGCCAAAAGCAAATGTGATAAAAGCACTGTCTGTATGTATTCTCCTTTAACTCCTAGGAGGAGCATAGGGCCAATATGAAATCTCTCCATTTGTCACGATCCCTTGCGATGACTTTAATCTCTTGCCACGACTTTCCCGATTCTTGGATTTCCTTTTCCAGCGACCTCTTCCAGTTGGTTTTGGGTCTACCACGTCCTCTACTGCCTTGTGGATTCCACTCAAGAGCCTGGCGACAAACTTCGCTGTGTGGTTTCCGGAGAGTGTGACCAATCCATATCCATTTGCGCAGCTTGACCTCGATTGCTATAGCCCTCTGATTGCATTTTTGAGTAGCTCGGCATTTGATATAGTGCGAGGCTACCAAACCTTTAGTATTCGCCTTAAGCATTTGTTGACGAATACTTGCAGCTTGTTCGTTAGTTGTTCAGTAACAAGCCACGTTTCGCACCCATATAACAAAACCGATTTCACATTCGAATCAAAAATGCGTACTCTCGTTTTGGTGGATATAACGGATGAAGACCATATTTTGTTCAGTTGAGCAAACGCGCCTTTTGCTTTTGCTATTCTTGAGTTGATATCCTCTTTTGCTCCACCATCCATGGAGATAATGCTGCCTAAATACGTGAAGCTATCGACGTTTCCGATGTCATCACTGCCAGCTTTAAACGTGATGTCATTGCTTGCGTTTAGCTTCATGCTTTTATTCTTGAGTACGTTGATTTTTAGGCCGGCCTTTTGTGATTCCAAGACAAGGTCTTCAATTTTGCTTTGCATATCTGAATGTTTGAACGATAAGAGGCAGATGTCGTCAGCGTAGTCGAGATCTTCCAGATGTTCGGTAAAGTTCCATTGGATACCCCTTTTGACCTTATTAAGAGCTTTATCTAGGATATCATCAAGAACGATAAGGAAGAGTGATGGTGATAGTAAACACCCCTGCCGTACGCCTGAATTAGTGGTGAATGTCGGTGACAACAACCCATTGTGTAACACACTGCATTTAAAGCCTTCATATTGTGCACGCACTAAGTTTATGTCCTTTGCGGCAATACCTCTTCGTTGCAGTGAAACCCAGATGTTTTCTCGGGAGACACTGTCGAAGGCAGTGCTATAGTCTACGAAGACAAGTTGAAGTGCAGCACGCCACTCGCATGATTGTTCGACAATTATTCTGAGGGTGTTGATTTGATCCACGCATGATCGGTTTCGCCGGAATCCTGCTTGCTACTTTCGAATGACCGAATCAAGTTTTTTGTTTATCCTGTTCAGAAGCACTTTCGTCAATATTTTTGACGGTACTGAGAGCAAGGTAATGCCTCTATAGTTTCGGCACTCGCTTAGGTCACCTTTTTTCGGTAGTTTGACTAGCATTCCATGTAGCCAATCTTCTGGCACACGCTCTTGGCTCCAGATTTTGGTGAGCAGAGGATGGAGAATTTTAGCTGATGTTATGGGTCATGCCTTTAGCAGTTCAGCTGTTATTTGATCTATAACGGCGGCCTTGTTGTTTTTCATGCTTTGGATAGCTTTCACTATTTCATCGATTGTAGGCGGTGGTGTTTGTATTCGACTACTACTACGAGTCACTGCGGCAGTTGTAGTTGGTGATTCTGGTTGTGGGGATGTGGTAGACATGGGATTTAGTATATCACAAAAATACTCTTTCCATCTCTTTAGTTGTTCGTCCGCGGATGTTAAGAGATTTCCATTTTTGTCTCTGATAGTTCGGCTTTGTTGGAGCTTTCTGCCAGATAATCTGCGGGTGATATCGTAAAGCTGCCTGAGATTTTGAGCATTTGCAGCGCTTTCGGCTTCGCTCGTGAGGTCGTTATACATTCTTCTTTTGTCTTGTCTGCACGATCGTCTGACTTCTTTACTGAGAGAGCTAAAGACCTTTTCGGCGACATTCTTTTGCGCTCTAGTTTTAGCGTCGTCTCTCAGTTTTTTCGCGCTTCTTCTTTTTTCAACAAGACCCCCCGTTTCCTCGCTCATCCAGTGCTTCTTGTTCGAGGGTCGATACCCAAGTATTTTTTCACTGGAGTTTAAGAAGGCTGTCTTAACTGCCCTTCATGATGTTTCAATACTTCCACCACAATCGAACGGAGCTGTTTTAAGTTCTTCTACGAAAGATCTGCGTATCTCGTCGTTCTTAAGCTTAAGCACGTCGAATTTTTTTGCTACAGATTGTTCGCTGGGACGTTTAGTAGCGGCAGGTTTTAGTCGAATGCCTTCGACGAGAAGATGGTGGTCAGAGCCTTTGTCAGCGGTCCTCTTTACTCGTACGTCCAGAAGACTCCCTCTCCATTTTCTGCTAATGCAGAAGTGGTCGATTTGGTTTTCAGTGATGTTGTCTGGAGACACCCAAGTAGCTTTATTGCATTTTTTGTGTGGGAATAGCGTACTTCCAACGACAAGACCGGAAAAGCACTACTTTTGTTATAAGTTTCTTTTTTATGAAAAAAACTAGCATTTCCCAGTGTGCGTTGCTACATCTTGTCTTGTACTGGGGGCGGAGCATCACCAATTTTTTTAAGGGATGTAAATTGTTTCGATGCAATTTATATATGTACACATAGCCCGTAATAGCCCAGGCAAATTAGCATAAAAATAGATGTTAAATAACAATAATTAGGGGAAAGCTGAAAATCGGTACAGACTTTAGAAACACCATTACAAATAATCTGTCAAAAGTCCCTATTGATCCCATGTGAGCTAAAAAGTTATTCAAGGTCAAAGGTCACAAAAAATAGTTTTTTGGAAATATCTCGCCAGCGGTAATTTGTAAGGAAAAATTTTTGTCCGCAATTTTGTAGCTTATAAAATTTCCTAAAAAAACGTTTCACATTTTGTTTTCATGCGATTTATAGTTTGGGATGAGTGCGCATAGTGATGTGTTGAGCTTTAAATTTAATTATCTCATGAACGGTGAGTCAGACGTTAAAAGTAAAAATACTGTTTATAGGGAATTGCTTGCTTTACAAACTGCATGTTGTTTTTCTTTCGTGCGATGCATAGTTTAGGAGATATCTTTCGACAGTCATAAAATTTAGAAAAAACAATTTTTTCAAAATATCTCAGAAACAATGTGCTCTAGGAAAAATTTTTTTCATGCATTTTGTAGTACGTGCGTTTCCCTATGACGGTCTCTCCGAACACTTTTTTCGTCCGACTAACCGTTCATGAGATATCACGATTTGAAAATCATTCGAAAATCAATTTTCAAATTACACTACTCTACAAATGACTAAAAATTTTTTCCCCAGGGTATGCCATTATTCATTTTATATGTTAAATGGGCTGCTGATTCCGAAAATCGCATTATTTTTTTTATTTCGTGTCGTTTTCGAGATATCGGTCATTTTCGGTTTTCGGACCAAAAAAAAAAGAGTTCCATTTAAATATTGTACAACTTAAAAACCGGAATTTGACGGTGGATGTCCGTACTAACAAATATCGTGAAAGCTCGAACTTTATATATATGTCATTTTGAAGGTACATTTGACAGCTGTCAAAATCAGTCAACAAAACAATTTTATCTTGTGTGCATCATTATTATTTTTCACGATGAATAACTTCGAAAATTGGAGAAAAAGACAGCATTTGCGGGGGGGTTCTAGTGGGTCATTTTTTTGCAAAGAAAACAGCTACCGAAAGTCATCGCATTCTTGTAGAAGTTTATGGGGACTATGCTCCAGCTGAATCAAGCTGTCGTGAGTGGTTTAAAAGTGGTTATTTTGATGTCGAAGACAAAGAACGTCCTGGTCAGGACCAGCTAGGTGTGATCCATTATGAGCTGTTGCCAGGTGGCCAAACCATTAATGCTCAATTCTATCGTCAACAATTGATCCAATTGAAGCAGAAAATCCAGGCAGAGCGGCCAACGTATGCGACCAGACATGAGTCAATCATTTTCCACTACGATAACGCTCGGCCACATATTGCTGCCCCAGTCAAAAATTACCTGGAAAACAACGGAAAACAACGGATGGGAAATTTTGCCTCACCCGCTTTATAGCCAAGACCTTGCACCATCAGACTACCATTTGTTCCGATCGATGCAGAATGCCCTATCAGGAATACGCTTCACTTAAGTTCAAGATATCGAAAATTGGCTCGATTCCTTTTTGGCGCAATTTTTTTGGGATGGAATTCATAAATTGCCTGAAAGATGGGGAAATGTTGTAGCTTCCAATGGACAATACTTTGAATAAAATATATTGTAACATTTTTCCACAATAAAGCATCAAATTTCGCTAAAAAATTCCGGTTTTTAAGTTGTACACCCAATACAAATATCTCAAGAACCAATGTTTGTATTCAAACGTATTATATGTCATATTAAAGGTAATTAAATTACCTACAAACGATATTCACATCACTTTTTGGTTGGTTTGTTAGTTTCGGCGAAATAAATTGATTTCTAAAAATAATTAAAAAAAAATTTTAGTTTTGAAAATTTTAGTTATAAAAATCCATTATACATTTTTAGGGTTGCCACCTAGTCGTTCTACAAAATTTTTATTAAATCTCACTTTTTTTCGACTTAATTAAATTTTTTGGATTTCAAAAAATAAACAAAACCTTCAGGGTTTACCTGACCGTATTTGAAGGCCAAAAAATTAAATTAAGTCGAAGAAAGTGAGATTTTTATAAACTTTATCTAAGCGTTTCAAAACTAGAATTTTTTTTTATTTTTATAGTATATGGATTAAGCCAAATATACGAAAAAAATCAGGTGTCAATCCTAAAAGTGAATGTTGAACCAACGACGTATATTTTTATCAAGATACACAGTTCGTTACTGTGGTCTGTGGAATTTGTGAAAATTGATAAAATGTTGCTGAAAGCGGACAAACGAAATGTCTAAATACGTTTGGTTTTTGAATTCTGCGTCTGTTTAATAAAAAATTTTCAATAAATTAAACGCAGCGTTGGCATAGCAACATTTTATTCCTCTTTGAACAGCTTTATTTGTGTCTTATCAAATTGCACAGACTGGCGAGTAAGTCAAACGAATAAAATTTGAATATCTTATTCATATACGTTGTTGGTTGAACTTTTAAAGTTTATATAAACTTTTTAAAACAAAAATTTTTATTTTTTTTTTTATTTTGCTAAATTGTATGCTTTGTAACGGACCTTCCTATTGCCTGGGATTAAACTCGCCGGTGTCCAAGGTTCTTTCAAATTAGAACACAGCAGTTTCAGTTTTACTTTGTTATTTATTGTTATTTTCTCGTGATGCATTGCAAAATATTTATTTCAAGTCCCTAACTAATTCTTAGTCCCTGGCTAAGTCTTGTCCCTAGCTAAACTTCAATGTCCCTAAGGAAAAGTACTAGCCCTAACCTTCACTTATAGGTTAACTACTCCGTTTGACAAGGTCACGTATTCCTGTGAATCTTGGTCCAACGGTTCTACTGCCAGACTTCACTGTCTTAAATTTAGACTACTCCGTTCGACAAGGTCCTCACAGGATCGGGAAAACTTTTTAGGGTCACATATTCCTGTGAAGCTTGGTCCAAAGGTTCTACTGCCTGACTTCACTGCCTCAAAATTAGACTACTCCGTTTGACAAGGTCTTCACAGGATAGGGAAGACTTTTTAGGGTCACGTATTCCTGTGAAGCTTGGTCCAACGGTTCTACAACCTACTCTCACTATCTTAGCACCACTATGTCTGTTATTTCTGGGATGATGTCCTGGATCACGCTGGTACTGGTATCTCGTTGCATGGTATCTCGTTGCATGCTATACTTCTTGGCACACTGTTGTAACTCAGCAATGCTCTACTGTAGTTTAATAACTTTGTTGTTGTTGAACCTGTAGCTCTTTGTAGTTGCACTGATCCTTGTTGATCCTGTAGCACTTTGTAGTTGCACTGATCTTTGTTGGTACTGTAGCATTTTGTAGTTGCACTGACCCTTGTTGATTTGTAGCACTTTGTAGTTGCACTGATCCTTGTTGATCCTGTAGCACTTTGTAGTTGCACTGATCCTTGTTGATCCCGTAGCACTTTGTAGTTGCACTGATCCTGTAGCACTTTGTAGTTGCACTGATCCTTGTTGATCCTGTAGCACTTTGTAGTTGCACTGATCCTTGTTGATCCCGTAGCACTTTGTAGTTGCACTGATCATTGTTGATTCTCCGATAATGAATATTTTTATTCACTAGCACTTAATTCACTTGTTCTTTACTTGCACTCGCCAGACTGACCTCGATTCACTGGCTGCGCTTGCTTTTATACTTTACACAGTGTTTGTGTAACGGCATGTGTTTGTATTCTTGTTGCTATGCATGTGTTGCCATGCAAGAACTGGTTTTTGCAACCACGTGTTCTGGCTGCGCTGTTGTCAAGCGCATGTGTTGCAAAAAAAGTTTTTAACAAAAAAATATGGAAATTAAAATTTAGACTTAGTCAAAGTCGATCTGCGCAAATAAATTTTCGGACAAACACAACAACAACATAGGCGATCGATACCGTTTAATATGCAAAATCAATGAGATCAGTGCATATATAATCGTAAAGAGAGTAATGAATATATATTGAATTGAATTGAAATTGAATTGGACATTGAGTTTCTTCAGTGGATACACAAGTGAATATGTAGGAACATATTAAATGCTTGAAATTATAATTCAGTGGCGTTTTAAAAATTGTACAATTTTACTTTTGTAAGTAAAAGTAAATTCAAAGGATTAACAATCAGAGATATATGTTGATGTTGCAGATATATTTCTTAAATGCAAATCTTAAAACTTTATAGCAAAAAAAAAAATAAAAATTTCACCCTTACAGATTGAGATCGGGTGATTGGAGGAGTGTTTAAAGCTGCCTTCTAACATTGTACAACAGCCATAGCTTAACGATCTCCGCTGTGCGTTTTGGATCATTATCTTGTTGAAACCAATACGTCTCCGATATGTGAAGACTTTCTGCACTTTGTATCAAATTTTTCTTTAAAATGTTTAAACATCCCCATCTATCCATTATCGATTCAATAAATTCCAGTTGGTCAATACCGCCATGCATCCCCACACCATAATTCCACCACCGCCTTGTTTTACTGTGCCAACAAGGTTTTGTTTCTCAAGCGCAGTTCCTGATTTGCGCCATACAATGTGACGGCCATTTATACCAAAAATACAAAATTTACTTTCGTCTGAAAAAAGACTTGTTTCTAGAATTCTGGGGGCTTATTTATGAGCAAATTCAATGCGTTTGCGTCTGATCACAACTGAAATGAAAGGTTTTCTTCGAGCGACTCTACCATGATATCCAGCTTTACGTAAAACTTTTCTAGCAGTTTCGGCACTAATTTTTTTTTAAACATTTCCTTCATGGTTCCAACAATTTTTGAAGATGTAATTCGAGGGTTACTTTTGCCATATTCATTATTTTGCGCTCTTCACGGATTGATAATTTTTTTCGACGCCCAGACCGTGGATTAAATGTTAAAATTCCGGTTTCTTTGAAATTGTTAACTACGCGCTGGACAGAAGAATACTATCTTCCAATACTTTTGCCAATTTCTCGGAAGGTTTGTCCAACTTTCCAAAAGTCAATAATTATTTTTCTTTCTGACACTAATTTCTTTGCCTTTGGTTTCTTTATTATAAAATTATCACTGAACCTTTAATGATCAATATTAATAAAAAGAAACTGAAAATGAGCAAAGAAAAGAACAAAATTCTAAAAAGTAACGGTATTATCAAATCAAACAAACTGAACGCAGACTTTATGGTTGTTATATTTACTTGTAGCGACACTTACAAACCGTTATTTTACAATTGAAAAGAGGAATCTGTTTTTTTTTTTCTTTCGGAACTTAAGAATGAAAGGAATAAATACATGGAAAAAAATCGATTTAAATTTAATATTTATATTAGCCGTGTTCACGATCGAGAGCATTTAGACTTGCAAAGTAGCAAAATAGCATTAATTTCCACTTGATTGTGAGCAATATTAAAAGTATAAACATTGCAAGCTACGAAAAAATTTATTTCTCTGAGAAAATCGTATGAGCAAAGAGAACGAGAGCATTAACAAAAAATATTTATTTGAAAAATGACATGATATTTTTATGCTATAGGTTTTTAGTATAGAAAATGTAAATGCAAATTAAATCCTATATGTTTTGTTGTTGTGTAGCAAAATTTTTCGACACTTATTTACAAATGCTATGATGCAAGACCTTTTGCACCGGATCGTGAACATGGCTATTGTGTTTTTATACCTGTAATAAAAATTTGTTAGGTGAACGCAGACTTTATGGGCTATGTGTATGTCCCAAATCTCATCTTTATGCGTAAAATACTTTCAAAAATATGAAGATATTTTTAAAGGGTCACCCATTTCTTCAATGGACATTATTTGTCCCGGTACTCTTAATACATATACGTGTACAAAATCCCCATTTCTGTTAAATATTTTTAGAGATATGATGAATTAATTTCTTTGAAGGCGTGTCACCGCCGATCTGAAAATTATTTATCCTAACGTACTTTACAGATTATATGCGTCAAGTAGTTTCAGAGCTATGACAAATTAATTTTTATAATAGATGCTCATGGGATCCGATTTGGCTGAAAATTGGCATAAGTAATAGAAGCATAGTGAGAAAAATTACTACCAAATATGTTTTCAAAATTTAAAAAAATGGCGGAGATATAGGACTTTGAAATTTTTAGGTTAGTTTTTTTTGAGAAGCTATAACATTAGTTGCATTTATCCAATTCTCAATTTTATGGTGTCAAATGATTTGGCTTGAATCGGACTTTAAAATAAAAAGTAGCAAAAATTTTTATTTTTTTTTATATAGTTTACACTGAAACAAAAAAAAAAAAAAAAATTAAATTGAGTTTCCCAGAATACGTCATTTTTGATATTTTTTTATTTTTCTTGCAAAAAAAGTACAAGTGTAACTTACCAGTCCTCCAAAAATTGGGGTGGGACTGCCAGTGGTTCTCCAGAAAAACAATAAAATGTAGTATCTTCCGCAATTTTTCAGTTTGGTAGTAATTTTTCTCACTATGCAACTATCACTTATGCCAATTTTCAGCCAAATCGGATGCCACAAAAAAAAAATCTTCATCGTTTACACGTGGTTTGTATCAATACTAAGGTATTGTGAAAATTTCATTCAAATCGGTCTGTTAGTATCCGAGTCGATAAATAACAAACAAACAAAATCTCATTTTTATACATTAGTAAAAGTAGATATAAACTTTTCCATTCAAAATCATTTGACAAAACGTCTTAATTTTTATTTTCAATTTTATTAAGTTCACAATTTCCATTTAAGAGCAAAAAAACAGCAATCAAAATATTTGTTTAATATTAGTGTACAATATTCAACCTTAATACTTATCCCTATTCCTACACAATTCTTCCAAAGCTGATTGCAGTCATATCCAACTCATATCAAACACGCTGAACGTAACCAAACAAACGAGAAAACTCATAACTTACTAGCTCAACAAACAAACGATCAGCTTACAACGAATTTGCTGATCGATTAAACGATTTGCTCAAAACTCGCGAACAAACGAACTGAGTTGAGCTGGGCTGATCGATCTTGGTTCGTTGTGTGTGGTGAAAGGTCGAACAGGTTCGATCAGCTCATTGCACAGCCCTACTATTTATGTTGTTACTAGTCGTTCCGGGAGCGACTTCGTTCACCAGTTCCCGATGCCCTTTATGTACGTTGTATTTTATTATGAAGGACTTAAGAACGTTTAATGTTTTACCAATTTTTTGTTATATTTTTTCAGATAGATCTTTTAGCAGCTGCGAGATGCAACATGTATTCACATGCTTTAGTTTCTTATATGTCAGAACTACTAGAATTTTCAAAAAAAAATTTTGGAACATTGGAATCGATCTCAAAATCGTTCTCAAACAGCCCTCGATACGATTTTTGTGTTTTGAAAGAACTTTCCCAGAATGAAGAAAACGTCATAAACTTAAAGCAATTTCAACCAATTGATAAAGACCAATCATTATTTTTTGCGGTAAGACTATTCTATATGAATCGCTGATTCAATTTGTATCAAACATGTCGATTCATATGTATATGTACATAATCTTATCTTTCTTATTTTTCCAGGAAGAATACAAGGATACAGAAAGTGAAAACAAAAGTCAACCGCTTCTAACGCAATTTCATGATAATTCTGGTGTCCAACTGAATGCAGTTTTGCAGCCTATAAATTCCGATGTTCCAAAACAGGCGGAGTTAAACTCATGGTCTAAATTTTTGTTGGCCGCGGAACCTTCTGAAGAATCCCCTTTTTTTCGACATTTAGATAAAGCAAAAGATTTATCTACCGTCGAACCTGAAACTAAAGGCAAAAAATTGAAAATAACTGAAGAGAAACCAGTACATGCTTGGATGAATTTTTTTGCAGAATTAGATCCATTTGGAAACCTCGAGGAATTCGACTTAAAACTGCATGGTGAAAAACTTAACTTCCAACAAACTTAATTTAAATGCTGTGAAGTGCATCAAAGAAGATATAATTTAAAGAATTTAAATATCAAAACTTAATTATTTGTAAATTGTGGCATAAGTTCAAATTTTTCATCCAAAAACATGCGGGATTTCTTATATAAATTATTTTTTTATGAGTTCCGTCATTAAAACAAACGTTTTACTTTGGCGTTTGACTGAAAACTAAACTTTATTTTATCTCTTCTTTTAAGTACAACTTTAAATTTTATTTTATTTCTTAATTCAAATACAGTTCACAAATACAGTTACAATTTTATGTGATTCTTTATTTCTTAATTCTAATTCTTAATTAAACAACACAGCGCAATAGCAACACAGATGCAGATGTTCTTGTGGAAAAATGCAGAATGCAGAATTTGAATATGCAACGAAGTTCGGAATTCAAAGAATTGTTGATGAGAAAAATATATTGCTTATGTTTGATGGGAAAAATATATTGCTTCTGTTTAAATTTGTGTTGTTTGGTTGGCTTTCCTGAGTTTTTCTTGGATGGTTTTTATTATTTCATTAATGTTTCCTTCCTTTGCATTACGCTTTCGCGTTACAAGCCTATATAATACCACTGCCAACAGTAAAAGGATGATTGTGGCAAAAAAGGAATTATAAAATATATCGTGATTTGCAACTCTGTTTTTTAAAGCTTTTATATGATAACGATTTTTAAGGTGTAGTTCGTTAAGAGCGGGCAAGGATAATTGTTTTATTTGTTCGGTAACATTTACAGTATGGGCTAACGGGAATTCCGGACTAGCGTAAATATTGTGTTTTATATTTTTAAAGAGGGTATTATTAATACCAACCGATTCTTCGAACATCACGAGATAAGTTCCGTTAATTTGAGTGGATGGTTTGTCTAACAATTCAATTGTCGCTAATGCATTATTTATGATGATAATGCCATGATTTATTTCTGAAATATGTGGTACGAGTGTGGTTATTTCGGAACAATTTGCAATATAAGTATTCAGGAGGTTCTTAAGGCAGGTATTTTTTGAAAAAAGTTCGTTACAGAAAATTGTAGTGCCTTGCTTATTGCAATTTTCTAATGTTTTGTGCCCGTTTTGGCATTAAACCTTTATGATGGATTCAAAATTTAATATTCCATTAATACGAACTTGTACAGTCAAATTTGCAATGAACAACAACCGACGCTACAAATATTAACTTGGAAATTGGTGACATATCCCGGTGGCGTTTTTGAGCGACATCATTCAAATGGAGTTTTCCGAAATGATTTTTTCATCGATGACTCATAGTGGGGATGTCAGGAAGTTAGTATTCTCTGTCGGACATTGTCGTTTAAATGTCTCTGAACTTCTGAAATGTTCCGAATCGGTGAAATTGTCTGTTAAAAGTCGATAACAAGTGTATGCCTGCATGACATTGTCTGTTACATGTCACCATCAACGAGTAAAAGTCACGGATACAGCCGATTGTTATTTTTGCTGTCAGTTTGTCAAGCGAATTGAAATAAATAAATAAAAAATTTTGTGTCTTCCTATAAAATGTGATTAATTATAATTAAAAAGATATATTTTATAACTGGCAATTTAATAATAAATACGACTCAGACTAACCATTTTGAGGTGAGTTAAAGGCTTTAAACATAGTTATTATAATGTCTGAATTTTATCTTTTCAATAGATTTCCGTCATCGACCTATTCTTAAAGAATATCCCCGAGAATTTTGTTATTAAATGGATAAGTGTGAAAATTGCCGCACATCACTTGCAAACATTAGAAATGCACAATCAAATAGAATACTTGCCAGCAGCTGGCTGACCTACGCCATATTATCAAATATGAATTTTTTTAAGTGAGATATGAACTTTTGTTTAAGTCAAATCTTGAGAGGTGGTGCTTTCGTTAGATATCGGGTGGTAAAAGTCGAGAAAATTAGATTTTTGCAAATATCTTGCAAAGGGTTATTTCTAAAAAATAAAAAATTTTGGTCCGACCGACCTTCATAATTATTTTATAGGAAATTTTCTGAGCTATAAAATTGTGAACCAAAATTTGCTTGTATAAGCAACTCTTAGCGAGAAATTTACATAAAACAAATTTTCTCGACCTTTAGTACCTAATATTTCACTAAGGCACAATTTGACTAGAACCCAAGATTATACCCACTATTGGAATAACATCCACCAAAAAGTTCAGCTTTGATACTATGACATATTTAATAGTAATTAGTTACTTTCATTTGTTTATAAGTATTTTTATTTAGGGCCAAAGGCCTGAGTTGCTAGTGTCATGTTTTAAAAGATTGTTTATTTAATTAATGTAAATCAAAATATATTAATTAATAAATCTAGATAAAGCTCTTAATAAGGCCAAAAGGGGTATCCAATGGAACTTTACTGAACATTTAGAAGACCTCGACTACGCTGACGACATCTGCCTCTTATCGTCCAAACATTCAGATATGCAAAACAAAATTGAAGACCTTGTCTTGGAATCACAAAAGGCCGGCCTGAAAATCAACGTATCCAAGACTAAAAGCATGAAGCTAAAGGCAAACCGGAATGACATCACGTTTAGAGCTGGCAGTGATGACATCGAAAACGTCGAAAGCTTCACGTATTTAGGCAGCATTATCTCCATGGATGGCGGAGCAAAAGAGGATATTAACTCAAGAATAGCAAAAGCAAAAGGCGCGTTTGCTCAACTGAACAAAATATGGTCTTCATCCGTTATATCCACCAAAACGAGAGTACGCATTTTTGATTCGAATGTGAAATCGGTTTTGTTATATGGGTGCGAAACATGGCTTGTTACTGAACAACTAACGAACAAGCTGCAAGTATTCGTCAACAAATGCTTAAGGCGTATATTAAAGGTTTGGTGGCCTCGCACTATATCAAATGCCGAGCTACATCAAAAATGCAAACAGAAGGCTATAGCAGACGAGATCAAGCTGCGCAAATGGGGATGGACTGGTCACACTCTCCGGAAACCACGCAGCGAAGTTTGTCGCCAGGCCCTTGAGTGGAATCCACAAGGCAGTAGAGGACGTGGTAGACCCAAAACCAATTGGAAAAGGTCGTTGGAAAAGGAAATCCAAGAATCGGGAAAATCGTGGCAAGAGATCAAAGTCATTGCAAGGGATCGTGACAAATGGAGAGATTTCATATTGGCCCTATGCTCCTCCTAGGAGTTAAAGGAGAATACATACATACATACATACAATAAATCTAAATAAAACAATCCCCGTAGCGAATGTCATGAAAGAATCGTTATGAGTCACTAACGACAGTGCTATGGCTTCAATGACTTTCAGGGACGTTTCCATATAAGTCTTTCATGACAATTCCATGCAAGTGACCAGGCTGCGTCAATGCCTTCCGAATTACATTGTCATGCAGAGCACATGATGCCTTCTGGATGACTTTGTCATGTAGGGGACACGAAGCCCTTTGGATGACCTTGTCATGCAGGGGACATGATGCCTTGTGGATGACATTGTCATGTAGGTGACATGATGCCTTGTGGATGACATTTACATGCAAAGGACATCAACGTCAGGTATATGACAATGACGTGACGTGTCATCAATGGCTTCTGAATGACAAATTGCGCCATGTAGAAAATATATCGTTACCTGAAATTTAAAATAAACGTAACATAATTTTAAGTTTTTCAAAGACAGCAAAAAACGTCTTAAAACTCCAACTATTTTATTCGCAGTTTTGCTTAATGCCGATTTTATTTTATGCAATTCTTGCCAAAACTAACTTTAACTTCTAAAATATTTCTATTTTTATGACGTTTTTTGCAAAGGTTCCCAACTTATACCGATTTTTATAAAAGATATATCCCGATCTTCCGATGGCTACATCTCCGAAAGTAGATGCGCTCAGAAGTTGTTGTTGTTGTTGTAATTAATTCCCAGAGCCCTATTTGGGCAAAAAAAATAAAAAAAAAACAACAACAGTCGGTGATGTAACATTAAGCCGTTTTTCCAGTCCAAGAACTGCATAATGATCTTGATTTTTCCATTCCTTCGGATCCAAGGATTTTAAATAATTAATATCAACGGGCAATTCGGCACACAGCTTATCGTAGGAATTGCTTTGTGATATACGCTCATATTTTCTGTTGGTTTTTAAAAGTTGAAAGACAACTCCTACTCTTTCAATTTTGATTTCACCGGTTAAGAACCTGCAATTTATTTTAATACTTTCCATAACTCTATATCTGTAATATATATAAATATAAAGCTCAAATGTTCTAAATTTTTTATAATACACTATTTTGACGTACACGAACGAGGTTGAAGTAAAAAGTCAATTCCAAACGTTCCACTTTGACGTACAAAGTTAGTTCCAAACGTTCCACTTTGAATTACAAAGTCAATTCCAAACGTTCCACTTGGAATTTATAGTGTTGCCACACAAAATTTTTTTGGGTAACAAAAATTTAATGAAAAAAACCAGGGTATTGTTTTCGATAACAAAAACCACTGAGCCGTCTAAAACACAGCCAAAAATAGTAAATAAAGAAAAACCACAGCATAAACTTATGTCGTTTTCCATTGGGAAATCTAGATTTTGCTCTCAGATCAAAAACTTTTCTTGCTGAATGGAACACAAAAACAGACCAAGTATTTTGTTTTTGCTGGGGCGGATGACGGGTACAAATATTATGACATTTCTGGTAACAGACAAGGTTGTAGTAGTGTATTGTTCGTCAAATTATTGGACGTTTGAATTTTGAAAATTAAAAATAAATAAACAAACGCTTTTTAAAATATTAAAAAATTTAATAAATCTCTGTTGGAATTGGGAGAAAACTTGGGTATGGAATACACCTATAACTAGTAATTATCTGAATGGTAAATATTAAAATTTTGAATTCCAAAAATGCGTGCTCTTAGCTTTTGAATAATAGCTTTTTAGCCAATGATGGAGGACTAATTGATATCTTTGACTTGGAATCAGTGGAAAATGTGCCACCAAGGGACATGCGTTTTAATATTTTGTTCATTTTATTGATGTAATTTTAACCCTCTTACCACCAATGTAGATAAACTAGAGCAAGGAAAGTAAGAATTTTGGTTTTAAGTTGAGGAGTGATTTTTCAAAAGGGCGTAAAACCACTTCCAACCTCGAACAAACCTAAGAATGCCATCGCCATTACCATTCTAAAATGCATCCTCTAGTTCAAAATTCATCACAAAAAATGCATTTTTCCAAGGTAAAATCGTGATCAAAAGTCGCATTTCAGAACAAAAGGGCTTATTTCCATATAATTTCATAGAAATTTTTAAAATTTGATACAAAAAGGCGTATTTCGAATAGTGGCCAAAAAAATTTTTTATATTTTTTATATGTCTCAGGCTATATAGGTGCTTACATACCATGCCTATAGACATCAGAATAAACTTCCAAATGGTGAAATAAGAGTGATTTCGAAACAAAAGGGCTTATTTCCAAACATTTCAGAACAAAAGGGCTTATTTCCAAATGTTTTTTACTTTTTGCAATTACTACAAATATGTTACAACAAAAATGTTAAGGGGATTAGAGTCTTTGGTCAACTCGCTATAACACTGGAGACATTAAAAAAAAATAAATTATTGTAAACAGCCCATTAAAGTTTTTCCTCAGTACTGAAAATTTGTTTAACATGGTTTTACGCCCTTTTGAAAAATCACTCCTCAGTTAATATTGGACTGGAAAACACGAATCTATAGTCCGTTTGTTGATATATTTTCTTTTTGTACCTAAAAATTAAAAAAAAGAAAGGCTGCCTGTGGGCTGCTATATCGGATAAAGCGTAAGAAAAAAAGACGGTGTACATTTTATGCTGGAATTAGCCAAGAAGTAGCGTTTTGTAATGTAACGTCACGGTTGCTTGTCAACGTAGCATCGATTAGTGAAAACGGTAGGCAACGTTCGATATGTCACCTTACAACTTAACAATTACTTGAAAAATTCCAGTTTTTGTAAACAAGCATCCATTGTCATACTTATTTTAATTAATTTGCTCAAAAAATTCCATTTATAACATCCAAATTTAATTTATTTTATCTAACAACGTAGCGCGAAGTTTGAAAATCTAATTTCAACAGGTCTCAACGTTGCGTACCGCTACTTTACGATTTCACTAATCGCTTATACGCTTCTGCCATTTGATAGATTTTGACAGAAGTCACGTTACGTAACGCTACTTCTTGGCTAATTCTACCATTACACATGAGATAAAATTCAGTTTTTATTGAACACAGAAGACCAATATTGTAGATCTGGTAAGAAAATGTAAACAAATAATCAGGAAAATGATTTAAACAATCATACTGCACATCAGTTACTGGATGTTTAGTTTTGTGGCTATGACGATCAGCGTGACCACTGGTATTAGACTGTTTTTATGGTGTAATCGCAATCCGGTTTCGCGGAATATATGGGAATTCTGCGGAGGATAGATACAAGCTACCAGATGGGTCCCAGATTGCGGAAACTGAACGGCTTCTAGATATATAAGTTAGCTGCAAACACCCGAATAAGGGTCCGGACATGTAGCAGGTAACCAGCGTTGCGTCTTGAAAAAAAAAAACCCACAATGACCGTAGCTGGCGCTGACAAGGTTAATTGATCCAGCCTTAAAATAAGCATTTTGTCCCAATTTCCCCTGAAATCCTGAAACGCGTTTGACCAAGAATGGCCGACTTCCAGGTCAGCGTCTGCTTCGGATTGGTTGGTTGAAATTGAAAGTGATTTTGGGCACTAGTATTTGCAGCGCTTGCCGCATTCAGCCTTAAGCTTATCTGCGTGGAAAGTTGCTGAGAAGATAACACTAATGAACCATGGATCAAAAATATAACTAAAATAAACAAATTGTAAAAATTTTGAAGGCGAAACAATGATCAAAAGTAATTTTTTTTATTTTTTTAAAAATTACAATTATCACAAATAATTTTTTACCGACTTCTGACATTCAATGAAACATAGCAGCTCAACGAATAAACTTACAACGCCCAAACTGGCTTTAAAATGTAGACGAGAAAAAGTTCCAAAGGCTAGTTAAAGCATTTAAGCTTAAAAAAAATTAGCTTTTGAACTAATTAACTAGTAAGGGTGGTATCTTTGGCCTGGTCAAAAACTAAATACCCTACACTGCATTTCAAGTATATTTTTAGGAGAGTATAAGAACAAATTGCTTATATGGGAAGTGCCACGCCCTCACCTCCGAGCTTACCTTGATTTTGCGTAGAGCTTGCATTTACTGTTCTGAGTGTTTGAGTAAAATTCGGTTAGGTTTTCTTTAAAAAATCTTTCAGTATAGCATTTTGAAACTTTCGCTTACATGGGAGGTGCCACGCCTTCTAATCCTACATCGCCTACTTTAAGCTCAGAGTTTACAATTAATGTTTTTCGTGTTTGAGTGAAATTTCGTTGGATTATCTCAAAAAACACTTTCATTATATAATTTTGAAACATTTTCTTATATGGGAGGTGCCACGCCCTCTTGTCCGAGTTTACCTAGATCTTGCGTATAGCTTGCATTTATAAATCCGAGTGTTTGAGTGTAATTTGGTTGGGTTATCTCAAAAAACGCTTTCCGTATAACATTTTGATACTTTTGTTTATATGGGAGGTGCCACGCCCTCTAGTCCGAATTCGCCTAGTTTTTGCTCAGAGCTTATACTTACTTTTCCTAGTATTTATGTGTATTTTGCTTCTGTTATTGCAAATAATGCTCTTATTATTGCATTTTGAATATATTTTTTGTATGGGCGGTAGGCGTGTCCGTTGACCGATTTCGCTCATTTTCAATCCCCCGAGCTAACTTTTACGACGGAGGCAGAATACCAAATTTCATTGAATTATGTTGCTCAGTTTTCCCAAAAAATGTATTTCCACACACACCCAGCCAGCCAGACAGACGGACATGGCTATATCGGCTCAGGAGGTGACGCTGATCAAGAATATATATACTTTTCCATACCTGCCACGCCTCCTTCTCTGCGTTACAAACGGAAGGACAAAGTGAATATACCCTGGGTGTAGGGTATAAAAAAAACGCATAGCTGCCTGCCCTGAGGGTTAGAGGGTTAAACATGTTGTACAAACATATATATTATTTAAAGACTTAAAAAATTACAGTGGTTGCATTTCCTTGTTGAGCCATTATAGCGCATCATTTTCTTTCTCCAAAATTGGATTCTTAACTCTTCTTCAGTCAGAAATCCTATTTCATCATATAGTGTCGTATAAGCATTTGTATCTACTTAAAAGTTGACTATTTGCTTTTTTGGGAAAAATGGTAGCAACTAATAAATGTCGTCCCTTGGCTGCACGTGTATATTCTTCCTTTGAATAGCATGATATGCATAAATTTGAGAGAATTTGAGCCAACAATTTCCATATTTGGATGATTGAACTAACAAAGCCGTTTTGGCCAGTTGCACTTGTAGCAAAACTTTCAATTTTATTGCACATATCCAATATTCTGAATTGTTTTACTAACCCCGCAAAATAATAACAAATGCCGAATGAAATTTGTTGACTTTTTAAAAATATAATATTTATTTATTGTCATATGCTTGTCATTCTGGCAGCTGATCTACATGCTTGTAATAGTGTGAGTGCGAGCAAATGAAATCTGAGAAAAATCTAGATTTGAAAAAATTGATCTGAGATCAAAAAATTTTGCTCTAGATTTCCCAATGGAACGCAAATTGTATGTAATAGATTTTGATCTGGATCAAAAAAAGATTGCTCTTTTTTGCCCAATGGAAAACGGCCTTGTACGCCGATGAGGTTTCA
The DNA here is from genome assembly GCA_951812925.1 of Calliopum simillimum. Lineage (NCBI taxonomy): Eukaryota > Metazoa > Arthropoda > Insecta > Diptera > Lauxaniidae > Calliopum > Calliopum simillimum. The sequence continues at coordinate 47,363,103 of OX638371.1, read as the reverse complement.
TCGCAAGAGCGGATAAATTCTGGCTATGAAAATTGAAGCGTCGATAAAAACAAGGAAATTTATTATTAAATTGTAGTGGAAATACCATAAATTAAATTATGAAATAAATTATTCCATCCACTGAAAAGACAACTATAGAATATTTTGTTACTATTTTACAAAAAGAATTTACTTTTGTGTATAAAATTCTACAGTAGCTGCATCTAAAATTACAAATGTATATGCAAATTGGCTTAGAAGTTATTTAATATTAGAATTAAATTTTTAAGCTTTCTTTCAACCGCAACCTTATTTAAACTAATGAAAACAACCCTTAATGCACAAAAACAAATCATATTCCTCTTTAATTTCATCATCCGAGCGATGTGCACTCAATGAAATCTTTTTTTGAAATGAAAACACGCTTACAGAAAAATGTATTTGCTTTTTTGGTTTTCTTCAAAGTTTTTGACAAATTATTTGAAGAAGCGCTCTCTCAATCAAAAACACGTCATTCCATACAAATTTTTTTGAAGGCAAAATTAGTGATGCCAAACAAATTCGAATTCATCAAATAATTTCTTGCAATTTGATAGTCTGTACACCCCAATTTTTACATTTTCGTAGTATACTTCTTGGTGTTTTATATAATTTAGGGCCGATTTCACAATGTTCAGTTAAGCCTTAACTGGAACTTTAACTGGCACTTTGACATTAAATTTCATACAAAATTTTTATTTATCTGGAAGTTAAATTTTAACTGGAGATTGTGAAAACGGCCCTTAAAATGCTTAAGTCGGAAATGCAGCATCAATTTTGGATCACAAAAAAAACAGTGCAAAGAAAACTGGGTTCTAAGGAAGACGAGTTTGTAATATCGTCAGATGCTGAGCTAGACTCTAAGATTGACGTTTTTAAATCGATTTCTGAGGCTAGTACAGATTTAAGTAAAATTATCGATCAATATCAGGAACGCGTGTGCATCCTGTCACACGAAGAATGTGTGTTTGGCGATCGATGATTAACAATGGCGAGCAGAGCGCGTCAATAGTGCTTCCGAACCGCTCTAATGCAGCAGTGAAGCGCATCTCTGCCGTATCCAATAGCGCAGAAATTAACATAGACAGGTCATTGGCTCGAAGCGCTTCGTTGGGTTGTAACATTCTCATATATTGAAAATAGAACATCTTTTTGGAAAAACCAGGTAACTCCATTTTTGCGGAAAAACCAGGTAACTGACCGTGTTTAGCTGTATTTGTGCCTAAAATTGAGTGAAATGTCTTAAAAAATCTTCACTCTCATTCAAAAAATTATTTTACGCCAGAAAACGAATAAAAATGAAAAAACATGCTAAATTCATCAAAAAAGTTAAACGCGTTTTCTCCCGTTTTTGAAAAATGGAGTTATCTGATTTTTCTGCGCGGCCACAGATATGATCTTTACATTTGAGGTGTATCATGTGTTCAGAAAACTTATGCAGGATATTACGAGGAATATTTTTGTAGACAATTTTAACCCTCTAAAACCCCCACATGTAGGTCATTTTGACCTAAATGTGGGGGGTCAAAATGACCCACATGTAACGGTCTTAGAGGGTTAAAATTGTCTACAAAAATATTCCTCTTAATATCCTGCATAAGTTTACTGAACACATGATACACCTCAAATGTAAAGATCATATAGTTGAATTCATCGATTTAACACAAGAATGCGTTATTTTTGTTTTTTTTTCATGAACAGTGGATTAAAAACTTCAAAAATCGATTAAAAAAAAAATCTGACGTGCTGGAGAAAAGTGACGAGTCACGGGTAATTTTTTTAACGGCTTCTTTAAGAATTTTTGGATTTTCTCAGGTGTTTTACAAAAAGTTTCAAATTATCGAACAGTTTATTACAAAAAAACGAAAAAATAGGCAAAAGCGCATTTTAGTAATTTATCAATGAATTGTGTACAACTTTTACATTCATTGGATTCAGTACAAAAGGTAACAGGAGCATGTTTCCGGAACAATTTTACATCACCGACTGTTGTTGTTTTTTTTTATTTTTTTTGCCCAAATAGGGCTCTGGGAATTAATTACAACAACAACAACAACAACCTCTGAGCGCATCTACTTTCGGAGATGTAGCCATCGGAAGATCGGGATATATCTTTTATAAAAATCGGTATAAGTTGGGAACCTCTAAGTGGATTTCAAAAATATTGGTGTCATATGAAAGGTATTTTATCAGGCTATATAATTGCCCTACAAAGTTTTTCAATTTAAGTGACTGTTTTCGAGATATGACAATTTTTCAAAATTTAACCTTATTTTTTTCACAAAAAACCGTTATTTTTCCCAAAAAATGTGTTATTAACCTATAATTTTAATAACTAAATTAGGAAGCCTAATTTATTTCCTTTCATTTGATATACGACATGTATCTAAAATTGCATCATTAATAAATTTTTATAGAAAAAAACAAAAATGGACCAAATCAATTTTCTTCAAATTTGGAACTTTAAACAACAACAATGCTAAAACAGACAACAACAACTTTACTACTACTACAACAACAGAAATTTTACATAAGAGTAGGGGTAATTGGGCGGCCTGCGGCCGCAGCTCAGGATTTAAAACTCCCAAAAATCCGACACTGGCTTCGCGGCGGCCTTCGGCCGCAAATCAGATCAGTCTATAATATATCCAACACATAGTTTGCTAGCCAAATTGCGCGCGCAATTTTTAATAAAAATTTTAAATTTTTTTAATATAATAAGTAGCTGATCCTCTTTGTTGTTGTTGTTGTTGTTGTTGTTGTTGTTGTTGTTGTTGTTGTTGTTGTTGTTGTTGTAGTAGTAGTATCCAAGTTGTTGTTGCAGTAGTAGTTGTTGTTTTTATACCCTACACCCAGGGTATATTCACTTTGTCCTTCCGTTTGTAACGCAGAGAAGGAGGCGTGGCAGGTATAGCAAAGTATATATATTCTTGATCAGCGTCACCTCCTGAGTCGATATAGCCATGTCCGTCTGTCTGGCTGGCTGGCTGGCTGCCTGGCTGGCTGGCTGGGTGATGTGTGTGGAAATACACTTTTTGGGAAAACTAAGCAAGCTAATTCAATGAAATTTGGTACCCTGCCTCCGTCATCAAAGATAGCTCGGGGGATCGAAAATGAGCAAAATCGGTTAACGGACACGCCTACCGCCCATACAAAAAATATATTCAAAATGCAATTTTAGGAGTATTTTTCACGACAATGCAACCAAAATACACGTAAATACTAGAAATTGTAAGCGCAAGCTCTGAGAAAAAACTGAGCGAACTCGGACAAAAGGGCGTGGCACCTCCCATATAAGCAAAAGCTTCAAAACGCTATACTGAAAGCGATTTTTGAGATATTCGAACCAAATTTAACTCAGACACTAAGAACTATAAATGAAAGCTCTCAACAAAAATTGGGTGAAATCGGACAAGGGGGCGTAGCACCTCCCATATAAGCAAAAGCTTCAAAACGCTATACTGAAAGCGATTTTTGAGGTATTCGAACCAAATTTAACTCAGACACTAAGAACTATAAATGAAAGCTCTCAACAAAAATTGGGTGAAATCGGACAAGGGGGCGTAGCACCTCCCATATGAGCAAAAGTTTCAAAATGCCATACGGAAAGAGTTTTTTGAGATAATCCAAACAAATTTCACTCAAATACTAAAGACTATAAATGCACGCTCTAAGCTAAAACTAGAGGAACTCGGACAAGAGGGCGTGGCACCTCCTATATAAGCAAAAGCTTCAAAACACTATGCTGAAAACATTTTTCACTCAGACATTTAAACCTATAAATTCAAGCTCTGAACAAAATCTGGGTGAACTCGAACAAGAGGGCGTAGCACCTCCCATATGAGCAAAATTTTAAAAATACTGCAGTGTAGGGTATTTAATGTTTGGCCAGGCCAAATTTTACACCCTTACTAGTTGTTGTTGTTGCTGTGTTGTTGTAGTTGTTGTTGTTGTTGTTTGTTCTGGCATTGTTGTTGTTTAAAGTTCCTAATTTCAAGAAAATTGATTTGGTCTATTTTTGTTTTTTTCTATAAAAAGTTATTTATGATACAATTTCAGATACATGTTGTATATCAAATGAAAGGAAATAAATTAGACTTCCTAATTTAGTTATTAAAATTATAGGTTAATAACACATTTTTTGGGAAAAATAACGGTTTTTTGTGAAAAAAATGGGGTTAAATTTTGAAAAATTGTCATATCTCGAAAACAGTCACTTAAATTGAAAAACTTTGTATATATAGCCTGATAAAATACCTTTCATATGACACCAATATTTTTGAAATCCATCCAGAGGTTCCCAACTTATACCGATTTTTATAAAAGATATATCCCGATCTTCCGATGGCTACATCTCCGAAAGTAGATGCGCTCAGAGGTTGTTGTTGTTGTTGTTGTTGTAATTAATTCCCAGAGCCCTATTTGGGCAAAAAAAATAAAAAAAAAAACAACAACAGTCGGTGATGTAACATTAAGCCAAAAAAATTTAAAATTTTTATTAAAAATTGCGCGCGCAATTTGGCTAGCAAACTATGTGTTGGATATATTATAGACTGATCCGCGGCCGAAGGCCGCCGCGAAGCCGGTGTCGGATTTTTGGGAGTTTTAAATCCTGAGCTGCGGCCGCAGGCCGCCCAATTACCCCTACTCTTATGTAAAATTACTGTTGTTGTAGTAGTAGTAAAGTTGTTGTTGTCTGTTTTAGCATTGTTGTTGTTTAACCCTTAAATGCATAGTGGACCTTTTATGGTTCATGAACATAATCATGGTTAAATTTAACCATGGTTAATGAATGACTTAACCATGATTATTTTCATGGACCATATAAGGTCCACTATGCATTTAAGGGTTAAAGTTCCAAATTTGAAGAAAATTGATTTGGTCCATTTTTGTTTTTTTCTATAAAAATTTATTAATGATGCAATTTCAGATACATGTCGTATATCAAATGAAAGGAAATAAATTAGGCTTCCTAATTTAGTTATTAAAATTATAGGTTAATAACACATTTTTTTGGAAAAATTACGGTTTTTTGCGAAAAAAATGGGGTTAAATTTTGAAAAATTGTCATATCTCGAAAACTATCACTCAAATTGAAAAGCTTTGCAGGGCAATTATATAGCCCAGTAAAATACCTTTCATATGACACCAATATTTTTGAAATCCATCCAGGGGTTCCCAACTTATATCGATTTTTATAAAAGATATATCCCGATCTTCCGATGGCTATATCTCCGAAAGTAGATGCGCTCAGAGGTTGTTGTTGTTGTTGTTGTTGTTGTTGTAATTAATTCCCAGAGCCCTATTTGGGCAAAAAAAATAAAAAAAAAACAACAACAGTCGGTGATGTAAAATTGTTGCCCGACTTAAGCATTTTAAATTATATAAAACACCAAGAAGTATACTACGAAAATGTAAAAATTGGGGTGTACAGACTATCAAATTGCAAGAAATTATTTGATGAATTCGAATTTGTTTGGCATCACTAATTTTGCCTTCAAAAAAAATTTGTATGGAATGACGTGTTTTTGATTGAGAGAGCGCTTCTTCAAATAATTTGTCAAAAACTTTGAAGAAAACCAAAAAAGCAAATACATTTTTCTGTAAGCGTGTTTTCATTTCAAAAAAAGATTTCATTGAGTGCACATCGCTCGGATGATGAAATTAAAGAGGAATATGATTTGTTTTTGTGCATTAAGGGTTGTTTTCATTATTTCAAATAAGGTTGCGGTTGAAAGAAAGCTTAAAAATTTAATTCTAATATTAAGTAACTTCTAAGCCAATTTGCATATACATTTGTAATTTTAGATGCAGCTACTGTAGAATTTTATACACAAAAGTAAATTCTTTTTGTAAAATAGTAACAAAATATTCTATAGTTGTCTTTTCAGTGGATGGAATAATTTATTTCATAATTTAATTTATGGTATTTCCACTACAATTTAATAATAAATTTCCTTGTTTTTATCGACGCTTCAATTTTCATAGCCAGAATTTATCCGCTCTTGCGATGAAACCTCATCGGCGTACAAGGCCGTTTTCCATTGGGCAAAAAAGAGCAATCTTTTTTTGATCCAGATCAAAATCTATTACATACAATTTGCGTTCCATTGGGAAATCTAGAGCAAAATTTTTTGATCTCAGATCAATTTTTTCAAATCTAGATTTTTCTCAGATTTCATTTGCTCGCACTCACACTATTACAAGCATGTAGAGCAGCTGCCAGAATGACAAGCATATGACAATAAATAAATATTATATTTTTAAAAAGTCAACAAATTTCATTCGGCATTTGTTATTATTTTGCGGGGTTAGTAAAACAATTCAGAATATTGGATATGTGCAATAAAATTGAAAGTTTTGCTACAAGTACAACTGGCCAAAACGGCTTTGTTAGTTCAATCATCCAAATATGGAAATTGTTGGCTCAAATTCTCTCAAATTTATGCATATCATGCTATTCAAAGGAAGAATATACACGTGCAGCCAAGGGACGACATTTATTAGTTGCTACCATTTTTCCCAAAAAAGCAAATAGTCAACTTTTAAGTAGATACAAATGCTTATACGACACTATATGATGAAATAGGATTTCTGACTGAAGAAGAGTTAAGAATCCAATTTTGGAGAAAGAAAATGATGCGCTATAATGGCTCGACAAGGAAATGCAACCACTGTAATTTTTTAAGTCTTTAAATAATATATATGTTTGTACAACATGTTTAACCCTCTAACCCTCAGGGCAGGCAGCTATGCGTTTTTTTTATACCCTACACCCAGGGTATATTCACTTTGTCCTTCCGTTTGTAACGCAGAGAAGGAGGCGTGGCAGGTATGGAAAAGTATTTATATTCTTGATCAGCGTCACCTCCTGAGCCGATATAGCCATGTCCGTCTGTCTGGCTGGCTGGGTGTGTGTGGAAATACATTTTTTGGGAAAACTGAGCAACATAATTCAATGAAATTTGATATTCTGCCTCCGTCGTAAAAGTTAGCTCGGGGGATTGAAAATGAGCGAAATCGGTCAACGGACACGCCTACCGCCCATACAAGAAATATATTCAAAATGCAATAATAAGAGCATTATTTGCAATAACAGAAGCAAAATACACATAAATACTAGGAAAAGTAAGTATAAGCTCTGAGCAAAAACTAGGCGAATTCGGACTAGAGGGCGTGGCACCTCCCATATAAACAAAAGTATCAAAATGTTATACGGAAAGCGTTTTTTGAGATAACCCAACCAAATTACACTCAAACACTCGGATTTATAAATGCAAGCTATACGCAAGATCTAGGTAAACTCGGACAAGAGGGCGTGGCACCTCCCATATAAGAAAATGTTTCAAAATTATATAATGAAAGTGTTTTTTGAGATAATCCAACGAAATTTCACTCAAACACGAAAAACATTAATTGTAAACTCTGAGCTTAAAGTAGGCGATGTAGGATTAGAAGGCGTGGCACCTCCCATGTAAGCGAAAGTTTCAAAATGCTATACTGAAAGATTTTTTAAAGAAAACCTAACCGAATTTTACTCAAACACTCAGAACAGTAAATGCAAGCTCTACGCAAAATCAAGGTAAGCTCGGAGGTGAGGGCGTGGCACTTCCCATATAAGCAATTTGTTCTTATACTCTCCTAAAAATATACTTGAAATGCAGTGTAGGGTATTTAGTTTTTGACCAGGCCAAAGATACCACCCTTACTAGTTAATTAGTTCAAAAGCTAATTTTTTTTAAGCTTAAATGCTTTAACTAGCCTTTGGAACTTTTTCTCGTCTACATTTTAAAGCCAGTTTGGGCGTTGTAAGTTTATTCGTTGAGCTGCTATGTTTCATTGAATGTCAGAAGTCGGTAAAAAATTATTTGTGATAATTGTAATTTTTAAAAAAATAAAAAAAATTACTTTTGATCATTGTTTCGCCTTCAAAATTTTTACAATTTGTTTATTTTAGTTATATTTTTGATCCATGGTTCATTAGTGTTATCTTCTCAGCAACTTTCCACGCAGATAAGCTTAAGGCTGAATGCGGCAAGCGCTGCAAATACTAGTGCCCAAAATCACTTTCAATTTCAACCAACCAATCCGAAGCAGACGCTGACCTGGAAGTCGGCCATTCTTGGTCAAACGCGTTTCAGGATTTCAGGGGAAATTGGGACAAAATGCTTATTTTAAGGCTGGATCAATTAACCTTGTCAGCGCCAGCTACGGTCATTGTGGGTTTTTTTTTTCAAGACGCAACGCTGGTTACCTGCTACATGTCCGGACCCTTATTCGGGTGTTTGCAGCTAACTTATATATCTAGAAGCCGTTCAGTTTCCGCAATCTGGGACCCATCTGGTAGCTTGTATCTATCCTCCGCAGAATTCCCATATATTCCGCGAAACCGGATTGCGATTACACCATAAAAACAGTCTAATACCAGTGGTCACGCTGATCGTCATAGCCACAAAACTAAACATCCAGTAACTGATGTGCAGTATGATTGTTTAAATCATTTTCCTGATTATTTGTTTACATTTTCTTACCAGATCTACAATATTGGTCTTCTGTGTTCAATAAAAACTGAATTTTATCTCATGTGTAATGGTAGAATTAGCCAAGAAGTAGCGTTACGTAACGTGACTTCTGTCAAAATCTATCAAATGGCAGAAGCGTGTAAGCGATTAGTGAAATCGTAAAGTAGCGGTACGCAACGTTGAGACCTGTTGAAATTAGATTTTCAAACTTCGCGCTACGTTGTTAGATAAAATAAATTAAATTTGGATGTTATAAATGGAATTTTTTGAGCAAATTAATTAAAATAAGTATGACAATGGATGCTTGTTTACAAAAACTGGAATTTTTCAAGTAATTTTTAAGTTGTAAGGTGACATATCGAACGTTTGCCTACCGTTTTCACTAATCGATGCTACGTTGACAAGCAACCGTGACGTTACATTACAAAACGCTACTTCTTGGCTAATTCCAGCATAAAATGTACACCGTCTTTTTTTCTTACGCTTTATCCGATAAAGCAGTCCACAGGCAGCCTTTCTTTTTTTTAATTTTTAGGTACAAAAAGAAAATATATCAACAAACGGACTATAGATTCGTGTTTTCCAGTCCAATATTAACTGAGGAGTGATTTTTCAAAAGGGCGTAAAACCATGTTAAACAAATTTTCAGTACTGAGGAAAAACTTTAATGGGCTGTTTACAATAATTTATTTATTTTTTTAATGTCTCCAGTGTTATAGCGAGTTGACCAAAGACTCTAATCCCCTTAACATTTTTGTTGTAACATATTTGTAGTAATTGCAAAAAGTAAAAAACATTTGGAAATAAGCCCTTTTGTTCTGAAATGTTTGGAAATAAGCCCTTTTGTTTCGAAATCACTCTTATTTCACCATTTGGAAGTTTATTCTGATGTCTATAGGCATGGTATGTAAGCACCTATATAGCCTGAGACATATAAAAAATATAAAAAGTTTTTTTGGCCACTATTCGAAATACGCCTTTTTGTATCAAATTTTAAAAATTTCTATGAAATTATATGGAAATAAGCCCTTTTGTTCTGAAATGCGACTTTTGATCACGATTTTACCTTGGAAAAATGCATTTTTTGTGATGAATTTTGAACTAGAGGATGCATTTTAGAATGGTAATGGCGATGGCATCCTTAGGTTTGTTCGAGGTTTGAAGTGGTTTTACGCCCTTTTGAAAAATCACTCCTCAACTTAAAACCAAAATTCTTACTTTCCTTGCTCTAGTTTATCTACATTGGTGGTAAGAGGGTTAAAATTACATCAATAAAATGAACAAAATATTAAAACGCATGTCCCTTGGTGGCACATTTTCCACTGATTCCAAGTCAAAGATATCAATTAGTCCTCCATCATTGGCTAAAAAGCTATTATTCAAAAGCTAAGAGCACGCATTTTTGGAATTCAAAATTTTAATATTTACCATTCAGATAATTACTAGTTATAGGTGTATTCCATACCCAAGTTTTCTCCCAATTCCAACAGAGATTTATTAAATTTTTTAATATTTTAAAAAGCGTTTGTTTATTTATTTTTAATTTTCAAAATTCAAACGTCCAATAATTTGACGAACAATCCACTACTACAACCTTGTCTGTTACCAGAAATGTCATAATATTTGTACCCGTCATCCGCCCCAGCAAAAACAAAATACTTGGTCTGTTTTTGTGTTCCATTCAGCAAGAAAAGTTTTTGATCTGAGAGCAAAATCTAGATTTCCCAATGGAAAACGACATAAGTTTATGCTGTGGTTTTCCTTTATTTACTATTTTTGGCTGTGTTTTAGACGGCTCAGTGGTTTTTGTTATCGAAAACAATACCCTGGTTTTTTTCATTAAATTTTTGTTTCCCAAAAAAATTTTGTGTGGCAACACTATAAATTCCAAGTGGAACGTTTGGAATTGACTTTGTAATTCAAAGTGGAACGTTTGGAACTAACTTTGTACGTCAAAGTGGAACGTTTGGAATTGACTTTTTACTTCAACCTCGTTCGTGTACGTCAAAATGTATTATAAAAAATTTAGAGCATTTGAGCTTTATATTTATATATAGGAAATGTCTATACGGGGCGTTCCGCGTACGCGAAAACTCCTCTCTCTCTCTCAATTTACTCAATTAGCGTACGCGAAACTCAATTAGCGTACGCGAAACTCAATTAGCGTACGCGAAACTCAAATAGCGTACGCGAAATCCAGTGAAGTTTTTTCCCCCGGGGAACTTGATTAATTTATGTACTGATCCGCGGCCGAAGGCCGCCGCGAAGCCGGTGTTGGATGTCTGACGGGTTTAAATCCTGAGCTGCGGCCGCAGGCCGCCCACTTACCCCTACTTTTATATAAAATTACTGTTGTAACGAAGATGCGTCCCGGGGGAAAAAACTTCACTGGATTTCGCGTACGCTAATTGAGTAAATTGAGGGAGAGAGAGGAGTTTTCGCGTACGCGGAACGCCCCGTATAGACAGACTCTTATATTACAGATATAGAGTTATGGAAAGTATTAAAATAAATTGCAGGTTCTTAACCGGTGAAATCAAAATTGAAAGAGTAGGAGTTGTCTTTCAACTTTTAAAAACCAACAGAAAATATGAGCGTATATCACAAAGCAATTCCTACGATAAGCTGTGTGCCGAATTGCCCGTTGATATTAATTATTTAAAATCCTTGGATCCGAAGAAATGGAAAAATCAAGATCATTATGCAGTTCTTGGACTGGAAAAACTAAGGTAAATCTATACATATCTATAGTACAAAAAGACAGAAAACGTGCCCCCATATTTTTTTATTTGTTGACAATACGCACGGGGATATTCTGCGGCCCACCTAATTTTACATATTTTTTGTAACAATATTTCATTAATCTTTAATCAAACTAAACGTCTATAGTACTGCTGTTATGACACTGAAAATAAGCTCGACCCCAAAGATATTTCGGCTTAATGTTACATCACCGACTGTTGTTGTTTTTTTTTATTTTTTTTTGCCCAAATAGGGCTCTGGGAATTAATTACAACAACAACAACAACCTCTGAGCGCATCTACTTTCGGAGATGTAGCCATCGGAAGATCGGGATATATCTTTTATAAAAATCGGTATAAGTTGGGAACCTCTGGATGGATTTCAAAAATATTGGTGTCATATGAAAGGTATTTTATCAGGCTATATAATTGCCCTACAAAGTTTTTCAATTTAAGTGACTGTTTTCGAGATATGACAATTTTTCAAAATTTAACCCCATTTTTTTCACAAAAAACCGTTATTTTTCCCAAAAAATGTGTTATTAACCTATAATTTTAATAACTAAATTAGGAAGTCTAATTTATTTCCTTTCATTTGATATACAACATGTATCTGAAATTGTATCATAAATAACTTTTTATAGAAAAAAACAAAAATAGACCAAATCAATTTTCTTGAAATTAGGAACTTTAAACAACAACAATGCCAGAACAAACAACAACAACTACAACTACAACAACACAGCAACAACAACAAAAACAACAACAACTACTACAACAACAACTTGGATACTACTACTACAACAACAACAACAACAACAAAGAGGATCAGCTACTTATTATATTAAAAAAATTTAAAATTTTTATTAAAAATTGCGCGCGCAATTTGGCTAGCAAACTATGTGTTGGATATATTATAGACTGATCCGCGGCCGAAGGCCGCCGCGAAGCCGGTGTCGGATTTTTGGGAGTTTTAAATCCTGAGCTGCGGCCGCAGGCCGCCCAATTACCCCTACTCTTATGTAAAATTACTGTTGTTGTAGTAGTAGTAAAGTTGTTGTTGTCTGTTTTAGCATTGTTGTTGTTTAAAGTTCCAAATTTGAAGAAAATTGATTTGGTCCATTTTTATTTTTTTCTATAAAAATTTATTAATGATGCAATTTCAGATACATGTCGTATATCAAATGAAAGGAAATAAATTAGGCTTCCTAATTTAGTTATTAAAATTATAGGTTAATAACACATTTTTTTGGAAAAATTACGGTTTTTTGCGAAAAAAATGGGATTAAATTTTGAAAAATTGTCATATCTCGAAAACTATCACTCAAATTGAAAAGCTTTGCAGGGCAATTATATAGCCCAGTAAAATACCTTTCATATGACACCAATATTTTTGAAATCCATCCAGGGGTTCCCAACTTATATCGATTTTTATAAAAAATATATCCCGATCTTCCGATGGCTATATCTCCGAAAGTAGATGCGCTCAGAGGTTGTTGTTGTTGTTGTAATTAATTCCCAGAGCCCTATTTGGGCAAAAAAAATAAAAAAAAAACAACAACAGTCGGTGATGTAACATTAAGCCCTGATTTCGAAGATATAGCCATCGGATATATCTATTATGATCATTTTGGTAAACCCTTCTCAGGAGCACCGTGTATGGCGTTATTTTTCCGGGAGCCCATTTTAATATATTAAAAGTATTTTCCTCTGCGAAATGCCAAAAGGACACCAAAAATTCAAGTTGTTTAAAAGATTATGCTTACAGAATTAACTTACATTTTGGGCCTCCATATTCGTTTTTGATTGTTTACTTTTTTTTGACAACATCCTTTTTAGGCAAAGGAAACAACAACAAATGGACAATACCATCGTTCCAAACATAAAATAAAAAGAACTGTTCATAGAATTAGAAAAAACATGCTCGCAGCAGCTAATAAAAAATAAACCGAAATATTATAAGCCCTACAACTGACACAATTAAAGTTTCGTCTAACTCTGCCAATATGCATTTCAAACTATGTTTGCACAGGACTTTTCAATACCCCGAGCTTACTTTGATAACGTATGCAGTGAACAAAATTACATCGATTGATCTTAGTTTTTCCGTAAATAATATTTCTATATACAGCAATCCTGCCAGGTCATAATTTTCATGTTTAATTAAAATTAAATGAAGCGCACAAAAAAAATTCCTCTATTAATCGTGAAATGAAAATTATTGCAGGCCAGTTTAATTTTAAATAACTATAAGCAGCGTTGCCGTTTTGGCTATTTTTAGCCTAAAATGGATATTTTTATTTTAGCGCTTGGCGATTTTGATTTGGCTATTGTTTTTTTTATTTTCGACGAAAAATAATTTTTTTTCATCACTGATCATTCACAATTTAAAAAGTCAACATTTCAACGAATTAAAGTGAACTTAAAATTTTCGATCAATGGGATTTTGACTGCGTCACCTCCTGAGTCGATATAGCAATGACCGTCTGTCTGTCTAGCTGGCTGGCTGAAGGCGTTTTTTGAGATAACCCAACCAAATTGCACTCAAATACTAAAAGCAATAAATGCAAGCTCTGAAAAAAAAACTAGGCGACTTCGGACAAGAGGGCGTGGTACCTCCCATATAAGCAAAATTTTAAAAATGTTATACTGAAGGCGTTTTTTGAGATAACCCAACCAAATTGCACACAAATACTCAAATCAATAAATTCAAGCTCTAAAAAAAAACCACGTGAACTCGGACAAGAGGGCCTGGCACCATCCATATAAGCAAAAGTTCGAAATGATGTACTGGAAGTGTTTTTTGAGATTATCTAACTAAATTTCACTCAAACACTAAGGACATTAAAAAGGAAGCGAAGTAGAACTAGGGGTCGTAGCACTTCCCATATAAGCAATTTGTTCTTAAGCTCTCCTACGAGTTACGGAAGAATAAAACAATTTATTTTAAGGGGACATTCGCTTTTGTAATTGAAAAGAAAAACACTTTTTAAAAATTTTATATTGAAAAAACTATTATATTTATTGACAAAATTTCTTTTGGACATTGTTAAACACTGTTTAAGAAATATGAAAAAAATTTTTATTTTTAGTTTCCCATAGCTGCTGTAGAGGGCGCCATCCAAAAGTTACTTTATAAACGGTAGGAAATATTTTAGACCTCCTGTAACAGATTTTTAAAAAATTCGAAATGGATTTTATTCTTGAGACCCAAAACTGTACAATAAGCCTTTAAAATTCATACTTTTGTATATTTTGGAGTTTTTGTATGAATATTTATGAAAAATGCGAAAAAATTGAGGGACTTAACCTCAAATGCCCCGTAAAAAAAGGGGGGCGTATTTTTTAAAATTTTCAGAAGTTTATTGTTTAATATTTTGTATGATTAATCGAATGCTTTTTGGTTTTTTCAAATCCGTCGAGTAGATTCGGAGTAAAATTTCCTACCAGTTTGAAAAGTAACTTTTGGATGACGCCCTCTACAGCAGCCAAGGGAAACTAAAAATAAAAAAAATTAAATTTTTTTCATATTTTTTGGACAATATTTAACAATGTTCAAAAGAAATTTTTTCAATAAAAATAATAGTTTTTTCATAATAAAATTTTTAAAAAGTGTTTTTTTGTTTTCTATTTTCTATTATGTACAAGAATATTGTATAGTATTTATCAACTAAGTGTTTAATAATATACTTGAAATGCAGTGTAGGGTATTTAGTGTTTGGCCAGGCCAAAGGTACCACCCCTACGAGTTTTTTCTTTAAATCTCCCACTCATTTACCCATATTTCATAAGTATACATCTAATGCTGTCGAAAAATAAAACTGTCAAGTATAAAAGTTGGTTTCTGGGGTGTTTTTTTACTAAAAACTTACACTTGCTTGCGAAAAGAAAAAAAATGACAAAAACAAACAAGTCCCGAAAAGAAGGTAAAAATTAAATTTTTTTTATTGTATTGATGCAATTTTGATTTCCTCAGAAAGAAAATATTTGACATTAAGGATTTAGATAGATATTTTGAAGGAAAAACAGTTTCTTATGCATATTTGTGGGCAGTGAATTGAACCGCAAAAAAAAGCGTAACGTTACCAACGAAATATATTAAAAGTTTCTTGTAGCGGAAGTTAGTGGATGAATTATTAATCTGCATTCATTTTTTTTTCGAGTATTTTCACTCTTTTTTCTGAATCAATTTTAAAATTATCTACCATGGGGATCATAGCCACTAAATATGTGTAACGTTACCAACATTTTTTAATCAAAAATCATAAGTCGTATTTTTTACTAAAATTTCTTCTGAATCTACGCCCTGAGTGGTGTTGAAAGAGGTAAAAATTCCTTACAAGGTAGGCCTGAACATTAACCGATCACGCTCATTTTTAATTCTAATCAGACCACGACTCTCAGTATTGTCTGTGCCAAGTTTCACACATACAGCTTTATCAGTTTGAGCGTAATCGTAATTTCCAAAAAAAAAAAAAAAAAGATGTATCGAAGATCTTGGAGCATAAAATTTTCATCTTTTTCAATGTTTGGATTAATTTGCTGTACTTACAATTTATTTATAGAAATTCGTATGCGTAACTATACCAACACATTTGCATAACGTTACCAACGTTGCTTTAACCTCTGTAAATCCACCAAAAATAATCTTTTCAGTACAATTACCATTTCAATAGTATCTTTGATCTTTTTTCTTCAGCCACAAGTGAAAGTCAAAAATTTTATGCTTATGTCTCAGGGAGCTTTATTATGTATATTAGAGCGCCTACAAGATATATGAAATGTGCAAAGTTTTAAATTTGTTTGCTCCCCGTCCATTTCCTGAAATCAGAGGTCAAAAGAATAAAATCTCAAAATAAAATTTGGAATCGGTAGTGGAAAAAACCCAGCCTGTTTTCGATCATAGGTCGAAAAATTTACTAAAAAAGGCAAGTCGCTTTGAGTGCCCGTTACTTCAAAATTGTTAATTTTTTCGTAATGTTTCTAAGCCAACTTTTGTAGAGCATGACTAGGTCAATATTATCTTCTTAGAAAGTTTTAGGGCAAAAATTAAATTTGTGGCTGTGTCGGTGCGAAAGTTTAAATTTTTTAAGAAAATTTTCATGACTTTTTTTCTATAAATTGGTTTTATGTAATTTTTTAAGGGAGGAATATTTGTTCGTGAATTCTAATATTGCAGGAGATTAAATTTCAATTAATTTAACAAAAAAAAATATTTAAAAATATTAAGTTTTAAGGTATGGAGTCGGTCTCAATGTTGGAAAAGAAATAAGTATTTTAATTTTTTTCTTTTAATCGCTGTTTTATTGGATGCAAGGAAATGTATTGCTAGTTGTTATTAAATGCATCACTGCTTTTTGCCTTCAAAATGAGCTATAAAATTTGTTTGTGCGACTTTTTTTCAAAAAGTTATGACCATTTTAAAATACCGTTTTTCGACCTCATTTCAAAAACCATGCCATGAACCGATTTTTAAAACTATTTTTTCTTATTCAGTAAATGCTCACGTGCAATTTCACATCTTCGTGCAATTCACGACAACTTGATTGAAATTTTTTCGATTATCTCTGCTGGAACAGCCCAAAAACGCACTATAACGAAAATAAATGATATTTTCGTGTTTAGCGATCCCAAATTAGTTTAGAAAATATGACTACCAAAATGGTTTATTACCAAATTTAAAATTAAGAAAAAATTTAAAATAAATCTCTTTTCTTAACTTTGAAACGGGCTCCATTTCTTAAAAACCAATATTTTTTAATAATTTTTCTTTTAAATTAATCAACATTTAATTCCCTACAACATAAGAATTCCAGAACAAATATTCCGCCCTTTGAAAATTACAAAAAACCAATTCATAGAAAAAAATTCACCAAAACTTTCTTAAAAAATTGAAACTTTTGTACCAAAACAGCAACAAATTTAATTTTTGAACCAAAACTTTTTAACAAGATAATGTTGACCATGCTCTACAGCTGAACTGCTAAAGGCATGCCCCATAACATCAGCTAAAATTCTCCATCCTCTGCTCACCAAAATCTGGAGTGAAGAGCGTTTGCCAGAAGATTGGCTACATGGCATGTTAGTCAAATTGCCGAAAAAAGGTGACCTAAGCGAGTGCCGAAACTATAGAGGCATCACCTTGCTCTCAGTACCATCAAAAGTATTGACGAAAGTGCTTCTGAGCAGGATAAGCGAAAAACTTGATTCGGCCATTCGAAAGCAGCAAGCAGGATTCCGGCGAAACAGATCATGCGTGGATCAAATCAACACGCTCAGAATAATTGTCGAACAATCATGCGAGTGGCGTTCTGCACTTCAACTTGTCTTCGTTGACTATAGCACTGCCTTCGACAGTGTCTCCCGAGAAAACATCTGGGCGTCACTGCAACGAAGAGGTATTGCCGCAAAGGCCATAAACTTAGTACGTGCACAATATGAAGGCTTTAAATGCAGTGTGTTACACAACGGGTTGTTGTCACCAACATTCACCACTAATTCAGGCGTACGGCAGGGGTGTTTACTATCACCATCTCTCTTCCTTATCGTTCTTGACGATATTCTAGATAAAGCTCTTAATAAGGCCAAAAGGGGTATCCAATGGAACTTTACTGAACATCTAGAAGACCTCGACTACGCTGACGACATCTGCCTCTTATCGTCCAAACATTCAGATATGCAAAACAAAATTGAAGACCTTGTCTTGGAATCGCAAAAGGCCGGCCTGAAAATCAACGTATCCAAGACTAAAAGCATGAAGCTAAAGGCAAACCGGAATGACATCACGTTTAGAGCTGGCAGTGATGACATCGAAAACGTCGAAAGCTTCACGTATTTAGGCAGCATTATCTCCATAGATGGTGGAGCAAAAGAGGATATCAAGAATAGCAATAGCAAAAGGCACGTTTGCTCAACTGAACAAAATATGGTCTTCATCCGTTATATCCATCAAAACGAGAGTACGCATTTTTGATTCGAATGTGAAATCGGTTTTGTTATATGGGTGCGAAACATGGCTTGTTACTGAACAACTAACAACAAGCTGCATGTATTCGTCAACAAATGCTTAAGGCGTATACTAAAGGTTTGGTGGCCTCGCACTATATCAAATGCCGAGCTACATCAAAAATGCAAACAGAAGGCTATAGCAAACGAGATCAAGCTGCGCAAATGGGGATGGATTGGTCACACTCTCCGGAAACCACACAGCGAAGTTTGTCGCCAGGCCCTTGAGTGGAATCCACAAGGCAGTAGAGGACGTGGTAGATCCAAAACCAACTGGAAAAGGTCGTTGTAAAAGGAAATCCAAGAATCGGGAAAATCGTGGCAAGAGATCAAAGTCATCGCAAGGGATCGTGACAAATGGAGAGATTTCATATTGGCCCTATGCTCCTCCTAGGAGTTAAAGGAGAATACATACATACAAACATAGTCATGCTCTACAAAAGTTGTCTTAGAAACATTACGAATAGTGCAGGCAAATTAGGTAAAAACAGGTATTCATTTCTAATTTTGTTGAACATGCACCGATTTTGATCCGACAGGACTCATTTTGTTCGTAATAAAATTTAGAACAAAACCAACACATTAGTTTTTTCCGCCCTTTCCCCAAAATTTCTTTAGTCCCCCGTGAACCTTCAAAATCGGATAAATTCAATAAAGCTGTTCTAAAATGCTTAAAAATGGAAAGTTATGCTATTCACGGGGTTCTCTAGATTGCTGAATCCAAATATGATGTTGGAAAATTAAAAAACTCAAAATGACGCCCGGAAAACTGCGTACATACCCATTTTAAGCACCAAAAATGGGAAAAAATCGTTATAGGGGGTTTTAGCCTAGAAGTCTTGTTACATTGAATGAATTTATACGGTCGGTGTGGGATATTGTTTTTTATACTATAAAAAGTAAAGTTTACCAAAATATTTTTTGGGTTTTTGATTTGTTTATTATTTAAGCAATAACTATAAAAAGTTAATACAAGTCAAAATTAAAAATATTTGTAACATTTTGCAAACCATTTTTTCTAAACTAATTTGAGGTCGTTGAACACGAAAAACCCAATTATTTTTTTTTCCTTGCGGCCGTTCCCGAGTTATTCGTTAATTTATATTTTCGAGGTTATAGCTTCATATACATAAATATATTTCTATGACGCCAAGTTCGATCAATTTTATTTTCCCACGTTTACAAAGAGTGATTAATGGCGCTTCTAACGATTATACCAATGATTATGATTCGAACAAAATTGACTGAGTTATAGCAGGAAAATGTTTGAAATTTCACAAATTTTTAAAATTTTTCACATCAACTTCAAATGAAACATTTGGTTTTTGGCATATAATTTTTTTAAATATTTGTTTTTAGTAATTTTATTAAATGGCGCATATAATGGCAAACATTTTAAGCCTATGTTGAGCAAAATCGAATGCAATTTCCAAAAGATATTAAGGTTTTAGTGCAATAGGGAAATTTCGATTTCTTTCAAAAATTAATATTTTTGATACAATCCGCAATGTTCTTCTACAGAAAATGATTAGAAGTTACTTAAAACATCTTTAAAGTGTTCGATAAGTGTAGGGTGTCCTATCTGGAGGCTGAAAAATTGGATCTGTTGACTCAGGCCGAACATTTCGAAAATTCTCACACCTTCCTTATTGCACTAAAACCTTAATATCTTTTGGAAATTTCATTCGATTTTGCTCAGCATAGGCTTAAAATGTTTGCAATTATATGCGCCATTTAATAAAATTACTAAAAAACAAATATTTAAAAAAATTATATGCCAAAAACCAAATGTTTCATTTGAAGTTGATGTGAAAAATTTCAAAAATTTTTGAAATTTCAAAAATTTTCCTGCTATAACTCAGTCAATTTTGTTCGAAGCATAATCATTGGTATAATCGTTAGAAGCGCCATTAATCACTCTTTGTAAACGTGGAAAAATAAAATTGATCGAACTTGGCGTCATAGAAATATATTGATGTATATGAAGCTATAACCTCGAAAATATAAATTAACGAATAACTCGGGAACGGCCGCAAGGAAAAAAAAATAATTGGGTTTTTCGTGTTCAACGACTTCAAATTAGTTTAGAAAAAATGGTTTGCAAAATGTTACAAATATTTTTAATTTTGAGTTGTATTAACTTTTTATAGTTATTGCTTAAATAATAAACAAATCAAAAACCCAAAAAATATTTTGGTAAACTTTACTTTTTATAGTATAAAAACAATATCCCACACCGACCGTATAAATTCATTCAATGTAACAAGACTTCTAGGCTAAAACCCCCTATAACGATTTTTTCCCATTTTTGGTGCTTAAAATGGGTATGTACGCAGTTTTCCGGGCGTCATTTTGAGTTTTTTAATTTTCCAACATCATATTTGGATTCAGCAATCTAGAGAACCCCGTGAATAGCATAACTTTCCATTTTTAAGCATTTTAGAACAGCTTTATTGAATTTATCCGATTTTGAAGGTTCACGGGGGACTAAAGAAATTTTGGGGAAAGGGCGGAAAAAACTAATGTGTTGGTTTTGTTCTAAATTTTATTACGAACAAAATGAGTCCTGTCGGATCAAAATCGGTGCATGTTCAACAAAATTAGAAATGAATACCTAATTTGCCTGCACTAGAAAAAATTAATAGTTTTGAAGTAACGGGCAGTCAAAGCGACTTGCCTTTGATCGAAAACAGGCTTGGTTTTTTCCACTACCGATTCCAAATTTTTTTTTTATATCTTATTTTTTTGACCTCTAATTTCAGGAAATGGACGGGGAGCAAGCAAAATCAGAATTTTGCACATATGGGCGCTCTAATGTATATGCACTTAAGAAATTGTGAATTTTAATTATTTTCGAAGAGATATGAGCAAAAATGTGCGAACGAACGTAACGTTACCAACGGTGGCCGTGTCCATTAAATATAAAGATGATTAAAAAAAAATTTGTCTATTTTGGCTATTTTTGTATGTATTTATGCTAAACAAAAATTTTGGGAGTGGCAACGCTGATTATGTTTATGTATAAAAAGATTTTTCATTACCCAGCAGCTCTCAAGGAGACAATTGGCGCAATCGCAATATCACTAGCGAAGTGGCTAGCGAAACACGCAATAGTTCCTTTTCTGACCCAGGGTAATGCATAAAGTCGTCAGTTCAAAAATAAAATATGAAACGTGAGTGATAAAAACATTTGAATTTCAAATTTTCTTTGGAGAGACTTTTTAGTTAAAAATTTGAGTAATTTTGTTTATCAAAAAAGCAAAAAAAAAAAAACAAAAATTTTTTCATTTGCTTGGATTTGAATTTTACACAACTAAGTCAATAAGCTTTATAGACGAATAAGTTAAAGACTTCGTAATTGGATAAAAAACTTAGTACCCTTGCACTATAGGTCAAAAGGCACACGTTTTTGGCCAAAATTCATAACGCCCATATTATCACGAATACCGACTGCAAATGTAGTTCTTATGTTGACTCTAGACTAAAAGAACAATTCTGAAAAAAATCTTAACCCTTGGACTACCGGGTCAAAAATGGCACGTAATAAATTCTCTAAATAAATAACACATATCAGCAAGGTTTTGTTTTTAAGCATTTTCGAAGTAACTCCGTACGTTGAATCCGAATCCGAGGTCAGAATTAACCCACCACTTCAGGATATGCAGATATTTGAGGTCAAAATCATGAAAAATGGCTATTTTGGCTATTTTTGCGGTTCGATGCTAACTGCACAAAATTTTCATTATTTTTTTACCAAATGTATAACGTAGTTCTGTTATGTTTCTTCAAAATGAGCTCTTAAAAATGTCATACAATACTTCCTTTAAAAGTTATGGCCGATTTAAATGACATGTCATGACATCTTGAAACCCCATAAAATGGGTAAAACGACACAACTTTGGATTTCATGATATCATCTTAAATCTGCAATAACTTTTGAAGAAAGTATTGTTTGGCACTTTTTAAGAGCTCGTTCTGAAGGTAAAAGTCGTACTCAGTAATGAATTATGCAAAAAAAATAAAAAAAATTTTGTGCAGTCTACAACTAACCTCAAAAGTAACAAAAGTACTTATTTTTCGTATATTGACCTCAAATATCTCTATTTTTCAAAAAACCTAATGCAAAAATTATGCGCACTTTTACCCAAGTTAGTTGTTTTCGTAGTATCTTCAGTATTTTCTGATAAGAAATTGAAAAACAGCTTCTTCTTTTTCTTTTTCGTCTGTCTTTTGCAACCAGACTTCGAATAAATCGGAATTGCGGAAAAAAAGTTACCTGACAAAAAAATTCATTGAAAAAAAAAACCGGCAAAATCGGGCGTCTGTATTTCTAAATAATATTAACAACGTCTTACTAGTTTTGGGTTTCTTAGGACTAACGAATTCCAATAAAATTTTAAAAGCTTACACGAAGTTAAAAATTTTAAAAAATACTTAAAATCAGGGTTCTTATTTGAATTTTAAATTTTTCCACAGAAAACCAGAATATATTTAAATGTTTTGAACTACATTGCATTATTCATTACATCATCAATTTTATTAATTTTTATTTTAGAAAAAAACAAATTATTTTAATTACTTTTTATTGATTGAAAAAAAAAGAGCTAAAATCACGACTTTTTTGAGTTATCTCAGTAAAATGCAAATGCATCAACTTTGACACATTGCTGAGGAACGGAAAATTATTTTACCCCAAAACAAAAAACATTTTTGCTTTTATTGAAGTATTCTCCGTTACACTGAATCAACAAAAACTCAATAGCAACACTTGTAAAAATTGAATTTTGGCCAAAAAAAGTGTGCCTTTAGACCTATAGTGCCTTTGTTCGAATCTCAGTATGGGTAGTTTGATTTTTTTTTTTTTTTCACTAAAAAAACGCCTAGCAATCAATCTCCTTCTCACTAGTGAAGTAGCTAGTGAGCGGTAGAACAAAAGTTGGCAATTGACACCGGCAATGACAAGCTAATGATAAATTCGCCAGTTCGAGCTATATAAAGTAAATTGTAGAGAGAGTAGTACTATAGTAAGTTCGGGTAATGTTATATAGGCATTTTTGTTTTCTAAATTACACGTAGTTTTCAAAGCATAGCTGCTACCACTTCATGTATTATGTTTTCTTGATGCATTGTTGAGTATATTATGATTTTATAGTTCTTTAGCGTAAGCCAATTTTGAGCTATTTCAACAAAATGGAAAAAAGGCAAAAAAAGTTAAAAAAACAAAATTGGCGGGTAATGTGATATACTATATCGCATATGAAAACAAATTGCATTTTTGGCAAAAATATCATCGTGTTATAAAGTTACTTTAGTTGTGAAGCTTTTACTTCAGGTAAGGAGTGAGAAACATTACTAAAAACGATTTTACAAAGCATTAGCTCATTTTTCTTAAAAACTGTGACCTTTATGGGGCTGTCCATAAACTCCGTGACGCTTCTAGGGGGGGAGGGGGTTTGAGCAAGCGTCACTTT
Organism: Calliopum simillimum; assembly: GCA_951812925.1. Lineage (NCBI taxonomy): Eukaryota > Metazoa > Arthropoda > Insecta > Diptera > Lauxaniidae > Calliopum > Calliopum simillimum. The sequence continues at coordinate 47,339,345 of OX638371.1, read as the reverse complement.
TTGTCACAGGGGGGAGGGAAGGAGTTCCAGCAAGCGTCACGGGACGGCGATTAAAATAACCTATTTTTCAAAAGAAAAAAATTAAAAATTAAACTTAAGTTGTTCAAGGGTATAATAACATCTAATTTTCTTAATTTTTTACGATTTGGTTGTCAGAGAAGTATCCTTATTTGATTTAAAAGGCCGTTTTGACTCTACAAACTTTGAATTAACAATCGCAATCTTTTTAATTCAATAATAGTACTTCCGTTGTTCTTACGATTATCAAATCTACAGTGTATTCATATTCAGTGTTAGGCCTGATTATAGAAATAAATGTACAAAATTAACAAATAAGAATGCTAGAGTATATAAAGAGAAATTTTAAAAAATTTAGCTTCATTGGTTCAGGTTTTACCTTTGTCCTTTGCCCGAACATTTAAATTTTTTTAATTGAAAATTTCATAAAAAAAAAAATTTAATGCTTTTCTTTTTAATTTACGTCAGTTATTAGAAAGTGATCGAATGATATATTTTTATACAGTGTTCTTAATTCCATTTTGTGAGCTTTTCCATAGTTAAGTTTAATTTCATGGAACTCCATTTAATATAATTGAAAACGAGGCCTAAAAACAAGAACGCTACACGGGTTCCGCATGACGTTTTCTTAAATTTCGGTGCAACTGAAAGGACTTTTTTAAATATGATTTTTAACTGCTACATCTACATTCCGTGTACTCTTCTACAGTTAAGTTCAGTTTGATGCAACTCTATTAATTTGGTCGAAATAGGGGCTTCAAGGATTTTTTCTTAAATTTCGTCGTTTTCTTAAATTACGGTACCAGTGAAAGGTCTTTCCTAGATTTGATTTTTAACTGCTTCGTTTACATTCCGCGTACTCTTCCACAGTATAGTTCGATTTGATGCAACCTAATCAATTAAGTCGGAATAGAGGCTTCATCAATTAGGTTGAATTAAAGTACGGAAATAAAAACTAACTTCTATGATTGATTACCAACGGACTTTAAATTACAATATTAAGATTATTAGTTTTGTAATTTTTGTATACAAAAATAATGGTTAACAATTTATAACACACTTTTAATGTGAACTGAGGAGTATTTTGAAAACATAAATTGTTATTCTTTGGAATCGTTAAACGTCAGCGAAATACTGAAAAACCGTCAGTTTAATGATTGTATGTAGTTTATGAAGAAAATTTTACCAGAAAAGCGGTCAATATCATAATAATATAACAATCCAAAGTTCAAAATTCAAAACCCGTCTAAAAAAAATGACAAAACTAGTGCAACTATATCGAGCCTTAACCGCCAAAAAGACATAACCAACAAAAAACAAATTTTACAGTAGAACTTTTTTTTGAGTTTTCTTTGCATACATTGTAGTGCAAAAGTCAAAATTGCTTTCGCTATAACTTCGTAATGGTACTTTTTAAAGTCATCAAATTTGAGGGAAAGATGCTATGGACGCAAGTTATCGAATTCCTTCGAAAAACGAAAATCAGAAATCGTGTCGGTTAAGCCTTTTTGGCGGTTAGGGTTCGATACATTAATTTGAATATAACTAAATAGAAACTTATAATGAGAATTTATTTTTTTCTGCTATTTAGCATTGTACGTGAAAATACGTGCAAATCAGTGTGCTCAAAAGGCAACTTAAATATCTTTTGCACTGGTATATGCATAAAAAAAAAATATGGATAGGGGGGGTTCGGTTACCGTCACATGACGCTAGGGGGAGGTCTGGTCCAGCGTCACTTTTTGTCACATAGGGGGGGAGGGGGTTCATTTTAGCGAATTTTAGCGTCACGGAGTTTATGGACAGCCCCTATATAAAAATGTTGGACCAACAAATTGGAAAAACGTTTTAAATTTGGGCCTAAAGACCATCGTGCCGAACATTTTGCATTGCAAGTGGAGCTTCAAATATTTTCGGTGCCAGAAGTCTATTATATCACATTACCCGAATTTCAACTATCAGGTTATTTTTGAAAAACACACTCCAGCAAATAAAAAATTCAATTGATTTATGGTTAGGCATATTCACCCACTAGCAGAATTTAATATTTCGGGTATGATATGGATCTGTTGACTCAGGCCGAACATTTCGAAAATTCTCACACCTTCCTTATTGCACTAAAACCTTAATATCTTTTGGAAATTTCATTCGATTTTGCTCAGCATAGGCAATTATATGCGCCATTTAATAAAATTACTAAAAAACAAATATTTAAAAAAATTATATGCCAAAAACCAAATGTTTCATTTGAAGTTGATGTGAAAAATTTCAAAAATTTTTTAAATTTCAAAAATTTTCCTGCTATAACTCAGTCAATTTTGTTCGAAGCATAATCATTGGTATAATCGTTAGAAGCGCCATTAATCACTCTTTGTAAACGTGGAAAAATAAAATTGATCGAACTTGGCGTCATAGAAATATATTGATGTATATGAAGCTATAACCTCGAAAATATAAATTAACGAATAACTCGGGAACGGCCGCAAGGAAAAAAAAATAATTGGGTTCTTCGTGTTCAACGACCTCAAATTAGTTTAGAAAAAATGGTTTGCAAAATGTTACAAATATTTTTAATTTTGAGTTGTATTAACTTTTTATAGTTATTGCTTAAATAATAAACAAATCAAAAACCCAAAAAATATTTTGGTAAACTTTACTTTTTATAGTATAAAAAACAATATCCCACACCGACCGTATAAATTCATTCAATGTAACAAGACTTCTAGGCTAAAACCCCCTATAACGATTTTTTCCCATTTTTGGTGCTTAAAATGGGTATGTACGCAGTTTTCCGGGCGTCATTTTGAGTTTTTTAATTTTCCAACATCATATTTGGATTCAGCAATCTAGAGAACCCCGTGAATAGCATAACTTTCCATTTTTAAGCATTTTAGAACAGCTTTATTGAATTTATCCGATTTTGAAGGTTCACGGGGGACTAAAGAAATTTTGGGGAAAGGGCGGAAAAAACTAATGTGTTGGTTTTGTTCTAAATTTTATTACGAACAAAATGAGTCCTGTCGGATCAAAATCGGTGCATGTTCAACAAAATTAGAAATGAATACCTAATTTGCCTGCACTAGAAAAAATTAATAGTTTTGAAGTAACGGGCAGTCAAAGCGACTTGCCTTTTTTAGTCAATTTTTCGACCTTTGATCGAAAACAAACTTGGTTTTTTCCACTACCGATTCCAAATTTTTTTTTTATATCTTATTTTTTTGACCTCTAATTTCAGGAAATGGACGGGGAGCAAGCAAAATCAGAATTTTGCACATATGGGCGCTCTAATGTATATGCACTTAAGAAATTGTGAATTTTAATTATTTTCGAAGAGATATGAGCAAAAATGTGCGAACGAACGTAACGTTACCAACGGTGGCCGTGTCCATTAAATATAAAGATGATTAAAAAAAAATTTGTCTATTTTGGCTATTTTTGTATGTATTTATGCTAAACAAAAATTTTGGGAGTGGCAACGCTGATTATGTTTATGTATAAAAAGATTTTTCATTACCCAGCAGCTCTCAAGGAGACAATTGGCGCAATCGCAATATCACTAGCGAAGTGGCTAGCGAAACACGTAATAGTTCCTTTTCTGACTCAGGGTAATGCATAAAGTCGTCAGTTCAAAAATAAAATATGAAACGTGAGTGATAAAAACATTTGAATTTCAAATTTTCTTTGGAGAGACTTTTTAGTTAAAAATTTGAGTAATTTTGTTTATCAAAAAAGCAAAAAAAAAAACAAAAATTTTTTCATTTGCTTGGATTTGAATTTTACACAACTAAGTCAATAAGCTTTATAGACGAATAAGTTAAAGACTTCGTAATTGGATAAAAAACTTAGTACCCTTGCACACTTTTTTGGCCAAAATTCATAACGCCCATATTATCACGAATACCGACTGCAAATGTAGTTCTTATGTTGACTCTAGACTAAAAGAACAATTCTGAAAAAAATCTTAACCCTTGGACTACCGGGTCAAAAATGGCACGTAATAAATTCTCTAAATAAATAACACATATCAGCAAGGTTTTGTTTTTAAGCATTTTCGAAGTAACTCCGTGCGTTGAATCCGAATCCGAGGTCAGAATTAACCCACCACTTCAGGATATGCAGATATTTGAGGTCAAAATCATGAAAAATGGCTATTTTGGCTATTTTTGCGGTTCGATGCTAACTGCACAAAATTTTCATTATTTTTTTACCAAATGTATAACGTAGTTCTGTTATGTTTCTTCAAAATGAGCTCTTAAAAATGTCATACAATACTTCCTTTAAAAGTTATGGCCGATTTAAATGACATGTCATGACATCTTGAAACCCCATAAAATGGGTAAAACGACACAACTTTGGATTTCATGATATCATCTTAAATCTGCAATAACTTTTGAAGAAAGTATTGTTTGGCACTTTTTAAGAGCTCGTTCTGAAGGTAAAAGTCGTACTCAGTAATGAATTATGCAAAAAAAATAAAAAAAATTTTGTGCAGTCTACAACTAACCTCAAAAGTAACAAAAGTACTTATTTTTCGTATATTGACCTCAAATATCTCTATTTTTCAAAAAACCTAATGCAAAAATTATGCGCACTTTTACCCAAGTTAGTTGTTTTCGTAGTATCTTCAGTATTTTCTGATAAGAAATTGAAAAACAGCTTCTTCTTTTTCTTTTTCGTCTGTCTTTTGCAACCAGACTTCGAATAAATCGGAATTGCGGAAAAAAAGTTACCTGACAAAAAAATTCATTGAAAAAAACAAAACCGGCAAAATCGGGCGTCTGTATTTCTAAATAATATTAACAACGTCTTACTAGTTTTGGGTTTCTTAGGACTAACGAATTCCAATAAAATTTTAAAAGCTTACACGAAGTTAAAAATTTTAAAAAATACTTAAAATCAGGGTTCTTATTTGAATTTTAAATTTTTCCACAGAAAACCAGAATATATTTAAATGTTTTGAACTACATTGCATTATTCATTACATCATCAATTTTATTAATTTTTATTTTAGAAAAAAACAAATTATTTTAATTACTTTTTATTGATTGAAAAAAAAAGAGCTAAAATCACGACTTTTTTGAGTTATCTCAGTAAAATGCAAATGCATCAACTTTGACACATTGCTGAGGAACGGAAAATTATTTTACCCCAAAACAAAAAACATTTTTGCTTTTATTGAAGTATTCTCCGTTACACTGAATCAACAAAAACTCAATAGCAACACTTGTAAAAATTGAATTTTGGCCAAAAAAAGTGTGCCTTTAGACCTATAGTGCCTTTGTTCGAATCTCAGTATGGGTAGTTTGATTTTTTTTTTTTTTTCACTAAAAAAATGCCTAGCAATCAATCTCCTTCTCACTAGTGAAGTAGCTAGTGAGCGGTAGAACAAAAGTTGGCAATTGACACCGGCAATGACAAGCTAATGATAAATTCGCCAGTTCGAGCTATATAAAGTAAATTGTAGAGAGAGTAGTACTATAGTAAGTTCGGGTAATGTTATATAGGCATTTTTGTTTTCTAAATTACACGTAGTTTTCAAAGCATAGCTGCTACCACTTCATGTATTATGTTTTCTTGATGCATTGTTGAGTATATTATGATTTTATAGTTCTTTAGCGTAAGCCAATTTTGAGCTATTTCAACAAAATGGAAAAAAGGCAAAAAAAGTTAAAAAACAAAATTGGCGGGTAATGTGATATACTATATCGCATATGAAAACAAATTGCATTTTCGGCAAAAATATCATCGTGTTATAAAGTTACTTTAGTTGTGAAGCTTTTACTTCAGGTAAGGAGTGAGAAACATTACTAAAAACGATTTTACAAAGCATTAGCTCATTTTTCTTAAAAACTGTGACCTTTATGGGGCTGTCCATAAACTCCGTGACGCTTCTAGGGGGGGAGGGGGTTTGAGCAAGCGTCACTTTTTGTCACAGGGGGGAGGGAAGGAGTTCCAGCAAGCGTCACGGGACGGCGATTAAAATAACCTATTTTTCAAAAGAAAAAAATTAAAAATTAAACTTAAGTTGTTCAAGGGTATAATAACATCTAATTTTCTTAATTTTTTACGATTTGGTTGTCAGAGAAGTATCCTTATTTGATTTAAAAGGCCGTTTTGACTCTACAAACTTTGAATTAACAATCGCAATCTTTTTAATTCAATAATAGTACTTCCGTTGTTCTTACGATTATCAAATCTACAGTGTATTCATATTCAGTGTTAGGCCTGATTATAGAAATAAATGTACAAAATTAACAAATAAGAATGCTAGAGTATATAAAGAGAAATTTTAAAAAATTTAGCTTCATTGGTTCAGGTTTTACCTTTGTCCTTTGCCCGAACATTTAAATTTTTTTAATTGAAAATTTCATAAAAAAAAATTTAATGCTTTTCTTTTTAATTTACGTCAGTTATTAGAAAGTGATCGAATGATTAATTTTTATACAGTGTTCTTAATTCCATTTTGTGAGCTTTTCCATAGTTAAGTTTAATTTCATGGAACTCCATTTAATATAATTGAAAACGAGGCCTAAAAACAAGAACGCTACACGGGTTCCGCATGACGTTTTCTTAAATTTCGGTGCAACTGAAAGGACTTTTTTAAATATGATTTTTAACTGCTACATCTACATTCCGTGTACTCTTCTACAGTTAAGTTCAGTTTGATGCAACTCTATTAATTTGGTCGAAATAGGGGCTTCAAGGATTTTTTCTTAAATTTCGTCGTTTTCTTAAATTACGGTACCAGTGAAAGGTCTTTCCTAGATTTGATTTTTAACTGCTTCGTTTACATTCCGCGTACTCTTCCACAGTATAGTTCGATTTGATGCAACCTAATCAATTAAGTCGGAATAGAGGCTTCATCAATTAGGTTGAATTAAAGTACGGAAATAAAAACTAACTTCTATGATTGATTACCAACGGACTTTAAATTACAATATTAAGATTATTAGTTTTGTAATTTTTGTATACAAAAATAATGGTTAACAATTTATAACACACTTTTAATGTGAACTGAGGAGTATTTTGAAAACATAAATTGTTATTCTTTGGAATCGTTAAACGTCAGCGAAATACTGAAAAACCGTCAGTTTAATGATTGTATGTAGTTTATGAAGAAAATTTTACCAGAAAAGCGGTCAATATCATAATAATATAACAATCCAAAGTTCAAAATTCAAAACCCGTCTAAAAAAAATGACAAAACTAGTGCAACTATATCGAGCCTTAACCGCCAAAAAGACATAACCAACAAAAAACAAATTTTACAGTAGAACTTTTTTTTGAGTTTTCTTTGCATACATTGTAGTGCAAAAGTCAAAATTGCTTTCGCTATAACTTCGTAATGGTACTTTTTAAAGTCATCAAATTTGAGGGAAAGATGCTATGGACGCAAGTTATCGAATTCCTTCGAAAAACGAAAATCAGAAATCGTGTCGGTTAAGCCTTTTTGGCGGTTAGGGTTCGATACATTAATTTTTGTCACATAGGGGGGGGGGGAGGGGGTTCATTTTAGCGAATTTTAGCGTCACGGAGTTTATGGACAGCCCCTATATAAAAATGTTGGACCAACAAATTGGAAAAACGTTTTAAATTTGGGCCTAAAGACCATCGTGCCGAACATTTTGCATTGCAAGTGGAGCTTCAAATATTTTCGGTGCCAGAAGTCTATTATATCACATTACCCGAATTTCAACTATCAGGTTATTTTTGAAAAACACACTCCAGCAAATAAAAAATTCAATTGATTTATGGTTAGGCATATTCACCCACTAGCAGAATTTAATATTTCGGGTATGATATCAATTATAGTTTAGGCTAGATCCTAACATAAAGCACACAAATAAAGTTTCGATTCACTGCCAAATCGATTTTACCACACTGAAGGCAGAATAAATAAAGGTGGGCGCTCAAAAAGGAGATATGCTGGTATATCACATTACCCGCCTACATCACATTATCCGAAGTTACTCTATACCCCTTTAGACCAGTGAATTCGCTAGTTCAGAACTAGTCGAAGGCGCTGGAGGGTAGTTTAAAATAATATTAAGGTTTCCAACATTCACGATCTTTTTTGCAAATAAAATCTGATAAGCTCGGAACAAACTGAATAACGTTGATTTATCCTTTTTTCAAGTTTCGATCGTAAATTACACCGATCTTGCTTTGGATTTTTCTTTTAGCATGACTATTTAAATCATTTTTTTATATGGTGTCGAAAATCCCGGAAATAAAGTCATGCTAAAAGAAACATGCGAAGTAAAATCGTTGCTAATCTCGGAAATTTTTTGGCAAAATATAAGTTGGGATCCCGAGGAATCATTCCTACTTCCGAGCCTATCCCTAATGGGAAGTCCCCCAAATTCAATTAGAACAAAATCATATAATCGAATTATAATTAGTAATTTTTGCAATCAACGAACGCAATTGTGGAGATGAAAACAGTTTTCAATTGTGGTTTTTCAGTCTGTATTAAATCAAGTTTTTCTCAATAATGTTTTATTTACTTTCGTTACAATGGGGGTTATCGTGAATCAAGATTCCCGGGGGATTTTCTCGGACTGCCGTGTATTCTGGCGTCCCAAGTAAGAATGCCGTAACTCCAATTTTCCAAAAAAATAAGTTTACGGCGTTTTTTGGGTCATCTCGGTTTAGTCCGTCAACCCACAAGAACAGGTTGCATTATACCTTAATTTTCCCTACAAAAATAACTACGACTTTTGTCGTTTCTCCCAGCCGTACACATAAACATAAACCCAAAAACTCATTTTACAAAAATAAAAATTTATTGGAGTTACGGCATTCTTTCTTAGGACGGCAGTAAGAAAATTCCCCGGGAATCTTGATTCACGATATCTCTCAATATTAGACCTATCAATAAAACCAAAAATGTAAACAAACCTTGCTCCCAGGGTCTAAAAAGTTTCCTATTGGTGTAAGTATCAAGCATAAAAATGTTGGTCCTGATCGAAAAATATTTGACCGTGCCTCAAGGCCGTTGAAGGCCGGAAAAACGCTATTTATGTGGAAAAATATGGCTTTAATCGAAAAATCAGTCCTATCTTTGAAAATATTTGACATAAGTGAATGACATTTGGTGTGTGCATGGAAAATGCTTGAGTAAATTGCATCCAATAAAAAAATGCGTATCTCTGGAAATATTGGACTCAGGGGAATGAGATTCGGTACATATGTAATTGGCACTGGGAAAAAAATTTTTAATAAAAAATGGGTCGGGTCACGCCCCTCCTTCTAAAAAAATTATATTTGTCATATCTCTGAAACTATTCGGCTCATATGAATAAGATTTGATTTCAGGTAAAGTGAAGCAAACAGTATATGTCACTGTAAAAATGTTAAACCAATTTAAGGTACTTAGTTGATATAGAAGTAGTATTTTTTTCTGTTCTTATTTTAGTCTCCTATGTAAAGACACCAAGCAAAAGAAATTTGATCTAGATCGGAACACATCTGACCGTGCCCGCAGGCCGTTAAATGTCGGAAAAACGCTATTTATATGAAAATAAGGAAGCAAACAATCCTATCTTTGAAAATATTTAACATGGGAAGATGAGATTTAGTACATACTTGAATACAATACAATACTTGAATAAATAGTTTCCAATAAAAAAATAGGCAGCGCCACGCCCCCTCCACCCGAGATTTGTCGTATCTCTGAAAATATTTGACTCAGGTAAATGAGGTTTGGTTATATCTCTGAAACTATTTGGCACAGGTGGATAAGATTTGATAAAGTGATGCGAACACCTGTGTCAAATAGTTTCAGAGACATGACAAATTTGTTTTTTTTAGAATGAGGGGGCATGGCCCCGCCCGGTTTTATAAAACAAATTTTTCCCAGTGCCAATTAGATATGTACCAAAACTCATTTACCTGAGTGAAATATTTTCAGAGACACGACAAATTTCGTTTGGAGTGGGCGTGGCGCTGCCCATTTTTTTATTGGATACTATTAACTCAAGTATTGTTCATATATGTACTAAATCTCATCCTCCTTTGTCAAATATTTTCAAAGATAGATTTGATTGTATCCTTATTTTAATATAAATAGCGTTTTCCGACGTTTAACGGCCTGCGGGCACGGTCAAATATGTTTCGATCTAGACTAATTTTCTTTTGCTTGGTGTCTATACCTAGGAGACCAAAATAAGAACAGAAAAAATACTGCTTCTATATCAACTAAGTACCTTAAATTGGTTTAATATTTTTACAGTGCCAGGATATTCGCTTCACTTTACCTGAAGTCAAATCTTATTCATATGTGCCGAATAGTTTCAGAGATATGACAAATTTGATTTTTTAGAAAGAGGGAGCGTGACCCCGCCCATTTTTTATTAAAAATGATTTTCCCAGTGCCAATTACATATGAACCGAATCTCATTCCCCTGAGTCCAATATTTCCAGAGATACAAGAATTTCGGGTCGAGGGGGCGCACATTTTTTTATTGGATGCAATTGACTCGAGCATTGTTCATACACACACCAAATTTCATTCACTTATGTCAAATAGTTTCAAAGATAGAACTGATTCTTGCGATTAAAGCCATATTTTTCCATATTAATAGCGTTTTTCCGACCTTCAACGGCCTTGCGGTACTGTCAAATATATCAGGACCAAAATTTTTATGCTTGATACTTTACACCAATAGGAAACTTTTAAGCCCCTGGGTGCAAGGTTTTTTTACATTTTTGATTTTAACGATAGGTCTACCCAATATCTATTTTTAAGGCTGTGCAACGAGCCGAACTAGTTCGTATTAAAACACGTTGGCATTCTCACATAGACTTCATTTTTTACTATTCTTTCATTTCGTATTCTTTCATTCCTTATGTTCTACGAAAGTTTTACAAATATAACATAGGTGGTATTTTAATACATAAAGGTATTGCCATACAAAAATTACACCCCCACTTTTAAAATAAATGTAAAACTATTGTACATATGATAATAAGCAACTATATACATATGTTCACAATAGGGTGCAGTACTTTTTCGAAAAAATGGGAAAATTAAAAGATGCATGAAAGATTATCATAGGTTACTTAGTTTTGGTCAAAACCCCAGAAAAGATGGCCCGCCCGGGGCTTGAATGAAGGTCTAAACGACAAAAATCATTGTTTTTTCGCAGTTTTTTAAATTTATCTCTAAAACCAAGAAATTATTGGTAGTTATTCATCCCAAATCTTTGAAAGGGATTAATTTTCTACATTTTTTGTTTTTCCCTCATTGCTCTACAGTATGTATGTATGTATTCTCCTTTAACTCCTAGGAGGAGCATAGGGCCAATATGAAATCCCTCCATTTGTCACGATCCCTTGCGATGACTTTGATCTCTTGCCACGATTTTCCCGATTCTTGGATTTCCTTTTCCAACGACCTTTTCCAGTTGGTTTTGGGTCGACCACGTCCTCTACTGCCTTGTGGATTCCACTCAAGGGCCTGACGACAAACTTCGCTGTGTGGTTTCCGGAGAGTGTGACCAATCCATCCCCATTTGCGCAGCTTGATCTCGTTTGCTATAGCCTTCTGTTTGCATTTTTGATGTAGCTCGGCATTTGATATAGTGCGAGGCCACCAAACCTTTAGTATTCGCCTTAAGCATTTGTTGACGAATACTTGCAGCTTGTTCGTTAGTTGTTCAGTAACAAGCCACGTTTCGCACCCATATAACAAAACCGATTTCACATTCGAATCAAAAATGCGCACTCTCGTTTTGGTGGATATAACGGATGAAGACCATATTTTGTTCAGTTGAGCAAACGCGCCTTTTGCTTTTGCTATTCTTGAGGTGATATCCTCTTTTGCTCCACCATCCATGGAGATAATGCTGCCTAAATACGTGAAGCTATCGACGTTTCCGATGACGTCACTGCCAGCTTTAAACGTGATGTCATTGCTTGCGTTTAGCTTCATGCTTTTAGTCTTGGATACGTTGATTTTCAGGCCGGCCTTTTGTGATTCCAAGACAAGGTCTTCAATTTTGTTTTGCATATCTGAATGTTTGGACGATAAGAGGCAGATGTCAGCATAGTCGAGGTCTTCTAGATGTTCAGTAAAGTTCCATTGGATACCCCTTTTGGCCTTATTAAGAGCTTTATCTAGAATATCGTCAAGAACGATAAGGAAGAGAGATGGTGATAGTAAACACCCCTGCCGTACGCCTGAATTGGTGGTGAATGTCGATGACAACAACCCGTTGTGTAACACACTGCATTTAAAGCCTTCATATTGTGCACGTACTAAGTTTATGGCCTTTGCGGCAATACCTCTTCGTTGCAGTGACGCCCAGATGTTTTCTCGGGAGACACTGTCGAAGGCAGTGCTATAGTCAACGAAGACAAGTTGAAGTGCAGCACGCCAGTCGCATGATTGTTCGACAATTATTCTGAGCGTGTTGATTTGATCCACGCATGATCTGTTTCGCCGGAATCCTGCTTGCTGTTTTCGAATGGCCGAATCAAGTTTTTCGCTTATCCTGCTCAGAAGCACTTTCGTCAGTACTTTTGATGGTACTGAGAGCAAGGTGATGCCTCTATAGTTTCGGCACTCGCTTAGGTCACCTTTTTTCGGCAATTTGACTAACATGCCATGTAGCCAATCTTCTGGCAAATGCTCTTCACTCCAGATTTTGGTGAGCAGAGGATGGAGAATTTTAGCTGATGTTATGGGGCATGCCTTTAACAGTTCAGCTGTTATTTGATCTATACCGGCGGCCTTGTTGTTTTTCATGCTTTGGATAGCTTTCACTATTTCATCAATTTTAGGCGGCTCTACAGTGAAGTTTGCCCTATGTATGTCCCGGAAGAAGTTAAAAATTTTAGATTAAAAAAACGGGTTTTTTTAGCTATAACTCAAGATACAAAACACACTTAAACACTTTAGACCTCAATAAATGTAGGAAATCTGTTTTTCTTTAGTTTTGCTTACAAATCTTTATTCCAAAAGTAAACGAAAACCCGCTAGAGGACGAAATTTGTTAAAAATAATTGTTTTAAAATTTAAAAAATTTTGATTAGAAACTAATGAAAAAATTAAAAGCTTTTAAACATGGTCTTCAGAATGGAAATCGGATTAAAATTGCGCGAAATACGATAATTCTTACATAGAGTAGAACGGGGCAATGTCGTGCACTCAACTTTGACATGCTCGTAAAGCCGTACATCTCAAGCGAATGCGACGAGTAAGCATCCGATCGAAAGATAATTTCGTTGGTTACATCCATGTGTAACAACATTTGTGTAGCGAGAAATTGTGTTTGTGTAAGTGAAGAAAAAAAAAATGTGCACGACATTACCCCACAAATTTTGTTTTCCGAGTGTAGTAAAGGTACCAAAATGTGTGAGAAATGATAGGTAGTGGTTCTATTAGAGGAGATTTAGCATTATCATGTATTTATTCATTATTATACAAGTGTGAAGTACATTATATGTTGTGCAGAGTAGAACGTGCACTCAACTTTGACATGCTCGTAAAGCCGTACATCTCAAGCGAATGCAACGAGTAAGCATCCGATCGAAAGATAATTTCATTGGTTACATCCATGTGTAACAACATTTGTGTAGCGAGAAATTGTGTTTGTGTAAGTGAATGTGCACGAAATTACCCCAATGGTCGTTTTAAAGGTCAACTTCGATAACTCGGTGAAGCCCAAAATTTTTTCCGAAAACCAAATACTACTTTTCTTTGGCAGGATATTTTGTTTCAGAAAACACTTACCTGGTATATTTTCCCGCAAGGAAAATTATTTTTCTGACCCGATGAAAAAACACTTTTATCGTCCCGAAAGCGTGCGTTTTGAAAAAAAGGTTACTCTGTAGAGACGAACTGGTGAAAATTGCTAGTATTATATGCATAAGCTCAGTAGGTCAGCAGGTCCCTACCTTACGAACAGTTGGTAAATCATTCAATTCTTTGGGCTAAAACAGCCAGTGCACGACATTACCCCGTTCTACTCTACTTGGTATTTTTTGTAAAGTTATGATTTTGGGTATTTTTGTTTCGCAGTGTATTTTGCATCCACAACTTAAGATTTTTTTATGTATATTACCTAACGTTAAACGACGATAAACAGCGCAACTTTTAGGACAGAATGTCAAAATCAATTTGTGGTTTCCTTGCGTATTTCAGCCTGAGAGTTTGGATTTTTTTAAATTTTTGTCGAATGCGGCTTTTTTGAGTATGAGCGACTGTATACCCTAAATACCGTAAAAATGTGTACTTTTATATCTCAAAAACTGTAGGAAATATATTTTGCTCCTGATAGTCATCTTTCCACAGCTAACAGTTTGTGCCCTAGAGGCCGGTTTTTGGTAAAAAAAAAAATAATCGAATTTTTAGAAGTTTTTATGTCGAAGCGACTTTTTGATGTTTTTGCTTGCAAATTTTCCCAAAATTTTTTATAAAAAATTTAAGATAAGGTTAAAAGCTTCAAACGTGGTCTTTAGAATAGAAATCAGTTGAAATTTACGTGAGATATGACAGTTTTTATATACTCTGTGACCACGTTTGAAAGCTTTTAACTTTTTCTTAAGTTCCTTTCTAAAATTTGTAGAAAATTTGTAAGCAAAAATATCAAAAGGTCGCTTCAAAATAAAAATTTCTAAAAATTATATATATTTTTTTTTTTTTTTTCAAAAATAGGCCTCTAGAGCACAAACTGTTAGCTGTGGAAAGATGACTATCAGGAGCAAAATATAACAAAATATGTTTCCAACAGTTATGTGATATAATAGTACACATTTTTTACGGTATTTAGGGTATACAGTCGCTCAGACTCAAAAAAAAAAAAGCGTATTCGACAAAAATTTAAAAAAATCCAAACTCTCAAACTGAATTTCGCAAGGAAACCACAAACGGATTTTGACATTCTTGGTCCTAAAAATTGCGCTATTTATCGTCCTTTAACGTAAGGTAATATAAATAAAAAAATCTTAAGTTGTGGATGCAAAATACACTGTGAAACAAAAATACCCAAAATCATAACTTTACAAAAAATACCAAGTATGTAAAAACTGTCATATTTCGTGGAAATTAAGACCTATTCCTACTTTGAAGACCATGTTTGAAAGCTCTTGACTTCTTCATTAGTTTCTTATTATAATTTTGGGTATGTTCAAAACAATAATATAAAAAGGTCGCTTTTTCATGATACACAATTGTTTTTAACAAATGGCGCCTTCTAGCGGACAGACGTTTACCTTTGGAATATGGATTTGCAACCAAAACTATAGCAAAGCAGATTTTCTACTTCTATTGGGATCCAAAGGCTTTGTGCGTCTCTTGTGTTTTGAGGTGTGGCAAAATAACAGTTTTTTGAATCAATAAATTTTAACTTCTTCAAGGACTTCCATAGGGCAAACTTCACTGTAGAGCAATGAGAAAAAACAAAAAAAGTAGAAAATTAATCCCTTTCAAAGACTTGGGTAGAATAGTTTAGTGGTTTTAGAGATAAGTTAAAAAAACTGTAAGAAAACACAGATTTTTGTCATTCATTCAAGCCCCCGGCGGGCCATCTTTTCGGGGGTTTTGATGAAAACAAAGTTTGCCTTCTTTGTTTTAAGACCTTCCTCTATGATAATTTTTAATGCACTAATTTCACTAGTTTACAGCCAAAATTCCCAGTGAATGGCACTATTCATTTTATATGTAAAGTGGGCTGCTGATTCCGAAAATCGCATTATTTTTTTTTTCTTTCGTGTCGTTTTCGAGATATCGGTTTTTGGACCAAAAAAAAAAGATAGTTCCATTTAAATACAAATATCTCACGAACCAATATTTGTGTTTAAACGTATTGTATGTCATTTAAATGGTAATTAAATTACCTATAAATGATATTCACATCACTTTTTTGCTGGTTTGTTAGTTTCAGAGGACTAAATTGATTTCTGAAAAAAAAAATTATTTTTTTCCGAAAAAATTAAAAAAAAAGTCAAAATCAACTGCAGATTTATACAAGAAAAAAAATTTAAAAAATCATTTTGTTTTTTTATATCATAGTCTATGTATTTGTTAAGCAAATAAGATACTATTTAAGAAAATCTATGGAAAAATGTAAAAGTTGTATACAATTCATTGATAAATTACTAAAATGCGTTTTTGCCTATTTTTTCGTTTTTTTGTAATAAACTGTTCGATAATTTGAAACTTTTTGTAAAACACCTGAGAAAATCCAAAAATTCTTAAAGTAGCCGTTAAAAAAATTACCCGTGACTCGTCACTTTTCTCCAGCACGTCAGATTTTTTTTTTAATCGATTTTTGAAGTTTTTAATCCACTGTTCATGAAAAAAAAAACAAAAATAACGCATTCTTGTGTTAAATCGATGAATTCAACTATATGATCTTTACATTTGAGGTGTATCATGTGTTCAGTAAACTTATGCAGGATATTACGAGGAATATTTTTGTAGACAATTTTAACCCTCTAAGACCGTTACATGTGGGTCATTTTGACCCCCCACATTTAGGTCAAAATGACCTACATGTGGGGGTTTTAGAGGGTTAAAATTGTCTACAAAAATATTCCTCGTAATATCCTGCATAAGTTTTCTGAACACATGATACACCTCAAATGTAAAGATCATATCTGTGGCCGCGCAGAAAAATCAGATAACTCCATTTTTCAAAAACGGGAGAAAACGCGTTTAACTTTTTTGATGAATTTAGCATGTTTTTTCATTTTTATTCGTTTTCTGGCGTAAAGTAATTTTTTGAATGAGAGTGAAGATTTTTTAAGACATTTCACTCAATTTTAGGCACAAATACAGCTAAACACGGTCAGTTACCTGGTTTTTCCGCAAAAATGGAGTTACCTGGTTTTTCCAAAAAGATGTTCTATTTTCAATATATGAGAATGTTACAACCCAACGAAGCGCTTCGAGCCAATGACCTGTCTATGTTAATTTCTGCGCTATTGGATACGGCAGAGATGCGCTTCACTGCTGCATTAGAGCGGTTCGGAAGCACTATTGACGCGCTCTGCTCGCCATTGTTAATCATCGATCGCCAAACACACATTCTTCGTGTGACAGGATGCACACGCGTTCCTGATATTGATCGATAATTTTACTTAAATCTGTACTAGTCTCAGAAATCGATTTAAAAACGTCAATCTTAGAGTCTGGCTCAGCATCTGACGATATTACAAACTCGTCTTCCTTAGAACCCAGTTTTCTTTGCACTGTTTTTTTTGTGATCCAAAATTGATGCTGCATTTCCGACTTAAGCATTTTAAGGGCCGTTTTCACAATCTCCAGTCAAAATTTAACTTCCAGATAAATAAAAATTTTGTATGAAATTTAATGTCAAAGTGCCAGTTAAAGTTCCAGTTAAGGCACCCTTCGAATTTGTTTGGCATCACTAATTTTGCCTTCAAAAAAAATTTGTATGGATTGAGAGAGCGCTTCTTCAAATAATTTGTCAAAAACTTTGAAGAAAACCAAAAAAGCAAATACATTTTTCTGTAAGCGTGTTTTCATTTCAAAAAAAGATTTCATTGAGTGCACATCGCTCGGATGATGAAATTAAAGAGGAATATGATTTGTTTTTGTGCATTAAGGGTTGTTTTCATTATTTCAAATAAGGTTGCGGTTGAAAGAAAGCTTAAAAATTTAATTCTAATATTAAATAACTTCTAAGCCAATTTGCATATACATTTGTAATTTTAGATGCAGCTACTGTAGAATTTTATACACAAAAGTAAATTCTTTTTGTAAAATAGTAACAAAATATTCTATAGTTGTCTTTTCAGTGGATGGAATAATTTATTTCATAATTTAATTTATGGTATTTCCACTACAATTTAATAATAAATTTCCTTGTTTTTATCGACGCTTCAATTTTCATAGCCAGAATTTATCCGCTCTTGCGATGAAACCTCATCGGCGTACAAGGCCGTTTTCCATTGGGCAAAAAAGAGCAATCTTTTTTTGATCCAGATCAAAATCTATTACATACAATTTGCGTTCCATTGGGAAATCTAGAGCAAAATTTTTTGATCTCAGATCAATTTTTTCAAATCTAGATTTTTCTCAGATTTCATTTGCTCGCACTCACATTATTACAAGCATGTAGAGCAGCTGCCAGAATGACAAGCATATGACAATAAATAAATATTATATTTTTAAAAAGTCAACAAATTTCATTCGGCATTTGTTATTATTTTGCGGGGTTAGTAAAACAATTCAGAATATTGGATATGTGCAATAAAATTGAAAGTTTTGCTACAAGTGCAACTGGCCAAAACGGCTTTGTTAGTTCAATCATCCAAATATGGAAATTGTTGGCTCAAATTCTCTCAAATTTATGCATATCATGCTATTCAAAGGAAGAATATACACGTGCAGCCAAGGGACGACATTTATTAGTTGCTACCATTTTTCCCAAAAAAGCAAATAGTCAACTTTTAAGTAGATACAAATGCTTATACGACACTATATGATGAAATAGGATTTCTGACTGAAGAAGAGTTAAGAATCCAATTTTGGAGAAAGAAAATGATGCGCTATAATGGCTCAACAAGGAAATGCAACCACTGTAATTTTTTAAGTCTTTAAATAATATATATGTTTGTACAACATGTTTAACCCTCTAACCCTCAGGGCAGGCAGCTATGCGTTTTTTTTATACCCTACACCCAGGGTATATTCACTTTGTCCTTCCGTTTGTAACGCAGATAAGGAGGCGTGGCAGGTATGGACAAGTATATATATTCTTGATCAGCGTCACCTCCTGAGCCGATATAGCCATGTCCGTCTGTCTGGCTGGCTGGGTGTGTGTGGAAATACATTTTTTGGGAAAACTGAGCAACATAATTCAATGAAATTTGGTATTCTGCCTCCGTCGTAAAAGTTAGCTCGGGGGATTGAAAATGAGCGAAATCGGTCAACGGACACGCCTACCGCCCATACAAAAAATATATTCAAAATGCAATAATAAGAGCATTATTTGCAATAACAGAAGCAAAATACACATAAATACTAGGAAAAGTAAGTATAAGCTCTGAGCAAAAACTAGGCGAATTCGGACTAGAGGGCGTGGCACCTCCCATATAAACAAAAGTATCAAAATGTTATACGGAAAGCGTTTTTTGAGATAACCCAACCAAATTACACTCAAACACTCGGATTTATAAATGCAAGCTATACGCAAGATCTAGGTAAACTCGGACAAGAGGGCGTGGCACCTCCCATATAAGAAAATGTTTCAAAATTATATAATGAAAGTGTTTTTTGAGATAATCCAACGAAATTTCACTCAAACACGAAAAACATTAATTGTAAACTCTGAGCTTAAAGTAGGCGATGTAGGATTAGAAGGCGTGGCACCTCCCATGTAAGCGAAAGTTTCAAAATGCTATACTGAAAGATTTTTTAAAGAAAACCTAACCGAATTTTACTCAAACACTCAGAACAGTAAATGCAAGCTCTACGCAAAATCAAGGTAAGCTCGGAGGTGAGGGCGTGGCACTTCCCATATAAGCAATTTGTTCTTATACTCTCCTAAAAATATACTTGAAATGCAGTGTATGGTATTTAGTTTTTGACCAGGCCAAAGATACCACCCTTACTAGTTAATTAGTTCAAAAGCTAATTTTTTTTAAGCTTAAATGCTTTAACTAGCCTTTGGAACTTTTTCTCGTCTACATTTTAAAGCCAGTTTGGGCGTTGTAAGTTTATTCGTTGAGCTGCTATGTTTCATTGAATGTCAGAAGTCGGTAAAAAATTATTTGTGATAATTGTAATTTTTTAAAAAATAAAAAAAATTACTTTTGATCATTGTTTCGCCTTCAAAATTTTTACAATTTGTTTATTTTAGTTATATTTTTGATCCATGGTTCATAAGTGTTATCTTCTCAGCAACTTTCCACGCAGATAAGCTTAAGGCTGAATGCGGCAAGCGCTGCAAATACTAGTGCCCAAAATCACTTTCAATTTCAACCAACCAATCCGAAGCAGACGCTGACCTGGAAGTCGGCCATTCTTGGTCAAACGCGTTTCAGGATTTCAGGGGAAATTGGGACAAAATGCTTATTTTAAGGCTGGATCAATTAACCTTGTCAGCGCCAGCTACGGTCATTGTGGTTTTTTTTTTCAAGACGCAACGCTGGTTACCTGCTACATGTCCGGACCCTTATTCGGGTGTTTGCAGCTAACTTATATATCTAGAAGCCGTTCAGTTTCCGCAATCTGGGACCCATCTGGTAGCTTGTATCTATCCTCCGCAGAATTCCCATATATTCCGCGAAACCGGATTGCGATTACACCATAAAAACAGTCTAATACCAGTGGTCACGCTGATCGTCATAGCCACAAAACTAAACATCCAGTAACTGATGTGCAGTATGATTGTTTAAATCATTTTCCTGATTACCAGATCTACAATATTGGTCTTCTGTGTTCAATAAAAACTGAATTTTATCTCATGTGTAATGGTAGAATTAGCCAAGAAGTAGCGTTACGTAACGTGACTTCTGTCAAAATCTATCAAATGGCAGAAGCGTATAAGCGATTAGTGAAATCGTAAAGTAGCGGTACGCAACGTTGAGACCTGTTGAAATTAGATTTTCAAACTTCGCGCTACGTTGTTAGATAAAATAAATTAAATTTGGATGTTATAAATGGAATTTTTTGAGCAAATTAATTAAAATAAGTATGACAATGGATGCTTGTTTACAAAAACTGGAATTTTTCAAGTAATTTTTAAGTTGTAAGGTGACATATCGAACGTTGCCTACCGTTTTCACTAATCGATGCTACGTTGACAAGCAACCGTGACGTTACATTACAAAACGCTACTTCTTGTCTAATTCCAGCATAAAATGTACACCGTCTTTTTTTCTTACGCTTTATCCGATATAGCAGCCCACAGGCAGCCTTTCTTTTTTTTAATTTTTAGGTACAAAAAGAAAATATATCAACAAACGGACTATAGATTCGTGTTTTCCAGTCCAATATTAACTGAGGAGTGATTTTTCAAAAGGGCGTAAAACCATGTTAAACAAATTTTCAGTACTGAGGAAAAACTTTAATGGGCTGTTTACAATAATTTATTTTTTTTTAATGTCTCCAGTGTTATAGCGAGTTGACCAAAGACTCTAATCCCCTTAACATTTTTGTTGTAACATATTTGTAGTAATTGCAAAAAGTAAAAAACATTTGGAAATAAGCCCTTTTGTTCTGAAATGTTTGGAAATAAGCCCTTTTGTTTCGAAATCACTCTTATTTCACCATTTGGAAGTTTATTCTGATGTCTATAGGCATGGTATGTAAGCACCTATATAGCCTGAGACATATAAAAAATATAAAAAGTTTTTTTGGCCACTATTCGAAATACGCCTTTTTGTATCAAATTTTAAAAATTTCTATGAAATTATATGGAAATAAGCCCTTTTGTTCTGAAATGCGACTTTTGATCACGATTTTACCTTGGAAAAATGCATTTTTTGTGATGAATTTTGAACTAGAGGATGCATTTTAGAATGGTAATGGCGATGGCATTCTTAGGTTTGTTCGAGGTTGGAAGTGGTTTTACGCCCTTTTGAAAAATCACTCCTCAACTTAAAACCAAAATTCTTACTTTCCTTGCTCTAGTTTATCTACATTGGTGGTAAGAGGGTTAAAATTACATCAATAAAATGAACAAAATATTAAAACGCATGTCCCTTGGTGGCACATTTTCCACTGATTCCAAGTCAAAGATATCAATTAGTCCTCCATCATTGGCTAAAAAGCTATTATTCAAAAGCTAAGAGCACGCATTTTTGGAATTCAAAATTTTAATATTTACCATTCAGATAATTACTAGTTATAGGTGTATTCCATACCCAAGTTTTCTCCCAATTCCAACAGAGATTTATTAAATTTTTTAATATTTTAAAAAGCGTTTGTTTATTTATTTTTAATTTTCAAAATTCAAACGTCCAATAATTTGACGAACAATACACTACTACAACCTTGTCTGTTACCAGAAATGTCATAATATTTGTACCCGTCATCCGCCCCAGCAAAAACAAAATACTTGGTCTGTTTTTGTGTTCCATTCAGCAAGAAAAGTTTTTGATCTGAGAGCAAAATCTAGATTTCCCAATGGAAAACGACATAAGTTTATGCTGTGGTTTTTCTTTATTTACTATTTTTGGCTGTGTTTTAGACGGCTCAGTAGTTTTTGTTATCGAAAACAATACCCTGGTTTTTTTCATTAAATTTTTGTTTCCCAAAAAAATTTTGTGTGGCAACACTATAAATTCCAAGTGGAACGTTTGGAATTGACTTTGTAATTCAAAGTGGAACGTTTGGAACTAACTTTGTACGTCAAAGTGGAACGTTTGGAATTGACTTTTTACTTAAACCTCGTTCGTGTACGTCAAAATAGTGTATTATAAAAAATTTAGAACATTTTAGCTTTATATTTATATATATTACAGATATAGAGTTATGGAAAGTATTAAAATAAATTGCAGGTTCTTAACCGGTGAAATCAAAATTGAAAGAGTAGGAGTTGTCTTTCAACTTTTAAAAACCAACAGAAAATATGAGCGTATATCACAAAGCAATTCCTACGATAAGCTGTGTGCCGAATTGCCCGTTGATATTAATTATTTAAAATCCTTGGATCCGAAGGAATGGAAAAATCAAGATCATTATGCAGTTCTTGGACTGGAAAAACTAAGGTAAATCTATACATATCTATAGTACAAAAAGACAGAAAACGTGCCCCCATATTTTTTTATTTGTTGACAATACGCACGGGGATATTCTGCGGCCCACCTAATTTTACATATTTTTTGTAACAATATTTCATTAATCTTAATCAAACTAAACGTCTATAGTACTGCTGTTATGACACTGAAAATAAGCTCGACCCCAAAGATATTTCGGCTTAATGTTACATCACCGACTGTTGTTGTTTTTTTATTTTTTTTTTTTGCCCAAATAGGGCTCTGGGAATTAATTACAACAACAACAACAACAACCTCTGAGCGCATCTACTTTCGGAGATGTAGCCATCGGAAGATCGGGATATATCTTTTATAAAAATCGGTATAAGTTGGGAACCTCTGGATGGATTTCAAAAATATTGGTGTCATATGAAAGGTATTTTATCAGGCTATATAATTGCCCTACAAAGTTTTTCAATTTAAGTGACTGTTTTCGAGATATGACAATTTTTCAAAAATTAACCCCATTTTTTTCACAAAAAACCGTTATTTTTCCCAAAAAATGTGTTATTAACCTATAATTTTAATAACTAAATTAGGAAGTCTAATTTATTTCCTTTCATTTGATATACAACATGTATCTGAAATTGTATCATAAATAACTTTTTATAGAAAAAAACAAAAATAGACCAAATCAATTTTCTTGAAATTAGGAACTTTAAACAACAACAATGCCAGAACAAACAACAACAACTACAACAACACAGCAACAACAACAAAAACAACAACAACTACTACAACAACAACTTGGATACTACTACTACAACAACAACAACAACAACAACAAAGAGGATCAGCTACTTATTATATTAAAAAAATTAAAAATTTTTATTAAAAATTGCACGCGCAATTTGGCTAGCAAACTATGTGTTGGATATATTATAAACTGATCCGCGGCCGAAGGCCGCCGCGAAGCCGGTGTCGGATTTTTGGGAGTTTTAAATCCTGAGCTGCGGCCGCAGGCCGCCCAATTACCCCTACTCTTATGTAAAATTACTGTTGTTGTAGTAGTAGTAAAGTTGTTTTTGTCTGTTTTAGCATTGTTGTTGTTCCAAAGTTCCAAATTTGAAGAAAATTGATTTGGTCCATTTTTGTTTTTTTCTATAAAAATTTATTAATGATGCAATTTCAGATACATGTCGTATATCAAATGAAAGGAAATAAATTAGGCTTCCTAATTTAGCTATTAAAATTATAGGTTAATAACACATTTTTTTGGAAAAATTACGGTTTTTTGCGAAAAAAATGGGGTTAAATTTTGAAAAATTGTCATATCTCGAAAACTATCATTGAAAAGCTTTGCAGGGCAATTATATAGCCCAGTAAAATACCTTTCATATGACACCAATATTTTTGAAATCCATCCAGAGGTTCCCAACTTATATCGATTTTTATAAAAGATATATCCCGATCTTTCGATGGCTATATCTCCGAAAGTAGATGCGCTCAGAGGTTGTTGTTGTTGTTGTTGTAATTAATTCCCAGAGCCCTATTTGGGCAAAAAAAAATAAAAAAAAAACAACAACAGTCGGTGATGTAACATTAAGCCCTGATTTCGAAGGTATAGCCATCGGATATATCTATTATGATCATTTTGGTAAACCCTTCTCAGGAGCACCGTGTATGGCGTTATTTTTCCGGGAGCCCATTTTAATATATTAAAAGTATTTTCCTCTGCGAAATGCCAAAAGGACACCAAAAATTCAAGTTGTTTAAAAGATTATGCTTACAGAATTAACTTACATTTTGGGCCTCCATATTCGTTTTTGATTGCTTACTTTTTTTTGACAACATCCTTTTTAGGCAAAGGAAACAACAACAAATGGACAATACCATCGTTCCAAACATAAAATAAAAAGAACTGTTCATAGAATTAGAAAAAACATGCTCGCAGCAGCTAATAAAAAATAAAGCGAAATATTATAAGCCCTACAACTGACACAATTAAAGTTTCGTCTAACTCTGCCAATATGCATTTCAAACTATGTTTGCACAGGACTTTTCAATACCCCGAGCTTACTTTGATAACGTATGCAGTGAACAAAATTACATCGATTGATCTTAGTTTTTCCGTAAATAATATTTCCATATACAGCAATCCTGCCAGGTCATAATTTTCATGTTTAATTAAAATTAATTGAAGCGCACAAAAAAAATTCCTCTATTAATCGTGAAATGAAAATTATTGCAGGCCAGTTTAATTTTAAATAACTATAAGCAGCGTTGCCGTTTTGGCTATTTTTAGCCTAAAATGGCTATTTTTATTTTAGCGCTTGGCGATTTTGATTTGGCTATTGTTTTTTTTATTTTCGACGAAAAATAATTTTTTTTCATCACTGATCATTCACAATTTAAAAAGTCAACATTTCAACGAATTAAAGTGAACTTAAAATTTTCGATCAATGGGATTTTGACTGCGTCACCTCCTGAGTCGATATAGCAATGACCGTCTGTCTGTCTAGCTGGCTGGCTGAAGGCGTTTTTTGAGATAACCCAACCAAATTGCACTCAAATACTAAAAGCAATAAATGCAAGCTCTGAAAAAAAAACTAGGCGACTTCGGACAAGAGGGCGTGGTACCTCCCATATAAGCAAAATTTTAAAAATGTTATACTGAAGGCGTTTTTTGAGATAACCCAACCAAATTGCACACAAATACTCAAATCAATAAATTCAAGCTCTAAAAAAAAACCACGTGAACTCGGACAAGAGGGCCTGGCACCATCCATATAAGCAAAAGTTCGAAATGATGTACTGGAAGTGTTTTTTGAGATTATCTAACTAAATTTCACTCAAACACTAAGGACATTAAAAAGGAAGCGAAGTAGAACTAGGGGTCGTAGCACTTCCCATATAAGCAATTTGTTCTTAAGCTCTCCTACGAGTTACGGAAGAATAAAACAATTTATTTTAAGGGGACATTCGCTTTTGTAATTGAAAAGAAAAACACTTTTTAAAAATTTTATATTGAAAAAACTATTATATTTATTGACAAAATTTCTTTTGGACATTGTTAAACACTGTTTAAGAAATATGAAAAAAATTTTTATTTTTAGTTTCCCATAGCTGCTGTAGAGGGCGCCATCCAAAAGTTACTTTATAAACGGTAGGAAATATTTTAGACCTCCTGTAACAGATTTTTGAAAAATTCGAAATGGATTTTATTCTTGAGACCCAAAACTGTACAATAAGCCTTTAAAATTCATACTTTTGTATATTTTGAAGTTTTTGTATGAATATTTATGAAAAATGCGAAAAAATTGAGGGACTTAACCTCAAATGCCCCGTAAAAAAAGGGGGGCGTATTTTTTAAAATTTTCAGAAGTTTATTGTTTAATATTTTGTATGATTAATCGAATGCTTTTTGGTTTTTTCAAATCCGTCGAGTAGATTCGGAGAAAAATTTCCTACCAGTTTGAAAAGTAACTTTTGGATGACGCCCTCTACAGCAGCCAAGGGAAACTAAAAATAAAAAAAATTAAATTTTTTTCATATTTTTTGGACAATATTTAACAATGTTCAAAAGAAATTTTTTCAATAAAAATAATAGTTTTTTCATAATAAAATTTTTAAAAAGTGTTTTTTTGTTTTCTATTTTCTATTATGTACAAGAATATTGTATAGTATTTATCAACTAAGTGTTTAATAATATACTTGAAATGCAGTGTAGGGTATTTAGTGTTTGGCCAGGCCAAAGGTACCACCCCTACGAGTTTTTTCTTTAAATCTCCCACTCATTTACCCATATTTCATAAGTATACATCTAATGCTGTCGAAAAATAAAACTGTCAAGTATAAAAGTTGGTTTCTGGGGTGTTTTTTACTAAAAACTTACACTTGCTTGCGAAAAGAAAAAAAATGACAAAAACAAACAAGTCCCGAAAAGAAGGTAAAAATTAAATTTTTTTTATTGTATTGATGCAATTTTGATTTCCTCAGAAAGAAAATATTTGACATTAAGGATTTAGATAGATATTTTGAAGGAAAAACAGTTTCTTATGCATATTTGTGGGCAGTGAATTGAACCGCAAAAAAAAGCGTAACGTTACCAACGAAATATATTAAAAGTTTCTTGTAGCGGAAGTTAGTGGATGAATTATTAATCTGCATTCATTTTTTTTCGAGTATTTTCACTCTTTTTTCTGAATCAATTTTAAAATTATCTACCATGGGGATCATAGCCACTAAATATGTGTAACGTTACCAACATTTTTTAATCAAAAATCATAAGTCGTATTTTTTACTTAAATTTCTTCTGAATCTACGCCCTGAGTGGTGTTAAAAGAGGTAAAAATTCCTTACAAGGTAGGCCTGAACATTAACCGATCACGCTCATTTTTAATTCTAATCAGACCACGACTCTCAGTATTGTCTGTGCCAAGTTTCACACATACAGCTTTATCAGTTTGAGCGTAATCGTAATTTCCAAAAAAAAAAAAAAAGATGTATCGAAGATCTTGGAGCATAAAATTTTCATCTTTTTCAATGTTTGGATTAATTTGCTGTACTTACAATTTATTTATAGAAATTCGTATGCGTAACTATACCAACACATTTGCATAACGTTACCAACGTTGCTTTAACCTCTGTAAATCCACCAAAAATAATCTTTTCAGTACAATTACCATTTCAATAGTATCTTTGATCTTTTTTCTTCAGCCACAAGTGAAAGTCAAAAATTTTATGCTTATGTCTCAGGGAGCTTTATTATGTATACTAGAGCGCCTACAAGATATATGAAATGTGCAAAGTTTTAAATTTGTTTGCTCCCCGTCCATTTCCTGAAATCAGAGGTCAAAAGAATAAAATCTCAAAATAAAATTTGGAATCGGTAGTGGAAAAAACCCAGCCGGTTTTCGATCATAGGTCGAAAAATTTACTAAAAAAGGCAAGTCGCTTTGAGTGCCCGTTACTTCAAAATTGTTAATTTTTTCGTAATGTTTCTAAGCCAACTTTTGTAGAGCATGACTAGGTCAATATTATCTTCTTAGAAAGTTTTAGGGCAAAAATTAAATTTGTGGCTGTGTCGGTGCGAAAGTTTAAATTTTTTAAGAAAATTTTCATGACTTTTTTTCTATAAATTGGTTTTATGTAATTTTTTAAGGGAGGAATATTTGTTCGTGAATTCTAATATTGCAGGAGATTAAATTTCAATTAATTTAACAAAAAAAAATATTTAAAAATATTAAGTTTTAAGGTATGGAGCCGGTCTCAATGTTGGAAAAGAAATAAGTATTTTAATTTTTTTCTTTTAATCGCTGTTTTATTGGATGCAAGGAAATGTATTGCTAGTTGTTATTAAATGCATCACTGCTTTTTGCCTTCAAAATGAGCTATGAAATTTGTTTGTGCGACTTTTTTTCAAAAAGTTATGACCATTTTAAAATACCGTTTTTCGACCTCATTTCAAAAACCATGCCATGAACCGATTTTTAAAACTATTTTTTCTTATTCAGTAAATGCTCACGTGCAATTTCACATCTTTGTGCAATTCACGACAACTTGATTGAAATTTTTTCGATTATCTCTGCTGGAACAGCCCAAAAACGCACTATAACGAAAATAAATGATATTTTCGTGTTTAGCGATCCCAAATTAGTTTAGAAAATATGACTACCAAAATGGTTTATTACCAAATTTAAAATTAAGAAAAAATTTAAAATAAATCTCTTTTCTTAACTTTGAAACGGGCTCCATTTCTTAAAAACCAATATTTTTTAATAATTTTTCTTTTAAATTAATCAACATTTAATTCCCTACAACATAAGAATTCCAGAACAAATATTCCGCCCTTTGAAAATTACAAAAAACCAATTCATAGAAAAAAATTCACCAAAACTTTCTTAAAAAATTTAAACTTTTGTACCAAAACAGCAACAAATTTAATTTTTGAACCAAAACTTTTTAACAAGATAATGTTGACCATGCTCTACAGCTGAACTGCTAAAGGCATGCCCCATAACATCAGCTAAAATTCTCCATCCTCTGCTCACCAAAATCTGGAGTGAAGAGCGTTTGCCAGAAGATTGGCTACATGGCATGTTAGTCAAATTGCCGAAAAAAGATGACCTAAGCGAGTGCCGAAACTATAGAGGCATCACCTTGCTCTCAGTACCATCAAAAGTACTGACGAAAGTGCTTCTGAGCAGGATAAGCGAAAAACTTGATTCGGCCATTCGAAAACAGCAAGCAGGATTCCGGCGAAACAGATCATGCGTGGATCAAATCAACACGCTCAGAATAATTGTCGAACAATCATGCGAGTGGCGTTCTGCACTTCAACTTGTCTTCGTTGACTATAGCACTGCCTTCGACAGTGTCTCCCGAGAAAACATCTGGGCGTCACTGCAACGAAGAGGTATTGCCGCAAAGGCCATAAACTTAGTACGTGCACAATATGAAGGCTTTAAATGCAGTGTGTTACACAACGGGTTGTTGTCACCGACATTCACCACTAATTCAGGCGTACGGCAGGGGTGTTTACTATCACCATCTCTCTTCCTTATCGTTCTTGACGATATTCTAGATAAAGCTCTTAATAAGGCCAAAAGGGGTATCCAATGGAACTTTACTGAACATCTAGAAGACCTCGACTACGCTGACGACATCTGCCTCTTATCGTCCAAACATTCAGATATGCAAAACAAAATTGAAGACCTTGTCTTGGAATCGCAAAAGGCCGGCCTGAAAATCAACGTATCCAAGACTAAAAGCATGAAGCTAAAGGCAAACCGGAATGACATCACGTTTAGAGCTGGCAGTGATGACATCGAAAACGTCGAAAGCTTCACGTATTTAGGCAGCATTATCTCCATAGATGGTGGAGCAAAAGAGGATATTAACTCAAGAATAGCAATAGCAAAAGGCACGTTTGCTCAACTGAACAAAATATGGTCTTCATCCGTTATATCCATCAAAACGAGAGTACGCATTTTTGATTCGAATGTGAAATCGGTTTTGTTATATGGGTGCGAAACATGGCTTGTTACTGAACAACTAACAACAAGCTGCATGTATTCGTCAACAAATGCTTAAGGCGTATACTAAAGGTTTGGTGGCCTCGCACTATATCAAATGCCGAGCTACATCAAAAATGCAAACAGAAGGCTATAGCAAACGAGATCAAGCTGCGCAAATGGGGATGGATTGGTCACACTCTCCGGAAACCACACAGCGAAGTTTGTCGCCAGGCCCTTGAGTGGAATCCACAAGGCAGTAGAGGACGTGGTAGATCCAAAACCAACTGGAAAAGGTCGTTGTAAAACGAAATCCAAGAATCGGGAAAATCGTGGCAAGAGATCAAAGTCATCGCAAGGGATCGTGACAAATGGAGAGATTTCATATTGGCCCTATGCTCCTCCTAGGAGTTAAAGGAGAATACATACATACAAACATAGTCATGCTCTACAAAAGTTGTCTTAGAAACATTACGAAAAAATTAATAGTTTTGAAGTAACGGGCAGTCAAAGCGACTTGCCTTTTTTAGTCAATTTTTCGACCTTTGATCGAAAACAGGCTTGGTTTTTTCCACTACCGATTCCAAATTTTTTTTTTATATCTTATTTTTTTGACCTCTAATTTCAGGAAATGGACGGGGAGCAAGCAAAATCAGAATTTTGCACATATGGGCGCTCTAATGTATATGCACTTAAGAAATTGTGAATTTTAATTATTTTCGAAGAGATATGAGCAAAAATGTGCGAACGAACGTAACGTTACCAACGGTGGCCGTGTCCATTAAATATAAAGATGATTAAAAAAAAATTTGTCTATTTTGGCTATTTTTGTATGTATTTATGCTAAACAAAAATTTTGGGAGTGGCAACGCTGATTATGTTTATGTATAAAAAGATTTTTCATTACCCAGCAGCTCTCAAGGAGACAATTGGCGCAATCGCAATATCACTAGCGAAGTGGCTAGTGAAACACGCAATAGTTCCTTTTCTGACCCAGGGTAATGCATAAAGTCGTCAGTTCAAAAATAAAATATGAAACGTGAGTGATAAAAACATTTGAATTTCAAATTTTCTTTGGAGAGACTTTTTAGTTAAAAATTTGAGTAATTTTGTTTATCAAAAAAGCAAAAAAAAAACAAAAATTTTTTCATTTGCTTGGATTTGAATTTTACACAACTAAGTCAATAAGCTTTATAGACGAATAAGTTAAAGACTTCGTAATTGGATAAAAAACTTAGTACCCTTGCACTATAGGTCAAAAGGCACACTTTTTTGGCCAAAATTCATAACGCCCATATTATCACGAATACCGACTGCAAATGTAGTTCTTATGTTGACTCTAGACTAAAAGAACAATTCTGAAAAAAATCTTAACCCTTGGACTACCGGGTCAAAAATGGCACGTAATAAATTCTCTAAATAAATAACACATATCAGCAAGGTTTTGTTTTTGTGCAGTCTACAACTAACCTCAAAAGTAACAAAAGTACTTATTTTTCGTATATTGACCTCAAATATCTCTATTTTTCAAAAAACCTAATGCAAAAATTATGCGCACTTTTACCCAAGTTAGTTGTTTTCGTAGTATCTTCAGTATTTTCTGATAAGAAATTGAAAAACAGCTTCTTCTTTTTCTTTTTCGTCTGTCTTTTGCAACCAGACTTCGAATAAATCGGAATTGCTGAAAAAAAGTTACCTGACAAAAAATTCATTGAAAAAAAAAACCGGCAAAATCGGGCGTCTGTATTTCTAAATAATATTAACAACGTCTTACTAGTTTTGGGTTTCTTAGGACTAACGAATTCCAATAAAATTTTAAAAGCTTACACGAAGTTAAAAATTTTAAAAAATACTTAAAATCAGGGTTCTTATTTGAATTTTAAATTTTTCCACAGAAAACCAGAATATATTTAAATGTTTTGAACTACATTGCATTATTCATAACATCATCAATTTTATTAATTTTTATTTTAGAAAAAAACAAATTATTTTAATTACTTTTTATTGATTGAAAAAAAAGAGCTAAAATCACGACTTTTTTGAGTTATTTCAGTAAAATGCAAATGCATCAACTTTGACACATTGCTGAGGAACGGAAAATTATTTTACCCCAAAACAAAAAACATTTTTGCTTTTATTGAAGTATTCTCCGTTACACTGAATCAACAAAAACTCAATAGCAACACTTGTAAAAATTGAATTTTGGCCAAAAAAAGTGTGCCTTTAGACCTATAGTGCCTTGGTTCGAATCTCAGTATGGGTAGTTTGATTTTTTTTTTTTTTCACTAAAAAAACGCCTAGCAATCAATCTCCTTCTCACTAGTGAAGTAGCTAGTGAGCGGTAGAATAAAAGTTGGCAATTGACACCGGCAATGACAAGCTAATGATAAATTCGCCAGTTCGAGCTATATAAAGTAAATTGTAGAGAGAGTAGTACTATAGTAAGTTCGGGTAATGTTATATAGGCATTTTTGTTTTCTAAATTACACGTAGTTTTCAAAGCATAGCTGCTACCACTTCATGTATTATGTTTTCTTGATGCATTGTTGAGTATATTATGATTTTATAGTTCTTTAGCGTAAGCCAATTTTGAGCTATTTCAACAAAATGGAAAAAAGGCAAAAAAGTTAAAAAACAAAATTGGCGGGTAATGTGATATACTATATCGCATATGAAAACAAATTGCATTTTCGGCAAAAATATCATCGTGTTATAAAGTTACTTTAGTTGTGAAGCTTTTACTTCAGGTAAGGAGTAAGAAACATTACTAAAAACGATTTTACAAAGCATTAGCTCATTTTTCTTAAAAACTGTGACCTTTATGGGGCTGTCCATAAACTCCGTGACGCTTCTAGGGGGGGGAGGGGGTTTGAGCAAGCGTCACTTTTTGTCACAGGGGGGAGGGAAGGAGTTCCAGCAAGCGTCACGGGACGGCGATTAAAATAACCTATTTTTCAAAAGAAAAAAATTAAAAATTAAACTTAAGTTGTTCAAGGGTATAATAACATCTAATTTTCTTAATTTTTTACGATTTGGTTGTCAGAGAAGTATCCTTATTTGATTTAAAAGGCCGTTTTGACTCTACAAACTTTGAATTAACAATCGCAATCTTTTTAATTCAATAATAGTACTTCCGTTGTTCTTACGATTATCAAATCTACAGTGTATTCATATTCAGTGTTAGGCCTGATTATAGAAATAAATGTACAAAATTAACAAATAAGAATGCTAGAGTATATAAAGAGAAATTTTAAAAAATTTAGCTTCATTGGTTCAGGTTTTACCTTTGTCCTTTGCCCGAACATTTAAATTTTTTTAATTGAAAATTTCATAAAAAAAAAATTTAATGCTTTTCTTTTTAATTTACGTCAGTTATTAGAAAGTGATCGAATGATATATTTTTATACAGTGTTCTTAATTCCATTTTGTGAGCTTTTCCATAGTTAAGTTTAATTTCATGGAACTCCATTTAATATAATTGAAAACGAGGCCTAAAAACAAGAACGCTACACGGGTTCCGCATGACGTTTTCTTAAATTTCGGTGCAACTGAAAGGACTTTTTTAAATATGATTTTTAACTGCTACATCTACATTCCGTGTACTCTTCTACAGTTAAGTTCAGTTTGATGCAACTCTATTAATTTGGTCGAAATAGGGGCTTCAAGGATTTTTTCTTAAATTTCGTCGTTTTCTTAAATTACGGTACCAGTGAAAGGTCTTTCCAAGATTTGATTTTTAACTGCTTCGTTTACATTCCGCGTACTCTTCCACAGTATAGTTCGATTTGATGCAACCTAATCAATTAAGTCGGAATAGAGGCTTCATCAATTAGGTTGAATTAAAGTACGGAAATAAAAACTAACTTCTATGATTGATTACCAACGGACTTTAAATTACAATATTAAGATTATTAGTTTTGTAATTTTTGTATACAAAAATAATGGTTAACAATTTATAACACACTTTTAATGTGAACTGAGGAGTATTTTGAAAACATAAATTGTTATTCTTTGGAATCGTTAAACGTCAGCGAAATACTGAAAAACCGTCAGTTTAATGATTGTATGTAGTTTATGAAGAAAATTTTACCAGAAAAGCGGTCAATATCATAATAATATAACAATCCAAAGTTCAAAATTCAAAACCCGTCTAAAAAAAATGACAAAACTAGTGCAACTATATCGAGCCTTAACCGCCAAAAAGACATAACCAACAAAAAACAAATTTTACAGTAGAACTTTTTTTTGAGTTTTCTTTGCATACATTGTAGTGCAAAAGTCAAAATTGCTTTCGCTATAGCTTCGTAACGGTACTTTTTAAAGTCATCAAATTTGAGGGAAAGATGCTATGGACGCAAGTTATCGAATTCCTTCGAAAAACGAAAATCAGAAATCGTGTCGGTTAAGCCTTTTTGGCGGTTAGGGTTCGATACATTAATTTGAATATAACTAAATAGAAACTTATAATGAGAATTTATTTTTTTCTGCTATTTAGCATTGTACGTGAAAATACGTGCAAATCAGTGTGCTCAAAAGGCAACTTAAATATCTTTTGCACTGGTATATGCATAAAAAAAAAATATGGATAGGGGGGGGTTCGGTTACCGTCACATGACGCTAGGGGGGGTCTGGTCCAGCGTCACTTTTTGTCACATAGGGGGGGGGGAGGGGGTTCATTTTAGCGAATTTTAGCGTCACGGAGTTTATGGACAGCCCCTATATAAAAATGTTGGACCAACAAATTGGAAAAACGTTTTAAATTTGGGCCTAAAGACCATCGTGCCGAACATTTTGCATTGCAAGTGGAGCTTCAAATATTTTCGGTGCCAGAAGTCTATTATATCACATTACCCGAATTTCAACTATCAGGTTATTTTTGAAAAACACACTCCAGCAAATAAAAAATTCAATTGATTTATGGTTAGGCATATTCACCCACTAGCAGAATTTAATATTTCGGGTATGATATCAATTATAGTTTAGGCTAGATCCTAACATAAAGCACACAAATAAAGTTTCGATTCACTGCCAAATCGATTTTACCACACTGAAGGCAGAATAAATAAAGGTGGGCGCTCAAAAAGGAGATATGCTGGTATATCACATTACCCGCCTACATCACATTATCCGAAGTTACTCTATACCCCTTTAGACCAGTGAATTCGCTAGTTCAGAACTAGTCGAAGGCGCTGGAGGGTAGTTTAAAATAATATTAAGGTTTCCAACATTCACGATCTTTTTTGCAAATAAAATCTGATAAGCTCGGAACAAACTGAATAACGTTGATTTATCCTTTTTTTCAAGTTTCGATCGTAAATTACACCGATCTTGCTTTGGATTTTTCTTTTAGCATGACTATTTAAATCATTTTTTTATATGGTGTCGAAAATCCCGGAAATAAAGTCATGCTAAAAGAAACATGCGAAGTAAAATCGTTGCTAATCTCGGAAATTTTTTGGCAAAATATAAGTTGGGATCCCGAGGAATCATTCCTACTTCCGAGCCTATCCCTAATGGGAAGTCCCCCAAATTCAATTAGAACAAAATCATATAATCGAATTATAATTAGTAATTTTTGCAATCAACGAACGCAATTGTGGAGATGAAAACAGTTTTCAATTGTGGTTTTTCAGTCTGTATTAAATCAAGTTTTTCTCAATAATGTTTTATTTACTTTCGTTACAATGGGGGTTATCGTGAATCAAGATTCCCGGGGGATTTTCTCGGACTGCCGTGTATTCTGGCGTCCTAAGTAAGAATGCCGTAACTCCAATTTTCCAAAAAAATAAGTTTACGGCGTTTTTTGGGTCATCTCGGTTTAGTCCGTCAACCCACAAGAACAGGTTGCATTATACCTTAATTTTCCCTACAAGAATAACTACGACTTTTGTCGTTTCTCCCAGCCGTACACATAAACATAAACACAAAAACTCATTTTACAAAAATAAAAATTTATTGGAGTTACGGCATTCTTTCTTAGGACGGCAGTAAGAAAATTCCCCGGGAATCTTGATTCACGATATCTCTCAATATTAGACCTATCATTAAAACCAAAAATGTAAACAAAAAAATGTTGGTCCTGATCGAAAAATATTTGACCGTGCCTCAAGGCCGTTGAAGGCCGGAAAAACGCTATTTATGTGGAAAAATATGGCTTTAATCGAAAAATCAGTCCTATCTTTGAAAATATTTGACATAAGTGAATGACATTTGGTGTGTGCATGGAAAATGCTTGAGTAAATTGCATCCAATAAAAAAATGCGTGGTGCCACGCCTCCTCGACCCGAAATTCTTGTATCTCTGGAAATATTGGACTCAGGGGAATGAGATTCGGTACATATGTAATTGGCACTGGGAAAAAAATTTTTAATAAAAAATGGGTCGGGTCACGCCCCTCCTTCTAAAAAAATCATATTTGTCATATCTCTGAAACTATTCGGCTCATATGAATAAGATTTGATTTCAGGTAAAGTGAAGCAAACAGCATATGTCACTGTAAAAATGTTAAACCAATTTAAGGTACTTAGTTGATATAGAAGTAGTATTTTTTTCTGTTCTTATTTTAGTCTCCTATGTAAAGACACCAAGCAAAAGAAATTTGATCTAGATCGGAACACATCTGACCGTGCCCGCAGGCCGTTAAATGTCGGAAAAACGCTATTTATATGAAAATAAGGAAGCAAACAATCCTATCTTTGAAAATATTTAACATGGGAAGATGAGATTTAGTACATACTTGAATACAATACAATACTTGAATAAATAGTTTCCAATAAAAAAATAGGCAGCGCCACGCCCCCTCCACCCGAGATTTGTCGTATCTCTGAAAATATTTGACTCAGGTAAATGAGGTTTGGTTATATCTCTGAAACTATTTGGCACAGGTGGATAAGATTTGATAAAGTGATGCGAACACCTGTGTCAAATAGTTTCAGAGACATGACAAATTTATTTTTTTTAGAATGAGGGGGCATGGCCCCGCCCGGTTTTATAAAACAAATTTTTCCCAGTGCCAATTAGATATGTACCAAAACTCATTTACCTGAGTGAAATATTTTCAGAGACACGACAAATTTCGTTTGGAGTGGGCGTGGCGCTGCCCATTTTTTTATTGGATACTATTAACTCAAGTATTGTTCATATATGTACTAAATCTCATCCTCCTTTGTCAAATATTTTCAAAGATAGATTTGATTGTATCCTTATTTTAATATAAATAGCGTTTTCCGACGTTTAACGGCCTGCGGGCACGGTCAAATATGTTTCGATCTAGACTAATTTTCTTTTGCTTGGTGTCTGTACCTAGGAGACCAAAATAAGAACAGAAAAAATACTGCTTCTATATCAACTAAGTACCTTAAATTGGTTTAATATTTTTACAGTGCCAGGATATTCGCTTCACTTTACCTGAAGTCAAATCTTATTCATATGTGCCGAATAGTTTCAGAGATATGACAAATTTGATTTTTTAGAAAGAGGGAGCGTGACCCCGCCCATTTTTTATTAAAAATGTTTTTCCCAGTGCCAATTACATATGTACCGAATCTCATTCCCCTGAGTCCAATATTTCCAGAGATACAAGAATTTCGGGTCGAGGGGGCGCACATTTTTTTATTGGATGCAATTGACTCGAGCATTGTTCATACACACACCAAATTTCATTCACTTATGTCAAATAGTTTCAAAGATAGAACTGATTCTTGCGATTAAAGCCATATTTTTCCATATTAATAGCGTTTTTCCGACCTTCAACGGCCTTGCGGTACGGTCAAATATATCAGGACCAAAATTTTTATGCTTGATACTTTACACCAATAGGAAACTTTTAAGCCCCTGGGTGCAAGGTTTTTTTACATTTTTGATTTTAACGATAGGTCTACCCAATATCTATTTTTAAGGCTGTGCAACGAGCCGAACTAGTTCGTATTAAAACACGTTGGCATTCTCACATAGACTTCATTTTTTACTATTCTTTCATTTCGTATTCTTTCATTCCTTATGTTCTACGAAAGTTTTACAAATATAACATAGGTGGTATTTTAATACATAAAGGTATTGCCATACAAAAATTACACCCCCACTTTTAAAATAAATGTAAAACTATTGTACATATGATAATAAGCAACTATATACATATGTTCACAATAGGGTGCAGTACTTTTTCGAAAAAATGGGAAAATTAAAAGATGCATGAAAGATTATCATAGGTTACTTAGTTTTGGTCAAAACCCCAGAAAAGATGGCCCGCCCGGGGCTTGAATGAAGGTCTAAACGACAAAAATCATTGTTTTTTCGCAGTTTTTTAAATTTATCTCTAAAACCAAGAAATTATTGGTAGTTATTCATCCCAAATCTTTGAAAGGGATTAATTTTCTACATTTTTTGTTTTTCCCTCATTGCTCTACAGTATGTATGTATGTATTCTCCTTTAACTCCTAGGAGGAGCATAGGGCCAATATGAAATCCCTCCATTTGTCACGATCCCTTGCGATGACTTTGATCTCTTGCCACGATTTTCCCGATTCTTGGATTTCCTTTTCCAACGACCTTTTCCAGTTGGTTTTGGGTCTACCACGTCCTCTACTGCCTTGTGGATTCCACTCAAGGGCCTGACGACAAACTTCGCTGTGTGGTTTCCGGAGAGTGTGACCAATCCATCCCCATTTGCGCAGCTTGATCTCGTTTGCTATAGCCTTCTGTTTGCATTTTTGATGTAGCTCGGCATTTGATATAGTGCGAGGCCACCAAACCTTTAGTATTCGCCTTAAGCATTTGTTGACGAATACTTGCAGCTTGTTCGTTAGTTGTTCAGTAACAAGCCACGTTTCGCACCCATATAACAAAACCGATTTCACATTCGAATCAAAAATGCGCACTCTCGTTTTGGTGGATATAACGGATGAAGACCATATTTTGTTCAGTTGAGCAAACGCGCCTTTTGCTTTTGCTATTCTTGAGGTGATATCCTCTTTTGCTCCACCATCCATGGAGATAATGCTGCCTAAATACGTGAAGCTATCGACGTTTCCGATGTCATCACTGCCAGCTTTAAACGTGATGTCATTGCTTGCGTTTAGCTTCATGCTTTTAGTCTTGGATACGTTGATTTTCAGGCCGGCCTTTTGTGATTCCAAGACAAGGTCTTCAATTTTGTTTTGCATATCTGAATGTTTGGACGATAAGAGGCAGATGTCGTCAGCATAGTCGGGGTCTTCTAGATGTTCAGTAAAGTTCCATTGGATACCCCTTTTGGCCTTATTAAGAGCTTTATCTAGAATATCGTCAAGAACGATAAGGAAGAGAGATGGTGATAGTAAACACCCCTGCCGTACACCTGAATTAGTGGTGAATGTCGATGACAACAACCCGTTGTGTAACACACTGCATTTAAAGCCTTCATATTGTGCACGTACTAAGTTTATGGCCTTTGCGGCAATACCTCTTCGTTGCAGTGACGCCCAGATGTTTTCTCGGGAGACACTGTCGAAGGCAGTGCTATAGTCAACGAAGACAAGTTGAAGTGCAGCACGCCAGTCGCATGATTGTTCGACAATTATTCTGAGCGTGTTGATTTGATCCACGCATGATCTGTTTCGCCGGAATCCTTCTTGCTGTTTTCGAATGGCCGAATCAAGTTTTTCGCTTATCCTGCTCAGAAGCACTTTCGTCAGTACTTTTGATGGTACTGAGAGCAAGGTGATGCCTCTATAGTTTCGGCACTCGCTTAGGTCACCTTTTTTCGGCAATTTGACTAACATGCCATGTAGCCAATCTTCTGGCAAACGCTCTTCACTCCAGATTTTGGTGAGCAGAGGATGGAGAATTTTAGCTGATGTTATGGGGCATGCCTTTAACAGTTCAGCTGTTATTTGATCTATACCGGCGGCCTTGTTGTTTTTCATGCTTTGGATAGCTTTCACTATTTCATCAATTTTAGGCGGCTCTACAGTGAAGTTTGCCCTATGTATGTCCCGGAAGAAGTTAAAAA
Source organism: Calliopum simillimum (assembly GCA_951812925.1). NCBI lineage: Eukaryota > Metazoa > Arthropoda > Insecta > Diptera > Lauxaniidae > Calliopum > Calliopum simillimum. Next base: position 47,299,646 of record OX638371.1, on the reverse strand, counting down.
TTTTAGATTAAAAAAACGGGTTTTTTTAGCTATAACTCAAGATACAAAACACACTTAAACACTTTAGACCTCAATAAATGTAGGAAATCTGTTTTTCTTTAGTTTTGCTTACAAATCTTTATTCCAAAAGTAAACGAAAACCCGCTAGAGGACGAAATTTGTTAAAAATAATTGTTTTAAAATTTAAAAAATTTTGATTAGAAACTAATGAAAAAATTAAAAGCTTTTAAACATGGTCTTCAGAATGGAAATCGGATTAAAATTGCGCGAAATACGATAATTCTTACATAGAGTAGAACGGGGCAATGTCGTGCACTCAACTTTGACATGCTCGTAAAGCCGTACATCTCAAGCGAATGCGACGAGTAAGCATCCGATCGAAAGATAATTTCGTTGGTTACATCCACGTGTAACAACATTTGTGTAGCGAGAAATTGTGTTTGTGTAAGTGAAGAAAAAAAAAATGTGCACGACATTACCCCACAAATTTTGTTTTCCGAGTGTAGTAAAGGTACCAAAATGTGTGAGAAATGATAGGTAGTGGTTCTATTAGAGGAGATTTAGCATTATCATGTATTTATTCATTATTATACAAGTGTGAAGTACATTATATGTTGTGCAGAGTAGAACGTGCACTCAACTTTGACATGCTCGTAAAGCCGTACATCTCAAGCGAATGCAACGAGTAAGCATCCGATCGAAAGATAATTTCATTGGTTACATCCATGTGTAACAACATTTGTGTAGCGAGAAATTGTGTTTGTGTAAGTGAATGTGCACGAAATTACCCCAATGGTCGTTTTAAAGGTCAACTTCGATAACTCGGTGAAGCCCAAAATTTTTTCCGAAAACCAAATACTACTTTTCTTTGGCAGGATATTTTGTTTCAGAAAACACTTACCTGGTATATTTTCCCGCAAGGAAAATTATTTTTCTGACCCGATGAAAAAACACTTTTATCGTCCCGAAAGCGTGCGTTTTGAAAAAAAGGTTACTCTGTAGAGACGAACTGGTGAAAATTGCTAGTATTATATGCATAAGCTCAGTAGGTCAGCAGGTCCCTACCTTACGAACAGTTGGTAAATCATTCAATTCTTTGGGCTAAAACAGCCAGTGCACGACATTACCCCGTTCTACTCTACTTGGTATTTTTTGTAAAGTTATGATTTTGGGTATTTTTGTTTCGCAGTGTATTTTGCATCCACAACTTAAGATTTTTTTATGTATATTACCTAACGTTAAACGACGATAAACAGCGCAACTTTTAGGACAGAATGTCAAAATCAATTTGTGGTTTCCTTGCGTATTTCAGCCTGAGAGTTTGGATTTTTTTAAATTTTTGTCGAATGCGGCTTTTTTGAGTATGAGCGACTGTATACCCTAAATACCGTAAAAAATGTGTACTTTTATATCTCAAAAACTGTAGGAAATATATTTTGCTCCTGATAGTCATCTTTCCACAGCTAACAGTTTGTGCCCTAGAGGCCGGTTTTTGGTAAAAAAAAATAATCGAATTTTTAGAAGTTTTTATGTCGAAGCGACTTTTTGATGTTTTTGCTTGCAAATTTTCCCAAAATTTTTTATAAAAAATTTAAGATAAGGTTAAAAGCTTTCAAACGTGGTCTTTAGAATAGAAATCAGTTGAAATTTACGTGAGATATGACAGTTTTTATATACTCTGTGACCACGTTTGAAAGCTTTTAACTTTTTCTTAAGTTCCTTTCTAAAATTTGTAGAAAATTTGTAAGCAAAAATATCAAAAGGTCGCTTCAAAATAAAAATTTCTAAAAATTATATATATTTTTTTTTTTTTTTCAAAAATAGGCCTCTAGAGCACAAACTGTTAGCTGTGGAAAGATGACTATCAGGAGCAAAATATAACAAAATATGTTTCCAACAGTTATGTGATATAATAGTACACATTTTTTACGGTATTTAGGGTATACAGTCGCTCAGACTCAAAAAAAAAAAGCGTATTCGACAAAAATTTAAAAAAATCCAAACTCTCAAACTGAAATTCGCAAGGAAACCACAAACGGATTTTGACATTCTTGGTCCTGAAAATTGCGCTATTTATCGTCCTTTAACGTAAGGTAATATAAATAAAAAAATCTTAAGTTGTGGATGCAAAATACACTGTGAAACAAAAATGCCCAAAATCATAACTTTACAAAAAATACCAAGTATGTAAAAACTGTCATATTTCGTGGAAATTAAGACCTATTCCTACTTTGAAGACCATGTTTGAAAGCTCTTGACTTCTTCATTAGTTTCTTATTATAATTTTGGGTATGTTCAAAACAATAATATAAAAAGGTCGCTTTTTCATGATACACAATTGTTTTTAACAAATGGCGCCTTCTAGCGGACAGACGTTTACCTTTGGAATATGGATTTGCAACCAAAACTATAGCAAAGCAGATTTTCTACTTCTATTGGGATCCAAAGGCTTTGTGCGTCTCTTGTGTTTTGAGGTGTGGCAAAATAACAGTTTTTTGAATCAAAAAATTTTAACTTCTTCAAGGACTTCCATAGGGCAAACTTCACTGTAGAGCAATGAGAAAAAACAAAAAAAGTAGAAAATTAATCCCTTTCAAAGACTTGGGTAGAATAGTTTAGTGGTTTTAGAGATAAGTTAAAAAAACTGTAAGAAAACACAGATTTTTGTCATTCATTCAAGCCCCGGGCGGGCCATCTTTTCGGGGGTTTTGATAAAAACAAAGTTTGCCTTCTTTGTTTTAAGACCTTCCTCTATGATAATTTTTAATGCACTAATTTCACTAGTTTACAGCCAAAATTCCCAGTGAATGGCACTATTCATTTTATATGTAAAGTGGGCTGCTGATTCCGAAAATCGCATTATTTTTTTTTTCTTTCGTGTCGTTTTCGAGATATCGGTTTTTGGACCAAAAAAAAAAGATAGTTCCATTTAAATACAAATATCTCACGAACCAATGTTTGTGTTTAAACGTATTGTATGTCATATAAATGGTAATTAAATTACCTATAAATGATATTCACATCACTTTTTTGCTGGTTTGTTAGTTTCAGAGGACTAAATTGATTTCTGAAAAAAAAATTATTTTTTTCCGAAAAAATTAAAAAAAAAGTCAAAATCAACTGCAGATTTATACAAGAAAAAAAATTTAAAAAATCATTTTGTTTTTTTATATCATAGTCTATGTATTTGTTAAGCAAATAAGATACTATTTAAGAAAATCTATGGAAAAATGTAAATGTTGTATACAATTCATTGATAAATTACTAAAATGCGTTTTTGCCTATTTTTTCGTTTTTTTGTAATAAACTGTTCGATAATTTGAAACTTTTTGTAAAACACCTGAGAAAATCCAAAAATTCTTAAAGTAGCCGTTAAAAAAATTACCCGTGACTCGTCACTTTTCTCCAGCACGTCAGATTTTTTTTTTAATCGATTTTTGAAGTTTTTAATCCACTGTTCATGAAAAAAAACAAAAATAACGCATTCTTGTGTTAAATCGATGAATTCAACTATATGATCTTTACATTTGAGGTGTATCATGTGTTCAGTAAACTAATGCAGGATATTACGAGGAATATTTTTGTAGACAATTTTAACCCTCTAAGACCGTTACATGTGGGTCATTTTGACCCCCCACATTTAGGTCAAACAAACTCGTCTTCCTTAGAACCCAGTTTTCTTTGCACTGTTTTTTTTGTGATCCAAAATTGATGCTGCATTTCCGACTTAAGCATTTTAAGGGCCGTTTTCACAATCTCCAGTTAAAATTTAACTTCCAGATAAATAAAAATTTTGTATGAAATTTAATGTCAAAGTGCCAGTTAAAGTTCCAGTTAAGGCTTAACTGAACATTGTGAAATCGGCCCTAAATTATATAAAACACCAAGAAGTATACTACGAAAATGTAAAAATTGGGGTGTACAGACTATCAAATTGCAAGAAATTATTTGATGAATTCGAATTTGTTTGGCATCACTAATTTTGCCTTCAAAAAAAATTTGTATGGAATGACGTGTTTTTGATTGAGAGAGCGCTTCTTCAAATAATTTGTCAAAAACTTTGAAGAAAACCAAAAAAGCAAATACATTTTTCTGTAAGCGTGTTTTCATTTCAAAAAAAGATTTCATTGAGTGCACATCGCTCGGATGATGAAATTAAAGAGGAATATGATTTGTTTTTGTGCATTAAGGGTTGTTTTCATTATTTCAAATAAGGTTGCGGTTGAAAGAAAGCTGAAAAATTTAATTCTAATATTAAATAACTTCTAAGCCAATTTGCATATACATTTGTAATTTTAGATGCAGCTACTGTAGAATTTTATACACAAAAGTAAATTCTTTTTGTAAAATAGTAACAAAATATTCTATAGTTGTCTTTTCAGTGGATGGAATAATTTATTTCATAATTTAATTTATGGTATTTCCACCACTTGTTTTTATCGACGCTTCAATTTTCATAGCCAGAATTTATCCGCTCTTGCGATGAAACCTCATCGGCGTACAAGGCCGTTTTCCATTGGGCAAAAAAGAGCAATCTTTTTTGATCCAGATCAAAATCTATTACATACAATTTGCGTTCCATTGGGAAATCTAGAGCAAAATTTTTTGATCTCAGATCAATTTTTTCAAATCTAGATTTTTCTCAGATTTCATTTGCTCGCACTCACACTATTACAAGCATGTAGAGCAGCTGCCAGAATGACAAGCATATGACAATAAATAAATATTATATTTTTAAAAAGTCAACAAATTTCATTCGGCATTTGTTATTATTTTGCGGGGTTAGTAAAACAATTCAGAATATTGGATATGTGCAATAAAATTGAAAGTTTTGCTACAAGTGCAACTGGCCAAAACGGCTTTGTTAGTTCAATCATCCAAATATGGAAATTGTTGGCTCAAATTCTCTCAAATTTATGCATATCATGCTATTCAAAGGAAGAATATACACGTGCAGCCAAGGGACGACATTTATTAGTTGCTACCATTTTTCCCAAAAAAGCAAATAGTCAACTTTTAAGTAGATACAAATGCTTATACGACACTATATGATGAAATAGGATTTCTGACTGAAGAAGAGTTAAGAATCCAATTTTGGAGAAAGAAAATGATGCGCTATAATGGCTCAACAAGGAAATGCAACCACTGTAATTTTTTAAGTCTTTAAATAATATATATGTTTGTACAACATGTTTAACCCTCTAACCCTCAGGGCAGGCAGCTATGCGTTTTTTTTATACCCTACACCCAGGGTATATTCACTTTGTCCTTCCGTTTGTAACGCAGAGAAGGAGGCGTGGCAGGTATGGAAAAGTATATATATTCTTGATCAGCGTCACCTCCTGAGCCGATATAGCCATGTCCGTCTGTCTGGCTGGCTGGGTGTGTGTGGAAATACATTTTTTGGGAAAACTGAGCAACATAATTCAATGAAATTTGGTATTCTGCCTCCGTCGTAAAAGTTAGCTCGGGGGATTGAAAATGAGCGAAATCGGTCAACGGACACGCCTACCGCCCATACAAAAAATATATTCAAAATGCAATAATAAGAGCATTATTTGCAATAACAGAAGCAAAATACACATAAATACTAGGAAAAGTAAGTATAAGCTCTGAGCAAAAACTAGGCGAATTCGGACTAGAGGGCGTGGCACCTCCCATATAAACAAAAGTATCAAAATGTTATACGGAAAGCGTTTTTTGAGATAACCCAACCAAATTACACTCAAACACTCGGATTTATAAATGCAAGCTATACGCAAGATCTAGGTAAACTCGGACAAGAGGGCGTGGCACCTCCCATATAAGAAAATGTTTCAAAATTATATAATGAAAGTGTTTTTTGAGATAATCCAACGAAATTTCACTCAAACACGAAAAACATTAATTGTAAACTCTGAGCTTAAAGTAGGCGATGTAGGATTAGAAGGCGTGGCACCTCCCATGTAAGCGAAAGTTTCAAAATGCTATACTGAAAGATTTTTTAAAGAAAACCTAACCGAATTTTACTCAAACACTCAGAACAGTAAATGCAAGCTCTACGCAAAATCAAGGTAAGCTCGGAGGTGATGGCGTGGCACTTCCCATATAAGCAATTTGTTCTTATACTCTCCTAAAAATATACTTGAAATGCAGTGTAGGGTATTTAGTTTTTGACCAGGCCAAAGATACCACCCTTACTAGTTAATTAGTTCAAAAGCTAATTTTTTTTAAGCTTAAATGCTTTAACTAGCCTTTGGAACTTTTTCTCGTCTACATTTTAAAGCCAGTTTGGGCGTTGTAAGTTTATTCGTTGAGCTGCTATGTTTCATTGAATGTCAGAAGTCGGTAAAAAATTATTTGTGATAATTGTAATTTTTAAAAAAATAAAAAAAATTACTTTTGATCATTGTTTCGCCTTCAAAATTTTTACAATTTGTTTATTTTAGTTATATTTTTGATCCATGGTTCATTAGTGTTATCTTCTCAGCAACTTTCCACGCAGATAAGCTTAAGGCTGAATGCGGCAAGCGCTGCAAATACTAGTGCCCAAAATCACTTTCAATTTCAACCAACCAATCCGAAGCAGACGCTGACCTGGAAGTCGGCCATTCTTGGTCAAACGCGTTTCAGGATTTCAGGGGAAATTGGGACAAAATGCTTATTTTAAGGCTGGATCAATTAACCTTGTCAGCGCCAGCTACGGTCATTGTGGGTTTTTTTTTTCAAGACGCAACGCTGGTTACCTGCTGCATGTCCGGACCCTTATTCGGGTGTTTGCAGCTAACTTATATATCTAGAAACCGTTCAGTTTCCGCAATCTGGGACCCATCTGGTAGCTTGTATCTATCCTCCGCAGAATTCCCATATATTCCGCGAAACCGGATTGCGATTACACCATAAAAACAGTCTAATACCAGTGGTCACGCTGATCGTCATAGCCACAAAACTAAACATCCAGTAACTGATGTGCAGTATGATTGTTTAAATCATTTTCCTGATTATTTGTTTACATTTTCTTACCAGATCTACAATATTGGTCTTCTGTGTTCAATAAAAACTGAATTTTATCTCATGTGTAATGGTAGAATTAGCCAAGAAGTAGCGTTACGTAACGTGACTTCTGTCAAAATCTATCAAATGGCAGAAGCGTATAAGCGATTAGTGAAATCGTAAAGTAGCGGTACGCAACGTTGAGACCTGTTGAAATTAGATTTTCAAACTTCGCGCTACGTTGTTAGATAAAATAAATTAAATTTGGATGTTATAAATGGAATTTTTTGAGCAAATTAATTAAAATAAGTATGACAATGGATGCTTGTTTACAAAAACTGGAATTTTTCAAGTAATTGTTAAGTTGTAAGGTGACATATCGAACGTTGCCTACCGTTTTCACTAATCGATGCTACGTTGACAAGCAACCGTGACGTTACATTACAAAACGCTACTTCTTGGCTAATTCCAGCATAAAATGTACACCGTCTTACGCTTTATCCGATATAGCAGCCCACAGGCAGCCTTTCTTTTTTTTAATTTTTAGGTACAAAAAGAAAATATATCAACAAACGGACTATAGATTCGTGTTTTCCAGTCCAATATTAACTGAGGAGTGATTTTTCAAAAGGGCGTAAAACCATGTTAAACAAATTTTCAGTACTGAGGAAAAACTTTAATGGGCTGTTTACAATAATTTATTTTTTTTTAATGTCTCCAGTGTTATAGCGAGTTGACCAAAGACTCTAATCCCCTTAACATTTTTGTTGTAACATATTTGTAGTAATTGCAAAAAGTAAAAAACATTTGGAAATAAGCCCTTTTGTTCTGAAATGTTTGGAAATAAGCCCTTTTGTTTCGAAATCACTCTTATTTCACCATTTGGAAGTTTATTCTGATGTCTATAGGCATGGTATGTAAGCACCTATATAACCTGAGACATATAAAAAATATAAAAAGTTTTTTTGGCCACTATTCGAAATACGCCTTTTTGTATCAAATTTTAAAAATTTCTATGAAATTATATGGAAATAAGCCCTTTTGTTCTGAAATGCGACATTTGATCACGATTTTACCTTGGAAAAATGCATTTTTTGTGATGAATTTTGAACTAGAGGATGCATTTTAGAATGGTAATGGCGATGGCATTCTTAGGTTTGTTCGAGGTTGGAAGTGGTTTTACGCCCTTTTGAAAAATCACTCCTCAACTTAAAACCAAAATTTTTACTTTCCTTGCTCTAGTTTATCTACATTGGTGGTAAGAGGGTTAAAATTACATCAATAAAATGAACAAAATATTAAAACGCATGTCCCTTGGTGGCACATTTTCCACTGATTCCAAGTCAAAGATATCAATTAGTCCTCCATCATTGGCTAAAAAGCTATTATTCAAAAGCTAAGAGCACGCATTTTTGGAATTCAAAATTTTAATATTTACCATTCAGATAATTACTAGTTATAGGTGTATTCCATACCCAAGTTTTCTCCCAATTCCAACAGAGATTTATTAAATTTTTTAATATTTTAAAAAGCGTTTGTTTATTTATTTTTAATTTTCAAAATTCAAACGTCCAATAATTTGACGAACAATACACTACTACAACCTTGTCTGTTACCAGAAATGTCATAATATTTGTACCCGTCATCCGCCCCAGCAAAAACAAAATACTTGGTCTGTTTTTGTGTTCCATTCAGCAAGAAAAGTTTTTGATCTGAGAGCAAAATCTAGATTTCCCAATGGAAAACGACATAAGTTTATGCTGTGGTTTTTCTTTATTTACTATTTTTGGCTGTGTTTTAGACGGCTCAGTGGTTTTTGTTATCGAAAACAATACCCTGGTTTTTTTCATTAAATTTTTGTTTCCCAAAAAAATTTTGTGTGGCAACACTATAAATTCCAAGTGGAACGTTTGGAATTGACTTTGTAATTCAAAGTGGAACGTTTGGAACTAACTTTGTACGTCAAAGTGGAACGTTTGGAATTGACTTTTTACTTCAACCTCGTTCGTGTACGTCAAAATAGTGTATTATAAAAAATTTAGAACATTTGAGCTTTATATTTATATATATTACAGATATAGAGTTATGGAAAGTATTAAAATAAATTGCAGGTTCTTAACCGGTGAAATCAAAATTGAAAGAGTAGGAGTTGTCTTTCAACTTTTAAAAACCAACAGAAAATATGAGCGTATATCACAAAGCAATTCCTACGATAAGCTGAGTGCCGAATTGCCCGTTGATATTAATTATTTAAAATCCTTGGATCCGAAGGAATGGAAAAATCAAGATCATTATGCAGTTCTTGGACTGGAAAAACTAAGGTAAATCTATACATATCTATAGTACAAAAAGACAGAAAACGTGCCCCCATATTTTTTTATTTGTTGACAATACGCACGGGGATATTCTGCGGCCCACCTAATTTTACATATTTTTTGTAACAATATTTCATTAATCTTTAATCAAACTAAACGTCTATAGTACTGCTGTTATGACACTGAAAATAAGCTCGACCCCAAAGATATTTCGGCTTAATGTTACATCACCGACTGTTGTTGTTTTTTTTTTATTTTTTTTTGCCCAAATAGGGCTCTGGGAATTAATTACAACAACAACAACCTCTGAGCGCATCTACTTTCGGAGATGTAGCCATCGGAAGATCGGGATATATCTTTTATAAAAATCGGTATAAGTTGAGAACCTCTGGATGGATTTCAAAAATATTGGTGTCATATGAAAGGTATTTTATCAGGCTATATAATTGCCCTACAAAGTTTTTCAATTTAAGTGACTGTTTTCGAGATATGACAATTTTTCAAAATTTAACCCCATTTTTTTCACAAAAAACCGTTATTTTTCCCAAAAAATGTGTTATTAACCTAAATTTTAATAACTAAATTAGGAAGTCTAATTTATTTCCTTTCATTTGATATACAACATGTATCTGAAATTGTATCATAAATAACTTTTTATAGAAAAAAACAAAAATAGACCAAATCAATTTTCTTGAAATTAGGAACTTTAAACAACAACAATGCCAGAACAAACAACAACAACTACAACTACAACAACACAGCAACAACAACAAAAACAACAACAACAACTACTACAACAACAACTTGGATACTACTACTACAACAACAACAACAACAACAACAAAGAGGATCAGCTACTTATTATATTAAAAAAATTTAAAATTTTTATTAAAAATTGCACGCGCAATTTGGCTAGCAAACTATGTGTTGGATATATTATAGACTGATCCGCGGCCGAAGGCCGCCGCGAAGCCGGTGTCGGATTTTTGGGAGTTTTAAATCCTGAGCTGCGGCCGCAGGCCGCCCAATTACCCCTACTCTTATGTAAAATTACTGTTGTTGTAGTAGTAGTAAAGTTGTTGTTGTCTGTTTTAGCATTGTTGTTGTTTAAAGTTCCAAATTTGAAGAAAATTGATTTGGTCCATTTTTGTTTTTTTCTATAAAAATTTATTAATGATGCAATTTCAGATACATGTCGTATATCAAATGAAAGGAAATAAATTAGGCTTCCTAATTTAGCTATTAAAATTATAGGTTAATAACACATTTTTTTGGAAAAATTACGGTTTTTTGCGAAAAAAATGGGGTTAAATTTTGAAAAATTGTCATATCTCGAAAACTATCACTCAAATTGAAAAGCTTTGCAGGGCAATTATATAGCCCAGTAAAATACCTTTCATATGACACCAATATTTTTGAAATCCATCCAGAGGTTCCCAACTTATATAGATTTTTATAAAAGATATATCCCGATCTTTCGATGGCTATATCTCCGAAAGTAGATGCGCTCAGAGGTTGTTGTTGTTGTTGTTGTAATTAATTCCCAGAGCCCTATTTGGGCAAAAAAAAATAAAAAAAAAACAACAACAGTCGGTGATGTAACATTAAGCCCTGATTTCGAAGATATAGCCATCGGATATATCTATTATGATCATTTTGGTAAACCCTTCTCATTAGCACCGTGTATGGCGTTATTTTTCCGGGAGCCCATTTTAATATATTAAAAGTATTTTCCTCTGCGAAATGCCAAAAGGACACCAAAAATTCAAGTTGTTTAAAAGATTATGCTTACAGAATTAACTTACATTTTGGGCCTCCATATTCGTTTTTGATTGTTTACTTTTTTTTGACAACATCCTTTTTAGGCAAAGGAAACAACAACAAATGGACAATACCATCGTTCCAAACATAAAATAAAAAGAACTGTTCATAGAATTAGAAAAAACATGCTCGCAGCAGCTAATAAAAAATAAAGCGAAATATTTAAGCCCTACAACTGACACAATTAAAGTTTCGTCTAACTCTGCCAATATGCATTTCAAACTATGTTTGCACAGGACTTTTCAATACCCCGAGCTTACTTTGATAACGTATGCAGTGAACAAAATTACATTGATTGATCTTAGTTTTTCCGTAAATAATATTTCCATATACAGCAATCCTGCCAGGTCATAATTTTCATGTTTAATTAAAATTAAATGAAGCGCACAAAAAAAATTCCTCTATTAATCGTGAAATGAAAATTATTGCAGGCCAGTTTAATTTTAAATAACTATAAGCAGCGTTGCCGTTTTGGCTATTTTTAGCCTAAAATGGCTATTTTTATTTTAGCGCTTGGCGATTTTGATTTGGCTATTGTTTTTTTTATTTTCGACGAAAAATAATTTTTTTTCATCACTGATCATTCACAATTTAAAAAGTCAACATTTCAACGAATTAAAGTGAACTTAAAATTTTCGATCAATGGGATTTTGACTGCGTCACCTCCTGAGTCGATATAGCAATGACCGTCTGTCTGTCTAGCTGGCTGGCTGAAGGCGTTTTTTGAGATAACCCAACCAAATTGCACTCAAATACTAAAAGCAATAAATGCAAGCTCTGAAAAAAAAACTAGGCGACTTCGGACAAGAGGGCGTGGTACCTCCCATATAAGCAAAATTTTAAAAATGTTATACTGAAGGCGTTTTTTGAGATAACCCAACCAAATTGCACACAAATACTCAAATCAATAAATTCAAGCTCTAAAAAAAAACCACGTGAACTCGGACAAGAGGGCCTGGCACCATCCATATAAGCAAAAGTTCGAAATGATGTACTGGAAGTGTTTTTTGAGATTATCTAACTAAATTTCACTCAAACACTAAGGACATTAAAAAGGAAGCGAAGTAGAACTAGGGGTCGTAGCACTTCCCATATAAGCAATTTGTTCTTAAACTCTCCTACGAGTTACGGAAGAATAAAACAATTTATTTTAAGGGGACATTCGCTTTTGTAATTGAAAAGAAAAACACTTTTTAAAAATTTTATATTGAAAAAACTATTATATTTATTGACAAAATTTCTTTTGGACATTGTTAAACACTGTTTAAGAAATATGAAAAAAATTTTTATTTTTAGTTTCCCATAGCTGCTGTAGAGGGCGCCATCCAAAAGTTACTTTATAAACGGTAGGAAATATTTTAGACCTCCTGTAACAGATTTTTGAAAAATTCGAAATGGATTTTATTCTTGAGACCCAAAACTGTACAATAAGCCTTTAAAATTCATACTTTTGTATATTTTGAAGTTTTTGTATGAATATTTATGAAAAATGCGAAAAAATTGAGGGACTTAACCTCAAATGCCCCGTAAAAGAAGGGGGGCGTATTTTTTAAAATTTTCAGAAGTTTATTGTTTAATATTTTGTATGATTAATCGAATGCTTTTTGGTTTTTTCAAATCCGTCGAGTAGATTCGGAGAAAAATTTCCTACCAGTTTGAAAAGTAACTTTTGGATGACGCCCTCTACAGCAGCCAAGGGAAACTAAAAATAAAAAAAATTAAATTTTTTTCATATTTTTTGGACAATATTTAACAATGTTCAAAAGAAATTTTTTCAATAAAAATAATAGTTTTCTCATAATAAAATTTTTAAAAAGTGTTTTTTTGTTTTCTATTTTCTATTATGTACAAGAATATTGTATAGTATTTATCAACTAAGTGTTTAATAATATACTTGAAATGCAGTGTAGGGTATTTAGTGTTTGGCCAGGCCAAAGGTACCACCCCTACGAGTTTTTTCTTTAAATCTCCCACTCATTTACCCTTATTTCATAAGTATACATCTAATGCTGTCGAAAAATAAAACTGTCAAGTATAAAAGTTGGTTTCTGGGGTGTTTTTTTACTAAAAACTTACACTTGCTTGCGAAAAGAAAAAAAATGACAAAAACAAACAAGTCCCGAAAAGAAGGTAAAAATTAAATTTTTTTTATTGTATTGATGCAATTTTGATTTCCTCAGAAAGAAAATATTTGACATTAAGGATTTAGATAGATATTTTGAAGGAAAAACAGTTTCTTATGCATATTTGTGGGCAGTGAATTGAACCGCAAAAAAAAGCGTAACGTTACCAACGAAATATATTAAAAGTTTCTTGTAGCGGAAGTTAGTGGATGAATTATTAATCTGCATTCATTTTTTTTCGAGTATTTTCACTCTTTTTTCTGAATCAATTTTAAAATTATCTACCATGGGGATCATAGCCACTAAATATGTGTAACGTTACCAACATTTTTTAATCAAAAATCATAAGTCGTATTTTTTACTAAAATTTCTTCTGAATCTACGCCCTGAGTGGTGTTAAAAGAGGTAAAAATTCCTTACAAGGTAGGCCTGAACATTAACCGATCACGCTCATTTTTAATTCTAATCAGACCACGACTCTCAGTATTGTCTGTGCCAAGTTTCACACATACAGCTTTATCAGTTTGAGCGTAATCGTAATTTCCAAAAAAAAAAAAAAAGATGTATCGAAGATCTTGGAGCATAAAATTTTCATCTTTTTCAATGTTTGGATTAATTTGCTGTACTTACAATTTATTTATAGAAATTCGTATGCGTAACTATACCAACACATTTGCATAACGTTACCAACGTTGCTTTAACCTCTGTAAATCCACCAAAAATAATCTTTTCAGTACAATTACCATTTCAATAGTATCTTTGATCTTTTTTCTTCAGCCACAAGTGAAAGTCAAAAATTTTATGCTTATGTCTCAGGGAGCTTTATTATGTATATTAGAGCGCCTACAAGATATATGAAATGTGCAAAGTTTTAAATTTGTTTCCTCCCCGTCCATTTCCTGAAATCAGAGGTCAAAAGAATAAAATCTCAAAATAAAATTTGGAATCGGTAGTGGAAAAAACCCAGCCGGTTTTCGATCATAGGTCGAAAAATTTACTAAAAAAGGCAAGTCGCTTTGAGTGCCCGTTACTTCAAAATTGTTAATTTTTTCGTAATGTTTCTAAGCCAACTTTTGTAGAGCATGACTAGGTCAATATTATCTTCTTAGAAAGTTTTAGGGCAAAAATTAAATTTGTGGCTGTGTCGGTGCGAAAGTTTAAATTTTTTAAGAAAATTTTCATGACTTTTTTTCTATAAATTGGTTTTATGTAATTTTTTAAGGGAGGAATATTTGTTCGTGAATTCTAATATTGCAGGAGATTAAATTTCAATTAATTTAACAAACAAAAATATTTAAAAATATTAAGTTTTAAGGTATGGAGCCGGTCTCAATGTTGGAAAAGAAATAAGTATTTTAATTTTTTTCTTTTAATCGCTGTTTTATTGGATGCAAGGAAATGTATTGCTAGTTGTTATTAAATGCATCACTGCTTTTTGCCTTCAAAATGAGCTATGAAATTTGTTTGTGCGACTTTTTTTCAAAAAGTTATGACCATTTTAAAATACCGTTTTTCGACCTCATTTCAAAAACCATGCCATGAACCGATTTTTAAAACTATTTTTTCTTATTCAGTAAATGCTCACGTGCAATTTCACATCTTTGTGCAATTCACGACAACTTGATTGAAATTTTTTCGATTATCTCTGCTGGAACAGCCCAAAAACGCACTATAACGAAAATAAATGATATTTTCGTGTTTAGCGATCCCAAATTAGTTTAGAAAATATGACTACCAAAATGGTTTATTACCAAATTTAAAATTAAGAAAAAATTTAAAATAAATCTCTTTTCTTAACTTTGAAACGGGCTCCATTTCTTAAAAACCAATATTTTTTAATAATTTTTCTTTTAAATTAATCAACATTTAATTCCCTACAACATAAGAATTCCAGAACAAATATTCCGCCCTTTGAAAATTACAAAAAACCAATTCATAGAAAAAAATTCACCAAAACTTTCTTAAAAAATTTAAACTTTTGTACCAAAACAGCAACAAATTTAATTTTTGAACCAAAACTTTTTAACAAGATAATGTTGACCATGCTCTACAGCTGAACTGCTAAAGGCATGCCTCATAACATCAGCTAAAATTCTCCATCCTCTGCTCACCAAAATCTGGAGTGAAGAGCGTTTGCCAGAAGATTGGCTACATGGCATGTTAGTCAAATTGCCGAAAAAAGGTGACCTAAGCGAGTGCCGAAACTATAGAGGCATCACCTTGCTCTCAGTACCATCAAAAGTACTGACGAAAGTGCTTCTGAGCAGGATAAGCGAAAAACTTGATTCGGCCATTCGAAAGCAGCAAGCAGGATTCCGGCGAAACAGATCATGCGTGGATCAAATCAACACGCTCAGAATAATTGTCGAACAATCATGCGAGTGGCGTTCTGCACTTCAACTTGTCTTCGTTGACTATAGCACTGCCTTCGACAGTGTCTCCCGAGAAAACATCTGGGCGTCACTGCAACGAAGAGGTATTGCCGCAAAGGCCATAAACTTAGTACGTGCACAATATGAAGGCTTTAAATGCAGTGTGTTACACAACGGGTTGTTGTCACCGACATTCACCACTAATTCAGGCGTACGGCAGGGGTGTTTACTATCACCATCTCTCTTATCGTTCTTGACGATATTCTAGATAAAGCTCTTAATAAGGCCAAAAGGGGTATCCAATGGAACTTTACTGAACATCTAGAAGACCTCGACTACGCTGACGACATCTGCCTCTTATCGTCCAAACATTCAGATATGCAAAACAAAATTGAAGACCTTGTCTTGGAATCGCAAAAGGCCGGCCTGAAAATCAACGTATCCAAGACTAAAAGCATGAAGCTAAAGGCAAACCGGAATGACATCACGTTTAGAGCTGGCAGTGATGACATCGAAAACGTCGAAAGCTTCACGTATTTAGGCAGCATTATCTCCATAGATGGTGGAGCAAAAGAGGATATTAACTCAAGAATAGCAATAGCAAAAGGCACGTTTGCTCAACTGAACAAAATATGGTCTTCATCCGTTATATCCATCAAAACGAGAGTACGCATTTTTGATTCGAATGTGAAATCGGTTTTGTTATATGGGTGCGAAACATGGCTTGTTACTGAACAACTAACAACAAGCTGCATGTATTCGTCAACAAATGCTTAAGGCGTATACTAAAGGTTTGGTGGCCTCGCACTATATCAAATGCCGAGCTACATCAAAAATGCAAACAGAAGGCTATAGCAAACGAGATCAAGCTGCGCAAATGGGGATGGATTGGTCACACTCTCCGGAAACCACACAGCGAGTGGAATCCACAAGGCAGTAGAGGACGTGGTAGATCCAAAACCAACTGGAAAAGGTCGTTGTAAAAGGAAATCCAAGAATCGGGAAAATCGTGGCAAGAGATCAAAGTCATCGCAAGGGATCGTGACAAATGGAGAGATTTCATATTGGCCCTATGCTCCTCCTAGGAGTTAAAGGAGAATACATACATACAAACATAGTCATGCTCTACAAAAGTTGTCTTAGAAACATTACGAAAAAATTAATAGTTTTGAAGTAACGGGCAGTCAAAGCGACTTGCCTTTTTTAGTCAATTTTTCGACCTTTGATCGAAAACAGGCTTGGTTTTTTCCACTACCGATTCCAAATTTTTTTTTTATATCTTATTTTTTTGACCTCTAATTTCAGGAAATGGACGGGGAGCAAGCAAAATCAGAATTTTGCACATATGGGCGCTCTAATGTATATGCACTTAAGAAATTGTGAATTTTAATTATTTTCGAAGAGATATGAGCAAAAATGTGCGAACGAACGTAACGTTACCAACGGTGGCCGTGTCCATTAAATATAAAGATGATTAAAAAAAAATTTGTCTATTTTGGCTATTTTTGTATGTATTTATGCTAAACAAAAATTTTGGGAGTGGCAACGCTGATTATGTTTATGTATAAAAAGATTTTTCATTACCCAGCAGCTCTCAAGGAGACAATTGGCGCAATCGCAATATCACTAGCGAAGTGGCTAGCGAAACACGCAATAGTTCCTTTTCTGACCCAGGGTAATGCATAAAGTCGTCAGTTCAAAAATAAAATATGAAACGTGAGTGATAAAAACATTTGAATTTCAAATTTTCTTTGGAGAGACTTTTTAGTTAAAAATTTGAGTAATTTTGTTTATCAAAAAAGCAAAAAAAAAAACAAAAATTTTTTCATTTGCTTGGATTTGAATTTTACACAACTAAGTCAATAAGCTTTATAGACGAATAAGTTAAAGACTTCGTAATTGGATAAAAAACTTAGTACCCTGTCAAAAGGCACACTTTTTTGGCCAAAATTCATAACGCCCATATTATCACGAATACCGACTGCAAATGTAGTTCTTATGTTGACTCTAGACTAAAAGAACAATTCTGAAAAAAATCTTAACCCTTGGACTACCGGGTCAAAAATGCTTATTTTAAGGCTGGATCAATTAACCTTGTCAGCGCCAGCTACGGTCATTGTGGGTTTTTTTTTTTTCAAGACGCAACGCTGGTTACCTGCTACATGTCCGGACCCTTATTCGGGTGTTTGCAGCTAACTTATATATCTAGAAGCCGTTCAGTTTCCGCAATCTGGGACCCATCTGGTAGCTTGTATCTATCCTCCGCAGAATTCCCATATATTCCGCGAAACCGGATTGCGATTACACCATAAAAACAGTCTAATACCAGTGGTCACGCTGATCGTCATAGCCACAAAACTAAACATCCAGTAACTGATGTGCAGTATGATTGTTTAAATCATTTTCCTGATTACCAGATCTACAATATTGGTCTTCTGTGTTCAATAAAAACTGAATTTTATCTCATGTGTAATGGTAGAATTAGCCAAGAAGTAGCGTTACGTAACGTGACTTCTGTCAAAATCTATCAAATGGCAGAAGCGTATAAGCGATTAGTGAAATCGTAAAGTAGCGGTACGCAACGTTGAGACCTGTTGAAATTAGATTTTCAAACTTCGCGCTACGTTGTTAGATAAAATAAATTAAATTTGGATGTTATAAATGGAATTTTTTGAGCAAATTAATTAAAATAAGTATGACAATGGATGCTTGTTTACAAAAACTGGAATTTTTCAAGTAATTGTTAAGTTGTAAGGTGACATATCGAACGTTGCCTACCGTTTTCACTAATCGATGCTACGTTGACAAGCAACCGTGACGTTACATTACAAAACGCTACTTCTTGGCTAATTCCAGCATAAAATGTACACCGTCTTTTTTTCTTACGCTTTATCCGATATAGCAGCCCACAGGCAGCCTTTCTTTTTTTTAATTTTTAGGTACAAAAAGAAAATATATCAACAAACGGACTATAGATTCGTGTTTTCCAGTCCAATATTAACTGAGGAGTGATTTTTCAAAAGGGCGTAAAACCATGTTAAACAAATTTTCAGTACTGAGGAAAAACTTTAATGGGCTGTTTACAATAATTTATTTTTTTTTTTAATGTCTCCAGTGTTATAGCGAGTTGACCAAAGACTCTAATCCCCTTAACATTTTTGTTGTAACATATTTGTAGTAATTGCAAAAAGTAAAAAACATTTGGAAATAAGCCCTTTTGTTCTGAAATGTTTGGAAATAAGCCCTTTTGTTTCGAAATCACTCTTATTTCACCATTTGGAAGTTTATTCTGATGTCTATAGGCATGGTATGTAAGCACCTATATAACCTGAGACATATAAAAAATATAAAAAGTTTTTCTGGCCACTATTCGAAATACGCCTTTTTGTATCAAATTTTAAAAATTTCTATGAAATTATATGGAAATAAGCCCTTTTGTTCTGAAATGCGACTTTTGATCACGATTTTACCTTGGAAAAATGCATTTTTTGTGATGAATTTTGAACTAGAGGATGCATTTTAGAATGGTAATGGCGATGGCATTCTTAGGTTTGTTCGAGGTTGGAAGTGGTTTTACGCCCTTTTGAAAAATCACTCCTCAACTTAAAACCAAAATTTTTACTTTCCTTGCTCTAGTTTATCTACATTGGTGGTAAGAGGGTTAAAATTACATCAATAAAATGAACAAAATATTAAAACGCATGTCCCTTGGTGGCACATTTTCCACTGATTCCAAGTCAAAGATATCAATTAGTCCTCCATCATTGGCTAAAAAGCTATTATTCAAAAGCTAAGAGCACGCATTTTTGGAATTCAAAATTTTAATATTTACCATTCAGATAATTACTAGTTATAGGTGTATTCCATACCCAAGTTTTCTCCCAATTCCAACAGAGATTTATTAAATTTTTTAATATTTTAAAAAGCGTTTGTTTATTTATTTTTAATTTTCAAAATTCAAACGTCCAATAATTTGACGAACAATACACTACTACAACCTTGTCTGTTACCAGAAATGTCATAATATTTGTACCCGTCATCCGCCCCAGCAAAAACAAAATACTTGGTCTGTTTTTGTGTTCCATTCAGCAAGAAAAGTTTTTGATCTGAGAGCAAAATCTAGATTTCCCAATGGAAAACGACATAAGTTTATGCTGTGGTTTTTCTTTATTTACTATTTTTGGCTGTGTTTTAGACGGCTCAGTGGTTTTTGTTATCGAAAACAATACCCTGGTTTTTTTCATTAAATTTTTGTTTCCCAAAAAAATTTTGTGTGGCAACACTATAAATTCCAAGTGGAACGTTTGGAATTGACTTTGTAATTCAAAGTGGAACTAACTTTGTACGTCAAAGTGGAACGTTTGGAATTGACTTTTTACTTCAACCTCGTTCGTGTACGTCAAAATAGTGTATTATAAAAAATTTAGAACATTTTAGCTTTATATTTATATATATTACAGATATAGAGTTATGGAAAGTATTAAAATAAATTGCAGGTTCTTAACCGGTGAAATCAAAATTGAAAGAGTAGGAGTTGTCTTTCAACTTTTAAAAACCAACAGAAAATATGAGCGTATATCACAAAGCAATTCCTACGATAAGCTGTGTGCCGAATTGCCCGTTGATATTAATTATTTAAAATCCTTGGATCCGAAGGAATGGAAAAATCAAGATCATTATGCAGTTCTTGGACTGGAAAAACTAAGGTAAATCTATACATATCTATAGTACAAAAAGACAGAAAACGTGCCCCCATATTTTTTTATTTGTTGACAATACGCACGGGGATATTCTGCGGCCCACCTAATTTTACATATTTTTTGTAACAATATTTCATTAATCTTTAATCAAACTGAACGTCTATAGTACTGCTGTTATGACACTGAAAATAAGCTCGACCCCAAAGATATTTCGGCTTAATGTTACATCACCGACTGTTGTTGTTTTTTTTTTATTTTTTTTTGCCCAAATAGGGCTCTGGGAATTAATTACAACAACAACAACCTCTGAGCGCATCTACTTTCGGAGATATAGCCATCGAAAGATCGGGATATATCTTTTATAAAAATCTATATAAGTTGGGAACCTCTGGATGGATTTCAAAAATATTGGTGTCATATGAAAGGTATTTTATCAGGCTATATAATTGCTCTACAAAGTTTTTCAATTTAAGTGACTGTTTTCGAGATATGACAATTTTTCAAAATTTAACCCCATTTTTTTCACAAAAAACCGTTATTTTTCCCAAAAAATGTGTTATTAACCTATAATTTTAATAACTAAATTAGGAAGTCTAATTTATTTCCTTTCATTTGATATACAACATGTATCTGAAATTGTATCATAAATAACTTTTTATAGAAAAAAACAAAAATAGACCAAATCAATTTTCTTGAAATTAGGAACTTTAAACAACAACAATGCCAGAACAAACAACAACAACTACAACTACAACAACACAGCAACAACAACAAAAACAACAACAACAACTACTACAACAACAACTTGGATACTACTACTACAACAACAACAACAACAAAGAGGATCAGCTACTTATTATATTAAAAAAATTTAAAATTTTTATTAAAAATTGCACGCGCAATTTGGCTAGCAAACTATGTGTTGGATATATTATAGACTGATCCGCGGCCGAAGGCCGCCGCGAAGCCGGTGTCGGATTTTTGGGAGTTTTAAATCCTGAGCTGCGGCCGCAGGCCGCCCAATTACCCCTACTCTTATGTAAAATTACTGTTGTTGTAGTAGTAGTAAAGTTGTTGTTGTCTGTTTTAGCATTGTTGTTGTTTAAAGTTCCAAATTTGAAGAAAATTGATTTGGTCCATTTTTGTTTTTTTCTATAAAAATTTATTAATGATGCAATTTCAGATACATGTCGTATATCAAATGAAAGGAAATAAATTAGGCTTCCTAATTTAGCTATTAAAATTATAGGTTAATAACACATTTTTTTGGAAAAATTACGGTTTTTTGCGAAAAAAATGGGGTTAAATTTTGAAAAATTGTCATATCTCGAAAACTATCACTCAAATTGAAAAGCTTTGCAGGGCAATTATATAGCCCAGTAAAATACCTTTCATATGACACCAATATTTTTGAAATCCATCCAGAGGTTCCCAACTTATATAGATTTTTATAAAAGATATATCCCGATCTTTCGATGGCTATATCTCCGAAAGTAGATGCGCTCAGAGGTTGTTGTTGTTGTTGTTGTAATTAATTCCCAGAGCCCTATTTGGGCAAAAAAAAATAAAAAAAAAACAACAGTCGGTGATGTAACATTAAGCCCTGATTTCGAAGATATAGCCATCGGATATATCTATTATGATCATTTTGGTAAACCCTTCTCAGGAGCACCGTGTATGGCGTTATTTTTCCGGGAGCCCATTTTAATATATTAAAAGTATTTTCCTCTGCGAAATGCCAAAAGGACACCAAAAATTCAAGTTGTTTAAAAGATTATGCTTACAGAATTAACTTACATTTTGGGCCTCCATATTCGTTTTTGATTGTTTACTTTTTTTTGACAACATCCTTTTTAGGCAAAGGAAACAACAACAAATGGACAATACCATCGTTCCAAACATAAAATAAAAAGAACTGTTCATAGAATTAGAAAAAACATGCTCGCAGCAGCTAATAAAAAATAAAGCGAAATATTATAAGCCCTACAACTGACACAATTAAAGTTTCGTCTAACTCTGCCAATATGCATTTCAAACTATGTTTGCACAGGACTTTTCAATACCCCGAGCTTACTTTGATAACGTATGCAGTGAACAAAATTACATTGATTGATCTTAGTTTTTCCGTAAATAATATTTCCATATACAGCAATCCTGCCAGGTCATAATTTTCATGTTTAATTAAAATTAAATGAAGCGCACAAAAAAAATTCCTCTATTAATCGTGAAATGAAAATTATTGCAGGCCAGTTTAATTTTAAATAACTATAAGCAGCGTTGCCGTTTTGGCTATTTTTAGCCTAAAATGGCTATTTTTATTTTAGCGCTTGGCGATTTTGATTTGGCTATTGTTTTTTTTTTATTTTCGACGAAAAATAATTTTTTTTCATCACTGATCATTCACAATTTAAAAAGTCAACATTTCAACGAATTAAAGTGAACTTAAAATTTTCGATCAATGGGATTTTGACTGCGTCACCTCCTGAGTCGATATAGCAATGACCGTCTGTCTGTCTAGCTGGCTGGCTGAAGGCGTTTTTTGAGATAACCCAACCAAATTGCACTCAAATACTAAAAGCAATAAATGCAAGCTCTGAAAAAAAAACTAGGCGACTTCGGACAAGAGGGCGTGGTACCTCCCATATAAGCAAAATTTTAAAAATGTTATACTGAAGGCGTTTTTTGAGATAACCCAACCAAATTGCACACAAATACTCAAATCAATAAATTCAAGCTCTAAAAAAAAACCACGTGAACTCGGACAAGAGGGCCTGGCACCATCCATATAAGCAAAAGTTCGAAATGATGTACTGGAAGTGTTTTTTGAGATTATCTAACTAAATTTCACTCAAACACTAAGGACATTAAAAAGGAAGCGAAGTAGAACTAGGGGTCGTAGCACTTCCCATATAAGCAATTTGTTCTTAAACTCTCCTACGAGTTACGGAAGAATAAAACAATTTATTTTAAGGGGACATTCGCTTTTGTAATTGAAAAGAAAAACACTTTTTAAAAATTTTATATTGAAAAAACTATTATATTTATTGACAAAATTTCTTTTGGACATTGTTAAACACTGTTTAAGAAATATGAAAAAAATTTTTATTTTTAGTTTCCCATAGCTGCTGTAGAGGGCGCCATCCAAAAGTTACTTTATAAACGGTAGGAAATATTTTAGACCTCCTGTAACAGATTTTTGAAAAATTCGAAATGGATTTTATTCTTGAGACCCAAAACTGTACAATAAGCCTTTAAAATTCATACTTTTGTATATTTTGAAGTTTTTGTATGAATATTTATGAAAAATGCGAAAAAATTGAGGGACTTAACCTCAAATGCCCCGTAAAAGAAGGGGGGCGTATTTTTTAAAATTTTCAGAAGTTTATTGTTTAATATTTTGTATGATTAATCGAATGCTTTTTGGTTTTTTCAAATCCGTCGAGTAGATTCGGAGAAAAATTTCCTACCAGTTTGAAAAGTAACTTTTGGATGACGCCCTCTACAGCAGCCAAGGGAAACTAAAAATAAAAAAAATTAAATTTTTTTCATATTTTTTGGACAATATTTAACAATGTTCAAAAGAAATTTTTTCAATAAAAATAATAGTTTTTTCATAATAAAATTTTTAAAAAGTGTTTTTTTGTTTTCTATTTTCTATTATGTACAAGAATATTGTATAGTATTTATCAACTAAGTGTTTAATAATATACTTGAAATGCAGTGTAGGGTATTTAGTGTTTGGCCAGGCCAAAGGTACCACCCCTACGAGTTTTTTCTTTAAATCTCCCACTCATTTACCCTTATTTCATAAGTATACATCTAATGCTGTCGAAAAATAAAACTGTCAAGTATAAAAGTTGGTTTCTGGGGTGTTTTTTTACTAAAAACTTACACTTGCTTGCGAAAAGAAAAAAAATGACAAAAACAAACAAGTCCCGAAAAGAAGGTAAAAATTAAATTTTTTTTATTGTATTGATGCAATTTTGATTTCCTCAGAAAGAAAATATTTGACATTAAGGATTTAGATAGATATTTTGAAGGAAAAACAGTTTCTTATGCATATTTGTGGGCAGTGAATTGAACCGCAAAAAAAAGCGTAACGTTACCAACGAAATATATTAAAAGTTTCTTGTAGCGGAAGTTAGTGGATGAATTATTAATCTGCATTCATTTTTTTTCGAGTATTTTCACTCTTTTTTCTGAATCAATTTTAAAATTATCTACCATGGGGATCATAGCCACTAAATATGTGTAACGTTACCAACATTTTTTAATCAAAAATCATAAGTCGTATTTTTTACTAAAATTTCTTCTGAATCTACGCCCTGAGTGGTGTTAAAAGAGGTAAAAATTCCTTACAAGGTAGGCCTGAACATTAACCGATCACGCTCATTTTTAATTCTAATCAGACCACGACTCTCAGTATTGTCTGTGCCAAGTTTCACACATACAGCTTTATCAGTTTGAGCGTAATCGTAATTTCCAAAAAAAAAAAAAAAGATGTATCGAAGATCTTGGAGCATAAAATTTTCATCTTTTTCAATGTTTGGATTAATTTGCTGTACTTACAATTTATTTATAGAAATTCGTATGCGTAACTATACCAACACATTTGCATAACGTTACCAACGTTGCTTTAACCTCTGTAAATCCACCAAAAATAATCTTTTCAGTACAATTACCATTTCAATAGTATCTTTGATCTTTTTTCTTCAGCCACAAGTGAAAGTCAAAAATTTTATGCTTATGTCTCAGGGAGCTTTATTATGTATATTAGAGCGCCTACAAGATATATGAAATGTGCAAAGTTTTAAATTTGTTTGCTCCCCGTCCATTTCCTGAAATCAGAGGTCAAAAGAATAAAATCTCAAAATAAAATTTGGAATCGGTAGTGGAAAAAACCCAGCCGGTTTTCGATCATAGGTCGAAAAATTTACTAAAAATGGCAAGTCGCTTTGAGTGCCCGTTACTTCAAAATTGTTAATTTTTTCGTAATGTTTCTAAGCCAACTTTTGTAGAGCATGACTAGGTCAATATTATCTTCTTAGAAAGTTTTAGGGCAAAAATTAAATTTGTGGCTGTGTCGGTGCGAAAGTTTAAATTTTTTAAGAAAATTTTCATGACTTTTTTTCTATAAATTGGTTTTATGTAATTTTTTAAGGGAGGAATATTTGTTCGTGAATTCTAATATTGCAGGAGATTAAATTTCAATTAATTTAACGAACAAAAATATTTAAAAATATTAAGTTTTAAGGTATGGAGCCGGTCTCAATGTTGGAAAAGAAATAAGTATTTTAATTTTTTTCTTTTAATCGCTGTTTTATTGGATGCAAGGAAATGTATTGCTAGTTGTTATTAAATGCATCACTGCTTTTTGCCTTCAAAATGAGCTATGAAATTTGTTTGTGCGACTTTTTTCAAAAAGTTATGACCATTTTAAAATACCGTTTTTCGACCTCATTTCAAAAACCATGCCATGAACCGATTTTTAAAACTATTTTTTCTTATTCAGTAAATGCTCACGTGCAATTTCACATCTTTGTGCAATTCACGACAACTTGATTGAAATTTTTTCGATTATCTCTGCTGGAACAGCCCAAAAACGCACTATAACGAAAATAAATGATATTTTCGTGTTTTGCGATCCCAAATTAGTTTAGAAAATATGACTACCAAAATGGTTTATTACCAAATTTAAAATTAAGAAAAAATTTAAAATAAATCTCTTTTCTTAACTTTGAAACGGGCTCCATTTCTTAAAAACCAATATTTTTTAATAATTTTTCTTTTAAATTAATCAACATTTAATTCCCTACAACATAAGAATTCCAGAACAAATATTCCGCCCTTTGAAAATTACAAAAAACCAATTCATAGAAAAAAATTCACCAAAACTTTCTTAAAAAATTTAAACTTTTGTACCAAAACAGCAACAAATTTAATTTTTGAACCAAAACTTTTTAACAAGATAATGTTGACCATGCTCTACAGCTGAACTGCTAAAGGCATGCCTCATAACATCAGCTAAAATTCTCCATCCTCTGCTCACCAAAATCTGGAGTGAAGAGCGTTTGCCAGAAGATTGGCTACATGGCATGTTAGTCAAATTGCCGAAAAAAGGTGACCTAAGCGAGTGCCGAAACTATAGAGGCATCACCTTGCTCTCAGTACCATCAAAAGTACTGACGAAAGTGCTTCTGAGCAGGATAAGCGAAAAACTTGATTCGGCCATTCGAAAGCAGCAAGCAGGATTCCGGCGAAACAGATCATGCGTGGATCAAATCAACACGCTCAGAATAATTGTCGAACAATCATGCGAGTGGCGTTCTGCACTTCAACTTGTCTTCGTTGACTATAGCACTGCCTTCGACAGTGTCTCCCGAGAAAACATCTGGGCGTCACTGCAACGAAGAGGTATTGCCGCAAAGGCCATAAACTTAGTACGTGCACAATATGAAGGCTTTAAATGCAGTGTGTTACACAACGGGTTGTTGTCACCGACATTCACCACTAATTCAGGCGTACGGCAGGGGTGTTTACTATCACCATCTCTCTTCCTTATCGTTCTTGACGATATTCTAGATAAAGCTCTTAATAAGGCCAAAAGGGGTATCCAATGGAACTTTACTGAACATCTAGAAGACCTCGACTACGCTGACGACATCTGCCTCTTATCGTCCAAACATTCAGATATGCAAAACAAAATTGAAGACCTTGTCTTGGAATCGCAAAAGGCCGGCCTGAAAATCAACGTATCCAAGACTAAAAGCATGAAGCTAAAGGCAAACCGGAATGACATCACGTTTAGAGCTGGCAGTGATGACATCGAAAACGTCGAAAGCTTCACGTATTTAGGCAGCATTATCTCCATAGATGGTGGAGCAAAAGAGGATATTAACTCAAGAATAGCAATAGCAAAAGGCACGTTTGCTCAACTGAACAAAATATGGTCTTCATCCGTTATATCCATCAAAACGAGAGTACGCATTTTTGATTCGAATGTGAAATCGGTTTTGTTATATGGGTGCGAAACATGGCTTGTTACTGAACAACTAACAACAAGCTGCATGTATTCGTCTACAAATGCTTAAGGCGTATACTAAAGGTTTGGTGGCCTCGCACTATATCAAATGCCGAGCTACATCAAAAATGCAAACAGAAGGCTATAGCAAACGAGATCAAGCTGCGCAAATGGGGATGGATTGGTCACACTCTCCGGAAACCACACAGCGAAGTTTGTCGCCAGGCCCTTGAGTGGAATCCACAAGGCAGTAGAGGACGTGGTAGATCCAAAACCAACTGGAAAAGGTCGTTGTAAAAGGAAATCCAAGAATCGGGAAAATCGTGGCAAGAGATCAAAGTCATCGCAAGGGATCGTGACAAATGGAGAGATTTCATATTGGCCCTATGCTCCTCCTAGGAGTTAAAGGAGAATACATACAGTTACGGTCAACTAATTAGCAACGCAGCGGTGTATTACATTTATTTGTCAATGGGGGTTATCGTGAATCAAGACTCCCGGGGAATTTTCTCAGACTGCCGTGCATTCTCTATTGCATTTTAAGAAAATTCCCCGGGAATCTTGATTCACGATAACCCCCAATATATCATAATTTTCTGAAAAAACTTTAAAAACTTTATATCGGATTATGGTCTTACAATAGTTATTTGTTAAGTACACTTCACTTTATGCAAAAGGAAGCCCCTACTATTTTGTTTTTTAGCATATTGAATAAGGATAAATAATCCTCTCGGTCATATAATTAACAACGCTTTAATTATTTTTAATCAAAGCAACTTTTTATTTAAAAAACATTTAATATTTCGTTGCAAAACCATTATTTCTCATAACTGCTTCAGTCCTACGAGCCATTGAATCCACTAATTTTCGGCACACAGCATTTGGAATGGCTTCCCGTTCCATCTTTACTTTTGCAAATAACTCCAAGAAGTTTCCAACTTTATGTAACTGAACTTTTTTTTTTAATTGCTCCCAGAGGTTCTCGATGGGATTGAGGTCTAGGCTGCAAGAAGGCCGATCCAATAGTGGGATGTAATTTTCCTCCATACACCGTTTTGTTAACCGCTCGGTATGCTTCGGATCGTTATCTTGATGCAGGATGCAAGACACTGGCATATTTTCATCACAGAATAGAACCATAAGGATAGAAATATACTGGTGGTGATCCATATAACTCTCAATCTTTGCAATTGGACCAACACCGCTCCATGACATGGATCCCCAGATCATAATATTTCCACCACTATGCTTTAGTGTAGGACGTGTGTATTTTGGGTCAAATTTCTTTCTGTTCACTTCTAATTGAAGAGGCTTCGTTCTGGTGTTGGTCCCATTGCAAAGATTGAGGGCCATATGGATCATCACCAGTTAATTTCTATCCTTAATGATGTAATGGTTCCATTTTGTGATGAAATCATTCCAGTGTCTTGGATCCTGCAGCAAGATAACGATCCGAAGCATACCGAGCTGTTAACAAAACGGTGTATGGAGGAAAATTACATCCCACTATTGGATCGGCCTTCATGCAGCCTAGACCTCAGTTCCATCGAGAACCTCTGGGAGCAATTAAAAACAAAGTTCAGTTGCATAAAGTTGGAAACTTCTTGGAGTTATTTGCAAAAGTAAAGATGGAATGGGAAGCCATTCCAAATGCTGTATGCCGAAAATTAGTGGATTCAATGGCTCGTAGGACTGAAGCAGTTATGAGAAATAATGGTTTTGCAACGAAATATTAAATGTTTTTTAAATAAAAAGTTGCTTTGATTAAAAATAAACAAAGCGTTGTTAATTATATGACCGAGAGGATTTTTAATCCTTACTCAATATACTAAAAATCAAAATGGTAGGGGCTTCCTTTTGCATAAAGTGAAGTGTACTTAACAAATAATTATTGTAAGACCATCAACCGATATAAAGTTTTTAAAGTTTCTGCAGAAAATTATGATATATTGACAAATAAATGTAATACACCGCTGCGTTGCTAATTAGTTGACCGCAACTGTACATACAAACATAGTCATGCTCTACAAAAGTTGTCTTATAAACATTACGAAAAAATTAATAGTTTTGAAGTAACGGGCAGTCAAAGCGACTTGCCTTTTTTAGTCAATTTTTCGACCTTTGATCGAAAACAGGCTTGGTTTTTTCCACTACCGATTCCAAATTTTTTTTTTATATCTTATTTTTTTGACCTCTAATTTCAGGAAATGGACGGGGAGCAAGCAAAATCAGAATTTTGCACATATGGGCGCTCTAATGTATATGCACTTAAGAAATTGTGAATTTTAATTATTTTCGAAGAGATATGAGCAAAAATGTGCGAACGAACGTAACGTTACCAACGGTGGCCGTGTCCATTAAATATAAAGATGATTAAAAAAAAATTTGTCTATTTTGGCTATTTTTGTATGTATTTATGCTAAACAAAAATTTTGGGAGTGGCAACGCTGATTATGTTTATGTATAAAAAGATTTTTCATTACCCAGCAGCTCTCAAGGAGACAATTGGCGCAATCGCAATATCACTAGCGAAGTGGCTAGCGAAACACGCAATAGTTCCTTTTCTGACCCAGGGTAATGCATAAAGTCGTCAGTTCAAAAATAAAATATGAAACGTGAGTGATAAAAACATTTGAATTTCAAATTTTCTTTGGAGAGACTTTTTAGTTAAAAATTTGAGTAATTTTGTTTATCAAAAAAGCAAAAAAAAAAACAAAAATTTTTTCATTTGCTTGGATTTGAATTTTACACAACTAAGTCAATAAGCTTTATAGACGAATAAGTTAAAGACTTCGTAATTGGATAAAAAACTTAGTACCCTTGCACTATAGGTCAAAAGGCACACTTTTTTGGCCAAAATTCATAACGCCCATATTATCACGAATACCGACTGCAAATGTAGTTCTTATGTTGACTCTAGACTAAAAGAACAATTCTGAAAAAAATCTTAACCCTTGGACTACCGGGTCAAAAATGGCACGTAATAAATTCTCTAAATAAATAACACATATCAGCAAGGTTTTGTTTTTAAGCATTTTCGAAGTAACTCCGTGCGTTGAATCCGAATCCGAGGTCAGAATTGACCCACCACTTCAGGATATGCAGATATTTGAGGTCAAAATCATGAAAAATGGCTATTTTGGCTATTTTTGCGGTTCGATGCTAACTGCACAAAATTTTCATTATTTTTTTACCAAATGTATAACGTAGTTCTGTTATGTTTCTTCAAAATGAGCTCTTAAAAATGTCATACAATACTTCCTTTAAAAGTTATGGCCGATTTAAGATGACATGTCATGACATCTTGAAACCCCATAAAATGGGTAAAACGACACAACTTTGGATTTCATGATATCATCTTAAATCTGCAATAACTTTTGAAGAAAGTATTGTTTGGCACTTTTTAAGAGCTCGTTCTGAAGGTAAAAGTCGTACTCAGTAATGAATTATGCAAAAAAAATAAAAAAAATTTTGTGCAGTCTACAACTAACCTCAAAAGTAACAAAAGTACTTATTTTTCGTATATTGACCTCAAATATCTCTATTTTTCAAAAAACCTAATGCAAAAATTATGCGCACTTTTACCCAAGTTAGTTGTTTTCGTAGTATCTTCAGTATTTTCTGATAAGAAATTGAAAAACAGCTTCTTCTTTTTCTTTTTCGTCTGTCTTTTGCAACCAGACTTCGAATAAATCGGAATTGCTGAAAAAAAGTTACCTGACAAAAAAATTCATTGAAAAAAAAAAAAACCGGCAAAATCGGGCGTCTGTATTTCTAAATAATATTAACAACGTCTTACTAGTTTTGGGTTTCTTAGGACTAACGAATTCCAATAAAATTTTAAAAGCTGTAAGTTAAAAATTTTAAAAAATATTTAAAATCAGGGTTCTTATTTGAATTTTAAATTTTTCCACAGAAAACCAGAATATATTTAAATGTTTTGAACTACATTGCATTATTCATAACATCATCAATTTTATTAATTTTTATTTTAGAAAAAAACAAATTATTTTAATTACTTTTTATTGATTGAAAAAAAAGAGCTAAAATGAGTTATCTCAGTAAAATGCAAATGCATCAACTTTGACACATTGCTGAGGAACGGAAAATTATTTTACCCCAAAACAAAAAACATTTTTGCTTTTATTGAAGTATTCTCCGTTACACTGAATCAACAAAAACTCAATAGCAACACTTGTAAAAATTGAATTTTGGCCAAAAAAAGTGTGCCTTTAGACCTATAGTGCCTTGGTTCGAATCTCAGTATGGGTAGTTTGATTTTTTTTTTTTTTTCACTAAAAAAACGCCTAGCAATCAATCTCCTTCTCACTAGTGAAGTAGCTAGTGAGCGGTAGAACAAAAGTTGGCAATTGACACCGGCAATGACAAGCTAATGATAAATTCGCCAGTTCGAGCTACTTATATAAAGTAAATTGTAGAGAGAGTAGTACTATAGTAAGTTCGGGTAATGTTATATAGGCATTTTTGTTTTCTAAATTACACGTAGTTTTCAAAGCATAGCTGCTACCACTTCATGTATTATGTTTTCTTGATGCATTGTTGAGTATATTATGATTTTATAGTTCTTTAGCGTAAGCCAATTTTGAGCTATTTCAACAAAATGGAAAAAAGGCAAAAAAAGTTAAAAAACAAAATTGGCGGGTAATGTGATATACTATATCGCATATGAAAACAAATTGCATTTTCGGCAAAAATATCATCGTGTTATAAAGTTACTTTAGTTGTGAAGCTTTTACTTCAGGTAAGGAGTGAGAAACATTACTAAAAACGATTTTACAAAGCATTAGCTCATTTTTCTTAAAAACTGTGACCTTTATGGGGCTGTCCATAAACTCCGTGACGCTTCTAGGGGGGGAGGGGGTTTGAGCAAGCGTCACTTTTTGTCACAGGGGGGAGGGAAGGAGTTCCAGCAAGCGTCACGGGACGGCGATTAAAATAACCTATTTTTCAAAAGAAAAAAAATTAAAAATTAAACTTAAATTGTTCAAGGGTATAATAACATCTAATTTTCTTAATTTTTTACGATTTGGTTGTCAGAGAAGTATCCTTATTTGATTTAAAAGGCCGTTTTGACTCTACAAACTTTGAATTAACAATCGCAATCTTTTTAATTCAATAATAGTACTTCCGTTGTTCTTACGATTATCAAATCTACAGTGTATTCATATTCAGTGTTAGGCCTGATTATAGAAATAAATGTACAAAATTAACAAATAAGAATGCTAGAGTATATAAAGAGAAATTTTAAAAAATTTAGCTTCATTGGTTCAGGTTTTACCTTTGTCCTTTGCCCGAACATTTAAATTTTTTTAATTGAAAATTTCATAAAAAAAAAAATTTAATGCTTTTCTTTTTAATTTACGTCAGTTATTAGAAAGTGATCGAATGATATATTTTTATACAGTGTTCTTAATTCCATTTTGTGAGCTTTTCCATAGTTAAGTTTAATTTCATGGAACTCCATTTAATATAATTGAAAACGAGGCCTAAAAACAAGAACGCTACACGGGTTCCGCATGACGTTTTCTTAAATTTCGGTGCAACTGAAAGGACTTTTTTAAATATGATTTTTAACTGCTACATCTACATTCCGTGTACTCTTCTACAGTTAAGTTCAGTTTGATGCAACTCTATTAATTTGGTCGAAATAGGGGCTTCAAGGATTTTTTCTTAAATTTCGTCGTTTTCTTAAATTACGGTACCAGTGAAAGGTCTTTCCAAGATTTGATTTTTAACTGCTTCGTTTACATTCCGCGTACTCTTCCACAGTATAGTTCGATTTGATGCAACCTAATCAATTAAGTCGGAATAGAGGCTTCATCAATTAGGTTGAATTAAAGTACGGAAATAAAAACTAACTTCTATGATTGATTACCAACGGACTTTAAATTACAATATTAAGATTATTAGTTTTGTAATTTTTGTATACAAAAATAATGGTTAACAATTTATAACACACTTTTAATGTGAACTGAGGAGTATTTTGAAAACATAAATTGTTATTCTTTGGAATCGTTAAACGTCAGCGAAATACTGAAAAACCGTCAGTTTAATGATTGTATGTAGTTTATGAAGAAAATTTTACCAGAAAAGCGGTCAATATCATAATAATATAACAATCCAAAGTTCAAAATTCAAAACCCGTCTAAAAAAAATGACAAAACTAGTGCAACTATATCGAGCCTTAACCGCCAAAAAGACATAACCAACAAAAAACAAATTTTACAGTAGAACTTTTTTTTGAGTTTTCTTTGCATACATTGTAGTGCAAAAGTCAAAATTGCTTTCGCTATAGCTTCGTAACGGTACTTTTTAAAGTCATCAAATTTGAGGGAAAGATGCTATGGACGCAAGTTATCGAATTCCTTCGAAAAACGAAAATCAGAAATCGTGTCGGTTAAGCCTTTTTGGCGGTTAGGGTTCGATACATTAATTTGAATACAACTAAATAGAAACTTATAATGAGAATTTATTTTTTTCTGCTATTTAGCATTGTACGTGAAAATACGTGCAAATCAGTGTGCTCAAAAGGCAACTTAAATATCTTTTGCACTAGTATATGCATAAAAAAAAAATATGGATAGGGGGGGGGGTTCGGTTACCGTCACATGACGCTAGGGGGGGTCTGGTCCAGCGTCACTTTTTGTCACATAGGGGGGGGGAGGGGGTTCATTTTAGCGAATTTTAGCGTCACGGAGTTTATGGACAGCCCCTATATAAAAATGTTGGACCAACAAATTGGAAAAACGTTTTAAATTTGGGCCTAAAGACCATCGTGCCGAACATTTTGCATTGCAAGTGGAGCTTCAAATATTTTCGGTGCCAGAAGTCTATTATATCACATTACCCGAATTTCAACTATCAGGTTATTTTTGAAAAACACACTCCAGCAAATAAAAAATTCAATTGATTTATGGTTAGGCATATTCACCCACTAGCAGAATTTAATATTTCGGGTATGATATCAATTATAGTTTAGGCTAGATCCTAACATAAAGCACACAAATAAAGTTTCGATTCACTGCCAAATCGATTTTACCACACTGAAGGCAGAATAAATAAAGGTGGGCGCTCAAAAAGGAGATATGCTGGTATATCACATTACCCGCCTACATCACATTATCCGAAGTTACTCTATACCCCTTTAGACCAGTGAATTCGCTAGTTCAGAACTAGTCGAAGGCGCTGGAGGGTAGTTTAAAATAATATTAAGGTTTCCAACATTCACGATCTTTTTTGCAAATAAAATCTGATATGCTCGGAACAAACTGAATAACGTTGATTTATCCTTTTTTCAAGTTTCGATCGTAAATTACACCGATCTTGCTTTGGATTTTTCTTTTAGCATGACTATTTAAATCATTTTTTTATATGGTGTCGAAAATCCCGGAAATAAAGTCATGCTAAAAGAAACATGCGAAGTAAAATCGTTGCTAATCTCGGAAATTTTTTGGCAAAATATAAGTTGGGATCCCGAGGAATCATTCCTACTTCCGAGCCTATCCCTAATGGGAAGTCCCCCAAATTCAATTAGAACAAAATCATATAATCGAATTATAATTAGTAATTTTTGCAATCAACGAACGCAATTGTGGAGATGAAAACAGTTTTCAATTGTGGTTTTTCAGTCTGTATTAAATCAAGTTTTTCTCAATAATGTTTTATTTACTTTCGTTACAATGGGGGTTATCGTGAATCAAGATTCCCGGGGGATTTTCTCGGACTGCCGTGTATTCTGGCGTCCTAAGTAAGAATGCCGTAACTCCAATTTTCCAAAAAAATAAGTTTACGGCGTTTTTTGGGTCATCTCGGTTTAGTCCGTCAACCCACAAGAACAGGTTGCATTATACCTTAATTTTCCCTACAAAAATAACTACGACTTTTGTCGTTTCTCCCAGCCGTACACATAAACATAAACACAAAAACTCATTTTACAAAAATAAAAATTTATTGGAGTTACGGCATTCTTTCTTAGGACGGCAGTAAGAAAATTCCCCGGGAATCTTGATTCACGATATCTCTCAATATTAGACCTATCATTAAAACCAAAAATGTAAACAAACCTTGCTCCCAGGGTCTAAAAAGTTTCCTATTGGTGTAAGTATCAAGCATAAAAATGTTGGTCCTGATCGAAAAATATTTGACCGTGCCTCAAGGCCGTTGAAGGCCGGAAAAACGCTATTTATGTGGAAAAATATGGCTTTAATCGAAAAATCAGTCCTATTTTTGAAAATATTTGACATAAGTGAATGACATTTGGTGTGTGCATGGAAAATGCTTGAGTAAATTGCATCCAATAAAAAAATGCGTGGTGCCACGCCTCCTCGACCCGAAATTCTTGTATCTCTGGAAATATTGGACTCAGGGGAATGAGATTCGGTACATATGTAATTGGCACTGGGAAAAAAATTTTTAATAAAAAATGGGTCGGGTCACGCCCCTCCTTCTAAAAAAATTATATTTGTCATATCTCTGAAACTATTCGGCTCATATGAATAAGATTTGATTTCAGGTAAAGTGAAGCAAACAGCATATGTCACTGTAAAAATGTTAAACCAATTTAAGGTACTTAGTTGATATAGAAGTAGTATTTTTTTCTGTTCTTATTTTAGTCTCCTATGTAAAGACACCAAGCAAAAGAAATTTGATCTAGATCGGAACACATCTGACCGTGCCCGCAGGCCGTTAAATGTCGGAAAAACGCTATTTATATGAAAATAAGGAAGCAAACAATCCTATCTTTGAAAATATTTAACATGGGAAGATGAGATTTAGTACATACTTGAATACAATACAATACTTGAATAAATAGTTTCCAATAAAAAAATAGGCAGCGCCACGCCCCCTCCACCCGAGATTTGTCGTATCTCTGAAAATATTTGACTCAGGTAAAAGAGGTTTGGTTATATCTCTGAAACTATTTGGCACAGGTGGATAAGATTTGATAAAGTGATGCGAACACCTGTGTCAAATAGTTTCAGAGACATGACAAATTTGTTTTTTTTAGAATGAGGGGGCATGGCCCCGCCCGGTTTTATAAAACAAATTTTTCCCAGTGCCAATTAGATATGTACCAAAACTCATTTACCTGAGTGAAATATTTTCAGAGACACGACAAATTTCGTTTGGAGTGGGCGTGGCGCTGCCCATTTTTTTATTGGATACTATTAACTCAAGTATTGTTCATATATGTACTAAATCTCATCCTCCTTTGTCAAATATTTTCAAAGACAGATTTGATTGTATCCTTATTTTAATATAAATAGCGTTTTCCGACGTTTAACGGCCTGCGGGCACGGTCAAATATGTTTCGATCTAGACTAATTTTCTTTTGCTTGGTGTCTATACCTAGGAGACCAAAATAAGAACAGAAAAAATACTGCTTCTATATCAACTAAGTACCTTAAATTGGTTTAATATTTTTACAGTGCCAGGATATTCGCTTCACTTTACCTGAAGTCAAATCTTATTCATATGTGCCGAATAGTTTCAGAGATATGACAAATTTGATTTTTTAGAAAGAGGGAGCGTGACCCCGCCCATTTTTTATTAAAAATGTTTTTCCCAGTGCCAATTACATATGTACCGAATCTCATTCCCCTGAGTCCAATATTTCCAGAGATACAAGAATTTCGGGTCGAGGGGGCGCACATTTTTTTATTGGATGCAATTGACTCGAGCATTGTTCATACACACACCAAATTTCATTCACTTATGTCAAATAGTTTCAAAGATAGAACTGATTCTTGCGATTAAAGCCATATTTTTCCATATTAATAGCGTTTTTCCGACCTTCAACGGCCTTGCGGTACGGTCAAATATATCAGGACCAAAATTTTTATGCTTGATACTTTACACCAATAGGAAACTTTTAAGCCCCTGGGTGCAAGGTTTTTTTACATTTTTGATTTTAACGATAGGTCTACCCAATATCTATTTTTAAGGCTGTGCAACGAGCCGGACTAGTTCGTATTAAAACACGTTGGCATTCTCAGATAGACTTCATTTTTTACTATTCTTTCATTTCGTATTCTTTCATTCCTTATGTTCTACGAAAGTTTTACAAATATAACATAGGTGGTATTTTAATACATAAAGGTATTGCCATACAAAAATTACACCCCCACTTTTAAAATAAATGTAAAACTATTGTACATATGATAATAAGCAACTATATACATATGTTCACAATAGGGTGCAGTACTTTTTCGAAAAAATGGGAAAATTAAAAGATGCATGAAAGATTATCATAGGTTACTTAGTTTTGGTCAAAACCCCAGAAAAGATGGCCCGCC
The DNA here is from genome assembly GCA_951812925.1 of Calliopum simillimum. Lineage (NCBI taxonomy): Eukaryota > Metazoa > Arthropoda > Insecta > Diptera > Lauxaniidae > Calliopum > Calliopum simillimum. The sequence goes on along the minus strand of OX638371.1, from coordinate 47,262,006 downwards.
CGGGGCTTGAATGAAGGTCTAAACGACAAAAATCATTGTTTTTTCGCAGTTTTTTAAATTTATCTCTAAAACCAAGAAATTATTGGTAGTTATTCATCCCAAATCTTTGAAAGGGATTAATTTTCTACATTTTTTGTTTTTCCCTCATTGCTCTACAGTATGTATGTATGTATTCTCCTTTAACTCCTAGGAGGAGCATAGGGCCAATATGAAATCCCTCCATTTGTCACGATCCCTTGCGATGACTTTGATCTCTTGCCACGATTTTCCCGATTCTTGGATTTCCTTTTCCAACGACCTTTTCCAGTTGGTTTTGGGTCTACCACGTCCTCTACTGCCTTGTGGATTCCACTCAAGGGCCTGACGACAAACTTCGCTGTGTGGTTTCCGGAGAGTGTGACCAATCCATCCCCATTTGCGCAGCTTGATCTCGTTTGCTATAGCCTTCTGATTGCATTTTTGATGTAGCTCGGCATTTGATATAGTGCGAGGCCACCAAACCTTTAGTATTCGCCTTAAGCATTTGTTGACGAATACTTGCAGCTTGTTCGTTAGTTGTTCAGTAACAAGCCACGTTTCGCACCCATATAACAAAACCGATTTCACATTCGAATCAAAAATGCGCACTCTCGTTTTGGTGGATATAACGGATGAAGACCATATTTTGTTCAGTTGAGCAAACGCGCCTTTTGCTTTTGCTATTCTTGAGGTGATATCCTCTTTTGCTCCACCATCCATGGAGATAATGCTGCCTAAATACGTGAAGCTATCGACGTTTCCGATGTCATCACTGCCAGCTTTAAACGTGATGTCATTGCTTGCGTTTAGCTTCATGCTTTTAGTCTTGGATACGTTGATTTTCAGGCCGGCCTTTTGTGATTCCAAGACAAGGTCTTCAATTTTGTTTTGCATATCTGAATGTTTGGACGATAAGAGGCAGATGTCGTCAGCATAGTCGAGGTCTTCTAGATGTTCAGTAAAGTTCCATTGGATACCCCTTTTGGCCTTATTAAGAGCTTTATCTAGAATATCGTCAAGAACGATAAGAAAGAGAGATGGTGATAGTAAACACCCCTGCCGTACGCCTGAATTAGTGGTGAATGTCGATGACAACAACCCGTTGTGTAACACACTGCATTTAAAGCCTTCATATTGTGCACGTACTAAGTTTATGGCCTTTGCGGCAATACCTCTTCGTTGCAGTGACGCCCAGATGTTTTCTCGGGAGACACTGTCGAAGGCAGTGCTATAGTCAACGAAGACAAGTTGAAGTGCAGCACGCCAGTCGCATGATTGTTCGACAATTATTCTGAGCGTGTTGATTTGATCCACGCATGATCTGTTTCGCCGGAATCCTGCTTGCTGTTTTCGAATGGCCGAATCAAGTTTTTCGCTTATCCTGCTCAGAAGCACTTTCGTCAGTACTTTTGATGGTACTGAGAGCAAGGTGATGCCTCTATAGTTTCGGCACTCGCTTAGGTCACCTTTTTTCGGCAATTTGACTAACATGCCATGTAGCCAATCTTCTGGCAAACGCTCTTCACTCCAGATTTTGGTGAGCAGAGGATGGAGAATTTTAGCTGATGTTATGGGGCATGCCTTTAACAGTTCAGCTGTTATTTGATCTATACCGGCGGCCTTGTTGTTTTTCATGCTTTGGATAGCTTTCACTATTTCATCAATTTTAGGCGGCTCTACAGTGAAGTTTGCCCTATGTATGTCCCGGAAGAAGTTAAAAATTTTAGATTAAAAAAACTGGTTTTTTTAGCTATAACTCAAGATACAAAACACACTTAAACACTTTAGACCTCAATAAATGTAGGAAATCTGTTTTTCTTTAGTTTTGCTTACAAATCTTTATTCCAAAAGTAAACGAAAACCCGCTAGAGGACGAAATTTGTTAAAAATAATTGTTTTAAAATTTAAAAAATTTTGATTAGAAACTAATGAAAAAATTAAAAGCTTTTAAACATGGTCTTCAGAATGGAAATCGGATTAAAATTGCGCGAAATACGATAATTCTTACATAGAGTAGAACGGGGCAATGTCGTGCACTCAACTTTGACATGCTCGTAAAGCCGTACATCTCAAGCGAATGCGACGAGTAAGCATCCGATCGAAAGATAATTTCGTTGGTTACATCCATGTGTAACAACATTTGTGTAGCGAGAAATTGTGTTTGTGTAAGTGAAGAAAAAAAAAATGTGCACGACATTACCCCACAAATTTTGTTTTCCGAGTGTAGTAAAGGTACCAAAATGTGTGAGAAATGATAGGTAGTGGTTCTATTAGAGGAGATTTAGCATTATCATGTATTTATTCATTATTATACAAGTGTGAAGTACATTATATGTTGTGCAGAGTAGAACGTGCACTCAACTTTGACATGCTCGTAAAGCCGTACATATCAAGCGAATGCAACGAGTAAGCATCCGATCGAAAGATAATTTCATTGGTTACATCCATGTGTAACAACATTTGTGTAGCGAGAAATTGTGTTTGTGTAAGTGAATGTGCACGAAATTACCCCAATGGTCGTTTTAAAGGTCAACTTCGATAACTCGGTGAAGCCCAAAATTTTTTCCGAAAACCAAATACTACTTTTCTTTGGCAGGATATTTTGTTTCAGAAAACACTTACCTGGTATATTTTCCCGCAAGGAAAATTATTTTTCTGACCCGATGAAAAAACACTTTTATCGTCCCGAAAGCGTGCGTTTTGAAAAAAAGGTTACTCTGTAGAGACGAACTGGTGAAAATTGCTAGTATTATATGCATAAGCTCAGTAGGTCAGCAGGTCCCTACCTTACGAACAGTTGGTAAATCATTCAATTCTTTGGGCTAAAACAGCCAGTGCACGACATTACCCCGTTCTACTCTACTTGGTATTTTTTGTAAAGTTATGATTTTGGGTATTTTTGTTTCGCAGTGTATTTTGCATCCACAACTTAAGATTTTTTTATGTATATTACCTAACGTTAAACGACGATAAACAGCGCAACTTTTAGGACAGAATGTCAAAATCAATTTGTGGTTTCCTTGCGTATTTCAGCCTGAGAGTTTGGATTTTTTTAAATTTTTGTCGAATGCGGCTTTTTTGAGTATGAGCGACTGTATACCCTAAATACCGTAAAAAATGTGTACTTTTATATCTCAAAAACTGTAGGAAATATATTTTGCTCCTGATAGTCATCTTTCCACAGCTAACAGTTTGTGCCCTAGAGGCCGGTTTTTGGTAAAAAAAAATAATCGAATTTTTAGAAGTTTTTATGTCGAAGCGACTTTTTGATGTTTTTGCTTGCAAATTTTCCCAAAATTTTTTATAAAAAATTTAAGATAAGGTTAAAAGCTTTCAAACGTGGTCTTTAGAATAGAAATCAGTTGAAATTTACGTGAGATATGACAGTTTTTATATACTCTGTGACCACGTTTGAAAGCTTTTAACTTTTTCTTAAGTTCCTTTCTAAAATTTGTAGAAAATTTGTAAGCAAAAATATCAAAAGGTCGCTTCAAAATAAAAATTTCTAAAAATTATATATATTTTTTTTTTTTTTTCAAAAATAGGCCTCTAGAGCACAAACTGTTAGCTGTGGAAAGATGACTATCAGGAGCAAAATATAACAAAATATGTTTCCAACAGTTATGTGATATAATAGTACACATTTTTTACGGTATTTAGGGTATACAGTCGCTCAGACTCAAAAAAAAAAAAGCGTATTCGACAAAAATTTAAAAAAATCCAAACTCTCAAACTGAAATTCGCAAGGAAACCACAAACGGATTTTGACATTCTTGGTCCTGAAAATTGCGCTATTTATCGTCCTTTAACGTAAGGTAATATAAATAAAAAAATCTTAAGTTGTGGATGCAAAATACACTGTGAAACAAAAATGCCCAAAATCATAACTTTACAAAAAATACCAAGTATGTAAAAACTGTCATATTTCGTGGAAATTAAGACCTATTCCTACTTTGAAGACCATGTTTGAAAGCTCTTGACTTCTTCATTAGTTTCTTATTATAATTTTGGGTATGTTCAAAACAATAATATAAAAAGGTCGCTTTTTCATGATACACAATTGTTTTTAACAAATGGCGCCTTCTAGCGGACAGACGTTTACCTTTGGAATATGGATTTGCAACCAAAACTATAGCAAAGCAGATTTTCTACTTCTATTGGGATCCAAAGGCTTTGTGCGTCTCTTGTGTTTTGAGGTGTGGCAAAATAACAGTTTTTTGAATCAAAAAATTTTAACTTCTTCAAGGACTTCCATAGGGCAAACTTCACTGTAGAGCAATGAGAAAAAACAAAAAAAGTAGAAAATTAATCCCTTTCAAAGACTTGGGTAGAATAGTTTAGTGGTTTTAGAGATAAGTTAAAAAAACTGTAAGAAAACACAGATTTTTGTCATTCATTCAAGCCCCGGGCGGGCCATCTTTTCGGGGGTTTTGATGAAAACAAAGTTTGCCTTCTTTGTTTTAAGACCTTCCTCTATGATAATTTTTAATGCACTAATTTCACTTGTTTACAGCCAAAATTCCCAGTGAATGGCACTATTCATTTTATATGTAAAGTGGGCTGCTGATTCCGAAAATCGCATTATTTTTTTTTTTCTTTCGTGTCGTTTTCGAGATATCGGTTTTTGGACCAAAAAAAAAAGATAGTTCCATTTAAATACAAATATCTCACGAACCAATGTTTGTGTTTAAACGTATTGTATGTCATATAAATGGTAATTAAATTACCTATAAATGATATTCACATCACTTTTTTGCTGGTTTGTTAGTTTCAGAGGACTAAATTGATTTCTGAAAAAAAAAGACCGTTACATGTGGGTCATTTTGACCCCCCACATTTAGGTCAAAATGACCTACATGTGGGGGTTTTAGAGGGTTAAAATTGTCTACAAAAATATTCCTCGTAATATCCTGCATAAGTTTTCTGAACACATGATACACCTCAAATGTAAAGATCATATCTGTGGCCGCGCAGAAAAATCAGATAACTCCATTTTTCAAAAACGGGAGAAAACGCGTTTAACTTTTTTGATGAATTTAGCATGTTTTTTCATTTTTATTCGTTTTCTGGCGTAAAATAATTTTTTGAATGAGAGTGAAGATTTTTTAAGACATTTCACTCAATTTTAGGCACAAATACAGCTAAACACGGTCAGTTACCTGGTTTTTCCGCAAAAAAGGAGTTACCTGGTTTTTCCAAAAAGATGTTCTATTTTCAATATATGAGAATGTTACAACCCAACGAAGCGCTTCGAGCCAATGACCTGTCTATGTTAATTTCTGCGCTATTGGATACGGCAGAGATGCGCTTCACTGCTGCATTAGAGCGGTTCGGAAGCACTATTGACGCGCTCTGCTCGCCATTGTTAATCATCGATCGCATGATAAAAGCTTAATTGTGAGGAAATCGGCAAGGTTGCGACAGAAGAAAATGTAGTTGTATTTCATCAAAGCAACCATTTGAAATTAATCAAACATGAAATTTTTTATTTCCATGATATGAATGTGCAATTTCGAAAGGGTCACATCTCCTAAACGAGGCAAAAGGAATGTCATAATATTGATGGGCTGACATTTTGTTAGGAATGAATAAAATTTATCTCTGTTTTCACGAAAAATGTACTTGATGATGTAGAATTGAGCTGAAAAAATGGTATCGATCAAATAACCGATCATTATGGCACATAATTTATATGACATTACTTTTGTCTCGTTTTGGAGATGTTATCTTTTCGAAATTGCACATTCATATCATGGAAATAAAAAACGAAATGCTTCAAGATCAAGTTTTCAGAAACCTTACCGAGGCCAAATAACTGATGCTAAGCCATACCAGGGATCCAGAAATTTCATAGTTTTGTTCCCTTACGCCGTAACCGTATTGCAGCACGGCGTATTTTATTTTCAAATTCATTCGAAGAATTTAAAATGATGTAAATTACAAAAAAACTTACATAACACGAAATATTGCATGTACTGAAATCACTTCTCCTTTACCATTAAAGATACCATCTTAATTTTGAATTCATGTGAAAGGTAGTTTTGTCTTTTATTCCAGAAAAATATTTTGGAAGGTTGAAAAAAAGGTACTATAGCGTTTTTTGTCGCTTAGTACTAAAGTAGTAGTTAATTTAGTACTTTTTTCCAATACAAAAATTACTTTGGGCGCATAGCGTAATTCAATACCTTTCTAAAAATGGTCCAAACATGAAAATGTATTAAGAAATGTTGCAATTATGAGCCATTTTGTGGTCGGACCATTTTTTTAAATTTTCAAAAAATCATAGCTTCTAAGCCTCGAGAAAGATAATTTTTTTGTCTTTCCAAAAAATATATTTTGAAATGTAAAAAAAGGTGTAGGGGAGACTGGGGCACATTTGACACTAAATTTTCAAAGACCTGTATCTTAGAAAATTATTGCACGATCTTAATACTCTTTACCGTTTCTGAAAGATTGATTATTTAAGATTAAAACCAAGAAAAAAAAATTTCAAAAAAACTGCATTGAAAGTCCTTTTCTAATTTTTTTCAAAAAAAGTCATTTTGTCAAATGTGCCCCAGGTACGGGGCACATTTGACATTGCAAGGGGCACATTTGACACTCACAAAAATAACACAGAAACATTAAACAAAACATTAATACATATATTTTTTTCATATAAATACAAATCATAAGTATGTATGTATTAACGAAGACTTATTTTATATATAAGTGTGAGAAGTCGATGTCAAATACGTAGTGCGTGAACGTGAAGTTGGATTTGTTGGAGTTGGTAGTTTAAACTCAATTGCACTCCTTAAAGTCAGGCAAACATCTTCCACTTCTGGTTTTATAAAAACCCAATTTAGTGGTGAAACTCTTCTCAAATAACTGATCTTGTATGAAGTATAGCTAATTACTTCTACAATTTCTCCAACATAAAAAAATGGGTTTTTGGATTTTTCGCCAAATTTCCCAAGGACAATATATAAGTATAAAGTACAATTTCCAACAACACCCCTTATGAAAACATCAACATAAAATGTTAGGTAAGACCCAGTTTGGTGGAAATTTCATTGGTCTGGATTTTGGGTAACACCTTCGTCAAGATATCTGCAGCGCTTTCACATAATGGGGCGCACTTCAAATCAATTTGATAATTATTAAAAACTTCGCATACATGATGAACTTTGATGTCAATATGTTTACTTCGGGAATTCATCCATCCAGATTTTCAAATTAAAATAAGTGGTAGAGGTCCTGGAAAGCATCTATTCAAAAATCTTGTGTTGTAGATAAAACAAAGGTAACAAATTATGAAAATGAAATGGATTCTGTGACGGAAGTCGGAATTTCTATCTGGTTTCCGATATCAGAAATAGCGTATTTAACTTTTTTTCATCGCCATCGCGTCTGTTCGTCTTCATTTTATAGTGTGTACCATATCTTGAAAAAGATAACACTAGAAAATCTTCTAAAATACACAAACACATATGTTTGGACGAACGTCAAATGTGCCCCTTCGGCAAAAGTCAAATGTGCCCCAAAATCTCTTGGAGAATTAAAAATATTTTAAAATTTAAACTATTTGACCTTGATGAAAAACACTTTTATTCTATTAATTATAAAGGTTAGTGCTACCAAATTTTCATACTTACTTTTAAAAAACAATACAACTTTATTTGCAAAACCCTTACGAACAAGAAGTCAAAAATTACAAAAAAATACACAAAAAGTTAAAAAAGCGTATTATCGCGGGAGGAGTTGAAAGAAAACTGAAAAAAGTTCATTACGTTGCTTCCACTCTAATTAGTTGTGTTTCTGCATTTCAGGTTTTTGGTTCGAACGGCGTGTTTACACCGAAAATGGCAAAGTCAAATGTGCCCCGGTGTTAAATGTACCCCAGCTTACCCTACCTGAGCACGTTTTTTGTAGTTTAGTACTAAAATAGTAAATTAAGTACTTTTTATCAACTACGAAAATTTTTATTTTAATACCTTTCCAAAACAGGTCTAAACATGACATTCGGTTAAGAAATGGCCAAGTTATAGACAATTATTTGAGGAGAATTCGTCACATTTTACGGATTTTTCCATTTTTTGTACTCCACGAGCCATAAAAAAAATCGGAAAATTTTTTTTCCCCATTTCTCAAAGACTAGACATGAAACAAAACCATGTACCAAATTTCAGCGAAATCGAAATCGGAAGTTAAATTAAAAAATTTGTGGAGTTGCCTGGTTTTTCCGCAAACGGTATGGAGTTTCCTTGTTATTTCCCAAAATGTATCGTTTACGAAATTTTTTGTTTCTTAATAACTTGGAAATGATATGCATTATTCAAATTTCGCTCTGATAGAATGATTGTAAATCAAAAAACATTCCATTTTTCATGGTTTTTTCATTTTCCTAAAAAATGGAGTTACCTGATTTTTCCGCGCGACCACAGGTATAGTAAAATTCATCGATTTAACACAAGAATGCGTTATTTTTGTTTTTTTCATGTACAGTGGATTAAAAAACTTCAAAAATCGATTAAAAAAAAAAATCTGACGAGTCATGGGTATTTTTTTAACGGCTACTTAAAGAATTTTTTGGATTTTCTCATGTGTTTTACAAAAAGTTTCAAATTATCGAACAGTTTATTACAAAAAGACGAAAAAATAGCCAAAAACGCATCTTAGTAATTTATCAATGAATTGTATACAACTTTTCCATCGATTTTCTTTAATAGTATCTTATTTGCTTAGCAAATATATAGGCTATGATATAAAAAACAAAATGATTTTTTGAAATTTTTTTTTTCTTGTATAAATTGCAGTTGATTTTGACTTTTTTTTCATTTTTTCGGGAAATTTTTTTTTTCAGAAATCAATTTAGTCCTCCGAAACTAACAAACCAGCTAAAGAGTGATGTGAATATCATTTATAGGTAATTTAATTACCTTTAATATGACATACAATGCGTTTAAACACAAACATTGGTTCTTGAGATATTTGTATTTAAATGGAATTATATTTTTTTTTTGGTCCAAAAACCGATAATGACCGATATCTCGAAAAAGAAAAAAGAATCAGCAGCCCATTTTACATATCAAATGAATAATGGCATTCAATGGGAAAAAACTAGTATTTTTTTTGAATTTTGCTGCACCCTAATACACAATGTTTAACTAAGCATAATTTACATGATAGTTATTTGAAAACTAATTTGGAATAACTCATATCATTTTCATATATTTATTTATTTATTTATTCAATATCAAACAGAGATGATATCCCTTACAGACTATAGCTTCGTTGATTGTAGGCCCTTGGTCAACATATCATCAGGCATTTGCTGAGTTGGTATATGTTTAGTTTCAATTAACTTATTTTTAATAGCATCTCTAACATAGTGATACCGAACTTCGATGTGCTTTGATCTGTTAAGTGACTGTTGACTTACTGCCAGATTTAATGCACTTTGATTGTCACAATAAAATTCAATAACACATTAAATTTTTCAAATAAACCGCTTCTCTAGATGCTTCCGAGAGGGCTACATACTCAGCCTCGGTACTAGATAGAGAGACCGTCTTCTGTTTCCTGCTTTGCCATGATATAACAGAACCAGACATGGTAAAGCAGTACCCAGTATAGGACTTTCTATCCAAGCTGTCGCTAGCCCAATCGGCATCAACAAAACCTTGTAAGCTTAAATAGCTTATAGTATATGCAATATCAGGTCTTATCAATACGGCTAAGCACATTAAACTACCTATCAGCCTTTGATACGGAATTTCTGTTATACATTTTTCAGATTTTTTAATGTTTAGCTTGCATTAGATAGGAGTATCTATAGGTCTACAATCAGACATGCCAAACCTTAACAATAACTGTTCTATGCTGTTGATCTACAGTATTGGTATTGCAGTTCATATTTACATTAATTCTCATACTCAAATAACGTCTAACAGGACCTAGATCTTTTAATTTAAATTCAGTTATTATGATTTTTACATTATCCTTCATTTTCGTAAATAAACAAGGCTCAAGCTTACTATTTTTAAAACCTAAGTTACACAATCTTTTACTTTTTCATGCCATACTAAGGCAGACTGCTTCAAGCCATAAATAGCTCTTTTAAGTTTTAGCACCTTTCCAAAACTTTTACTTACAAAATCTTCAGGTAAAGACATATAAATAACCTCTCTTAAATGAATGCCCGTTCAAAAAGCTGTTGTGACATCCAGGTGGTTGATGTCCATATTCCACTGAACGCTAAGCGCAAACAACATCCTCAAAGTGGAATGCTTCACTATAGGAGAAAAGGTGTCCACATAATCGATGCCACGTCTCTGGGTAAAACCCTTTGCTACAAGTCTGGCACGATATCGCTCTTTGTCGTTAACGTATAGTTTTTTATTAGACACCCTCTTGCATTTGACTATTGCAGCACCACTTGGAATGTCAACGAGCTCCCATGCTTCATTGTATACAAATGACTGCAGCTCCTCTTGCATGGCTCGTTTCCACTGTTCTTCCTCTGAACCCTTCAGAGCCTCTGAGACGTCAATCTGCTCAACTTTTGTAAAATAACTAAAAACACACATGTTATTATAACCAAAACGTCCACGCTTAGATCGTTTGGTGTCCGTTGCATACCCGTACAATTGCAGTCAGAGTTGCAGGATTCGGGATAAAGTACCTGGAAACCGATCCCTGCTCGGTTGACAATCTGATCTTATTATTTTAGTCGATGGTTTTTATTCATAGCTTTTTTCTGTGATCGAATTCGTATCTTTCCAATTTTCATGCTTTCAAAATGATAAATTTACCGATGAGAATAAAATAAAAAAATACTCGGAAAGTATCAAATGGTATCGGAAACAATAGAATAACATCAAAACTTTAAAATTTATGGTTTTTGGTGAAATATTAAAACGTAACAAAAACCGTAAAAAAAAAGAAAACCTAATAAAGCAGCACTCCAAGTAGGGGAGAATGGGGATTTGTGAGACGGGCTTAGTTTTTGACCTTGAACTACTCCAAACTCACAATCTGCACATTTGAAAGCGTCAAACTATACTTCGACACTAATGGTATCTATTAGTTTATTCTTTTCATTGAAAATAATCATTTTTGTCAAAAATTCAATTGCTCGAAAAAAACATTTATTTTTCGAATGTTCGAAAACTTTGGGGAGTTGTGTGACACTGCATGAAAACAATTAAATTACTTATTTTGGTAATTATTTTATATTCAGGATGGAATAGAAGAAAATTGTGATAATTTTTATGAAACTTTCCGAGTTATGATCCTTTGAAGAGAAGGTATTTCAGCCCCCATTCAAAAGACGAAACTCTAATAAACGGTGTTTTTTTTTTTTTGGTTTGTTTTTCGAATAGAGATAAAACTGGCATTTTGTGGTCAAATCTGGCAACTCTAATGTCATTTATGTTCAGTTTGGTTTGCCATTTCATCATGAACAGGTTGACAAAAGAACAACGCTTGCAAATCGTGCAAATTTATTTCGAAAATAATGGTTCAGTTCGCGAAGTTTACCGCAAGCTCCGTCCATTTTATGGTCGACATAATCGTCCATCAGAGCAATTAATTCGGTTAACCATGGATCGTTTTCGCACTACGTGGTAATTATTAAACAACGCCCACTTTCTACCAAAATAAAAATTTACCAAAAAAAAAAAAAAAATGGAATGAACTTTTTATTTCTTATGTACCTTTTGACGCTGAATCTGTCTTCATCTGCAGAATTGCAGGATTTCGAAATATCCTTGCTTGAAGTTGAAGAAAGCACTGTATTCTTATAGCGTAGCTACAGGAAAAGAAGAAATTCTTTTTTATAAGTGGCATCAAAAAGCCACTCTCTTCCTCATAAAAATATACCTTCAAACTTTTCCAATAGGACTCTTTCTTTCCGAGTTATGATCCTTTGAAGAGAATGTATTTCAGGCCCATACAAAAAACAAAATAATTTGGGTGGGTGGCATAGCCCATTTTTTATTTAAGGGCATTCGTCGTATTGGCACCAATACATTGCATACTCTGCAACAGATTTTAACTCATTTTCAGGGTTTTTTGACCAAAAATCGGTGTTTCGATACTATTAGAGTTTCGTCTTTTGAATGGGGGCTGAAATACATTCTCTTCAAAGGATCATAACTCGGAAAGTTTCATAAAAATTATCACAATTTTCTTCTATTCCATCCTGAATATAAAATAACTAGCTGGCCTGGTTGCGACTTCGTTCGCCCATTCCCGATGCCTATACGTACGAAGTCCCATCCATCTCCATCGTCCCTCTCTTCCAATCACCAAGGTTTTTAAAGATCCATGTATCAACTTTTGTAATCATAGCTCCCATAGGTACAGAGATATAGCATTTTCTATATTTTTTGTATGAAGGGTGCAACTCCCTCTTCTCACCCCCCGCCCAAGATTTTCATAGTAAATGGTAGATAGAATATTCATGTATGTACCAAGTTTTATAACAATATCTGCGATATGTGAAGAAATATAGCATTTTGTGTATTTTTGAAAATTGGATGCAATTCTACACCCAATATCCCCCAAGTTTTGCATGGTAAATGGTAGATATGTACATTATGCATAAGTTCATCAACTTTCATAATCATAACTTGTATAACTGTAGAGATATAGCATTTTTTGTATTTTTTTCGTATGGGGGGTGCAATCCCCGTTCCCCTCAGTAGCATCCCACCCCCTTAAGAACCTTCTACAGACCATAACAAACAATTTAAAAAAAAAATTATGTAAATCGGCCTTGTAGTTTCCGCGTTCATAAGCTACATACGGACACCATTTCATTTTTATATAATAGATTACCAAAATAAGTAATTTAATTGTTTTCATGCAGTGTCACACAACTCCCCAAAGTTTTCGAACATTCGAAAAATAAATGTTTTTTTCGAGCATTTGATTTTTTGACAAAAATGATTATTTTCAATGAAAAGAATAAACTAATAGATACCATTAGTGTCGAAGTATAGTTTGACGCTTTCAAATGTGCAGATTGTGAGTTTGGAGTAGTTCAAGGTCAAAAACTAAGCCCGTCTCACAAATCCCCATTCTCCCCTACTTGGAGTGCTGCTTTATTAGGTTTTCTTTTTTTTTACGGTTTTTGTTACGTTTTAATATTTCACCAAAAACCATCAATTTTAAAGTTTTGATGTTATTCTATTGTTTCCGATACCATTTGATACTTTCCGAGTATTTTTTTATTTTATTCTCATCGGTAAATTTATCATTTTGAAAGCATGAAAATTGGAAAGATACGAATTCGATCACAGAAAAAAGCTATGAATAAAAACCATCGGCTAAAATAATAAGATCAGATTGTCAACCGAGCAGGGATCGGTTTCCAGGTACTTTATCCCGAATCCTGCAACTCTGACTGCAATTGTACGGATATGCAACGGACACCAAACGATCTAAGCGTGGACGTTTTGGTTATAATAACATGTGTGTTTTTAGTTATTTTACAGAAGTTGAGCAGATTGACGTCTCAGAGGCTCTGAAGGGTTCAGAGGAAGAACAGTGGAAACGAGCCATGCAAGAGGAGCTGCAGTCATTTGTATACAATGAAGCATGGGAGCTCGTTGACATTCCAATTGGTGCTGCAATAGTCAAATGCAAGAGGGTGTCTAATAAAAAACTATACGTTAACGACAAAGAGCGATATCGTGCTAGACTTGTAGCAAAGGGTTTTACCCAGAGACGTGGCATCGATTATGTGGACACCTTTTCTCCTATAGTGAAGCATTCCACTTTGAGGATGTTGTTTGCGCTTAGCGTTCAGTGGAATATGGACATCAACCACCTGGATGTCACAACAGCTTTTTGAACGGGCATTCATTTAAGAGAGGTTATTTATATGTCTTTACCTGAAGATTTTGTAAGTAAAAGTTTTGGAAAGGTGCTAAAACTTAAAAGAGCTATTTATGGCTTGAAGCAGTCTGCCTTAGTATGGCACGAAAAAGTAAAAGATTGTGTAACTTAGGTTTTAAAAATAGTAAGCTTGAGCCTTGTTTATTTACGAAAATGAAGGATAATGTAAAAATCATAATAACTGAATTTAAATTAAAAGATCTAGGTCCTGTTAGACGTTATTTGAGTATGAGAATTAATGTAAATATGAACTGCAATACCATAACTGTAGATCAACAGCATAGAACAGTTATTGTTAAGGTTTGGCATGTCTGATTGTAGACCTATAGATACTCCTATCTAATGCAAGCTAAACATTAAAAAATCTGAAAAATGTATAACAGAAATTCCGTATCAAAGGCTGATAGGTAGTTTAATGTACTTAGCCGTATTGATAAGACCTGATATTGCATATACTATAAGCTATTTAAGCTTACAAGGTTTTGTTGATGCCGATTGGGCTAGCGACAGCTTGGATAGAAAGTCCTATACTGGGTACTGCTTTACCATGTCTGGTTCTGTTATATCATGGCAAAGCAGGAAACAGAAGACGGTCTCTCTATCTAGTACCGAGGCTGAGTATGTAGCCCTCTCGGAAGCATCTAGAGAAGCGGTTTATTTGAAAAATTTAATGTGTTATTGAATTTTATTGTGACAATCAAAGTGCATTAAATCTGGCAGTAAGTCAACAGTCACTTAACAGATCAAAGCACATCGAAGTTCGGTATCACTATGTTAGAGATGCTATTAAAAATAAGTTAAATGAAACTAAACATATACCAACTCAGCAAATGCCTGATGATATGTTGACCAAGGGCCTACAATCAACGAAGCTATAGTCTGTAAGAGATATCATCTCTGTTTGATATTGAATAAATAAATAAATAAATATATGAAAATGATATGAGTTATTCCAAATTAGTTTTCAAATAACTATCATGTAAATTATGCTTAGTTAAACATTGTGTATTAGGGTGCAGCAAAATTAAAAAAAAAAATACTAGTTTTTTCCCATTGAATGCCATTATTCATTTGATATGTAAAATGGGCTGCTGATTCTTTTTTCTTTTTTGAGATATCGGTCATTATCGGTTTTTGGACCAAAAAAAAAATATAATTCCATTTAAATACAAATATCTCAAGAACCAATGTTTGTGTTTAAACGTATTGTATGTCATATTAAAGGTAATTAAATTACCTATAAATGATATTCACATCACTCTTTGGCTGGTTTGTTAGTTTCGGAGGACTAAATTGATTTCTGAAAAAAAAAAATTTCCCGAAAAAATGAAAAAAAAGTCAAAATCAACTGCAATTTATACAAGAAAAAAAAAACTTCAAAAAATCATTTTGTTTTTTATATCATAGCCTATATATTTGCTAAGCAAATAAGATACTATTTAAGAAAATCGATGGAAAAGTTGTATACAATTCATTGATAAATTACTAAGATGCGTTTTTGGCTATTTTTTCGTCTTTTTGTAATAAACTGTTCGATAATTTGAAACTTTTTGTAAAACACATGAGAAAATCCAAAAAATTCTTAAAGTAGCCGTTAAAAAAAATACCCATGACTCGTCATTTTTCTCCAGCACGTCAGATTTTTTTTTTAATCGATTTTTGAAGTTTTTTAATCCACTGTACATACATGAAAAAAACAAAAATAACGCATTCTTGTGTTAAATCGATGAATTTTACTATACCTGTGGTCGCGCGGAAAAACCAGGTAACTCCATTTTTTAGGAAAATGAAAAAACCATGAAAAATGGAATGTTTTTTGATTTACAATCATTCTATCAGAGCGAAATTTGAATAATGCATATCATTTCCAAGTTATTAAGAAACAAAAAATTTCGTAAACGATACATTTTGGGAAATAACAAGGAAACTCCATACCGTTTGCGGAGAAACCAGGCAACTCCACAAATTTTTTAATTTAACTTCAATAGAAAACTCAACAGAAATGCAAATACAATTTCCGATTTCGATTTCGCTGAAATTTGGTACATGGTTTCGTTTCATGTCTAGTCTTTGAGAAATGGGAAAAAAAAATTTTGCGATTTTTTTTATGGCTCGTGGAGTACAAAAAATGGAAAAATCCGTAAAATGTGACGAATTCTCCTCAAATAATTGTCTATAACTTGGCCATTTCTTAACCGAATGTCATGTTTAGACCTGTTTTGGAAAGGTATTAAAATAAAAATTTTCGTAGTTGATAAAAAGTACTTAATTTACTATTTTAGTACTAAACTACAAAAAACGTGCTCAGGTACACCTTTTCTTACATTTCAAAATATATTTTTTGGAAAGACAAAAAAATTATCTTTCTCGAGGCTTAGAAGCTATGATTTTTTGAAAATTTAAAAAAATGGTCCGACCACAAAATGGCTCATAATTGCAACATTTCTCAATACATTTTCATGTTTGGACCATTTTTAGAAAGGTATTGAATTACGCTATGCGCCCAAAGTAATTTTTGTATTGGAAAAAAAGTACTAAATTAACTACTACTTTAGTACTAAGCGACAAAAAACGCTATAGTACCTTTTTTTCAACCTTCCAAAATATTTTTCTGGAATAGAAGACAAAACTACCTTTCACATGAATTTAAAATTAAGATGGTATCTTTATTGGTAAAGGAGAAGTGATTTCAGTACATGCAATATTTCGTGTTATGTAAATTTTTTTGGAATTTACATCATTTTAAATTCCTCGAATGATTTTGAAAATAAAATACGCCGTGCTGCAATACGGTTACGGCCTAAGGGAACAAAACTATGAAATTTCTGGATCCCTGGTATGGCTTAGCATCAGTTATTTGGCCTCGGTAAGGTTTCTGAAAACTTGATCTTGAAGCATTTCGTTTTTTTATTTCCATGATATGAATGTGCAATTTCGAAAAGATAACAGCTCCAAAACGAGACAAAAGTAATGTCATATAAATTATGTGCCATAATGATCGGTTATTTGATCGATACCATTTTTTCAGCTCAATTCTACATCATCAAGTACATTTTTCGTGAAAACAGAGATAAATTTTATTCATTCCTAACAAAATGTCAGCCAATCAATATTATGACATTCCTTTTGCCTCGTTTAGGAGATGTGACCTTTTCGAAATTGCACATTCATATCATGGAAATAAAAAATTTCATGTTTGATTAATTTCAAATGGTTGCTTTGATGAAATACAACTACATTTTCTTCTGTCGCAACCTTGCCGATTTCCTCACAATTAAGCTTTTATCATGCGATCGATGATTAACAATGGGGAGCAGAGCGCGTCAATAGTGCTTCCGAACCGCTCTAATGCAGCAGTGAAGCGCATCTCTGCCGTATCCAATAGCGCAGAAATTAACATAGACAGGTCATTGGCTCGAAGCGCTTCGTTGGGTTGTAACATTCTCATATATTGAAAATAGAACATCTTTTTGGAAAAACCAGGTAACTCCATTTTTGCGGAAAAACCAGGTAACTGACCGTGTTTAGCTGTATTTGTGCCTAAATTGAGTGAAATGTCTTAAAAAACTTCACTCTCATTCAAAAAATTATTTTACGCTAGAAAACGAATAAAAATGAAAAAAACCTGCTAAATTCATCAAAAAAGTTAAACGCGTTTTCTCCCGTTTTTGAAAAATGGAGTTATCTGATTTTTCTTCGCGGCCACAGATATGATCTTTACATTTGAGGTGTATCATGTGTACAGTAAACTTATGCAGGATATTACGAGGAATATTTTTGTAGACAATTTTAACCCTCTGAAACCCCCACATGTAGGTCATTTTGACCTAAATGTGGGGGATCAAAATGACCCACATGTAACGGTCTTAGAGGGTTAAAATTGTCTACAAAAATATTCCTCGTAACATCCTGCATAAGTTTACTGAGCACATGATACACCTCAAATTGAATTGAATTCATCGAAGAAAATTGTGATAATCTTTATGAAACTTTCCGAGTTATGATCCTTTGAAGAGAAGACATTTCAGCCCCCATTCAAAAGACGAAACTGTAATAGTATCGAAAAACCGATTTTTGGTCAAAAAACCCTGAAAATGAGTTAAAATCTGTTGCAGAGTATGCAATGTATTGGTGCCAATACGACGAATGCCCTTAAATAAAAAATGGGCTATGCCACCCACCCAAATTATTTCGTTTTTTGTATGGGGCTGAAATACATTCTCTTCAAAGGATCATAACTCGGAAAGAAAGAGTCCTATTGGAAAAGTTTCAAGGTATATTTTTATGCGGAAGAGAGTGGCTTTTTGATGCCACTTATAAAAAAGAACTTCTTCTTTTCCTGTAGCTACGCTATAAGAATACAGTGCTTTCTTCAGGCAAGGATATTTCGAAATCCTGCAATTCTGCAGATGAAGACAGATTCAGCGTCAAAAGGTACATAAGAAATAAAAAGTTCATTCCATTTTTTTTTTTTGGTAAATTTTTATCGTAATTATTAAACAACGCCCACTTTTCGTTATGTTTCAAATCCTCATAATAAGATCAGATTGTCAACCGAGCAGAGATCGGTCTACAGGTTCTTTATCCCGATTCCTGCAACTCTGACTGCAATTGTACGGATATGCAACGGACAGCAAACAATCTAGGCGTGGACGACCCAACGAGCAGCTCAAAACTTACGAGACAGTAACATAAAGAACATCTCAAAACACAAGAATAAAAATCGAGCAACTGACGAGCTGCAATCGTATGCAACGTATAAAAAAGCTCGATTCACTACACTCAAATCATGTCAAGACTTTATTTAAATGAAAATTAATTCACTACTATGTTTTGTTGTACAAATTTCAAAAAATGCTAGTATTATAAAAATCAGCATTTTTGAAATTATAAAAAACGTAGCATATTTTTTTTTTTTTTTGAGACTTTTCACTATTTCTAAAATCAATATCCTGAGGCGGAGCAAAGTTTTCTAAAATCTTTTGATGCATAACCATTTTTTATGTTAAGTTTTTTTAAATTTTTGTTTTGCTTTATGTAGCCAAACAAAAAAGTTTTCCATACAAATTTTGTGTTTTTGACACAAAAAAATTCTACCACCATCAAAGTTTTCACCAGAGCCAAAATATTTTGTGGGAAGTCTAACAAAAAGCCAAAGAACATATTAGGATGTGGGGAAAAAAAAAGATTTTTTTTTTTGTATGGGGATAGACCCAGCTTAACGATAAGGTACTTTCCTAGATCTCTTGTTCTCTAGAATTTCTGGAACTTCTGAGATCTCACTGGATGAAATATCAGCCTCGGAGTTTGAAGAAACTAAAGTGTCATCATTGCACTCACTTTCTGGATCTGTGATGTACAGGAACTTTAACTATCCAGAGATTAATTCACTGTAGAATCCCCCACTGAATCTCTGTATTCTCAATTCATCACTGCTACTGCTTTTTCATTCACTGTTGAATCCCCCACTGTTTCGGTGTGTTCCTCGTTCATTACTGCTTCTTCTTCTTCATTCAGAATTCAGATCGCATTTTCTCCTTCTGAAGTGTTTCCACGATTTCTCTCTTCCATGACTATAACATCTCTCTTGACCGTGACAATATTTTTTCTCGATAGCCTTTCACATTTTCAGAGAATCCAACAAGAGCATGCTGCAAGGCTTATCTGTCCCATTTCAATCTCGTTTTTTTGGGAACGTGGACCATCACTGGGTTTCCAAACAGACGAATGTGACTCAAGTCCGACTTCCTTCCATACCATGCTTCATACGGAGTTTTATTTTCTAAACTTGATGTAACAGATCTGTTTTTAATATACACGGCTGTATTTGCCGCTTCAGCCCAAAATTGTTTATTTAATTTTGCGTCGAATAATAAACATCTTGCTTTTTCAACAACTGTTCCATTTGCTCTTTCACAAAGACGATTTTGCTCTGGCGTATAAGCAATTGTTTTCTGGTGCACTATTCCAGCTTTTGTCAAATAATTTTCCATTTCGCCATTGCAAAATTCGCCACCGTTGTCTGTGCGCAGAATTTTTATTTTCTTGTTTTGCTGGTTCTCGACTATCACTTTAAAATCTATAAATTTGTTGAACACAGAACTTTTGTGCTTCAAAAAATTTATGAATGTCATGCGAGTATAATCACCCACAAATAAAAGAAAGTATTGTGAACCTGTAATGGATTTTGTTTCCATTTCATTTCTATTTATGTTCTACGAAAGTTTTACAAAGATAACATAGGTGGTATTTTAATACATGAAGGTATTGCCATACAAAAATTACAGTACGATAAAATTCAAAACTCATGAGCTTTTCACACAATTTCAGTACCGAACCAAGTTCGTTTAACTCAGCTCAACTTAGTTCGTTTGTTCGCGAGTTGTGAGCTGATCGTTTGTTTGTTGAGCTAGTAAGTTATGAGTTTTCTTGTTTGCTTGGTTAAGTTCAGCGTGTTCGATATCACTGTGTGTAATTTTTTAAGTCATGGCAAAATGACAATATACGGACACCACTACGTGATAAAAGACTAAAAAAAAAAGACCCGTGTCTCCCAATTTTTCCCAAAGTCCTCCACTTTTTTTTTTATGGGCCGCCAAAGATTTGGGGCCTCGGTATCATTTTCGTAAAAATGTGATCATTTTCTCAGGCTCATATCTTGCAAACCGTTCAGAATTTCGATTTACTCTCTGAGGCAAAGCTCTTGTCATAAACAACAAAAACTGCGAACATATAAAATCAAAAAAACTTCACCTTCCAGATCAAAATCGCAAAAAACTTTAAAAAATACGATTTTTTTTTACCTTTTTTCCCGTGTTCAGGTCCATAGGTAGCAAACCGTTCAAAATTCAAGGAAACAATCAACTACAAAAATTTACCTAAGATCTCAATAAACAAATTTCTAGAAAATATAAACTTCCTAGAGATGATTCTTAACACTGTTTAGGTAGCACCCAAAAGTGAAAAATTTGCCGAAAATTTTTTAATTTCATTTTTTTTACCTTTTTCTCCTGTTCAGGTCCATAGGTAGCAAACCGTTCAAAATTCAAGGAAACAATCAACTACAAAAATTTACCTAAGATCTCAATAAACAAATTTCTAGAACATATAAACTTCCTGGGAATTATTCTTAACACCGTTTTTTAATTTCATGTGTTTTTTATTTACTTCAACATTGAGATACTATGCTATCTATTACAAAAATATTAAAAAAAAGTATTCGTATTATGTTTATAATGTTGATGGCCCTGGACTTGCAAATCGCGCTCTCTTAAGTTGTGGATCCAAATCGTCGTCCGAATCTGACTCTGATTCAGAACTTATGGTGTCCACAGGCACGTTGCTTCCAGACTGCCCTCCATCATCAGCTCTTTCTTCTTCAAATACTTCATTAACATCATACAGGGTGATCTTGTGACTCCACCAACATACCTCTGCAAGCAATGCGTCGAGGTTTTTGCCTTTGTACCGTTTTTCCATGGGCATTGTGGTTTGGTGAAACCGTTCTCCTTGCTCATCGGATTCGGTAGGGAGTTGTTTGATAAAATCGTCAAAATGAAAATGAAGAAAATGCAGCTTTAATGTCATCGATGCGCCGATTATCTCAAAATAATGCAGCATTTCTTTCACCCATTCTCTTGCTTCCGGTTCCGCGTCTCGATCCCCTCCCAAGACTCTGGTGCATACACGCTGAAGGCAAATCCATGCCATTGAATGATTTTCATCAAGCGATGAATCAAAGTTGCTCTTGAATAGCTTTCTAATGTCAGGGCCATTAAGTACGCCTGTTAAATGAAAACAAAATATAAAGACAGAAAAGAAAACATTAACATAGTGTAAATAGTACAATTAGGTGAACAAAAATTCGTTTTAAATTTACTACAATACCTTTTTTAATTTTGTCATCGCTACGCTTTGGGAAAACGCTTTTCAAATAGTCGAATGCGTTTGGACAATTTACAACGGCCACTTCGATGAATTTTTTAACAATTCCCAATTTTATGTGGAGCGGTGGCAGCAAGATGTCTTGAGTATTGTCAATTAAAGGTGCATTCTTCAGTCTATGTTGTTGTATTTGTTCATCCACACTTCCTCTTGGCCTCCACGAATTACATTGGAATTGATTCAGAGGTGAGCGTGAATCCCAATTACAAAGAAAACAAAAGAATTTTGGGAAGCCGCCCTTATCGATGATCCCTTGCAAAATGTTGATGACCTTCAAATCACAGCAAATCTTCCATTTATTTTCGTAATATTTGATTTTTTCCATTATATCTTTCAATGTTTCATAGCTTTCTTTCATGTTGATACCCATTGCTAGCGGAATGGAAGGTTTTCGGTTTGACACATGCAACCACACTGCTTTCAAGCTTGAAACAGAACCATCAATAAATAATCTCCACTCACTAGCGATGTAGTTCATTCCCATTTTTACCACCAAAGCTTTTATATCGTTGCAGTAAGCGAACGAATTGTCATCATTTAGAGTGTAGAGCATCTGAAATTCAGCTTGTCGTTTGCGGTACGCCGTAGAGTTAACATTAGCATGTGTGAGTTTTCTTTGCTTTAAAAAAGCTGTCAAAAATATTGCAAGTCGCTGCGATAATCCCAATATGGCCACAATGAAATCCATTTCCATTTGTGTTATTAGTTGTGGTCCATCTCTTCCCTGTTGGGGCTCATAATCGGTATCAAATGGATCTTCATAAGTAACACCACTTGCTCTAGTCATTCCTGTACATTCTGTACTACGATCTGGAGTTGGCGGCCTTGGTGATACAAAATTTTCAGGTACAAGCACTGGTAGTGTGGCTGTTGCAGTTGCTTTATAAATTTTGATCTTCTCAGCATGTCGATTTAGACCACATGTGTAATTTACGCATGCATAGCAACTGGTTGCATCATGATCACCTGGGCGATTAATCCAGTTTACCGGCTTACAATACTTCATAGTACCTCTGCCTCCACTCAACCATGCCATGAGATTGTTATAACATTGGCGACACACTGTATTAGGTGTGTAATTTTCACCGGTCAAGTCCACTTCGTCGAAAAACAATGTATATGCTCTTTTGAATTTACTAGTTAAAAGATTATTTTCCTTCTGAAATCTTGTAGATGTTTTTTTTCTGGTTTGATGACCGCAAACGTAGCAAAATAAATCAATTTTTTCACACTGCATATTGAAATTGTCAGTTGCCAATGTTGTGTGCGAATTATGCAATAACACTTTCACTTTTTTTACTTTCACTGTCACTTTATAACTTTCACCGCTGAGCTCTCGTTGACGTCGCGCTGTGTAATGCCTCGATGTGAGCGTCGTGTCGCTTTTATATTGTGTGCTGCTGCTGTCGGTGCGTGATACCTAAGCGCTACCTAAACGGTCAATGCAGATGTTTGCTTCCAGGTAGTTTTTTGATAGAAGTTTTTTGATTTTATATGTTCACAATTTCATCTTTATGACAATGTGTTTCCAGGTATTTTTATATTTTGGCTTGTTTTTATGTGAATTCAATGCAGATGTTTGCTTCCAGGTAGTTGTTTAATAGTTTGGAAACGGGAACTCACCCACCAGCTTGAGAATTTTTATTAGAATACACTTACTATCATTGAAAGTACAGTGCACTCACACACTCGGCCTCCTCACTGACAATTATTTACAATCAACATTTTTGTTGAAAGTACTTTTGTTAGAAAAACCTCACTATCTCCGGTCTTAGAAGTGTAAATGCGGAGTATTATACCTTAAAAAAAAGCTTGAAGTGTTGTCTTTTACGGAGTCTAGGAATAAATAAGTTGGGCTGTTTTTTGAGAAAACCAGATTTTTATTAAAAAGCGAGATTAAAAAATTTTCGGCAAATTTTTCACTTTTGGGTGCTACCTAAACAGTGTTAAGAATCATCTCTAGGAAGTTTATATGTTCTAGAAATTTGTTTATTGAGATCTTAGGTAAATTTTTGTAGTTGATTGTTTCCTTGAATTTTGAACGGTTTGCTACCTATGGACCTGAACACGGGAAAAAAGGTAAAAAAAAATCGCATTTTTTAAAGTTTTTTGCGATTTTGATCTGGAAGGTGAAGTTTTTTTGATTTTATATGTTCGCAATTTTTGTTCTTTATGACAAGAGCTACATTTTTGTCTCAGAGAGTAAATCGAAATTCTGAACGGTTTGCAAGATATGAGCCTGAGAAAATGATCACATTTCTACGAAAATGATACCGAGGCCCCAAATCTTTGGCGGCCCATAAAAAAAAAGTGGAGGACTTTGGGAAAAATTGGGAGACACGGGTCTTTTTTTTTTTTTAGTCTTTTATCACGTAGTGGTGTCCGTATATGGTTATTTTTTTTCGTGTTGCACTGTGTATGCGTTGGATATGACTGCAATCAACATTGCAAAAATTGTGTAGGAATTGAGGTATGTATTAAGGTTTAATAGTATGCAAAAATATTAGACAAATATTTTGCATTGTTTTTTTGCTCTTAAATGGAAATTGTGAACTGAATAAAATTGAAAATAAAAACTAGGACGATTTGTCTAATTATTTTGAATGGAAAAGTTTATATTTTTTCATAAAAATTAAACTTATGACAATAGTAGTGCTTTTATCACATTAGCCGTATTCACGATCTTGTTGCATCGTAGCAAATGCAAATTTGCAAGAGTAAATAATTGTGAGCACACACTGTTGTAAATTGGTATTGCAAACATTTCAGAATAGCTGTTTTTTGTTTTGCTGTCAAATATTTTTTGAATTTAAAATTTATTTGATATCTTATTTTGATTTAAAAGAAACTTTACTGAATAATTGTGCGTTATTTAGAAAAAAAATCACAATTTTATTAATTACATACAATGTGCTTAATTCAAACATTACGTAGAAATCTTTGTTAATTAAACCAAAACGAAATAATTGAAATTTAATTGTATTTGTTTCAATTTTAATTTCAATTTGTGACAAATACGGTTGTCAAAAACATAAGTCATTAAGCAATAGTGCCAGTCACAAATGAAAAAAATAAAATCAGTCACAATAGACTATTGGAAATCAATCGTGCAATAGGTTTTTCTGTTGCAAATTTGGTCTTGCTTACAAGACTCTTGCTTTTGAAAATTCTATAGAATTTGTTTTTGTAATTTAAAATAATTTTGCATTTGCTACGATGCAACAAGATCGTGAATACGGGTTTTTGCTTTTGGCATTAAAAAAAAGCCGCTTTCTATTGATAACAAAGAAATATTTTAAAATCTATAAACTAATTTTCTCAAATTTTTCGTCCTATTTGAGATAATAAGCTGTTTTATCAAATGCAATTTTTTAAAAAAAAAAAAAAAAAACCGTGATCAGTTGTCGATTACTATATCTCTACAACTAAAAGACATAGAGAAATGATGGCTACATCAATTAAAGCGTATTTAAATAAGAATAAAATCCTGAAATTGAATCGGATATAAGCCCGGGGCTTGAATGAAGGTCTAACCGACAAAAATCATTGTTTTTCCATAGTTTTTTTAATTTATCTCAAAAACCACGAAATTATTTGTAGTAATTCATTCCAAACCTTTGAAAAGGATTAATTTTCTACATTTTTCGTTTTTTTCTCATTGCTCTACAGTAAAGTTTGCCCTATGGAAGTCCCGGACGAAGTTAAAAATTTTCGATTCAAAAAACTCAAGTTTGTGTGTGTCTTACACACACAAACACTTAAGATCTCAATAAATGTAGGAAATTTATTTTTCTATAGTTTTGCTTTCAAATCTTTATTGTAAAAGTGAACGGTTTCTCGCTAGAGGCCAAAATTTGTTTAAAATAATTGTATATCATGAAAAAGCGACCTCTTTATGTTTTTCTTTTAAAATATACCCAAAATTTTGATTAAAAACTAATGAAAAAATTAAGGACTTTCAAACATGGTCTTCAGAATGGAAATCGGACTAAAATTGCGTGAGATATGATAATTATAACATACTTAGTATTTTTTGTAAAGGTGTGATTTTGGGTATTTTTGTTTCGCAGAGTATTTTGCATCCAAAACTCAAAATTTTTTAATGTGTACTACATTACGTCAAAGCGTGGTAAACGGCACATCTTTCAAGACCAAGTACTTCAAAAAAAAAAAAATTAGTTTTTGGTTTCCTTGCGAATTTCAGCCTGAGAGTTCCGATATTATTCAATTTATGTCAAAAACGCCTTTTTTTTTGAGTATGAGAGACTGTACACCCTTAAAATCGTAAAAAATGTGCAGAGCAATGAGAAAAAAATCGAAAAATGTAGAAATTTAATCCTTTGGGATGAATTACTACAAATAATTTGGTGGTTTTTGAGATATGTTAAAAAAACTGTGGAAAAATAATGATTTTTGATTCAAGCCCCGGGCGGGCATTCTTTTCGGGAGTTTTGAACAAAACTAAGTATGCAGTCTATGTTATAAGGCCTGCTCCTAAGATAATCTTTGATGCAAGCTTTAGTTATCCCATTATTTCGAAAAAGTGCTGCACCCTAGTGTTGGTGTTGAAATTTACAGCCGGCTATAATAATGGAAAATACAACAGGTAAAAATAAGCGAAGTGTCGCTTGGACATTTTTTGAAGACACTGATGAGCCAACCAAAAAGATATGTAAGCAGTGTTCAAAAATATTCGTTGTTAATTCGGCCTCAACAACTTGCTTACTTCGTAAAGCCAAAAGCAAATGTGATAAAAGCACTGTCTGTATGTATTCTCCTTTAACTCCTAGGAGGAGCATAGGGCCAATATGAAATCTCTCCATTTGTCACGATCCCTTGCGATGACTTTAATCTCTTGCCATGACTTTCCCGATTCTTGGATTTCCTTTTCCAGCGACCTCTTCCAGTTGGTTTTGGGTCTACCACGTCCTCTACTGCCTTGTGGATTCCACTCAAGAGCCTGGCGACAAACTTCGCTGTGTGGTTTCCGGAGAGTGTGACCAATCCATATCCATTTGCGCAGCTTGACCTCGATTGCTATAGCCCTCTGATTGCATTTTTGAGTAGCTCGGCATTTGATATAGTGCGAGGCTACCAAACCTTTAGTATTCGCCTTAAGCATTTGTTGACGAATACTTGCAGCTTGTTCGTTAGTTGTTCAGTAACAAGCCACGTTTCGCACCCATATAACAAAACCGATTTCACATTCGAATCAAAAATGCGCACTCTCGTTTTGGTGGATATAACGGATGAAGACCATATTTTGTTCAGTTGAGCAAACGCGCCTTTTGCTTTTGCTATTCTTGAGTTGATATCCTCTTTTGCTCCACCATCCATGGAGATAATGCTGCCTAAATACGTGAAGCTATCGACGTTTCCGATGTCATCACTGCCAGCTTTAACCGTGATGTCATTGCTTGCGTTTAGCTTCATGCTTTTATTCTTGAGTACGTTGATTTTTAGGCCGGCCTTTTGTGATTCCAAGACAAGGTCTTCAATTTTGCTTTGCATATCTGAATGTTTGAACGATAAGAGGCAGATGTCGTCAGAGTAGTCGAGATCTTCCAGATGTTCGGTAAAGTTCCATTGGATACCCCTTTTGACCTTATTAAGAGCTTTATCTAGGATATCATCAAGAACGATAAGGAAGAGTGATGGTGATAGTAAACACCCCTGCCGTACGCCTGAATTAGTGGTGAATGTCGGTGACAACAACCCATTGTGTAACACACTGCATTTAAAGCCTTCATATTGTGCACGCACTAAGTTTATGTCCTTTGCGGCAATACCTCTTCGTTGCAGTGAAACCCAGATGTTTTCTCGGGAGACACTGTCGAAGGCAGTGCTATAGTCTACGAAGACAAGTTGAAGTGCAGCACGCCACTCGCATGATTGTTGGACAATTATTCTGAGGGTGTTGATTTGATCCACGCATGATCGGTTTCGCCGGAATCCTGCTTGCTAATTTCGAATGACCGAATCAAGTTTTTTGTTTATCCTGTTCAGAAGCACTTTCGTCAATATTTTTGACGGTACTGAGAGCAAGGTAATGCCTCTATAGTTTCGGCACTCGCTTAGGTCACCTTTTTTCGGTAGTTTGACTAGCATTCCATGTAGCCAATCTTCTGGCACACGCTCTTGGCTCCAGATTTTGGTGAGCAGAGGATGGAGAATTTTAGCTGATGTTATGGGTCATGCCTTTAGCAGTTCAGCTGTTATTTGATCTATAACGGCGGCCTTGTTGTTTTTCATGCTTTGGATAGCTTTCACTATTTCATCGATTGTAGGCGGTGGTGTTTGTATTCGACTACTACTGCGAGTCACTGCGGCAGTTGTAGTTGGTGATTCTGGTTGTGGGGATGTGGTAGACATGGGATTTAGTATATCACAAAAATACTCTTTCCATCTCTTTAGTTGTTCGTCCGCGGATGTTAAGAGATTTCCATTTTTGTCTCTGATAGTTCGGCTTTGTTGGAGCTTTCTGCCAGATAATCTGCGGGTGATATCGTAAAGCTGCCTGAGATTTTGAGCATTTGCAGCGCTTTCGGCTTCGCTCGTGAGGTCGTTATACATTCTTCTTTTGTCTTGTCTGCACGATCGTCTGACTTCTTTACTGAGAGAGCTAAAGACCTTTTCGGCGACATTCTTTTGCGCTCTAGTTTTAGCGTCGTCTCTCAGTTTTTTCGCGCTTCTTCTTTTTTCAACAAGACCCCCCGTGTTCTCGCTCATCCAGTGCTTCTTGTTCGAGGGTCGATACCCAAGTATTTTTTCACTGGAGTTTAAGAAGGCTGTCTTAACTGCCCTTCATGATGTTTCAATACTTCCACCACAATCGAACGGAGCTGTTTTAAGTTCTTCTACGAAAGATCTGCGTATCTCGTCGTTCTTAAGCTTAAGCACGTCGAATTTTTTTGCTACAGATTGTTCGCTGGGACGTTTAGTAGCGGCAGGTTTTAGTCGAATGCCTTCGACGAGAAGATGGTGGTCAGAGCCTTTGTCAGCGGTCCTCTTTACTCGTACGTCCAGAAGACTCCCTCTCCATTTTCTGCTAATGCAGAAGTGGTCGATTTGGTTTTCAGTGATGTTGTCTGGAGACACCCAAGTAGCTTTTGTGTGGGAATAGCGTACCTCCAACGACAAGACCGGAAAAGCACTACTTTTGTTATAAGTTTCTTTTTTATGAAAAAAACTAGCATTTCCCAGTGTGCGTTGCTACATCTTGTCTTGTACTGGGGGCGGGGCATCACCAATTTTTTTAAGGGATGTAAATTGTTTCGATGCAATTTATATATGTACACATAGCCCGTAATAGCCCAGGCAAATTAGCATAAAAATAGATGTTAAATAACAATAATTAGGGGAAAGCTGAAAATCGGTACAGACTTTAGAAACACCATTACAAATAATCTGTCAAAAGTCCCTATTGATCCCATGTGAGCTAAAGAGTTATTCAAGGTCAAAGGCCACAAAAAATAGTTTTTTGGAAATATCTCGCCAGCGGTAATTTCTAAGGAAACATTTTTGTCCGCAATTTTGTAGCTTATAAAATTTCCTAAAAAAACGTTTCACATTTTGTTTTCATGCGATTTATAGTTTGGGATGAGTGCGCATAGTGATGTGTTGAGCTTTAAATTTAATTATCTCATGAACGGTGAGTCAGACGTTAAAAGTAAAAATACTGTTTATAGGGAATTGCTTGCTTTACAAACTGCATGTTGTTTTTCTTTCGTGCGATGCATAGTTTAGGAGATATCTTTCGACAGTCATAAAATTTAGAAAAAACAATTTTTTCAAAATATCTCAGAAACGATGTGCTCTAGGAAAAATTTTTTTCATGCATTTTGTAGTACGTGCGTTTCCCTATGACGGTCTCTCCGAACACTTTTTTCGTCCGACTAACCGTTCATGAGATATCACGATTTGAAAATCATTCGAAAATCAATTTTCAAATTACACTACTCTACAAATGACTAAAAATTTTTTCCCCAGGGTATGCCATTATTCATTTTATATGTTAAATGGGCTGCTGATTCCGAAAATCGCATTATTTTTTTTTATATCGTGTCGTTTTCGAAATATCGGTCATTTTCGGTTTTCGGACCAAAAAAAAAAAGAGTTCCATTTAAATATTGTACAACTTAAAAACCGGAATTTGACGGTGGATGTCCGTACTAACAAATATCGTGAAAGCTCGAACTTTATATATATGTCATTTTGAAGGTACATTTGACAGCTGTCAAAATCAGTCAACAAAACAATTTTATCTTGTGTGCATCATTATTATTTTCCACGATGAATAACTTCGAAAATTGGAGAAAAAGACAGCATTTGCGGGGGGGTTCTAGTGGGTCATTTTTTTGCAAAGAAAACAGCTGCCGAAAGTCATCGCATTCTTGTAGAAGTTTATGGGGACTATGCTCCAGCTGAATCAAGCTGTCGTGAGTGGTTTAAAAGTGGTTATTTTGATGTCGAAGACAAAGAACGTCCTGGTCAGGACCAGCTAGGTGTGATCTATTATGAGCTGTTGCCAGGTGGCCAAACCATTAATGCTCAATTCTATCGTCAACAATTGATCCAATTGAAGCAGAAAATCCAGGCAGAGCGGCCAACGTATGCGACCAGACATGAGTCAATCATTTTCCACTACGATAACGCTCGGCCACATATTGCTGCCCCAATCAAAAATTACCTGGAAAACAACGGAAAACAACGGATGGGAAATTTTGCCTCACCCGCTTTATAGCCAAGACCTTGCACCATCAGACTACCATTTGTTCCGATCGATGCAGAATGCCCTATCAGGAATACGCTTCACTTAAGTTCAAGATATCGAAAATTGGCTCGATTCCTTTTTGGCGCAATTTTTTTGGGATGGAATTCATAAATTGCCTGAAAGATGGGGAAATGTTGTAGCTTCCAATGGACAATACTTTGAATAAAATATATTGTAACATTTTTCCACAATAAAGCATCAAATTTCGCTAAAAAATTCCGGTTTTTAAGTTGTACACCCAATACAAATATCTCAAGAACCAATGTTTGTATTCAAACGTATTATATGTCATATTAAAGGTAATTAAATTACCTACAAACGATATTCACATCACTTTTTGGTTGGTTTGTTAGTTTCGGCGAAATAAATTGATTTCTAAAAATAATTAAAAAAAAATTTTAGTTTTGAAAATTTTAGTTATAAAAATCCATTATATATTTTTAGGGTTGCCACCTAGTCGTTCTACAAAATTTTTATTAAATCTCACTTTTTTTCGACTTAATTAAATTTTTTGGATTTCAAAAAATAAACAAAACCTTCAGGGTTTACCTGACCGTATTTGAAGGCCAAAAAATTAAATTAAGTCGAAGAAAGTGAGATTTTTATAAACTTTATCTAAGCGTTTCAAAACTAGAATTTTTTTTTATTTTTATAGTATATGGATTAAGCCAAATATACGAAAAAAATCAGGTGTCAATCCTAAAAGTGAATGTTGAACCAACGACGTATATTCGTTACTGTGGTCTGTGGAATTTGTGAAAATTGATAAAATGTTGCTGAAAGCGGACAAACGAAATGTCTAAATACGTTTGGTTTTTGAATTCTGCGTCTGTTTAATAAAAAATTTTCAATAAATTAAACGCAGCGTTGGCATAGCAACATTTTATTCCTCTTTGAACAGCTTTATTTGTGTCTTATCAAATTGCACAGACTGGCGAGTAAGTCAAACGAATAAAATTTGAATATCTTATTCATATACGTTGTTGGTTGAACTTTTAAAGTTTATATAAACTTTTTAAAACAAAAATTTTTATTTTTTTTTTTATTTTGCTAAATTGTATGCTTTGTAACGGACCTTCCTATTGCCTGGGATTAAACTCGCCGGTGTCCAAGGTTCTTTCAAATTAGAACACAGCAGTTTCAGTTTTACTTTGTTATTTATTGTTATTTTCTCGTGATGCATTAGGTTAGGTTAGGTTAGATCCGGGAGATGAACATGTTGTCATCATTAACTTAGGCCTCGAGAAAGGGCCCATTGTATACCCGATACTAAAAGCTTTAGCAGAGAAAGTCTAAGAGAACCACTTGGATGTACATATATACTTCCATATGGATTTAAGACAAAGCTCAGACAGTGCGTCAAGCGATTCCAAATTGAAATGACCAAAATTCTTTCTACGTCTAAGCGCAAGCGCTGGACATTCACAAAAGAAATGAAAGACTGTTTCTTCCATATCAGGGTCTTTACAACTTCTACAAAGGTCGCCAATGTTTGAGAAACCTAAACGAGATGCATGGATTCCCATGGCACAATGTCCAGTAATAGCACCGATTAAGATACGTACATTATGTTTCTCCATTGCTATTAAAAACTTAGTACGATTTATACTATATGATGGCCAAATAGATCTTATATGATTGCAAGTTTGAAGATTTGACCATCTTGAATTAGCAAGCTGAATACATTTATTTTCGATTTTTCCCTTGATTACGCTAATGGGTTTTTTTATTGAAATGTCAGCCAAAAGGGCATTTTGGTTTGACCCTATTTCGTGATGCATTGCAAAATATTTATTTCAAGTCCCTAACTAATTCTTAGTCCCTGGCTAAGTCTTGTCCCTAGCTAAACTTCAATGTCCCTAAGGAAAAGTACTAGCCCTAACCTTCACTTATAGGTTAACTACTCCGTTTGACAAGGTCACGTATTCTTGTGAATCTTGGTCCAAAGGTTCTACTGCCAGACTTCACTGTCTTAAATTTAGACTACTCTGTTCGACAAGGTCCTCACAGGATCGGGAAAACTTTTTAGGGTCACATATTCCTGTGAAGCTTGGTCCAAAGGTTCTACTGCCTGACTTCACTGCCTCAAAATTAGACTACTCCGTTTGACAAGGTCTTCACAGGATAGGGAAGACTTTTTAGGGTCACGTATTCCTGTGAAGCTTGGTCCAACGGTTCTACAACCTACTCTCACTATCTTAGCACCACTATGTCTGTTATTTCTGGGATGATGTCCTGGATCACGCTGGTACTGGTATCTCGTTGCATGCTATACTTCTTGGCACACTGTTGTAACTCAGCAATGCTCTACTGTAGTTTAATAACTTTGTTGTTGTTGAACCTGTAGCTCTTTGTAGTTGCACTGATCCTTGTTGATCCTGTAGCACTTTGTAGTTGCACTGATCTTTGTTGGTACTGTAGCATTTTGTAGTTGCACTGACCCTTGTTGATTTGTAGCACTTTGTAGTTGCACTGATCCTTGTTGATCCTGTAGCACTTTGTAGTTGCACTGATCCTTGTTGATCCCGTAGCACTTTGTAGTTGCACTGATCCTGTAGCACTTTGTAGTTGCACTGATCCTTGTTGATCCTGTAGCACTTTGTAGTTGCACTGATCCTTGTTGATCCCGTAGCACTTTGTAGTTGCACTGATCATTGTTGATTCTCCGATAATGAATATTTTTATTCACTAGCACTTAATTCACTTGTTCTTTACTTGCACTCGCCAGACTGACCTCGATACACTGGCTGCGCTTGCTTTTATACTTTACACAGTGTTTGTGTAACGGCATGTGTTTGTATTCTTGTTGCTATGCATGTGTTGCCATGCAAGAACTGGTTTTTGCAACCACGTGTTCTGGCGGCGCTGTTGTCAAGCGCATGTGTTGCAAAAAAAGTTTTTAACAAAAAAATATGGAAATTAAAATTTAGACTTAGTCAAAGTCGATCTGCGCAAATAAATTTTCGGACAAACACAACAACAACATAGGCGATCGATACCGTTTAATATGCAAAATCAATGAGATCAGTGCATATATAATCGTAAAGAGAGTAATGAATATATATTGAATTGAATTGAAATTGAATTGGACATTGAGTTTCTTCAGTGGATACACAAGTGAATATGTAGGAACATATTAAATGCTTGAAATTATAATTCAGTGGCGTTTTAAAAATTGTACAATTTTACTTTTGTAAGTAAAAGTAAATTCAAAGGATTAACAATCAGAGATATATGTTGATGTTGCAGATATATTTCTTAAATGCAAATCTTAAAACTTTATAGCAAAAAAAAAAATAAAAATTTCACCCTTACAGATTGAGATCGGGTGATTGGAGGAGTGTTTAAAGCTGCCTTCTAACATTGTACAACAGCCATAGCTTAACGATCTCCGCTGTGCGTTTTGGATCATTATCTTGTTGAAACCAATACGTCTCCGATATGTGAAGACTTTCTGCACTTTGTATCAAATTTTTCTTTAAAATGTTTAAACATCCCCATCTATCCATTATCGATTCAATAAATTCCAGTTGGTCAATACCGCCATGCATCCCCACACCATAATTCCACCACCGCCAACAAGGTTTTGTTTCTCAAGCGCAGTTCCTGATTTGCGCCATACAATGTGACGGCCATTTATACCAAAAATACAAAATTTACTTTCGTCTGAAAAAAGACTTGTTTCTAGAATTCTGGGGGCTTATTTATGAGCAAATTCAATGCGTTTGCGTCTGATCACAACTGAAATGAAAGGTTTTCTTCGAGCGACTCTACCATGATATCCAGCTTTACGTAAAACTTTTCTAGCAGTTTCGGCACTAATTTTTTTTTAAACATTTCCTTCATGGTTCCAACAATTTTTGAAGATGTAATTTTGCGCTCTTCACGGATTGATAATTTTTTTCGACGCCCAGACCGTGGATTAAATGTTAAAATTCCGGTTTCTTTGAAATTGTTAACTACGCGCTGGACAGAAGAATACTATCTTCCAATACTTTTGCCAATTTCTCGGAAGGTTTGTCCAGCTTTCCAAAAGTCAACAATTATTTTTCTTTCTGACACTAATTTCTTTGCCTTTGGTTTCTTTATTATAAAATTATCACTGAACCTTTAATGATCAATATTAATAAAAAGAAACTGAAAATGAGCAAAGAAAAGAACAAAATTCTAAAAAGTAACGGTATTATCAAATCAAACAAACTGAACGCAGACTTTATGGTTGTTATATTTACTTGTAGCGACACTTACAAACCGTTATTTTACAATTGAAAAGAGGAATCTGTTTTTTTTTTTTTCTTTCGGAACTTAAGAATGAAAGGAATAAATACATGGAAAAAAATCGATTTAAATTTAATATTTATATTAGCCGTGTTCACGATCGAGAGCATTTAGACTTGCAAAGTAGCAAAATAGCATTAATTTCCACTTGATTGTGAGCAATATTAAAAGTATAAACATTGCAAGCTACGAAAAAATTTATTTCTCTGAGAAAATCGTATGAGCAAAGAGAACGAGAGCATTAACAAAAAATATTTATTTGAAAAATGACATGATATTTTTATGCTATAGGTTTTTAGTATAGAAAATGTAAATGCAAATTTAATCCTATATGTTTTGTTGTTGTGTAGCAAAATTTTTCGACACTTATTTACAAATGCTATGATGCAAGACCTTTTGCACCGGATCGTGAACATGGCTATTGTGTTTTTATAACTGTAATAAAAATTTGTTAGGTGAACGCAGACTTTATGGGCTATGTGTATGTCCCAAATCTCATCTTTATGCGTAAAATACTTTCAAAAATATGAAGATATTTTTAAAGGGTCACCCATTTCTTCAATGGACATTATTTGTCCCGGTACTCTTAATACATATACGTGTACAAAATCCCCATTTCTGTTAAATATT
Organism: Calliopum simillimum; assembly: GCA_951812925.1. Classification (NCBI taxonomy): domain Eukaryota; kingdom Metazoa; phylum Arthropoda; class Insecta; order Diptera; family Lauxaniidae; genus Calliopum; species Calliopum simillimum. Next base: position 47,226,476 of record OX638371.1, on the reverse strand, counting down.
TTTAGAGATATGATGAATTAATTTCTTTGAAGGCGTGTCACCGCCGATCTGAAAATTATTTATCCTAACGTACTTTACAGATTATATGCGTCAAATAGTTTCAGAGCTATGACAAATTAATTTTTATAATAGATGCTCATGGAATCCGATTTGGCTGAAAATTGGCATAAGTAATAGAAGCATAGTGAGAAAAATTACTACCAAATATGTTTTCAAAATTTAAAAAAATGGCGGAGATATAGGACTTTGAAATTTTTAGGTTAGTTTTTTTTGAGAAGCTATAACATTAGTTGCATTTATCCAATTCTCAATTTTATGGTGTCAAATGATTTGGCTTGAATCGGACTTTAAAATGAAAAGTAGCAAAAATTTTTATTTTTTTTTATATAGTTTACACTGAAACAAAAAAAAAAAAAAAATTAAATTGAGTTTCCCAGAATACGTCATTTTTGATATTTTTTTATTTTTCTTGCAAAAAAAGTACAAGTGTAACTTACCAGTCCTCCAAAAATTGGGGTGGGACTGCCAGTGGTTCTCCAGAAAAACAATAAAATGTAGTATCTTCCGCAATTTTTCAGTTTGGTAGTAATTTTTCTCACTATGCAACTATCACTTATGCCAATTTTCAGCCAAATCGGATGCCACAAAAAAAAATCTTCATCGTTTACACGTGGTTTGTATCAATACTAAGGTATTGTGAAAATTTCATTCAAATCGGTCTGTTAGTATCCGAGTCGATAAATAACAAACAAACAAAATCTAATTTTTATACATTAGTAAAAGTAGATATAAACTTTTCCATCATTTGACAAAACGTCTTAATTTTTATTTTCAATTTTATTAAGTTCACAATTTCCATTTAAGAGCAAAAAAACAGCAATCAAAATATTTGTTTAATATTAGTGTACAATATTCAACCTTAATACTTATCCCTATTCCTACACAATTCTTCCAAAGCTGATTGCAGTCATATCCAACTCATATCAAACACGCTGAACGTAACCAAACAAACGAGAAAACTCATAACTTACTAGCTCAACAAACAAACGATCAGCTTACAACGAATTTGCTGATCGATTAAACGATTTGCTCAAAACTCGCGAACAAACGAACTGAGTTGAGCTGGGCTGATCGATCTTGGTTCGTTGTGTGTGGTGAAAGGTCGAACAGGTTCGATCAGCTCATTGCACAGCCCTACTATTTATGTTGTTACTAGTCGTTCCGGGAGCGACTTCGTTCACCAGTTCCCGATGCCCTTTATGTACGTTGTATTTTATTATGAAGAACTTAAGAACGTTTAATGTTTTACCAATTTTTTGTTATATTTTTTCAGATAGATCTTTTAGCAGCTGCGAGATGCAACATGTATTCACATGCTTCAGTTTCTTATATGTCAGAACTACTAGAATTTTAAAAAAAAAATTTTGGAACATTGGAATCGATCTCAAAATCGTTCTCAAACAGCCCTCGATACGATTTTTGTGTTTTGAAAGAACTTTCCCAGAATGAAGAAAACGTCATAAACTTAAAGCAATTTCAACCAATTGATAAAGACCAATCATTATTTTTTGCGGTAAGACTATTCTATATGAATCGCTGATTCAATTTGTATCAAACATGTCGATTCATATGTATATGTATATAATCTTATCTTTCTTATTTTTCCAGGAAGAATACAAGGATAAAGAAAGTGAAAACAAAAGTCAACCGCTTCTAACGCAATTTCATGATAATTCTGGTGTCCAACTGAATGCAGTTTTGCAGCCTATAAATTCCGATGTTCCAAAACAGGCGGAGATAAACTCATGGTCTAAATTTTTGTTGGCCGCGGAACCTTCTGAAGAATCCCCTTTTTTTCGACATTTAGATAAAGCAAAAGATTTATCTACCGTCGAACCTGAAACTAAAGGCAAAAAATAAAAAATAACTGAAGCGAAACCAGTACATGCTTGGATGAATTTTTTTGCAGAATTAGATCCATTTGGAAACCTCGAGGAATTCGACTTAAAACTGCATGGTGAAAAACTTAACTTCCAACAAACTTAATTTAAATGCTGTGGAGTGCATCAAAGAAGATATAATTTAAAGAATTTAAATATCAAAACTTAATTATTTGTAAATTGTGGCATAAGTTCAAATTTTTCATCCAAAAACATGCGGGATTTCTTATATAAATTATTTTTTTATGAGTTCCGTCATTAAAACAAACGTTTTACTTTGGCGTTTGCCTGAAAACTAAACTTTATTTTATCTCTTCTTTTAAGTACAACTTTAAATTTTATTTTATTTCTTAATTCAAATACAGTTCACAAATACAGTTACAATTTTATGTGATTCTTTATTTCTTAATTCTAATTCTTAATTAAACAACACAGCGCAATAGCAACACAGATGCAGATGTTCTTGTGGAAAAATGCAGAATGCAGAATTTGAATATGCAACGAAGTTCGGAATTCAAAGAATTGTTGATGAGAAAAATATATTGCTTATGTTTGATGGGAAAAATATATTGCTTCTGTTTAAATTTGTGTTGTTTGGTTGGCTTTCCTGAGTTTTTCTTGGATGGTTTTTATTATTTCATTAATGTTTCCTTCCTTTGCATTACGCTTTCGCGTTACAAGCCTATATAATACCACTGCCAACAGTGAAAGGATGATTGTGGCAAAAAAGGAATTATAAAATATATCGTGATTTGCAACTCTGTTTTTTAAAGCTTTTATATGATAACGATTTTTAAGGTGTAGTTCGTTAAGAGCGGGCAAGGATAATTGTTTTATTTGTTCGGTAACATTTACAGTATGGGCTAACGGGAATTCCGGACTAGCGTAAATATTGTGTTTTATATTTTTAAAGAGGGTATTATTAATACCAACCGATTCTTCGAACATCACGAGATAAGTTCCGTTAATTTGAGTGGATGGTTTGTCTAACAATTCAATTGTCGCTAATGCATTATTTATGATGATAATGCCATGATTTATTTCTGAAATATGTGGTACGAGTGTGGTTATTTCGGAACAATTTGCAATATAAGTATTCAGGAGGTTCTTAAGGCAGGTATTTTTTGAAAAAAGTTCGTTACAGAAAATTGTAGTGCCTTGCTTATTGCAATTTTCTAATGTTTAATGCCCGTTTTGGCATTAAGCCTTTATGATGGATTCAAAATTTAATATTCCATTAATACGAACTTGTACAGTCAAATTTGCAATGAACAACAACCGACGCTACAAATATTAACTTGGAAATTGGTGACATATCCCGGTGGCGTTTTTGAGCGACATCATTCATTATGATATTGTCATCGGTGAATCCTTAAAAAAAATAACACGAACATAAGGCTCTCCAAATGGAGTTTTCCGAAATGATTTTTTCATCGATGACTCATAGTGGGGATGTCAGGAAGTTAGTATTCTCTGTCGGACATTGTCGTTTAAATGTCTCTGAACTTCTGAAATGTTCCGAATCGGTGAAATTGTCTGTTAAAAGTCGATAACAAGTGTATGCCTGCATGACATTGTCTGTTACATGTCACCATCAACGAGTAAAAGTCACGGATACAGCCGATTGTTATTTTTGCTGTCAGTTTGTCAAGCGAATTGAAATAAATAAATAAAAAATTTTGTGTCTTCCTATAAAATGTGATTAATTATAATTAAAAAGATATATTTTATAACTGGCAATTTAATAATAAATACGACTCAGACTAACCATTTTGAGGTGAGTTAAAGGCTTTAAACATAGTTATTATAATGTCTGAATTTTATCTTTTCAATAGATTTCCGTCATCGACCTATTCTTAAAGAATATCCCCGAGAATTTTGTTATTAAATGGATAAGTGTGAAAATTGCCGCACATCACTTGCAAACATTAGAAATGCACAATCAAATAGAATACTTGCCAGCAGCTGGCTGACCTACGCCATATTATCAAATATGAATTTTTTTAAGTGAGATATGAACTTTTGTTTAAGTCAAATCTTGAGAGGTGGTGCTTTCGTTAGATATCGGGTGGTAAAAGTCGAGAAAATTAGATTTTTGCAAATATCTTGCAAAGGGTTATTTCTAAAAAATAAAAAATTTTGGTCCGACCGACCTTCATAATTATTTTATAGGAAATTTTCTGAGCTATAAAATTGTGAACCAAAATTTGCTTGTATAAGCAACTCTTAGCGAGAAATTTGCATAAAACAAATTTTCTCGACCTTTAGTACCTAATATTTCACTAAGGCACAATTTGACTAGAACCCAAGATTATACCCACTATTGGAATAACATCCACCAAAAAGTTCAGCTTTGATACTATGACATATTTAATAGTAATTAGTTACTTTCATTTGTTTATAAGTATTTTTATTTAGGGCCAAAGGCCTGAGTTGCTAGTGTCATGTTTTAAAAGATTGTTTATTTAATTAATGTAAATCAAAATATATTAATTAATAAATCTAGATAAAGCTCTTAATAAGGCCAAAAGGGGTATCCAATGGAACTTTACTGAACATTTAGAAGACCTCGACTACGCTGACGACATCTGCCTCTTATCGTCCAAACATTCAGATATGCAAAACAAAATTGAAGACCTTGTCTTGGAATCACAAAAGGCCGGCCTGAAAATCAACGTATCCAAGACTAAAAGCATGAAGCTAAAGGCAAACCGGAATGACATCACGTTTAGAGCTGGCAGTGATGACATCGAAAACGTCGAAAGCTTCACGTATTTAGGCAGCATTATCTCCATGGATGGCGGAGCAAAAGAGGATATTAACTCAAGAATAGCAAAAGCAAAAGGCGCGTTTGCTCAACTGAACAAAATATGGTCTTCATCCGTTATATCCACCAAAACGAGAGTACGCATTTTTGATTCGAATGTGAAATCGGTTTTGTTATATGGGTGCGAAACATGGCTTGTTACTGAACAACTAACGAACAAGCTGCAAGTATTCGTCAACAAATGCTTAAGGCGTATATTAAAGGTTTGGTGGCCTCGCACTATATCAAATGCCGAGCTACATCAAAAATGCAAACAGAAGGCTATAGCAGACGAGATCAAGCTGCGCAAATGGGGATGGACTGGTCACACTCTCCGGAAACCACGCAGCGAAGTTTGTCGCCAGGCCCTTGAGTGGAATCCACAAGGCAGTAGAGGACGTGGTAGACCCAAAACCAATTGGAAAAGGTCGTTGGAAAAGGAAATCCAAGAATCGGGAAAATCGTGGCAAGAGATCAAAGTCATTGCAAGGGATCGTGACAAATGGAGAGATTTCATATTGGCCCTATGCTCCTCCTAGGAGTTAAAGGAGAATACATACATACAATAAATCTAAATAAAACAATCCCCGTAGCGAATGTCATGAAAGAATCGTTATGAGTCACTAACGACAGTGCTATGGCTTCAATGACTTTCAGGGACGTTTCCATATAAGTCTTTCATGACAATTCCATGCAAGTGACCAGGCTGCGTCAATGCCTTCCGAATTACATTGTCATGCAGAGCACATGATGCCTTCTGGATGACTTTGTCATGTAGGGGACACGAAGCCCTTTGGATGACCTTGTCATGCAGGGGACATGATGCCTTGTGGATGACATTGTCATGTAGGTGACATGATGCCTTGTGGATGACATTTACATGCAAAGGACATCAACTTCAGGTATATGACAATGACGTGACGTGTCATCAATGGCTTCTGAATGACAAATTGCGCCATGTAGAAAATATATCGTTACCTGAAATTTAAAATAAACGTAACATAATTTTAAGTTTTTCAAAGACAGCAAAAAACGTCTTAAAACTCCAACTATTTTATTCGCAGTTTTGCTTAATGCCGATTTTATTTTATGCAATTCTTGCCAAAACTAACTTTAACTTCTAAAATATTTCTATTTTTATGACGTTTTTTGCAAAGGTTCCCAACTTATACCGATTTTTATAAAAGATATATCCCGATCTTCCGATGGCTACATCTCCGAAAGTAGATGCGCTCAGAAGTTGTTGCTGTTGTTGTAATTAATTCCCAGAGCCCTATTTGGGCAAAAAAAATAAAAAAAAAACAACAACAGTCGGTGATGTAACATTAAGCCGTTTTTCCAGTCCAAGAACTGCATAATGATCTTGATTTTTCCATTCCTTCGGATCCAAGGATTTTAAATAATTAATATCAACGGGCAATTCGGCACACAGCTTATCGTAGGAATTGCTTTGTGATATACGCTCATATTTTCTGTTGGTTTTTAAAAGTTGAAAGACAACTCCTACTCTTTCAATTTTGATTTCACCGGTTAAGAACCTGCAATTTATTTTAATACTTTCCATAACTCTATATCTGTAATATATATAAATATAAAGCTCAAATGTTCTAAATTTTTTATAATACACTATTTTGACGTACACGAACGAGGTTGAAGTAAAAAGTCAATTCCAAACGTTCCACTTTGACGTACAAAGTTAGTTCCAAACGTTCCACTTTGAATTACAAAGTCAATTCCAAACGTTCCACTTGGAATTTATAGTGTTGCCACACAAAATTTTTTTGGGTAACAAAAATTTAATGAAAAAAACCAGGGTATTGTTTTCGATAACAAAAACCACTGAGCCGTCTAAAACACAGCCAAAAATAGTAAATAAAGAAAAACCACAGCATAAACTTATGTCGTTTTCCATTGGGAAATCTAGATTTTGCTCTCAGATCAAAAACTTTTCTTGCTGAATGGAACACAAAAACAGACCAAGTATTTTGTTTTTGCTGGGGCGGATGACGGGTACAAATATTATGACATTTCTGGTAACAGACAAGGTTGTAGTAGTGTATTGTTCGTCAAATTATTGGACGTTTGAATTTTGAAAATTAAAAATAAATAAACAAACGCTTTTTAAAATATTAAAAAATTTAATAAATCTCTGTTGGAATTGGGAGAAAACTTGGGTATGGAATACACCTATAACTAGTAATTATCTGAATGGTAAATATTAAAATTTTGAATTCCAAAAATGCGTGCTCTTAGCTTTTGAATAATAGCTTTTTAGCCAATGATGGAGGACTAATTGATATCTTTGACTTGGAATCAGTGGAAAATGTGCCACCAAGGGACATGCGTTTTAATATTTTGTTCATTTTATTGATGTAATTTTAACCCTCTTACCACCAATGTAGATAAACTAGAGCAAGGAAAGTAAGAATTTTGGTTTTAAGTTGAGGAGTGATTTTTCAAAAGGGCGTAAAACCACTTCCAACCTCGAACAAACCTAAGAATGCCATCGCCATTACCATTCTAAAATGCATCCTCTAGTTCAAAATTCATCACAAAAAATGCATTTTTCCAAGGTAAAATCGTGATCAAAAGTCGCATTTCAGAACAAAAGGGCTTATTTCCATATAATTTCATAGAAATTTTTAAAATTTGATACAAAAAGGCGTATTTCGAATAGTGGCCAAAAAAATTTTTTATATTTTTTATATGTCTCAGGCTATATAGGTGCTTACATACCATGCCTATAGACATCAGAATAAACTTCCAAATGGTGAAATAAGAGTGATTTCGAAACAAAAGGGCTTATTTCCAAACATTTCAGAACAAAAGGGCTTATTTCCAAATGTTTTTTACTTTTTGCAATTACTACAAATATGTTACAACAAAAATGTTAAGGGGATTAGAGTCTTTGGTCAACTCGCTATAACACTGGAGACATTAAAAAAAAATAAATTATTGTAAACAGCCCATTAAAGTTTTTCCTCAGTACTGAAAATTTGTTTAACATGGTTTTACGCCCTTTTGAAAAATCACTCCTCAGTTAATATTGGACTGGAAAACACGAATCTATAGTCCGTTTGTTGATATATTTTCTTTTTGTACCTAAAAATTAAAAAAAAGAAAGGCTGCCTGTGGGCTGCTATATCGGATAAAGCGTAAGAAAAAAAGACGGTGTACATTTTATGCTGGAATTAGACAAGAAGTAGCGTTTTGTAATGTAACGTCACGGTTGCTTGTCAACGTAGCATCGATTAGTGAAAACGGTAGGCAACGTTCGATATGTCACCTTACAACTTAAAAATTACTTGAAAAATTCCAGTTTTTGTAAACAAGCATCCATTGTCATACTTATTTTAATTAATTTGCTTAAAAAATTCCATTTATAACATCCAAATTTAATTTATTTTATCTAACAACGTAGCGCGAAGTTTGAAAATCTAATTTCAACAGGTCTCAACGTTGCGTACCGCTACTTTACGATTTCACTAATCGCTTACACGCTTCTGCCATTTGATAGATTTTGACAGAAGTCACGTTACGTAACGCTACTTCTTGGCTAATTCTACCATTACACATGAGATAAAATTCAGTTTTTATTGAACACAGAAGACCAATATTGTAGATCTGGTAAGAAAATGTAAACAAATAATCAGGAAAATGATTTAAACAATCATACTGCACATCAGTTACTGGATGTTTAGTTTTGTGGCTATGACGATCAGCGTGACCACTGGTATTAGACTGTTTTTATGGTGTAATCGCAATCCGGTTTCGCGGAATATATGGGAATTCTGCGGAGGATAGATACAAGCTACCAGATGGGTCCCAGATTGCGGAAACTGAACGGCTTCTAGATATATAAGTTAGCTGCAAACACCCGAATAAGGGTCCGGACATGCAGCAGGTAACCAGCGTTGCGTCTTGAAAAAAAAAACCCACAATGACCGTAGCTGGCGCTGACAAGGTTAATTGATCCAGCCTTAAAATAAGCATTTTGTCCCAATTTCCCCTGAAATCCTGAAACGCGTTTGACCAAGAATGGCCGACTTCCAGGTCAGCGTCTGCTTCGGATTGGTTGGTTGAAATTGAAAGTGATTTTGGGCACTAGTATTTGCAGCGCTTGCCGCATTCAGCCTTAAGCTTATCTGCGTGGAAAGTTGCTGAGAAGATAACACTAATGAACCATGGATCAAAAATATAACTAAAATAAACAAATTGTAAAAATTTTGAAGGCGAAACAATGATCAAAAGTAATTTTTTTTATTTTTTTAAAAATTACAATTATCACAAATAATTTTTTACCGACTTCTGACATTCAATGAAACATAGCAGCTCAACGAATAAACTTACAACGCCCAAACTGGCTTTAAAATGTAGACGAGAAAAAGTTCCAAAGGCTAGTTAAAGCATTTAAGCTTAAAAAAAATTAGCTTTTGAACTAATTAACTAGTAAGGGTGGTATCTTTGGCCTGGTCAAAAACTAAATACCCTACACTGCATTTCAAGTATATTTTTAGGAGAGTATAAGAACAAATTGCTTATATGGGAAGTGCCACGCCCTCACCTCCGAGCTTACCTTGATTTTGCGTAGAGCTTGCATTTACTGTTCTGAGTGTTTGAGTAAAATTCGGTTAGGTTTTCTTTAAAAAATCTTTCAGTATAGCATTTTGAAACTTTCGCTTACATGGGAGGTGCCACGCCTTCTAATCCTACATCGCCTACTTTAAGCTCAGAGTTTACAATTAATGTTTTTCGTGTTTGAGTGAAATTTCGTTGGATTATCTCAAAAAACACTTTCATTATATAATTTTGAAACATTTTCTTATATGGGAGGTGCCACGCCCTCTTGTCCGAGTTTACCTAGATCTTGCGTATAGCTTGCATTTATAAATCCGAGTGTTTGAGTGTAATTTGGTTGGGTTATCTCAAAAAACGCTTTCCGTATAACATTTTGATACTTTTGTTTATATGGGAGGTGCCACGCCCTCTAGTCCGAATTCGCCTAGTTTTTGCTCAGAGCTTATACTTACTTTTTCTAGTATTTATGTGTATTTTGCTTCTGTTATTGCAAATAATGCTCTTATTATTGCATTTTGAATATATTTTTTGTATGGGCGGTAGGCGTGTCCGTTGACCGATTTCGCTCATTTTCAATCCCCCGAGCTAACTTTTACGACGGAGGCAGAATACCAAATTTCATTGAATTATGTTGCTCAGTTTTCCCAAAAAATGTATTTCCACACACACCCAGCCAGCCAGACAGACGGACATGGCTATATCGGCTCAGGAGGTGACGCTGATCAAGAATATATATACTTTTCCATACCTGCCACGCCTCCTTCTCTGCGTTACAAACGGAAGGACAAAGTGAATATACCCTGGGTGTAGGGTATAAAAAAAACGCATAGCTGCCTGCGCTGAGGGTTAGAGGGTTAAACATGTTGTACAAACATATATATTATTTAAAGACTTAAAAAATTACAGTGGTTGCATTTCCTTGTTGAGCCATTATAGCGCATCATTTTCTTTCTCCAAAATTGGATTCTTAACTCTTCTTCAGTCAGAAATCCTATTTCATCATATAGTGTCGTAAAAGCATTTGTATCTACTTAAAAGTTGACTATTTGCTTTTTTGGGAAAAATGGTAGCAACTAATAAATGTCGTCCCTTGGCTGCACGTGTATATTCTTCCTTTGAATAGCATGATATGCATAAATTTGAGAGAATTTGAGCCAACAATTTCCATATTTGGATGATTGAACTAACAAAGCCGTTTTGGCCAGTTGCACTTGTAGCAAAACTTTCAATTTTATTGCACATATCCAATATTCTGAATTGTTTTACTAACCCCGCAAAATAATAACAAATGCCGAATGAAATTTGTTGACTTTTTAAAAATATAATATTTATTTATTGTCATATGCTTGTCATTCTGGCAGCTGCTCTACATGCTTGTAATAGTGTGAGTGCGAGCAAATGAAATCTGAGAAAAATCTAGATTTGAAAAAATTGATCTGAGATCAAAAAATTTTGCTCTAGATTTCCCAATGGAACGCAAATTGTATGTAATAGATTTTGATCTGGATCAAAAAAAGATTGCTCTTTTTTGCCCAATGGAAAACGGCCTTGTACGCCGATGAGGTTTCATCGCAAGAGCGGATAAATTCTGGCTATGAAAATTGAAGCGTCGATAAAAACAAGGAAATTTATTATTAAATTGTAGTGGAAATACCATAAATTAAATTATGAAATAAATTATTCCATCCACTGAAAAGACAACTATAGAATATTTTGTTACTATTTTACAAAAAGAATTTACTTTTGTGTATAAAATTCTACAGTAGCTGCATCTAAAATTACAAATGTATATGCAAATTGGCTTAGAAGTTATTTAATATTAGAATTAAATTTTTAAGCTTTCTTTCAACCGCAACCTTATTTGAAATAATGAAAACAACCCTTAATGCACAAAAACAAATCATATTCCTCTTTAATTTCATCATCCGAGCGATGTGCACTCAATGAAATCTTTTTTTGAAATGAAAACACGCTTACAGAAAAATGTATTTGCTTTTTTGGTTTTCTTCAAAGTTTTTGACAAATTATTTGAAGAAGCGCTCTCTCAATCAAAAACACGTCATTCCATACAAATTTTTTTTGAAGGCAAAATTAGTGATGCCAAACAAATTCGAATTCATCAAATAATTTCTTGCAATTTGATAGTCTGTACACCCCAATTTTTACATTTTCGTAGTATACTTCTTGGTGTTTTATATAATTTAAAATGCTTAAGTCGGAAATGCAGCATCAATTTTGGATCACAAAAAAAACAGTGCAAAGAAAACTGGGTTCTAAGGAAGACGAGTTTGTAATATCGTCAGATGCTGAGCTAGACTCTAAGATTGACGTTTTTAAATCGATTTCTGAGACTAGTACAGATTTAAGTAAAATTATCGATCAATATCAGGAACGCGTGTGCATCCTGTCACACGAAGAATGTGTGTTTGGCAGATTTTTGAAAGAAATTGGAAAGCGAAGTAAAACCACAGGCCAGAGTATATTAAGTACTGGAAAGGCCATTATGTATTCAGGCCAGCAACGGATGTGCGTACGACTTCCATTGCTCAGATTACAGCACGAAGTAGAAGTGTTTCGACGTCGTGCAATTAGTGATACACAACTAACTATTACTGCCATGGAGAAGGAACGGACTGAATACCGTGCTGCTCTGTCATGGATGAAATCTTCGAGCACAGAGCTCGATCCTGATACAGGGAAAGGTTTGGATAAATTTCGCATGGCACAATCCCACGTTAGAACTGCGAAGCAAAATTTTGACAGCATATCATTGGATTCAGTACAAAAGGTAACAGGAGCATGTTTCCGGAACAATTTTACATCACCGACTGTTGTTGTTTTTTTTTTATTTTTTTTGCCCAAATAGGGCTCTGGGAATTAATTACAACAACAACAACAACAACAACAACAACCTCTGAGCGCATCTACTTTCGGAGATATAGCCATCGGAAGATCGGGATATATCTTTTATAAAAATCGATATAAGTTGGGAACCCCTGGATGGATTTCAAAAATATTGGTGTCATATGAAAGGTATTTTACTGGGCTATATAATTGCCCTACAAAGCTTTTCAATTTGAGTGATAGTTTTCGAGATATGACAATTTTTCAAAATTTAACCCCATTTTTTTCGCAAAAAACCGTAATTTTTCCAAAAAAATGTGTTATTAACCTATAATTTTAATAACTAAATTAGGAAGCCTAATTTATTTCCTTTCATTTGATATACGACATGTATCTGAAATTGCATCATTAATAAATTTTTATAGAAAAAAACAAAAATGGACCAAATCAATTTTCTTCAAATTTGGAACTTTAAACAACAACAATGCTAAAACAGACAACAACAACTTTACTACTACTACAACAACAGTAATTTTACATAAGAGTAGGGGTAATTGGGCGGCCTGCGGCCGCAGCTCAGGATTTAAAACTCCCAAAAATCTGACACCGGCTTCGCGGCGGCCTTCGGCCGCGGATCAGATCAGTCTATAATATATCCAACACATAGTTTGCTAGCCAAATTGCGCGCGCAATTTTTAATAAAAATTTCAAATTTTTTTAATATAATAAGTAGCTGATCCTCTTTGTTGTTGTTGTTGTTGTCGTTGTTGTTGTTGTTGTTGTAGTAGTAGTATCCAAATTGTTGTTGTAGTAGTTGTTGTTGTTGTTTTTGTTGTTGTTGCTGTGTTGTTGTAGTTGTTGTTGTTGTTGTTTGTTCTGGCATTGTTGTTGTTTAAAGTTCCTAATTTCAAGAAAATTGATTTGGTCTATTTTTGTTTTTTTCTATAAAAAGTTATTTATGATACAATTTCAGATACATGTTGTATATCAAATGAAAGGAAATAAATTAGACTTCCTAATTTAGTTATTAAAATTATAGGTTAATAACACATTTTTTGGGAAAAATAACGGTTTTTTGTGAAAAAAATGGGGTTAAATTTTGAAAAATTGTCATATCTCGAAAACAGTCACTTAAATTGAAAAACTTTGTAGGGCAATTATATAGCCTGATAAAATACCTTTCATATGACACCAATATTTTTGAAATCCATCCAGAGGTTCCCAACTTATACCGATTTTTATAAAAGATATATCCCGATCTTCCGATGGCTACATCTCCGAAAGTAGATGCGCTCAGAGGTTGTTGTTGTTGTTGTTGTTGTTGT